>CAXIVR010000001.1:113987573-115205073 GCA_964035755.1 Teleogryllus oceanicus | reverse complement strand
GCTCAAACGTTAGCGAGAAGGGCCAGGTATCGACCCGCTTCAACTCGTACGGGGGAATATTAATTTTTTGAGAAAACCGTTTGAACGGTTTAATTTCTAGCTTTGACTACGTTTAAAAGTTTGGTGATCTTTGTGAAAAAAGTTATTTTCTTTGAATGTTGAACGGTAATATTTTGAACCTGATTGTTCTTGCAAACAAGATATTTTGTATTTGTATGTAAATAAAAATATCTCCACATAAAAATATACAGAATGTTTCAAAACTAGGGGGCATAATTTATGTATTTCCCATAAGTAGACCATCAAAATAGTTCAGTACATGTGTCTGGAAATGCTTCATTTCCGAGCTATGATCTTCACAACGCTGAAATTCACCGGCATGTTTTTCTTTACGTAGGTCGTTGTCATTATTCAGTCATTAAAACACGAGAGACTATTAATCTGTAACCCTTATGAAATAGCCAAATTTGTTGCGTCTCAATATTCCAAGGTCAGCAACTACCCTGACGACTACTCTTGTCATTAAAACACGAGATACTATTAATCTGTAACCCTTATGAAATAGCCAAATTTGTTGCGTCTCAATATTCCAAGGTCAGCAACTACCCTGACGACTGAAGCAGAGAGACGAAGAACAAGTGCTATACAACTCTTTTTACAAGTAGAGAATTACAGGATACTATAAATGGAGCTGGAGACAACTCAGTAGGATTAGACAATATTCTTTACAGTACGCGTCTTCGCTATCAAAAGAAATAGTGTTCTATCTTGCTAGTCATATACAATAACTTCTGGACACAAATAACAGTATAGCTCTAACAGTAAGAAGGCCACAACATAATAGCCGAAACGCCGCGACATCAATGATCGACTGAGACGTTCGATCGATTGAGACGCGGCCCATCCCGGACAGCCAAGAATCATTTGGACACAAAGTCTGAAAAGAAACGATAGTAATTCCACTTCTAAAATTGAGTAAAAAAAACAACTAAAACCTGAAAACTATCACTCTATGTCATTGATATGCTTATATAGGGAAAATACTACAAACGATGGTCAACGCCCGACTTACATGTCTTAAAAACAACCTTCCAGTGGCGGCTTGCAGGGTAGTGCCAGTGTACCACGACACCATCAACAAAAAAGGAAGGAAAAGAAATGTTTCACCACAAATGTGTTTCTTCAAAATATTTTTCTTTATAGCAATTCATTTGAACGAGCTCTTAGTCATTCGATTATCTATCAATACTCTCTTCAAACAAACAGGGCGCAGTGCTATCTGTCGGACTCCTCCTAAACCTCTGAGTCACCTACGGTTTGGCACCGACTCTGCCCATTTAATGCCGTATAAAGAACGCTTACGGATGAGACGGTGCCAAAATCGAACTGGCACAGTAGTTCGCATTCTGTTCCATAGAGTTCTCTAATGGCACTATCTTCACCATGCAGACTATCTCTCGCTCAGGATGACACCAAAGCCCTGGTATTTCGTACGTCTTTCGTTTGTGTGTTTCGTTCGTGTGTTTCGCACATGAAGAGGCGGCGTACGCCGTGGGCGTAAGGCTTGCCCTCCTCTGTTGGTACAGAGGAGGTGGGGTGGCATTCCATTGACGTTGGTGCGCTCTGCATCATAGAGACCAATGAGTTGTTTGACGCCATAGAATCAACAATAGGAAAATGCATGTACGTAGATGACATTTTATTCAGCCAAATATACAGCAATTATCAAATTAAAAAGTAAAACGCCATAAACTGATGCCGCGAAATATATAGGCTTTTCATTTGCAGCAGCTAAAACGACATACGTTCATTTCTGTAAGAAACGAAAAAGGTCCAGAGATCCAGATGTCACTTTAGTGACCAACTGGCGTACAATGAAACGGCGTACAATGAAACGGCGTACAATGAAACGGCGTACAATGAAACGGCAAAATTCCTCGGTTTGATCTTCGACTGACATTTAACCTGGAAACAGCATGTCAAGATGCAGAACAACTCTGAACTTAATCAGGTGCATCTTGCAAATGAATAGGGAACGTTCTACTTCGTATCTACAAAACTATGGTAATGTCCAAAATCGATTCCGGTTGTGCAGTGTATTCCTCAGCTAGGAAGTCAAGATTAAGGAAACTAGATCCAATTCACAATGCGGGACTCCGTTATGCATCGGAAGCGTTTCGCACTAACTCTTCCTGAAGTCTCTCATAAGTGATAAACACTACTACTCATCTGAGTAGACCAACCGAAAAAAATGCTGTCGCTACCGAAGCATCTAAACCATTCGTTGATGACCCGACCTAGGGAGTCCAGCTAACATCAAGGATTTATTATCGACGAACTACAACCACTCGTCCAGCTAACATCCGCGCACTTGAAACAACTAGGTACTAATCCATACTCTGCCATCGGTGTTCAAGCATAAGCAGTATGAACCAGTATGAAGCAGTATTTACCTTGAACGCTGAAAGTACCTCTAATTCAACTTGATACTACCAGCGCAAAGGAAAGAGAACGTCTCACGACAGAATTAAAGATTCGATTTAGATCAGTTCTATTGAACTGATCTCTCTAAGAGTGAACTCTAAGAGTATGTGGCGGGTCACTTAATCATGTACACCGATATATCAGAAACTTACATGGAGTAGCTGAAGATAGATCCAAAACATAGACACTTGGATCTATCTTCAGGAAGTGAATTGTTGAAATGTATGCAGTATTGCAAGCTTTACGATACTGCGAAACTCGCGCGAATGCAAGAAAATTCGCTATCTGTCGGTGGTGGCTGGTGTCCAACAAACTGGAGGTTGCAGCTCCATCGTATGACGGGAATATAATTTCCAAAATTCATAACAAAACGTAAGCAATTCATGTAAATTAATTAAAACAATGTTTATTAAAAGTCTATATTCAAACATTATTTACATAATTTTATGAGCAATATGTCAGATATGTTCCCGTTCCGCGCACGTGATTCTGTCTTAAATTTCCAGTAGGCACTCGAGTGTTTGTATTACTTCTGCACTGTGAAAATTGCCGGTAACAGAATACATACAAAACAAAAATACGGTGATCGCACTCCAGAACTTTGTCATAAGCACTATTTGGACATATAAAATAATATTATTTCGAAAATCCCCATACCCATACATGTTATAATAATAAAGGATCTGTAATTTTTCAGGAATCTCTCTTAAATCGGTAGATGGTTACTTCCTTGTGAAATATTTGTCGGTAGCATTTGTCGGCTACAACAACCACAAACAACACTTATACAATAACTTATTTCTCGAGATCTTCCACTCATTCACGACCAGTTCACCCAGTGACGACCGTTCACGACTCTCGCGATGACTGCCGGCCCGCGATAGCCTTGGGCTCCTCACTGCCCTCGACAATCGCCTGACAGAATTGGTCTTGGCTCACAAATGTTGCAGACCTATTAGTACAACTGAATCGTATATTGTGCCACAAATTAGGACAGCGAGAAACATCAGTTATGTTTATCTGGTGCCCTGGGCACATTCCAGGAAATGAAGAGGCAGATGTGCCGTAGTGAGAAATGGAAAGCCAACCAGAAATGGAAATAGCCAACCAGAAATGGAAATTGCCTTACGACCTCAAGATGCAAGAAATGCTGCTTCGAAATGTATCATCACAGCTTGACGGAATACTTCGACACAGAATTAAACTCAATCAGAGTATCAGTAAATGTCAACTATAGTCGGTGAGAACAAGTGTGTATCACTAGATTAACGCCACTAGGCCACACGGATAACGTCTTCCCCCATTCCAGTATCATTCCATTCCTTTCCATGAAAATCAAACCTGTGGCTGCGGAAGTAGGCTACTCTGAAGCATATTCTGACAGACTCTATAGATCTTTCAGGCCTCAGAGACAGATGTGACATGAGGGGCAACCTGAACGATGACCTTGAGACTGACAGGGCAGCAGTCAACAAAACAATAAAATTTTTGAAAGCTCTTTTATATGATTGAAATTGTACATGTTTTTCATTTTTAATATCAATCAAATAAATGGCTAAAAGTCACTGGTTGCCCAAGGCTTCAAACTACTTTTTAAAATTTAATAATAATAATAATAATAATAATAATAATAATAATAATAATAATAATAATAATAATAATAATAATAATAATTTATAAATTCATTTAAGTGTTTAAATTTATATTTGTAGAATTGTTTACCCCTTAATTAGTTCCTAAAATATGTGTTTGTTAAAAGTATTCTACGATGACAATGATGAATATAAATTTGGTACTAAATACAATACATAAAATATTAATACAATTTGCAGTGGAAAATAATATAGTACAAGCAACATTTCAAGCAACTTGAAATAAAAAAAATAATAATTAAAGAAAAAATGTATGTTTTGAAATGAGTTTCAAACCAGGCCTTTCTGTCCCTAGATCATTTTTTGGGATATCAAACATGGAACAGAATATTCCAAGGGATATAGTGAGAAGCGCATAATACACTGTTATGTTTATGTTGGGTATTTATGATGCATATATACATTTTTGCTATAGAATGTGTGGTTTAACAGGAATACTTTTGGTTTATTTTTAAATACATGTACTGAATTTCGACTTTTAATTTCATTAAGGATGAACTCCTTAAGGATAGTAATTCAGGGTGTCCCAACAACTAGGGGCACCATACATTCTAAACTTACACAGTATCGAAATGCAGTTTTAGCTCAACAATACGGAATCATGGGGCATGTAATATGCTGTACATTTATTGTTCAGAATATTTTTAGTTTTTGAGAAATTTATTTATCTTTGAATTTTTAAATGGAACTATATATTTTTCTCAGTAGCAATGGATAGAGGAATTCAATGATGTTTCATTTGCAGTGTCTGACTTTGACTTATGTGCACCCTAGGCTGTCAAATGTTTTAGTGCCCTTTTTTAATTTGCTTTTCTGACATAAAAGTTTGATATAATATTTTGAATTAAAAAACAGATTTTTTATTACCAGAGTAATGGTAATTTGTAACCAATGCAAATATTGCATACGTATAAATACATTAAATATTCCATACGTAAAATTGATTATTTATTTGCATATTTATTTGCATCAAACATTTTTTGGTCAATAAATCAAAAATATAACGTAGTTATAAACTAATTTATATATTTGAGTATTATTTACATTTTGTTATAAAAAGTTTGTATATTAAAGTCAAAATAACATTTAAGTGTACTTTTAAAATATACATCGTCATACGGAATCTTGTTTTCTCGCTTTAGTCTCGGCAAATTTCTTGACAGTGACTCTTGGGGTCCCAATATGTCATTTTCTATGTATAATAGAGATAATGCTTTTAATGTGTTTTAAGACTCGATCTCAGATAATTTTTACGTGTTTCAAAGCAGAGAAAGATAATTCACCATTTGCATTAGTCACAGACATCAATAAACAGTCTTGTATCGACAATTTCTTTAATAAAGAAAACCCTCCGAATTACCATTTTCTAATTCTTTTTTCACAAATGTGGCCCTTTATTTCCATACCGAACAAGATGGCCAGCTATAAACGGATCAAATTTGGATATTAACTCAATGCAGCCTCAGAAGTTTTCATTTTGTAACCAACTATCTCATTCTTACCGAAAAAGACAATCCTATTGATGCTAAAAATTTTCTCAGTTTCTACAATTCTTTTCAGGCCATTTCTCCAATTTTCTACTTTATTTTTGTGCTGTTTCACAAGCTCACTCTCACTCTTTCTAAAACTGCAGACATACATACAAATTTTCTTATGCAATCTTGATGTTTGGAATTGTTATCACGTCAAGAAATGCTGTTGCTATTTTTCCAGTCATTAAGCTCTGATATAGTGAGCAAAGTAGTAGTTCCACCATATAACTTGCAAGGAGAACAAAATACATGTCCTGTAGATGGCAAATGTACTAAAAATAATCTTTTAACAATTATACCATTCACCATTGTTATAGAGGAATATGATTTTGATAAATATTGACTTTGATTTGCATAATGCCTTTTAGAGGTAGAAAAATCAATAACATGATTTTGCTTAAATCTATCTTTGGCCACCATTTCTCTACAACCATCATCAATGTTCCACTGTAATGGGTCGTTTGGAACTATATTGATTAATTAACACTTTCTTTTGATACAAATGTAGAAAGAAATATTTCTATAAAAACATTCAAAAGTTCTGTGAAATTCTGCATCCACTGAAATCTATCCACCCCCAAAAATTGCCCGCCCCAGGTTGCAGCCTACTCAGTCTGTTCTGTAATGATTTTGCTTAAATCTATCTTAATGAACCAGAATACTTGTCATTAAGGAGTGGTTACAAATGTGAGTGAGTTGTTATGTATGTTGCAGGGTGCCTGTTCATTTGTTAATGTTTTGATAGTAATTAGAGTAAAAAATAATATTTTCTGACATGTGATTTTGAATGAAATAGACACTATTTTCTTTAGAAGCCTTTGCAACTGTTGCCTTTATGGCAGGTGGTCTTCAGTCTCCCCTCACCCTGTAACAGTCTCAGTGCTGTGAAAGCCGCCTTCCCCAAATGCAACAGTTGCAAGTGCCATAGGAAATTTTGTCAGTTTCATTTAAAATACAAAAATTCTGAGTCTACCATTGAAAATATTTTTTAGAATTTTTTAAAATCATGGTAGTATGGATATTCGCCTGTAATGCATGACATCATGAGTGTTGCCATTTTTGAATAGTGGTTTTACTTTCACTGTTTTGAGAATTTCTAGAAGGATACCTGTCATTAAGGAGTGGTTACAAATGTGAGTGAGTTGTTATGTATGTTGCAGGGTATAATGAGGGTGTTAGGGATACCAACCAGCCCAGAAGAGAATTTGTTTTTCATTTGATTTCTGGGGAACGATGTTTGAGTCATTTAAGTGGAATTTGCATTTGGTGTTGTGTGGGAATTTTACTGCATATTTATATTATTTAAAGAGTTTTGTTGGATTAATTTTTCTCTAATTCCTAAGAAATGTTTGTTGAAAGTATTTGCTACTTCCTGTGGGTTTTGCAGACAATTATTTTTGTAATTCAATGTTCTTTGTGGTTCTGTTTTCTATTTTTAGTGTATTTTTCCTTTTATTTTGTGCTTTTATTTTTTGTTTATTATTTTTAGTAGTTTGGCTTTTTTATTACTTTCTAAATTTTTTTAATTTTTTTATATTTTATTTTTTTTTTTTTTTTTGTTTTTGTTTCTCTTCAGTGACTTTGAGTAAACAATATTGAAATAACTTTGGAATATATTTATAAAGAAGTTAAATTTGACTTCATACACTAAATTCTTACCTTATACACTTCATTCCAGCTTTCTGTTCCAGCTGAGTTTCCTAGGGAAGTTTCATGTTTCTCTATAAAGTGATTTCTTAATATTTTTTGTGTTCATTTCAAGCTTGAGAAATTGAGCTGTGTGGTCACTAAAACCTTCATTGAATGTAACAACTGACAAATAGAATTGCATGCTTGCAATTTTGCATTCTTGCAGTCTGTTGACTGACAAATAGAAAATTATTTAGTTTAAATAAACTACCCACTTTTCTGTGTCATGTTCTGGTCAACTTTTTCTCCACTGCATTTTAAATAAAAATAGTCTATGTGTAAGTGAAGTGTTGTTTCAATTCTTTTCAACTTATTCTAGGTTATCTTTTTATAGAATGATGAGTGGCATAGCCCTGTTGATGGCACCCGGATGAATAAAGATGGTGTCACCCTTAAAAACAACATCAAAATTTATATTCTAAAATATACCATAAATGTTTTAATTAAAGAACTAAAATATGTTTATTATACGTGCTGCTATTACTTTGTTAAAGAACAAATAAAGAAGATATGAGAACTTTATGTTTTGTGTGAAGACAAGAAACCAGAATTTAATAAAAAATGGTGCCATTCTTGAGAAACTTTTGAAAATGTTGAGGTTTCATGTAAATTACCCCCACTAATCAAAATATCCATGTGTCTGTTTAAAAGATGTCTTTTAAGTGTAGTAATTTTTTTCCTTTATAATAATATTTCTTGAATGCATTTTATAAGAATTTTTAAAATGTCACTCAATAGTCGATAGCATTTGCTACTACCATATAATATAATATAATATATATTTTATGTTTCCTGTGATGTTATGTTCTTTTCATATTTTAACCATTTTTAAACAAAATTATTTGCCACATGAAGTTCAATTTAAAGTTAGTAAGCACCTTCATTAATAAGCTTGGCAATTTTTAAGATAAGAATCACTGATTAGGCTTACTACCTACTTAGATGTAATTAATTTATTTTAATTGTTGGTAGATCAGACCCGGTCCTTAGTCATTATAAATCACTGTGGTTATGTCTTGTAATTCAATCACTAAACTGGTACAGTACTGTAACAATCGCTGGTTTCTACACAGAGCACATACACTAAAAATAATTAAAAAATTACAATAACTTTCAATTTCCACTTTCTATTTACAATTAAATTTTCCCTTTCAGTGCTCTCATCCCCAAAGGTCCAGTCTTCTTCACTCACTTTCTAACTAAAAATGTAACAAATATAAATTAAAAGAAAAAAATACTGTACACACATGTAGTAATTTGTGAAGTTTTAAAATGATTCCAGTGCTTTGAATACAATGCCATATTGTAACATTTACATATTTGTAACATTGAAACATTTCCATATTTGTAACATTGTAACATTTCCATATCTATATTTCCATATTGTAACATTTAAACTTTGATTTGATTTGTAAAGATAAGTTTGAAATTGATGTTCAATACCATGCCAAGCCAATTGGTGCTTAATTGACTCAAATTACTTTCAACTATATTTGTAGGTAGTACGTGAGTTTCAGGGTCCTCAAAGGGTCTTGAAAAACAAAAAGCAATTGATGACAAAATGCTGATAACTTCATCTTTTAGATGATAATAATAAGAACTCCATCAATCTGAGATAATAGCTCCTGAACTAACAATTCTGAACACCTGAACTATTTTTTTAATTAGTTTCGAATCTTTTATACACTTAATACTTTAATGTCTAGTTACTATCATTTCAAAATCTTATATTATTTGATAATTTCCACTTTTGCATTCATTCACAGCTGCAAGAAAAAAATACCAAGTATCCAAAATGTAATCCATACCACACAATGTAATTAAAACTATTAGAAATACAATTAAAATCATTTTCAAACTTACCTTTATCTTCTTACATGAAGAAAAATTGTCAGTCTAATATTCATTCATAAATATTAATAATTTATGATGGACAAGTGAATATACTAAGGTAACCAAGGCAATTGGTGCTTAATTGACTCCAATTACTTTCAACTATATTTGTAGGTATGCGAGTTCACTTTTTGGTGAATGTGATTACCCCCAATAGTCAAAACATTCTGTTTAAAAGGTGTCTTTACATCTTGTCTGATAAGTCAGACAAATAATGTTTATATCTCAATAATGTATCCAGAGGCAATAACCTCTTAAATGCCTATAAAAGTATTTACATAGCCTTGATGTATAAGCAAGGTACTCAGCAATACTCCTAATTAGCCAAATAGTGTTTTAAGAAAACAAGTATTGGTTTGAGCGAATTTTAGGTAATTCAAGTTGTTTTGAGTTCATTTTGGAATTTGGATTATTTTAAATGTCTTACAGTTGTAAACATTTCAAATAGGAAATGCAAAGAAAAAAATTGAAGGAGAGACAATTGTTAAAAGAATTATGAAAGTGAAATTTTAAATCTATTCAGATGAGTTTGTGTGCAAGTAATGATGAGTTGTGTGTCAAGTAATGAGGCCAAGGACCATGACTTAATCATTGTAGAAAATAAAACACTGGGTCAATGAAGCTCCAGCAAGCATGTAAGCCTCAGAAATCCAGAAGAGAAAAACTATGCATTGAAAATGTTGTGGTTGTTAATTGGAATGGTTAAAAGTTTCCAGGATTGGTGGTATCAGGTTCTAAAGAAGGAGAAGTAACTACTGTTGACTGTAGGCAATATACCAAAAACGTTTGGAAGACATGACCTTTCGTGTATAAGACATCCTGTTTTATAAATGGGACAATATGAAGAAAATAATTGAGCTCCCAAAGCCTGTTAAAAGGGGTCTTTAACTTGATAATTATATATAAGATGTATGATTTTACATAAAATGTTCAAAAAATGAAATCTTTCTTTTAAAATATCTCAAGATAGTTTTAAACGAAAGTTTCCCTTTAAAACTTGAATTTTCTTTATCAACCGATGTGTTTTTTTGGTCCAAGGCTTTCATATGTAAGGAAACAAAATGAGCCAAAGTAACCCAAACTCAAGGGTAACATTGGCCCAAAATAATTTTCTATTTTAAATTAACTTCAACTAAAAAACGTTCTATCCGCTACACACAAGGAATACAAATGAAGTCTGGTTAAAGGTTCCAGAATTTAAAATTAGCAATAATAATGGTAATTTTTATAAAGTGATTAGGTATAATTATAATATTGGGCCCAAGAAAATAGTTGTTTTCCCAAAGTCTGTTTAAAGCGGTCTGTAACTTGTCAACAAAATAAATAAAATGTATGATTTTACATCAAATTTTTAAAAAAATAAATGATTTACAGTACTGAAAAAATACTATTTACACTCACTGCCTTATAAAATTAGGAAAATTTAGAAAAAAATGCAATTTTGCTAGTAATTTGTTCACATCCCTGTGTGTATGTATTGGCTCTCAAACTTTCAACATTTTAATTGATAATACAAATAAATCTTAAAGTAGGAAAATTTATTTTATTACATTATCAGACTTTATATAACTTGTAAACTGAGATTTAATTAATAATTTTCTTTCCACATGAGTCAGAGCATTTTCATTGTTGATCACCAAAAGTATGCGTACATATGCAAAAGTATGATGGTTCAAAATAATTAACCTATGCACATTATAATTTTTTGAAGTCTCAGAAATTACCAAATTCTAGAAAATAGAAATTGGAAATTCTCAAAATTTGCACAATTTAATTTCTTAAAATTTGGGCACCCCCATTTTTGTGAACGGTTGTTATTTTGGGTAAATGACAGCTGTCTTCATCTGGGTTGTTTGTTCCGATTCCCTTGATTTACAGAGCAAATGCTGAGAAGATCCATTCTGTTTCTGGGCAAGCATTTATGTAAATTTTCTACCTTGCCAAACATGCCATACGTACTGTTATTTGTTCAATAGATAAATAAACAAACTTCTGATTGTTTCTGAAGGTCAGCGGCATATTCCGCATTCATCTTGGTCTTTGTTCTTTAAGTAATTCTTTTAGTTATCTGTTGTAATAACTTAGTCTTGTCTTGCATAAATTAAATTTTCAGTTTTTCCACAAACCTATCCAATGGCATTGTTGAAAGATTGGAAAAATCACACATAGGGTATTAGTATTGGTCACAGTTAAGAAAATTTTTGTAGTTTTCTTGAAATTCTTGGGCTACAGTATACTAAATTCACTATGTGAAACTCAATGGTTAAATCAATACACCTCTTCCTGGATAGAATGCTTATCTAAATAGTGGAGCTGAGCAGCACATACTTTCTTGTATCATTTCTAAATTTGCAATTTACAAAAAGTCAAGGAGTTCAAAGAAAATTAGACCTGTGTCATTCGTTTAAGCATCTCTTGTTTCAATCCGTGAAAAATATGCAGAGTGACTTTTGAGAAAATTTGTTTTTTATAAATTGCATTAATTTCAAGCAGAAATTATTAAAAATTACTCGTGTTTTAAAAAATAATTTTCATGCCCTTATGAAAAAAGAGCTGATTTTTAACAGATTTTGTTCAAGTTCATTTCCTTCAAAATCTCTAGCTTCAATTTTGTAATTTTGAAATGATACTTATTGGAAATTTCGAAAATACAGAGTTTGCCGGAAATGAAACTAGTGCCAAGTTTTTTAATGTTCCTTGATACACAGAGAAAACTTAAAGAAAAAAATTGAGCCTTTTTGAGAAAATAATTGTTTAAAATAATTTCAAAATTGCCTATAAAAAAAAACTACTCGTATTTTCTAAAAATTGTACACGATCTCTAAAAAACAGATTTCAATTAAAATAATCTCTATGTTCAATATTGTAGTTGTAGACGCCAAAAAATTTCTCGCAATTTTTGAAAAATCAGGAATTTCAAAGAAAATGAGGCCTGCAATCACTCTCTGAAGCGTTCTTTATGACATCCGAGCAGTAGCGTGGTGTAGCGTAGTGTGGGGGCGACAGGGGCTGCCGGCACTTTTAGGGAGCGGCAAAATTTCAACAATAACAATAACAATAATAATAATAATAATAATAATAATAATAATAATAATAATAATAATAATAATAGTAATAGTAATACTAACAGAAGAAGAAGAAGAAGAAGAAGAAGAAGAAGAAGAAGAAAAAGAAGAAGAAGAAGAGAAGAAGAAGAAGAAGAAGAAGAAGAAGAAGAAGAAGAAGAAGAAGAAGAAGAAGAAGAAGAAGAAGAAGAAGAAGAAAGAAGAAGAAAAGGAAGAAGAAGAAGAAGAAGAAGAAGAAGAAGAAGAAGAAGAAGAAGAAGAAGAAGAAGAAGAAGAAGAAGAAGAAGAAGAAGAAGAAGAAGAAGAAGAAGAACTAGAAGAAGAAGAACTAGAAGAAGAAGAACTAGAAGAAGAAGAACTAGAAGAAGAAGAAGATGATGATGATGATGATCATCATCATCATCATCTTGTTCATCTTGTAAAAAAATGAACCATTTCACTTCATTTTATTTCATATTTTTGTCTCACCTACGATTCGGACCGATTAAAATGAGCATTTTTCATTACCTACTTATTTTGTGACTTCTTTAAATTAATGTGTGACATCTTGCATTTCCATAGATTGCCTGGCAACATCATTTGTACTGACTCGTAGGGATTACCAGCATTTTATTTTATGTGATTGTTTATGACTAATATTCAGGGGGGAATGGCCTGTTTCATATAAAGAATAGTGTTCAATGTTGAATAATACCAGGTGAAAATCAGAGTACAGTACGGATAAGTCAGGGAAGTCCGTGAATACTTCAAGGAAGTCCGTGAATGATGGAAGTCACTTCAGGTGAGTCCGCTTTCACAATTCAAAGGAGGTTTCATTGATGTATTGGCAGTCATTCAATTCACATGAACTTAATCGTACATATTTATGCGCTTTCCAAACTGTGATTTTAGTGCTCATAATACGTGTAGTGATTGTTAAATCTTTGTTGAAAATTGTATTGTTTGTGTACGTATACATTCAACTACGTATTAAATATTTTGTTTACATTTCTTTATGTAATTGTATGGTTGACTATCCGCTATACGTTGTTCAAGCTTGTATATTTGAATATTTTAAATTGAAATACTTAAATAAGGGCGCTTTCAGATTGCCAAAATGGATTTAGAAAATCAAAATCTACGGAAACAGACATATTTTCTTTTCCTAAAGATGTCGCCTCATCATTGGATCAAAACGAAGAACCTATTGGATTATTTTTAGATATCTCAAAAGCTTTTGACGTCATTAATATGACATTTAGATTCTTGGGTAGAGTAGATTTTGTTTTTGTTTTTTTCACTTCCGTTCTAATTTTCGAAAAATCGCTGATTTCTGCCGCAGCGTTCTACAATTCTTTGTCTTTTCGAGAAAGTAAAAACTGATACACGAAAATCAAAAGATTGGTTGAATTTGCTCGTGGAAGTAATAATGAAAGATGGAAAAATGGGAAATAAAAGACCGAAAGGTGTATCAATGTGTATTTGGAAAAAGAAGTGATGAATTTCTGCGTTCTCCCCCTTATTTCGTAAAAAGTAATAAGTTTGGTTTGTAATTGTGCGTCGGAAAACGGCGCATTTACGACAGAAAAAACTGACTGTCTGGCCCTGATAACGAAAAAGTGGATAAATCTAGTTGCTATGTGTAGTAAATTACATTTCTAACACGTGTGTTGTCAGAAAATGTGTTTTGTGACACCAGTCATCGTGCTTAGGTTGCATAGTTATACAACCCCAAATAATCGAAAAATATTTTATAATATGTTAATATTTCTCGTCTTAACGTCATCCAAATTCAAGATATTGTAGCAATATCGATATATTTGTAATCATTTTGAAACCAAAGAACGCCAAACCAGTATATACTCTCTGCGCCCAACTGGCACTCTCTCCGGCATCCCAGGTATTGCCCTTCGCTCTTGGCTCTCGATTCTATCATTGCGTTTACTGCAGTTTACTCTTTGGCCCTACGTTTCAACACGCTTCAACACAGGGTCTTCGGTGAGGCAATCAATGGGGGGGGGGGGTCGTCGAACGCTGCGCCTCTGGTGGGGTGTTTGGTTCCAATTTTTTGTCTTCGTCGACTAGCTGTAATTTAATTTTGTGTGTTATTGAAAGTACCCACGTTCAGTCAATTATTGATGGTATTTCATGCATTTCATGCCAATGACCAACTTGATCAGGGTTTTTTGTCCAGTTTCCCTTGATCCTTTGAGCAAATGCTGAGATGGTCCCCATTGTTTTGATTTCTGGACAGTAAATGTAACTTCACTCCGCCATATCTGACTCGTCATACACGATTGAAATTGTATTTGTGACTCAATAAATATTATTATTATTATTATTATTATTATTATTATTATTATTATTATTATTATTATTTATGATGTTTGGAGAGTTTGTTTTCTTTTGATATTAGGTTTATTGGTTCAAAATGTACACTTGAATTCTTTGTGTAAAGTGTGCCGTTCTGGAAGGTAGTGTCTTTCACGGTGGATGCATATTTCCACCGTGACTGCAGCAGCCTGCAGTTACAGTCGGAGAGCGCTGGTGGCAATACGAGCGTGTGTGTGGATCTTTTATTATTACAAAATATACCAGGGTAGTGAAATTTTCGAAATAAAATAATTTTTTTGTGTAAAACGTGACGAAACAATAGTGCTTGTTACAAGTCCCAGTATCTATTGCCGTTTGACGATAAAGCCCACCCTAAGGGTAGTATGGTGTAGGGATGTCTTTGTGGTAATCCCTATCCCATGACCAAGAGGTTGGGTCACCGCTGGTCGGCCAAGGCCCGTAGCGAGCTGTCGCGCCAAAGAACAGGAATAAATTGTAGGGGCCCAAGGAAGTCAAATTACAAATTTGGAAAACATCTTCGCTATCTGAGTTACAATACGTAATTCAAACGTACATCGTCTGAATTACAATACGTAATTCAAACTGTACACTAGTCGATTACATAAACAAATCGCTTTCAGAAAGGGCCTTTAAGGTGCGTTCAGTTAAACCTAAACAAGATTTGCCGGGGACCGTTGTGTCCGGGAGCCCCAGGTAATTGCATCTGCCAGGCCGGTGGTAGTTACGACACGGTTTATTACGACCCTTGCAGTAAACTAGTATCACAAAGCAACAAACATTTCCTATCTTACGAAATAAAAATATTACGTATTGCCTGCCCATAGCGTAACTTTCGTTAGGAAGATTGTACAAGTATGGCGGCGCGTGCAATTGTAGGGACTTCACTGTCATGCGCAATGCCACCTAAATCATGTACTATCTATCTAGGAGGTATTGGTCATGCGCAGGAAAAAATTCTGAGGGGCGAACGTAACTCTTTGGGTTCAGTATAGGGTCTTCGGTCCGACAGCAAGTGGTTGGGATAGGGAGGTCCGGTCCTCGAGCGCGGCGTGATGTCCGAGGGGGAATACCGATTTTGTCTTCGTTTGACACTAGCTGTAACTTAAATTTTGTGAATTTTGGGTGTTGTTGAAAGTACACACGTTCAGTCAATTATTGATGGTATTTAATGCAGTATTTATATTTGGAGAGTTTGTTTTCATTTGATATTAGGTTTATTGATTCAAAATGTACACAATGAATTCTTTGTGTAAAGTTGGCCGTTCTTGAAGAAAGTCCTTTTTTTCTCTCGGCTGTGCAAATCCAATCACGGTGTGTGCAACTCCAATCCTTGGGGCATTACCGAATCCCAACACTACAGCAGTGACAAGCTGCGAACGATGTTGAGAATACGGGTGTGAATGTATGTGCGTGTGCTTGCGTGTGTGTGCGTGCGTGCGCGCGTGTGTGTGTGTGTGTGTGTGTGTGTGCGCGTGTAAAAGATTTCATTATTCCAATATATAACAGTACACTGACAATTTTGAAGTAATATCATTTTTATTCAGGAATGGCTCGTCATTAAAGGCTGTAAGGCGGAGCCTCTCGTATAGAAATCGCCGCCCAAAAGAAATTTAAAATTACATTCATAAATGTATTTATTTATTAATAATGGCTTTCTGAGTTACATTATGTAACAGTCAAATCAAAATTTTTGTTTGTGAGTTCGATATCGGTCGTCTGTAACACATTTGAAGCTTTTGATAAGGAAGACAAACGTGTTAGGCTCCCACTTCATTCCGCCATAAGGTCTGTGTAAAACGAGGCGTGACGTGATGCACAAGCTGCGGCCAGGCAGCCTTCAAGGGTGGGGCGTAGGGTCTGAAGAAGGGCGTGCTAACCAGATAGCATTGCTATTAATACCCAGCGAGAAGAATTGCGCATCAACTAGTTTTCCCAATATGCTCTAGGAACGCTACTCACTTGAGTCTGTATCGGAAGAGATTATGAATAGAAATACAATGCAGGCATTTGCAGCCTTCCCTATCAAGAAAATCATGAGCCGCGACTGTTTTTATTTGTGTAAAATGTTTCCAAACAATAGTGCTTGTTGCAAAGTGCGGGCGTGCGGGCACTGTATTTTCGAAACCAAGTTCATTTTTGTTTTGTATGAATTCTATTACCGACAATTGTCTCAACGCAGAACTCGCAAAAACAAATTTGGAAAATATCTTCGCGTATTCATAATTCGTACTCGTAATTCAAACTTTACGCTAGTCGATTATATAAATAAATCGTTTTCAGAAAGGGTCTTCAAAGTGCGTCCAGTAAAAAAGAAAAAGAAAATTGCCAACAGCGACTCCAAATGTTTTCATTAAACTTTATCATCGGAGAGTGTAAAGGACACTTAAAAGAATGGCACAGGTCTCATTTTCGTTGAAATTCCTGATTTTTATTGGTTGGTTCTGGTCGTTTGTCGAATCCCCCACCATACCGCCTGACAAATTGTATAGTGTTGCACCACGATCGTAGTGTTGGGGCGACCTACAGTAATACCAGACCTCGAAACGCTGGTTTCAACGTGCAACAGTTGTTGAATTGGAAAGTTCTCTTGTATATTAAGATTTAGGAGGTCGCTGATTATGAATATGAAGTCAAAAATTTCAAGATGTAATATAAAGATAGAATAAATTGTAGATCCAATATGGCAGAAAAAAATTAAATATAACTAATTTTTGCTAACTCTGCAAATATAAGGGGATGTACTAATTTGCTTCATTTCTTCTTCTGTGAACATGACAAGACCTCCCACTAATTACTTAATTGCTTTCATACAGCTGGGTTAAGAATGCAATCATGACAGCAACAGTCAGAATGATTACACAGAGTTGTGTAGTATTGGAAAATTCAATATTATCAAGAAAAGGCAAGACCACACACACAAGAAAAAGTCATATTCAAACAGAACTTGATAATAAACAATGAACTAAATGCTTGATCATGTAACAACATACATTTCAAAGCAACAAAAGGAAAGGTCAATACGGGAGAGAATCAATGCATTGTACCACTCTGCATTTGCTCCCAAATCCCAACTGACACATCAAAAAACTGACTTATGTTTCATGCACTTTACCCCATTATACGAGATGTGGTTACCTCAGTAAGTTGATTCACAGTACAAAGCAAAGTTGTAAGTTGATAACACAATACAAAGTACATTTTGATTACATAGCTACAATGCTCAGGGGTATCCAATTATCAGAAAATAATAGGAAACAAATTATTACCTACGCAAGAGTAAAAAATGGTAAAATAGAGTGAAATGTGTTCTAGTGGCCACCTCCATTAATGGCTAGTTTTTGCTGAAACTATTGGATTTTTCCAAAAAACTTGTGTAAATATTCTCTCTTAAGTGGCCACCTGGCCCCTTGGCTAGATACATTTCACAGTTGAGGTATTGAGCAGTCATCTCAAGCAATTTTGAACTGTCTTGTAGGGAGATTGATATCTGATTCAGATATTCGTAATAACAGATGATGTTAATAAATGTCTCTTTATGAAATAACAATGCATTTATTTTGTCCATTCCGCAAAATTCTCATGACAATTTAATGAGAGCAGAGGTAAACTAATCATAATTAGGTCCCTTTTGGAATTCCCTTTAGGAATTTTTCAATAACTCACTAAGCACATTTCAGAGTATAAAACCAGTCTGAAGGTCATTCACCAACACCTTCCTCAGACAACACACTCTAAAGTTTCTACAAGCTGTGAATTGCATAAAATCTTGTTTGCTTGTTGAATTCAATTCAGTGAGGACAAAAAGTGAGTTTTTCTGCTAACAGAATGAATGACAAGTCAAGTGTGTATTTTGACTGTGAAACTGAGAGGGAGGCAAGTGATCCAAGATCTCTTGTTTAAATTCCATTTTGTAATTTAAGGTAATTAAAAATGTTAAGGTTAACATACTTTTTTTCATAACAGGGAGCACAATTATTTGTTTTATTCCTCCTGTAACCTAACCTTATGCCCTTAAATAGGTGTCCAATTTTCACCCAAACTATTGATAATCAACACTAGTTTCATCATGCATTCCTTGTTGTGTATCAGCAAATTCTGATTACAAATGTCAAGCCTAAGAAACAGATTGACCCAGGTGGATGACCACCCCTTTGGATAAAACTGATCTTATCATGTGCATGGGATATTTATCTTGAGTTTCTTGAATCTGAGTCATTACTGCATAGGAATGTAAATTGCTCAATACAGATCTAAATGAAACAATGTGGCAGTCCTACTACAGCAGCAGTACTAATTTGGGGGCCATAAACAATTTTTACTGATAATTTAGATCTGCCATTTAAAATAACTCTGTCTTCTTCGACATATGAAAACTACACTAACTTCTCAATTTATCTTATATTAAAGCACTCACAAGTTAAAATATGTAACAAGTCACAAAAAAATTTACAGATGTTATCTTCCGCAATATAAAGATATAAAATAATGTTTAAACTAAGATATAACAACAGTTAGTTATATCAAGGAATGTATGTTTACTATAACTTCAGTTGATTTAAGTAGTCATAATTCAAAACTTTACAACTTCTATGGATTAATGAAAAATAAATTATGTACTGAAATATTCTCTCCTCAAATATTTGACATTGATTATTATATAGATTACTAATAGTTGCATTAAAAACTGCACATTTAGAAGTTCAGCTACAAATTGTTTTCCAATTATGTTCATCATTCAGGCTGATTGTAGGTAGTCATATTTTTCCATTTAAAAGTCAAGAAATTGGCATCACATTCAAAACCATTCTAGTTCCTGCACCCATACTCTTTGTTCCAAACAAAGTGGAAGGTAAATGGATCTAAATGTTAATACTTTTTATCTAATCACTTATTTGGCTTTTCAAAAAGTTTTTTTTTTTTTTTTTTAGAGAGCAAAATTTAATGTTGCGTTATTTCTTGAAACAAATGATTTCTATATTATCTTCAACAAATTAATAATACTGTATCAAAATATGTGAGGAATCTTAAATTGTAATACAACTAATTTTTTTTTTTTTTTTAAAAATTTTGAAAGCATGTGATTAACACTTTTAAATTTTGAGCTTTTTTGCTGCTAAAACAAACCAATTTATTTATCTAAAAAGTTTTCACAAAAGTATACTTATAAAAAAATTAAAAATACATTTTGAGGCCCATTCCTTAAAAAATAAATAAATAAAAATATAACTAGTAGAAAAAAATATTTTTGACTAATAGAATACGTGCCCAATTGTCAAATATCATTTGACCATGGACATGTTTCAACATAATTTGTCAATTTATACAGAACACACATTAAACTAAAAATTAAATGATTTTTTTATAAGCAATACTAAAAAAAAACAACTAAGAATTCATTAGTGAGTGAATGGCAAATTTCCTGCAGAAACTTTGAAGTACTAGTGCTTGCAAGTACTGTCCCATCCCTAGGGGGGAGACATTGGTCACCTACTTTGCTTACTTGTAAATAGAATTGTGGAAATGAACATGAACACCTGTGTGACAATTGGAACATTGCTAAATATTTCTATGTGATTTCTTCCACTTTTAGTATTTTTAAATTCAGAAACCCGAAAATCACATTGCAAAGTATTTTGGGAAATTTCCGTTTGCAGTCACAAAATATAATACATTCTTGGGGATTGATCCTACTATACATTCCTAAATGTGCAGAAAAGAAATATGAAAGACTAGATGCAGTTTATATTTCTGAAAAGACTTATCATGGTGTTCTTCACTAGTCTGTTATGATCCAAATCCAAAGTTTGTATCATTATTTTCATTCCTTTTATCTGAAGACATTTCCTGCTTCCAGTTTCAGTACATACAAGGAAACTTTTCCCATTAACATAAGTAACAAGTACTAATAAAAACAGTTAATTTAACATATTGATATTTTTTATCCACAAATTCTGCTTATTATTAACTTATAATTCTACATGCTACTGTATAGACATTTTATACAAGACAATAGCACTATTGGAAATGAGAGGATTGGATTTTGAGGTTATGGCAGGAGTGTAAATAAACAATAAAAAGACATTTGCATGAAAAATTGCTTTCCATTATTGTGACCAAACACTGAGCATATCCATACAGTAAAACAATAAAACAATAATAATGTGATGATGTAAGGGAGACCAACATTGTTCAAAGGATTTATAAAAGCTCATACAGGACATTCATGACATCCAACAACTAAGGTTCAAAGAAAATATTTATATCCACATTACAACTCCTCATCATGCATTTCAGCACCGAACAAGATGGCCTCCCTTGGCAGATGCCACACTTGAAGTCCATCACATTCAAGAAAGATCCAGTCTTAGATAGATTTACTTCAGTTGTGTGGCTTTCCTGGAAACTCGTGACAGAATTTTCCTGAGTTTTGACACACCCTTACATTCGATTGTTTTCAGTACGAAGCGTAAATCGAGAGTTTACACCAATCAAACGAGGTGAAACCCACGACTTGAGCGTGCCAGCTTGCACGGTTTGTCAGGGAATCACACAGAGAGATCGATTGCTTGGTCCTCGTTTAAAAAACAGTTGTCGGTAAGATTATCCTCACGCCACTCCGACACACAGATCAGCCACAAATACAGGCAGACAGAGAGGAAGGCCTTCTGGCACCCACAGTGGCACCTAGAAGTCCAAAAGTACCATTGAGATAGTGTGCTGTATGCATGTGCATCTTGAATTGAAATCAAAAAACAGCCTCACACTGACATCTAAACGGACACACGGCTACGCTATTTGAATGGCAAGTCCGAGCAGCAAATTGGATGTTGGGGATCCCCTGGGTAAAACTGTACAAATTTACACATTATAAGCATCCTGTGCTGGTTCGGCGTGGAAACGTGGTGCAAGAAGGGAACATGGAAGACATTCAAATCATCAACATTCACTTTCAAAGAAGGAACAAAATAGAATGGTATCAAATCACTGCGCAGAAGAAAACCAAGCAACCGGAAAATTGTGTGTCTAAGTTGATGAACAAATTGGTGAAGAATTTGCATCGTTTTACCATCTGATACAGTTAACACTGTTGACTGATAGTTTTTATTATCTTATTACTTGAATTGCACTGCACAGTCAATTGAACTTGTTCTCCATTGAGCTCCATGTCTCCAATTCTCCACCTGCTCAACAGTCTCATTTGACACTACAGTAACTGGAGCATTTCTGGGGTTTGCTTTTCCATTTCTTTAAACACTTTCATTTCTACCGGAGGCACTTCAGGGAAAAGTTCCAAATTGCATTTCCTTGTCGGCATATCCTGCCACACCAACCAAGTGACAATGTCCAAGCATCACAACTCTGGTACCGACCGGTCATTGAGCAAAGAACAAATGTTATGGGGGTATGAACCCCCTCCCCCGGATCAGCCCCACACTTTCAGTCTACAGTCCAGTCACTCTAAACTCATTCATTTGGATGGATCTATCCCGGGTGGCGAGAGGTCGCAATTCAGGACGCAATCCACTCGTCCCGTAACACTGTGATAGTATCACATCACGTACATGCACACATATGCATACATACATCCATTCGCCTGCACTGCATGGCATATTGGTATCTCAACACCGGACCTCAAATGTCGAGTTTGAATCTGGCCCGGCCGACCGCCATCACGGATTCGATTCAGCAGCCATGATGTTGTGCACTTGTTCCAGTTTGTATGCCAGTCTTTGCTTCTGAGAAAACTCATCTTCTTCCAATGTCACAGTCAATTGTTCATTGTACTTCACTGCATATGTGTAAAGCTCATGAAGTGCGCAATTTGTGTTAAATTCCGATGTGTGTAACTGTAAATAGAAAAAAAGAACATTAAGATTATGCCTATTCAAATACTTATATGGACAAAAATACACCGAAAAATCACATATAAACATCTGTTAAAAAATATATTAAAAATCGGTATTATCTGTGAATGGATATTCAAAGATGAATAACTGATGAATTACATGATTACACACTAACATTTGGTTTTGAAAAAACAAAAAGAACAACTATTCACTTTTTGCTAAAATTTTAACTACAATAAAAAGTAATATTTGATGCAAGATTCTTTAACACAAAGTTGTGAAGCGCTGGAGGAGTTTCAGAACTGAAACAAACTAAACCTCCATATAGTAAAGCACACCAAAATTATATCATGATTACTAAGTGTAACAATTGCAAAGAGGTTTCGAACAAAAAAGAAGCAACTGATAATTAAAATATTAGGCAATGAATAATATAGAAAAGTTCAGTAAATTTCAAACAATTAACTTATATGATAAAATCTCTTTAGATTCATTAATTCCATTAATTCCAGAAGAGGATTTTCAATTCTATCAAGAATATAAAGAAAATCTACAGTGTCCAGAAAAGCAATTCCGTTTCAATACAAATTCAACACCTATTAAAAACAAAAAAAAATCTTTTATTTCCTCTGGACTACTCTGCAGTGATGTGGTAATAAAAGCAGAAAAGATTTGTAATCTGAATTACTGTGACTATTACTGTACAATGAAAAGGAAAAAAAAACACAAGTATTATTTATTTAACAGGGTGTAGTTCATAATATTATATACATAAAGTGCTTTGCTATATTACAATATTATTTGCTTTATTTTTTTCTTTTCTACATACCCGAGATTCTTCCGCCAACATTGCATTCATATCTTGATCTGAAATAGCTGACATCATTTTGATATCTGAGTAGTACCGTTCTACCCATTCTTTGTACACTGGAATATCCTTTGCATACAGAAGTTTTGAACTTGGAGAATCTTTACCTACAAATACCAATAAAATGTGGAAATATTAAATGACTGGTAACATGGAAATAATAACAAATATAATTCACTTACAATTTTAATAATAAACCAAAGCGTTTTAATAATTATACTGTGAATGCACTCAACTCACCCAGTCTATGATCTGATGTCGAGCAGGAATCCATGAAAGTTTGTGCTACGACGGAAAGGCAGGAATCCACAATATTGGACTTATGAATATCAAACACAAAGTTTGGATTCTTAATTAAGTTGACCCAAAAACGAAGAGGCAAACTGTAATAAGCAATTGCAGTTAAATAAAAGGTGTTGGGAGACATACTATGTATACTCTTTTAACCTTTTGACTGCTAAAAGGGATGCCTAGAGTGGATCACGTGCTGTGCATAATACCTATAGCCATCAGCACTGCTCTATGCTGAGCCTTCCAGTCAAGCTGAGCTGAGCTTTTGGCGGCCATGGTAACTTCGAGATCATAGAGTAAATCCAATGATAATTGAACATAGACACATAGAGAAAATTTAGAACAACCCGAGTAGTGAAAGGCTAATAACAACAGTTGAAATTAAAATAAGAGCTAACAGAAGACCTATTGGGAGTGCAAGGACTCCAGCATATGTCGGTGCAACCACAAATCTCTTTGCCAGACAGTTCCTGGAAAGAGATACAGTGAAACTTCGATTTCACAATCCCCAATTTTATGTTTCCCAGAATTTACATCATAAACGAGTAGTCCCAGCAAAATATTCATATAAGTAATGTATAATTTTCCTTGATTTTGTGCCCGGCTTGTGAAGTCCTACCATAGTAGGACTTCACAAGCCGGGCACAAAATCAAGGAAAATTATACATTAAAACCTTGATATTAAGATTTTTGCATGGCAGGACTCTTAATTTAGATGGACGTTCTGAAAGAAAAAGCGGCAATGACGGTGTCAGTTTCGGGAAGGGTGGTGGGGATACAAATAACATGTTATGTGTTTTGCTATTTACAAATCGGAGTACATCTTGGTAAATATTCTGAATTGGTTGATTGAGTAATATTCCAGGACTAAGCTCATGTGTTTTGTTTCAAGTGTGTTTTGGGACAAAATCTGTGCAAAAAAAAAAAAAAATAATTTTCTCATTTTTACATTTTCCTCGATTCTACATTTTTTTTGAGCAGTCCCTAGAGTGGCATAAAAAGGGGCTTTACTGTAGACCTCTAAACCCTCCTTAACACACCCTAGTAATATATACAGAATTTAAGAAACCAACTTCAATGATTCCTACACAGAGGGCACTGATCCAGACAGTAAGTATTCATATTGTAGCAAAACCCCGATTTAACCCCATATAAATCAGATACTACTAAAATCATCTCAGAAACCAACTGACCCTTGTCAATGGCATATAAGGAGAATGATCTCATGCATTTACCCATCCTGAGGCTTCTAGTGACAGCCTGCCAGTGCACACAAGCATATCCAGTGGCCCTCAGGCACAGAAATTTTCCATGCATTAACACATCCAGAGCAGTCAAAAGGTTATAGAATTGACAAATCTTAGAACACAATACCTATTGCTTTTCCAGGTATGCACGACTTCAGGATCCGAGATACCATGCTGCAATGCTTGGTCATCAAGGAAGTCGAACATATATTTTATGGCGAGGGGCAAAGCACTACCTCGATGAGCAGTGCTGAAGATTGTCTCAAAGAGATCATCCACGAATTTTTGGAGGGTGCCCTATGGAAAGAAATTTGTAATTAGAATATTAAACAAAAAATATTAACAAGATTTCTGATAGTATGAAAGAAAATGTGTTTTACAAAGTATTTATTAACATCTTATAAATAAAACAGAAAATAGCATGAATACTAAACCAGAAACTATACACTTCAGAGTTTATAGAAATGAACTCTGAAAGGGACAAAAGAAATTACATAAAAGATGAACAGGATTTTTGCAATAGAAATCCACTAAAATCATCTAATATTCATCTAATATTAGGTAAAACATTAAATTGTGTTTATGTGCATGTGCACACCATTTAATAAAATTAAAAGGTGGTTTACAGTTCATGAGGTAACACCCTTAACTTAAGTAACAGCAAATCAGTAGCTTCACAATTTGCATAGTGTCAATTCCAATAAATTGCATGCACCAAACGTAGATAATTAGCAGAGCATCATTAGATAAGTCATGAGTGATGTTGTGTTAAAGTATGTTATAAGATTGGAAATTGAGAGAAGCATGTTCTATTAACTTTGATTTTGTTGAATGGATATCATATTGTGTTAACTTACATCCTATTGAGGTAGTGTATAGTAAAGAAGGAGTCATCCTTCAACAACCATATCAAAGGTCCTCAAAAAACTGTAGTCAAGTATTTATTTAAAAACTCACCTTAGTGGCCAATAATCGTGTAAGATAAATCTCAGACACCATCTTGTTTCCTCGCTCTCCTTCTTTCTGTGCATCTGTATCATGATGTTTCACTAGATGCCAGCTCTGTAGTAGAAATAAAAAAAATTAACTTAAATAAACTTTTTAGACCTGAATACAATATTAATACTACATAAGGACTATTCAATATTGTTTCACTCACTGTAGAAGTAAATTATCTGAGAAATAGATGTTTTGCTATTGAAATAAGTTAAATCATATGAAGAATAATTGGCCAAACTGGCAATTATTGAGCATTCAATTGCTCATAACTACAATACAATAAATATAACAGCAGATACAGTTGTGTTTATTAATATAGATGGACAAAATATATATGTGTGAATGCTGAGGTCTGACCATTTATATATTAATATATAATATTAATCCAAGATATAAGTTTTATAATCATTTGCTTCCTTTGATTTGCAGCAACGTAATTTCCCTTCCTGCAGTAATTATTATCTCCAAGCAGTTACAAGTATGCCACTTAAGCAAGAGAGACAACTATGCAAATTTAATGGCAAAAATAATATTCTGCT
Source organism: Teleogryllus oceanicus (assembly GCA_964035755.1). NCBI lineage: Eukaryota > Metazoa > Arthropoda > Insecta > Orthoptera > Gryllidae > Teleogryllus > Teleogryllus oceanicus. Next base: position 115,178,633 of record CAXIVR010000001.1, on the reverse strand, counting down.
TGAAAATTATCAAGAATAGTAAGATTTAAAACAAAATGTAAGTAGAAGAATTTATCTGACTTGCTATCTGAATTGAAAAAATTGACAACTTATTTTACATACCACTTATACAGTTCTCAATGCATCATTCTTTAATTGCAATGCATAATTCATTAATAACTAAACTAACTATTTAAAATTAGTTATTAAATGCTGTACAAGTCAACTGAATTAAAAATATTAATTCATTACGAACAATGTTTTCGAAAAAAAAATTTAAGACTGGAAAATTGGTTACTAAAAACACATTACTAACCTTCAAACCACCATCATGGTCATGATTGAGTGGGGATGTGGCGCGGCTAAGAGGTGGACTTGCAGAACTGAATTTGGACAAGTTGAGAGTCTCATACTTGTGAGATTTGTCTGTTTTCTCAGACAAAATAGAAAGATTATAAATGGACGATTGCTTGGAGACTAGATTTAGCGAAGCCCCATCTGGTACCTGAAATAGATTTTTATTCATAGATAAAAACACTTAAATACTTTCGATGAAGCAATTTGAACTTGTTATTTTTACATATATCACAGGCACAGTTCTGTGACTTGGGAAATGATGCATCACATCACTGTGTAAATATTTCTTCCTTTTGGGTATATCACTTTGCACAAAGATTTAATTTAACAGTAAATCACTGAAGTATTATGTTAAAAAAATTTAGAATGTACAAGATATGAAGCAATATTCAAGTGACGTAAATGTATGTAACAAGAGCTGGTGTTCGTACTAGGCTAAAATTTTCCAATTTTGTTTTTCAGATAAGAAATTTAATAGTTACATATTATTATATCAGACACTCACTCTATAATGGTTCAAAGTATTTCTTTTCTTCCATTCTCCTTCTGTTTTAGTTGTGCTATCTTCATCATACAAAATGAGGCGCCCTGATGTACCTGTTCGCCACTCTGAAAAAATTAAACAAAAAACATTGGGTTTAAATGGGTGTGCCCCCCAAACACTTCAGAGAGCCAAACCATCCAATGCCTCCTCATATAATATTAATTATAATCATAAAATTTAACATAAAATTAAATACATATTTTTGAACAAGACAAATAGAGGCTATTTTCTTTTTCAAAATGAATACCTTGGTTCTCTATTACGTTCTCTCCAGGTACCACAGCATTTAAAAAGTTTAAATGTGTGAATGAGTGATGTGTGTAATGAGTGAATGAGTGAAATGTGAAAAAGTGAAATGTGTAAATGTTTTAATGAGCAAAAAGTTATGACAGGAGATTTGAAAGAAATTTCAAAAACAATATAAATACTTAGCTACAAAAATTTGACTGTGACTTAATTAATTGCATGTTAACTAAGATGGGTTTAACTACATGGCTTTAATTAATAAGTATCCTATTATCTATTACAGTTATTTTATATTTAATCATTGAACTTTCGATGAAGCAATTTGAACTTATTATTACATATATCACAGCATATGCATCACATCACTGTGTGTAAATATTTCTTCCTTTTTCTTATGTTTAAAAATTGCTATAACACCTCCTAATAAATAGATAATATCATTTGCCAATAATGGTTTTCATTAGGTGGTTTTAGATTTAGTACCTGTACCAATAATAGAGTTCAATATAAAATACGGATGCACACAACTGAACTGAGAATTTGCTGACTTTCAAACTGAAGGGTGTGTAATGGAGGGTTAAATTAAAATTAAATATAACAGCAAAACCAAAAAATAACAACAGAAAGAACGAAATAAAAGATAATAAATGTAGAGAAAATATCAACTACACTAATATCACTAAAGAATTAAGTAAACAAAGCTACAAAGTAAATTTACTGACAGACAAAATTTAGTTATTCCCTTAAAATGTAAGTAGTATCTTACCAAGATCAAGATCATCTTTACGAGGTCTCTGACTATATGGTGTGGCTCGGTAGATTGTGTCAAGAGCTTTTTCTTTGACTTGTGAAATGGTGTCACAATCCAATACTTTTACAGGCACATTTTCTGTATTGGGATCCAGCCCACTTACAAAAACAGCTTGTTGTGATATAGACACATACACCGTCTGAAACATTGAAATATTTAGAGCATGTATCCAAGGCTTGGAGTAAAGTAACTGAAAATTGTTTTTAAAAATTACCATTGGTTTGAAGTCTATAGACTGGCGAATAAGTTTTTCCTCACTAAGAGAATAACGCGCTTCTGAAGTGATAGCATCTACAGGTCCTTTGTCCACTTGCTGTTTCATGGCTCGAAACAGCATAAACAGAGGTTCACCAGCACACTCGCGCAGGAACTTATAGAGAAGGAACGTAAACCAGGCCGAGAGCATTTTTTCGGCCACACTTTCTGTCCTGAAATTGTAACAGAGCAATATTAATAAAAAAAATATTTTGAAAACAAAAGCAGATACTAAGATTAATAACTAAAGATAACAAATCTCATAATAAATATCTATATTTTCTTTGTTGTAACATCTAAATATATTATTTTATTTGCAAGAAGCTAATTTGTGTTATGTGATTGAATTTCCAAACAACAATTTGGCAGTTTTTAAATTAATTGTAAATAATACAATTTTGAATACATGCCTCCTGAGCAGAAGCTTAGGATGACTCTTGCCCTCCATACACTTCTCAATGAGCTCAGCAAGGAGAGTCTTCAGGATATCAGTGCAGTACTCCATTTTACTTTGGAGGGTTACCATAATTAATGATGCAACATTTACCCTGGAGAGAAAATAAAACATATTTGTCAGTGATTAAGTATGGTAGATAAATATCGATAGATTTATTAACATTCATCAACCGAAGAGAACTACCTGTCTCTCATAGAAAAGTAGCGGTTGCTTTCTAAAGTACGAATAAACAGAAGCAGGAATGTTTTGTTCATAATTAGTTGCCCAAAGAGACGCAATCCTTTATCTTTACGAAGGAGTTCAGGCCGCTCCCATTGAAGAACTGCATGATCATCCATATTAGGAAACAAAATTTTCATAGCGTATGTACGATAATCCAAGAATGGTATTCCTCCTGATGTGAGGTCTCCTGTCAGATCAGTCATTTCTGTCTGCAGTTCAGCAAATGCTATAAACAAAATAGGTAAAGAAATTAGATAAAGAAACAATGTAATTCATTTCATCTTAACAAAATTTTAATCTACACACAATTTAAAGACAGTTTATTACATATAATTCATTACACAAGAACTGAACAAAAACATTTGATTACCATTTAGGAACATGGAGACAATGAGCAAAAACAATTTTAGCTGGTATAAAAACTGTTTGAATAATTAAATATTATTTCATTAAGAGTTTAAAAAATATTTATACAAATTGAAAAATACCTTCTTTGCACTCAGCTGCTACACGAAGTTCCAAAATATCCATTTGTTCCTGCATATTCTTCAATACTCTATTACTTTCTGTTGACTTTCGTCTATATGCTATTAGGAAAGCTACAAAAACTACAACCAATAGAACAATACCAGCAATAACACCAATTAAAGCTGGTTTTGACATTAATCCATTTGGTGCAGTTGGAGAAGCATAACTCAATTTCCCAATTTTGTACCTTAGCCTACCACCAACAACAACCTGCAGAATAAAACAAAAACAACACACATTTAATGTTATTTGAATCCATTACAATATATTTAGTATATGCAAAACAAATACAACTAATTATAAGCTTACCACAACTTCTGGTAATTCTTGTGGGTTAATATTTCCATCCTTATCAACTGCAGGAGGCTGAACAGTAGGAGGTCTACATGTCAATTGTTGTCGAGAGAGTGAAGTGACATTACAGAATGAATTTCCAATTTGAACAACTACATCAGATTCCTGGCATGCACGATCCAGATGCTGACCCTATAAAAAATACAAGAAAAATATGTGAAAAGAAGAACAATAAAAGAAAAATATTTTGCAATATAAAAAACAACAAATTATTATATTATATAAAAAATTACAATTGTAGAAAAAACTGGAAAAAGATTCCATTACATTATACTAAATAAATAGACACTGGCAACTTGTTCATGCTTCTTAAGAGGAAAAAATAATTCAATTATATTAACTACTTTAAATGAAACATACAAGTTAGATTACATGAATAAACACGTGATGAGATGAGAGAAAGATTTATCAATTTGGTTTGCCCCTGGCTTCCACCCACCCACACTGAAATAGTTCACTGTCTGTTCATTCCTTAGCCCATGTCCCTCTTCTTCTGTTTTGGCCCTTGTTGCAGAACCAGTATCGCATATCACATGTTCAGGCACTCATTGCACATAATATACGAGTATTCATCAAATCGACAGAGAACCCTCTAGTTCAGGGGTGTCCAACTCGCAAGGCCTCAATGGCCACAATCAAAACTTTTAACAGTTGGGGCCATATTTTCATTACTCGGGTGATCCACACCTGACTTCCCCATATTGTTGATCTCAGTACTTTGCCCAGCTGCTTCGAAATGGGAGGGGGAGGACCATGTATGATATCAAGCCATATACATAACACAGTGAAACACATTGGGATTTCGAATTTCTGAATTTGCTAGAAAAAATTCCTTCACGGGCCACAATAATCGACACTGGGGGTCGCATGCAGTCCATGGGCCATCAGTTGGACAACCCTGTTCTAGGTGGCACTTCAGATGAGATCCTCCCCTTCTGCTGCACAGCTTCATTAAAAAACATTTCCAGTTATGGCTACAGGACTTTCAGATATGGGTGATTAACACAGGAGAGGAGGACAGGCTGAGAGTCCTTCCTCAGAGCAATTTTTATTGATTTCAATAGTTTTCATGCAGCTTAAAGATGTGAGTAATTTAAAATGCAATCTAAATAAATTTCCCAATAGCTATCAACTCAAAAATTATACATGTTCTCCTCAAACATCAAATCAAATATTTCATTTGGTTATTACAAACACAAAGAGAAAATATGCAAGGAAGATTTTCCTTCCTTCCCTCCCCTGAAAAACCGCCAGTGAAATAAACTCATAAACTCATCTTAGATGTCAACTTTTCTTCCAGCAATTCTACAGTGATCCTCTACAGAAAATATTATGCAATAAAAACATGACACTTGAAGAGTCATAATTTGTAACAAAATGCTTGTAGAAACGTTCAATAATTAGGATTATTCACAATCAGCAACATTGTGGTTTCAGGAAGTCAATTTCTTAAATTATACTAATGAATTAAGTACTACTAATTTTCTGTCAAAAACTTCCATTGTAGGTCTAAATAAAAATTGTTTACCACTAAATATTAATAAAAATCAATAAAAACACTTCAAAGCAAAACAATTAAGAAGCCACATTAATTTAGTAATGTGTAACCCAATACTCAAAAGAGCACAACATTGTTCTGAATTCCATTAGAATGATTCATTCAAATGACCATTTTTCATGATTTCTTTCCAATGACTTCTCCTCTGCTTCCCCCTTCTACATGCATACTTTGCCACTATTTCTTGAAAAATTAACATCTGGGCACAAGTATTTATGACAAGAAAAGACACAAATTTGAAAATAATTGTTTACAATAAGAATGTCACAGTGAAATGCTTGTGAATTCAGTGTTTATTAAGAATGATATGTAACTGAACACTTACATTAATAGTCAAATAGTCGCTTTTATAATACTTAATCTCCTCATCAAAGGGTTCGTAAATGGGATTTGGATACAAGAGAAAATGAGTATTAGTTCTCGCTGACAAATTCTGGACCCCAGACACATTATCCATTCTGAATCCATATTCAAGTTTTAATGGATCATCAGCATCTATTGGTCCTTTCACTTCAATTTCAGGTGATGCACATGCCATATTTGAATTGCTCTGGACAACACATTGCTGGAAAAACAAAGATAAGCTTGTAGGAAATACAAAATATAGTGCCTTGACATCATACTCAAATTATTACAGGAACAAAGTTCTGAATATAAACTACATAAAAGAATTAACTGAAAGATAACTGCAAATAAAATATGGATATCTGAGAGGATCTAATTTTTTTTTAAAAACCTTTAAAACCTTTTAATTTTAAAAAACAAATATATATTTCAATAGGATTTGAAATGAAATTGTGTTTTAATATTAGATTATAGATACTTTTCTAACTGATTAAAAAGAGACTCATCACTTCATTAATTGCAATTTTTCAGATAATACTTACACTTCCAAACATTTTCTGTTTGAAATAAACATACATCTGTGGATTCTGAATATATGCCAAGTTCTTTCCAGAGACAGATATCTTAATTCCTCCAGCTGGAATACCTTTTGGTATTTTTATCTGCAATATTTAAAAATGCGAAAGCTATTAATCTGATAAGTCATAAAGACAGTCTACTTACATGTTTAGTATTTTCACGTCATTTCAGCACAATTAACACAAATAGCATAAATACATTAGTCACACTAGGCAACTATCAATGAAAGTTTACATAAACAAAATTTTTGCATACCTGGCCTGCAACTCCTGATTCAGCTGATTCAATCGTTGGATCTTCCACATACTCAAATAATTCTTTGTCAAATACTCTGTCACCTTTATCAAATTTCATGCGTAGTTTGCCACTCCTCTGCCTATCAGAAGCGCTAGTTATACACAAAGCTTCCTCTGCCTTAGTCCTGGAAAAAGAAAAAATTGTGTTAAGCTTCAGTAACCACAACCACAATTTTTTCCCAATTTTTGTAAAATACTAAGAGAAATGTGAGCAAAACAGTAATATTTGGCTGAATTATTTAATTCTAAAATTTAATATAATGTATATGCATATAACATTCTTGACATCTTAATAATTCCATTACCATTATCAAGATGATTAATACAGCTACGTCCAAAATGAAAGGAATACAACTTGTACAAATTTTTTTAATATAAATGAAATTTCACAAAACTAATTGGTAAAATATAGACCAAGAGAAAAACCAGTAATCATTATACTGATGGAATGTGAAATAAAAATAAATTTGATGTATTAAAATTTCAACTTACTCAATAATCTCACAAGGCAGATCATCGATAAAAGCAAGGATGCGGCTGCCAGCATTCATGTATTTTCCAGATATCCTCAGTCGTGTTCCTCCAGATCGAGGACCAAATTTGGGAGAAATGGATTCTATCACTGGGTCAACAAATTCATAGTTGTGCTTGGATTCTCCACGGAAATCTTCCACACGTACAATTACTGGTCCACGTCGAGGTTCATTTGTCCCAGGACCATCCACACGACACACAATTTGCTTTGTTTTAATATAAAGTGAATCATATGGTTCACACTGAATTCCTGCTACACTCACTCCACCATAAATATCATTATAAGTTTTTCCTAAGTTAATGCCGTGAATAGTGATATTTGTGCCACCTTCCCAAGGTCCTAATTGTGGTTCAAAAGCTGTAACTTCTGGATTGGGGCATGTCTGATTACGATTCAGCCACACTCCTGCACCATCACACTGCTCTTTCACTTCACAGCGATCTGACACTTGACACCATCCACAACCATACTTCTCCGCAAGTGCAAGGCACATGCCACAGTTATCAGCCATATCACGACATCGATATATAACCACTGAAAACAAAAGTGAGCATGAGAATGAACTCAATAACAAGTATGAATGCACATCATGAAAATTTTATTACTTACCATGAATATTGTCAGGATTATCCAAAGGTTTTGAACCACCCCAAATTACTGCGAAAGTAGCAGTGATATTGGGAGCTCGAGATGTGTAGGAAAATTCCATTGAGTCACAATATATTGTGTCTCCCAGTAACTGTGCATTGACACTAGTAACTCTACCTTCAATGTTGAACTGGCATACAAAGCGGGTTTGCACAATGAATTGCTGGAAAAAGAAGAAAAATCAATATTGAATGGGAAACACCAAAAATATAGCCTTGACTTTCCATTCATTCCTCATAGAAATAAATAAGTATAAAACTAAAATTTCAAAGCAAAAACAAACTTGCTAAGAAGAGGTTCAATCATGTTTTGATACCTCAGCCTAATTAATATTGCAGACATGTATGTATGATTACTAGGGGCCATATATCAAAGCAAATGCATCGTTTTTCCATTTAGTCAGAAAATATGCTCTATTTGGTATGTGCATGAAACTCCCAATTTCTAATTATTTAAACATATTTTATGATGCATGTTTTGCATATTTTGTTTGTTTTCTTAAGGGGAGGAGTGGGTGAAAATTGGCAAAAAAAATTGAAAAATACGATTTTTAATTTTTGATGTGATAATTTTGTTTGGAATGTGTGGTTAATTTTGGTGTTTTTTTTTTTTTAAATTTAAATGCTTTTGCAGGTTTTGTTTGTTTTCATTGGGGAAAAATTCGTTATCGCGATTTAAATGGCTTCTAGAGCATTTAAAGATCTCAATGCGTCAATGGCCACGCCCCCTTTTTCAGTTTCCAAACGTTTTCATCTCATAGAAGTTTTGAATGTATTTGCTTTTTGAATTTCCCGGCATGAACTTTATATAGATGTTCTCTGGAACAAATGAGCTACAGAAAAACACAAAATGCCAACGAAAGTTTGCATAGCCTGATTTGCAGTAAGTGCCCCAAAGAAATATTTGTTTCGAAGAAGAAAATAGAAATTGCTGTCACATCAGCAGTTTCTCAAAATAATACGGGGTGTGAAGCAAGTGAAAAGATAAGATCAAATATAACTGGCATTAACATGACACCTCAAGGGAAGAAAATAATGGCAATTAGGGATAAACGCCGTCTTCAGAAAAGTGAAGTAGCTGCACAACCAGGTTTTCAAAATGTCAAAAAAAGCAACTCAAAATTACAAATACAGTTCTAGAAGAAAAGAGAAAAGTTGTTGAGGGTACTATGTATGGCTCTGGAGAATTTTAAATGTAAGTTGATAAAGTAAAATGCATTTGTATAAAGTTAAATTTTCATTTTCAATTTCCCGCATTTCACTTTCCTGACCTTTTATAGAATTCAAAAAGTTCCACGTTCTACAATTTTTAATATATATCAATGAAACTTTTAAAACATTTTAAGAAAATGTGGTTTCATAGAACTATGGAAGCTTTTTGTGTTATAATCATTAATTACTAAATTAAAAATATTTATTTTTTTTGTGTGTTTTTTATAGCCATCAGGTAATAACTGTATATTTTATTATTTTTTTTCTCAAAAACGCTCTCATTTATTTTATTTATATTCCATGAATGTAATTATATACCTTTTATGAGTAATTCATAAAAAATTCAGTGATGAATGTTGCTTCGTGTGGAACGTAGAGCATTTTATAAAATAATAAGAAATTTTTTTAAAAAATTCAAAAAAGTTTTTTTTCTTCAAAACTAAAAACAGCAGACTAACAAAACTTTGTAGGGTACATAAGTATAATGTATTACTTCTTCTGCTAAAATTTGAAGTTATTTGAATGCAAGATGTAAATTTTCAAATTTTCACCCCCTCCCCTTAATAAGCATTACATTTCTAAATTGCTAATTATTCTGCATATTTTGTTTGAAACCGTTTATCATCATTCATTAATCTATTTATTTATTATATTTATTTTAATAAATCTAATTTCTAACTCTGTAATATGTTTCTATATATCTGGTTCACTGTAGATATCAATTTTCTGTATCTGAATTGTGCCTGATATTTAACAGGAAAATTGCTATTGTATCTAGAATTACATGCCATCAAGTCTATTTTGAAAATCAGTAAGGCTGATGATCACACATAAATTCAATTGCAAGTCACAGAGGGAGCTTACCCTACAAATGTGAGCAAAACAGTGAGAAGAACAAAGGAACTCACAAAGTACAAAGGTGACTGTGAAGAGAGATTCAGAATTGTATTCAAACATGGTTCTAATGCTAATTGTTAACACTTTCAATCCTATACCCAAGGGCTACTGTTTTAATTCCAGTCGACAAAGCTAGAATGTACTGTGAGTATATACCATGAGTACCAGTTTTGTCATCTGAAACAAGCAATGTTCAGTTTTTTGCTATGTGGAAAAACATTGTCAGGCTCATGTTCCTCTATGTATACAGGATTGTTTAAGAGTCTACCACACAGAAGCTAACTCACTATAAATTGTATATTCTCGGCTGTCCAAGAGATGCTACATCCCAGGTATGGAACCAACATTTCTACCATGGGAGCCTTCACTTTTATGACTAAATTGTGTTTCAATAGAATACTTAGTAAGGAGACATTTTTTCAGGCAATTAAAAAAGGATTGTGTTTGTAAAAATTGCACAACTTTCATTAAACATCCCAAATCAATATTTCGTTCCCGATTCAGCAGGTGTCAATTTTTTTTTGCCTTGAGTTTCATACAGGTATTTTCTCACTTGATAAAAATGCCTCAAATTGCCAGAATTCTGGAACTTGTATTGAAAGGCTAGGGACTGTAAGTGTTAACTATATTTAGCGGCAGACATTCCATTGTGGAAACTAATTCTACTAACACCACTCTTCAAAATGTCACAAGGAATACTAAGAGCAAAATACAAGATGAATGTACTACATGTAAAAATTATGAGAAACAGTGTAATCATGGTAACATCCTATATTTTGTTGGGCATTTTTGAAGTGTTCATTGTATAATTGCAAACATATTTCATAGATTACTAGTACTTATAAATCTTATCCCTAGTAATTGCAAAAGGAGAATCTCTTGTAAGATACTTAGTGAATTGCTAGTTAAGAATAACAAAAAAATTTAAGAATTTGCTTCATTGAAACTTACCCCAATAATATGAACTTTGACCTTGATGCTCTTTTTGATTCCTGAAGATACTAAAATTTCCGTTGACCCACCAGTCGCATTGATCGTTGGACAGAACCCTGGACCACTACGGTAGCTTGGTCCAGTTCTCTGAAAACAAAAATGCTCCATGAAAGCAACCATGTAATATATTATAATCAATATAATTGTTTACATAATAGAATTCATTTAACCATATAAAATGTTATTTAAACACATTTATAATTTTTAAACAATAACCAAATTATAAAACAGATTAAAAAATAAGTGCAACATAATATTCTAGTATTGAAATTAAAATGTATGTGTATGTGAAATACTTCTGCCCTTAGACAAGAACAATCGGTTCTCTGCTCACTTGATAAACTACAATGAAATGTCTCATGGGCATTTCTCTCAAATGGATGTCTCTCTATAACATTTTCACATTCCCGACTATCTCAACTAAATTTAACAAGTTTTACACTTCTGTACAGTGGACACTGTCTGTAAGGAAAGCAAATCACCATTTACATTAGCATTCGATTTATTCTCCCTCAAACAGACCGCAGGCAAGCTTACAACTCTTCGTCTATAAACTGCTCTGTATGGCCATGATCGTGGGTTTACTTTTTGTTTCCAATTCTCTGAATGTATGGCTGGTTTTGTCATCACACTTCACATTTGTTTTCAAGGATCTTAAGGCACTTGTTCAATTTTGGTTGAGATATGATGCGGAGAGACAGTCTGTTCAGTGAGCTGTGTTTTGTTGTCATTCCAAGAGTAGTAAGTGCACTTTTGATTAGTTGTATGTTAGCTTGATAACACATTAGTATGTACTACATATCTAATTTTGAGTTTAATGTATAAATTTAAAAATTGTTTAAAGACAATTGATGATTTTTTCATTCTTTTTATCTTTCTCTATGAATATCTTATCAGACACTCCTCTCTAACAGACAAATTCTTGTTCCTCATTGCCATCAGTTAAAGGGAAGTTTCACTGTACAAACATTTTGCAGAAATATTTAAAATCTGATAATACAAAGATTAATTTAGATGTCACTGACAGAATAAATGTTTGAGAAATTGTGTTAATCATAATATACGCCCTACAATTCATTACTTAAAAACAAGATTGCTTTACATCTTGCTAACACAAAAATATACTATTTTCAATCACCATGGCTCTTTTTATTCATATTCATGGTGACAAAATAATAATTGACTAAAAATAGTTATAAATCTGTAATACTAATTTCAAATACATGCAGAAATTGAGAGAAAATTAGTCTATGGCCGTGTGAGAGGTGTCAATGGTTTCATCAGATACCCAGGATCTTCAGAAAAGCAATTATACAGTTTCGGTTTTCAATGAAAAATGCAGATAAAGGAAATATTGTTCAGGATCCTGTGGTGCTAGGCTAGGCTGCTGTGCCTGGTGGATTGCAATTGCTCTCCTGATTAGAATCTATGTTACTAATTGTGCGTGTTGTGCACGTGCGCACAAGCGCACGTTCACGTTCACAGAAATTGAGAGAAAAATGAGCATCCCATGGTCATGTGAGAACTGTCAATTGCTTCATTAGATACAAAGGATCTCGAGGGGGAAAATAAAAATAATGACGTTTAGATTTCTACTGAAAATGAAAATACTTGATTATGTTCTATCTATTCTCATACTGCATGAACTGATTGAATTCTTATTGACAGTGTGTCACAGTTTAGGACACAGGTGATGTCATGCATCAAGGAGGAAAGAAACTATTTCTCATTTGTGATGTTTCAGAACAGTCAGGTTTTGCTACTCCAGGACCCCATTTTCCACACTCTCCACAGCAGCAATTTTTGCTGCTGCAGGCCACTAGTTAAGACTACATTTCATATTTGAATATAAATTCTACATAATGACAAATCATCACATATTACTTCTTTTTGTGAACTTTTAAGTATAGTAGAGAAAAGTAACTTTCTGACCCAAGATACATCTGATTCTTCTTTCTTCAAGATACAGATTATTTATTTCAAGAATTTTTCATCAACTTCATTGTTCACAATTATTTACTTGTCAAATAAAAATATTGAAGAGAACATTAATGCAAATGTTGAGAATCCAACAACAAAGGTAAAATTAATAAATGAAAACCTCATATTTTGCTTCAGGAAGTGATTAAAGAACATGAACACTTTGATGAATATTTCTATTGTGATAACATGTAATTCAAACAAACATAATTCAATTTGCATAAATCCATAAATCAGAAAATTTAAAGAAAGCAAATTTAAATAAAATAGGAATACAGTCACAAAATAAAATAAATATTAAATAGCAAAATAAAAACAAAAATTACAAAATAATTAGAATTAGATATCCTTGTATTTCTTAATTACAAGTGTCAGACTGTTCTAAACTAAGACAAAAATTTAAAATTTCTTATTTAGTTTTTTATGCTTATTTTGCATATTTCTTACATTAAAAGTTTTTTGCAGCAAATTGTCCTGAACTAAATCCTATATTACAGATGTTTTTAAGCAAGTTTTTCTCAAAAATGAAGAAATGGAATAGAGAGAAAACGGTATCCATTTCATCGATTATTTAAAGGATATTACAACGTGCTTCAAAATCAACTGAGATGGAACATTTCAGGATTATGTAAAGAAAAAAAATCAATGGAATCTTAAGAAATATAATTTTGTTTAGAAGAATATGCAAAAAATAAAGATCATAAAAATACTAACAAATTAAAATGAAAAAATAAAAATAAAAAAGGATTTGATTGAATTTAAAAAACATTAGTAAAGTAATAACTATCTGAAAAAAATTCAGATAATAAGTTTCACAAACTCTTGTTATGCATTAAAAAAGTAGAAAATATGAAACAAAATTGCTTAAAAAAATACAAAGCACAAAAAATCAAAAACAACCCAAATTGATTAAAATAAAAATAGTTATAATTTAACCATATTTAACACTCACACTTATTCCAGTTACTAAAATATCGTTCCGACAATTCTCAGCAGTGTCATGGGTACAGCGATGGCCATCTACACACCAGTCACAAGGAAATGAGGAAGACACACATTGTGTACATGAACTGTATGTATTGCAATCAAAAAACGTGAAGTTTGTTGCAACAAAATCAGGTCCTGATGTCATGCGAACAGATAATTTGGCAGTGAAGTGGTCTGGAAAATACAAATATATTATTACAATTAACATTAATACAAACATTTTATTATAATGGTGATCTGATTTGCTTATCACAAATTATTATGTTTAAATCATGAAAATGTTAGAAAAAAAATTGTAACTCACGTTGGCCTGGGGGTATGGACGGCAAAAGGTCAGTGCGTGGTGTTGTACAGTTAACTCCATAAGACTTTCGGGTAGCATTTGTTATTAAAGTCTTGTCCAAAGCAGTAAAAGCACACAAGAACTGTCCAGGCAATGTTGGTAGATTATCAATCACAAGCTCCAACTGAAAAAAGACAAGAAAGGAAAATAAGATTAACAATCAAGTTTGCACAAGGACACATTTTCCATAAAAATATTTTTAGACATGTCTGCTAGAGAAAATTGTGCATAATTCAATTTAATCAATTAAGTGGTATAAAATCATTCTGTTTCATGTACATGTACTTTCAACCAATACTCAGTATTGGTTATAACTAGGTTTCATTATTGTTTCAATTTTATCATGATATTTTATATTTTAGACTTCAATGGTTTCCTGAAAGTGTTTTAGTTGTTTCGGTCAGTATTTCAAAAAAATATTTCAGACAATGGAGTGATGACAAGAAGAATTTGTTATTTGGTCGTTTTATCTTCTTTTTTTTAACCCTCCAATGCAAGAAGTTCTTACCAGAAACAAGAAAATCAATAATACATCAAAATACATAGTTTCGAGAAAATTTATACAGTGCTTTTCTATGGTTGTGTGGTAGTACAATTACAATGGATACAATAATTACGAGCTCTTTTTGTTGACCTTGCTTCTTTGTTATGACGAAAGGAACATAGATTTAGAGATTTTCCTAATCGGGGGTTCTCTTCTAAGAAATCTTGGAAAATCTATGTACATACGCATAAATATATGTTATGCATACGTATGCGTGTGGATACTCATACTTGGATTAAGGCATCTTACTAAAAGTAGAACGTTCCGAATTAAAGTTCCAGCAATGACTCGCATGATGAGGTAAAGAAAGAAAAGTATATGAGAACGCGAACATTAGTTATTGATTAGGATTTAGACTTGTACTTGTGGATAGCACTTCCTCCAATCTCAACCCACGAGACACCATTGGGTTCGATATGCGTACATACACTTGAGGCGATCAATGGCATCAAGTCATTCAACACACTACACCATGACTATTCACGAGATATATCGCGTACCACCACCACAATTTCCGTGCCTCCTTATTTAAATTAACAAGTAACATCACATCTCCCCGCTCCATGCCCTTAGGTTTCCAGAAATCGCCCTCGAGGAAGGAAAGAAAGCGCGGTTGGCTGCTGCGGCACGCCGTTCCCATCTCGCGATTTATTTCGCAAAGGGAGCGCGACCAGCGCGGGAGTGGCGGCAGGGCGGGAGGAACGGTAGGGAGCTGCGGACGCGTCGGCGGTCGCTCGTCGTACACGGCTGCAAACGGTGGGAATGTCAGTAATTAGCCGTCCGTTTAATCGGATCACAGGTAATTGGAGAGAGCTCGACGGCGCCGCCAACAACAAGGAAGGGCGGCGGCGCACAGTCTCCGCGCACGCTCTCCACACACACATACACACACACACACACACACACACACACGACGACCTCTCGTCTGCCGCCCCGTGCCCTCTCAGTCCGACGCAAGCCCTTAAGCCGCGGTTGCGCCCACAACAGTGAAACTGCCCAGATGGACGATGGGCACTCGCTGCGAAGAACAGACAAGCATCAGCAAGGCGTCCGACAAAAGCTCTTACGGAGTTATTCTTCTCTTGCATTGATTATTTCAAGTTTCCGGGCGCGGCAACTGCTAAGGTCATTAGCTCGGTAAGTGTAGAGCATTTGTTGTTTTTTTCCTCCCGATTTGATTGATTGATGAGTGATCCCGAACACGTTAATTGCTAAGGTCGTTAGTCCCCTAAGTATAGTGCATGCTTTCTTCGGGAGGTAACGGTGATCTTTCCCCGATGGAAGCCGGTTTTTGCAGTGAAATCTCCATTACGCAAAACTCTCGTTGCTGGGATTGAAAAATTGCAAAAAATGAACAGGATAAATTGATGGAAGCGGGAGAGTGATCAACGGAAGCCTAAAAGGATCCACGAGCAAACTGTAAGCTTCTCCACAAACCGAATTTTAGAAAACGTACACGCAAAGCCTTGGAGAAAATTCCAACTGCACTGCACTTAAAAAGGCCGGGGAGGGAAGGGGAGGGGAGGAAGGCGAGGGAACGGAACGTCAGCGCCCTGTCCAAGCGTCGCCCGAAGCGCCCTTGACGAGTTCCAGGACCCTCCCTCTTCCTGTTCCACCCCCTCGCCAGCTGGGGCCGACTACGGCGCGAAGGGCAGAGAAGAGCCACGCACGTGGTGGCCATGTGGGGAAGATCTCGCATCCCGCCCACGCCCCTTGCGTCTCGCAACCCCTCCGAGAAGATCATTCTTCCAAATGCGCGCCCGACCTGGATTCTGTTTCACAAACCTTAAGGACGCCGTTCATCGCTCTGGGAACTGTTTCCGGAGGGCGTATTTAGAAACAGCTATTAATATCGTCAAGCGCAAAAGAACAAATTCGGCTCCTCTGCGGTAGGAAGAGATGGTGGGAGAGAGCGAACGAGCGAGGGAGTGGGAGATGGAGGTGAAAGGCAATTTGTCGTCATTATAACGCGAAGTGAACGACTCACTAAACGGAAGCGAGTGGAATTACAGTGTATGCGCAAACCAGTATATATTAAGTAGGTATGGCCTTGTAGACGATAGTCTACACGGCCACACAGACGATAGTCCCCACCCACAAAATTCGACATTCACACGCTATTGATTATCAAAATGATGGTGTCATAATTACTCAGTAAAACTAAAAAAAGGTGCTAAAATGACTTAAATTCCCAAAAATAAAAACATGAATTTAAGAACACTAAAAATCCAAGCTTAATACATAAAGGCATCGTTCATTAATTATAAATATAATTTTATGATAATACGACTGTCTTGTATATTGTTTATGTTCTTTATATTACGTCCTTTGCTGTTTATAGACAGCCAAATCAATCTTACAGTATTCCATCACACTGACATATTGAAGTTACATCTAAACTCGGATTCAACACTTCAGAAACCATTTATTTTTATTGATTCACATTAACACACATCGTTTAGGGAATATTTCTTTCCTTCGTCAGGCGTCTGTTATATTCATATAACAATAATTTGGTATTAGCAAGATAGTCAAATTTTAAAAGATACTCTCGAATCCAGTACTAGGCCTGAGACGGTAACGATGCATTCGAGCGCAGAACACTGAAGTGAACGAGTACATATGAAATTCTTCAACGAAATGAAGCCAGCCAGTACCTTTTAAAATTTGACTGATGCTAATGCAATGATGTTTGATAAATATAAAGACACCTGAAGAAGGGAAGAAGTGTTCCCTAAACGATGTGTGTTAATGTGAAGCAATAAATATAAATGGTTTTGAACTTTTGAATATTAGTGTAGATAGATCTTTACTAAGCCTACGTCAGAGTGTTGCAATATTTTAATATTGAATTGACTCTCTATAAACACCAAAGGACGTAAAACAAACAACTTAAATAATTATAAACGTGTACCTCTTTTGTAAATTGTGTTAGTTTCAGCTACATCCTTAGTGATGCTTGAATGGCTGTATTATTACGTTAATAATGTCCGATGCCTACTCTTTTTCAAGAGTTTTTCTTTGTTAGGGAGAAGTTCCATAGTGTTTTCAAGATCATCTTATAGCCAGCCAGGATCGTCACGTCAACTCGTAGGTAGCAATGACGCAATGGCTGACGCGCTCATATCTGGTAAATGCCAACGATCGTCTCTCCCGTTTAAAAGGAAAAGGTCGCACATGGGCATTGGTGCGAATCAGTGGCAATTAGGATACCGGTATCGGCTTTGTAGACTCCAGTGACACTCCCGTTACGCTCTCGAACGCCTTAGTTTCCTTAGAAAATTCAACTCGCCACTTCCGAAGTTGCACTTTCACACCACACAATACACAACTATTTTAATTTTCCAACTATTCGACCAATGTGGATCAATCTTCTCCAACTTTGCGCTTTGCATGAGCAACATATATAGCAAACTAAAAAGTCCATATTAATTCTTGACGACGGTATCTCGAGCAGTAAATTATACAGTAATACTACTAAGTTTCTGAACAGCTGAGTCACAACTCCAAAGAAATATTTCACAATGGTTGCAATACCAACAGCAAATACAGGACAATTTCTCACCTTTTAGTTCCTAATCATAACTGAACTAATTTACAGGAACAATTAAGAAAGCGCTGATTCAAATTTTCTATTAACTGGATTGTATTCGAGGAATTTTACATCGGTAGACTGTCGGAATCCGAAGCTGATAAAATGATAAAAATGATTTCTTTCGTAGCATGTAAATCTAAAAGTATTCTAACAACTAACTCACATTCGTCCTCGCTTCTAACATAAACTACACGACTTATTGTGTGCACCATTCCTGGCACTTGCGTTCCAGCAACTTCTACGACCTCATGTTTTCTCCTGAGTCTTGGCAAGTAAAGAGAAGAGCAGACGATGGCCACTTACGTCGCTGACGACCGACAAAAGCCAAGAGAAATGTAAACGTTATGGTACGTAAAAGCCCGGGTCGCAACCACTGCTGCTGTTTGCGTCCCACGCTGCAAGTGCCTGGACGATTTCACAAAATACAAAACGTGGCAGTATGAGATCGTTTCGACTCCATTCAGACATTCACCTTTGAAAATGAGCAACTGACAGCCGCGAGCGAATTTCTAGATCTCAACACGAGCAAAGCCACGGAAAGAACGCGTGACTGTTCGCTAAACAAAACAAAGCAAAAAAAAAAAAAGTGGGGAAACGAAACCACTGCACGAAAGAGACGGGTTGCTGCGACCGCCGAGAGGACACAAATGAAAGCAGCAGGAAGTTTCTTACATGGACGAGTGTTTCAGACATACGTATATATGTTGTCTTCTCGGCAGATCTAAGAACTTTTACAAATATATTTGTGACATTATTAAATACAATGGAATCAGATGAACTTTGAAAGAATCAGATGAAAGAAAAAAATTTATAAGCATTACATTTTATTATGCTTATGCATTGGTCTATTCAAGAAAAAATGAAGGTGCTTTTTGAGAAAATAATTTAAAAACTGCCTATAATTCACATAAAATTACATGAACATTCTCATATTTTGAAAAACTTCTACAGGTCCTCATTTAAAAATCAAGTTATGAAGAACGTCTTTCATTTAGAGAAAATAGGAAATGACGAACAAATTCGGATTCAGAATCAAATTCGGCAAGAAAAAAGATTCAAGCCACATACCGTCAAAAGTTACAAATACGTGCCACAGTACACAATAATAGGCCAAGCATGTTTAAGAGACGAGTTTCTCTATCGCCTCCTAAGAGAAACATATTGGGTTCATCGATTCTTCTGTAGATTTCCCAGTTTTTTGCAGATACTAGACACTGCATGGGATCTTTATCGATCATGTCATTTACTGCTGAACAGTTTGTAACTGACGTGCTGAGTTTACTCACGGGCGTCCAGAATGGGGAAGGGGGTAGCTGGAGCAACTTGCCCCAGGCCCCGACTTAACTGGGCTCCCGAATTTTGTTATCATTGAAAAGAAATGAAAAATGTATTTACCTCTAATCCAAATTTAACGTAATACGTTATTTATGATACATGGACAAATGATTTCTGTTTATGAACTAGAAAAGGGAATTTTTTATTTGAAATAAGAACCCTTTGATAACTGCCTCAGACACCTGGTTTTCTCTGGGCGCACCTGAGTTTATTTGATTGTAAAAAGTGAAAATAGTCCCATTTGGTGTAACTACTTCGACTTCGTCAAGAATCTGTTAAATTGACATTTTATCACACGTATCTATTGCAATAAAATGTGCCTGTCGGTGATTTTAAATAGTGCTTGGTTTATTTGCGCACATCAACTTAACAAAAACTCGTATCTTAAGCGTACAATATTAGGCCACCTCTTTCATAAGATATTTTTCTGTTTTTATTGTACAAGAATGAGTCGCCGAAAACAAGCAATTTCACACGGAATGGTTTTTGACGAATCATCTGAAAGCTGAAATATGTATGTTCGTTGGGTAAAATCCCCAGGTCCGAAGGTGAATAATTGAAGGTGATATTCTACCCTCAAAAAGTGGCTTTTAGTTATATCTGGTCTTCCCTTAACTAGACCCGACAACTAACAAGGAGGGAAGCCAATAACAAGGACATATCAGCAGTTAATTATTTAATTTTTTTAGAATTCAGATACTTGTTCCCCACGGAACTCGTAAATCAGGAATTGTGCATTGTAATATTGTAATCAGCTATCCTCGCTATCCCAAACGAGTTTTTTACTTGCTTATAGTTTGCAACTGATAAATAGCATTTCTAACGAATACATAAATAGCAACAACGAATTATTCGTAATTGCCAGCATGATAAATATTCACGTAGAAACTCCTACAACAATTCATTACGAGATGTGATGTTCAGAACTATCTTCAAAATCACAGTCTAATCAATAATCACTTCAAAATATTAGGTGTCCATGTCATTAGTCCCGTAAGTGCAGTGCATGTTTTTCATCGAGAGGTGGCGGTGATCTTCCTCCGCTAGATGGCGAGATCCGGCGCCGACCTATCGTCGACTAGCGGGATTTTCCCCGATCAGGAATCTCCCACCAGCGGGGCACCGTCGCAGCCGGGACAAGTTCTTATGCCCCCGACCGGTCTCCCGGCATGTGCGGTCGTGTAGTGCCTGTTAGTGTAGCCTACTCATGGGGGAGTTTGGTAGCCTTTCTGCATATTTCGCATTACAATGCGAGTTCATAATGGCGCGGGAATTGAAGAGGACGAAGAACCGCCGATAGTAAACTCAGTCGTCGAAGCAAACTACGACAACAGTGGATCCGCCTCGCGCGTCGGAGCGGGCGCGGAGGGGTGAGGGGGAGGACGAAGGCGACGGCGGAGGGCGTCTTCCGCGCGGCCCCTAACAGCGCCCAACGAGTTCATTTATATGTTGAGTGGCGCCCAACCCGGCGGGAAGACCGACCAAACGCCGGCGGGCCCGCTGCCTGCAGCTAACTCAATTTTCCTCCACCGCGTTAGTCGGAAAATGCACTCTCCTCTTTAATTACGCTTTCACACTCAACCGGCGACGGCGTAATATTATACGTACAGAAAATATACCCATTAAATTCGATTAGCCACAGTATCTGAGAAGGGCGAGGCGATGCGGGAGGTGTGGGGGGCCTGGAGGCGTGAAGAATGGGGTTGGGGAAGGGGCGGAGGAGAGAGCGAAGTGCGCCTTTTTGCGAGCGGCCTCCTTTTCATTGAATTCAGCGCAGGCCACGATGAGGAACAGAATCGTACAATTTGCCTCAAGTCGTAGGGCAGCTATTTTAAGGATATGGGAAGTGTATGCGAAACAGTTCACAAGATCGTAAGTTTCGGCGTATGTAAAAACAGGAACTACGACGTCCTTTGTGGTCCAAACAACTAATGGAATAAATGACATATTTCATTTTTTAAACACTTACATAAATAGCCATGAAGTACAAAGCAGTAGCAATGAACGGATTAAAGTCCCGAAAACTCAAGCATTAGAGAAAATATAAAAATACTTTCTGCAGCTTGATACTGTAGCGAACTGGAAGACAGCTTTCGTTGTATTGCAGTCATTCATTTATGAGTACATTCGGCGAACTTCCAAACGAAGACACGGCCAATAACAATTGACATTATTACAAGTAATTAAACGACGAAGAATAAATAGAAAAGAACAAATTCACGTATAATATTATTTCGTCAGTGACTTAATCCTGTGTTCCTACTTCAGTGTTGGAGAAGTACGCAAATAAATCACAAAATGCCAGGTTAAGATTTCATTTTTCTCAGGCCGAACACTTCTTTTCTTCTCTCTTATTTCCTCAGTACCACGAGGAACACTGCTTTCCCGAGTTTCGGCAAGCACCGCGAGGAAACGGGATGAGAGAGCGATTTCGGACAGCGCTTCCAACGAGGCCCAAATATTTGTGTTTAGGTTGCGTACGCCGCGCAGGAGACATATACGCGCGTTTTATCCGGTCGTGCAAACAGAAGAGGAGCTGCAAAACGGAAATCAATGGGCGAATAGGAAATCCATATCGGAGACGCTGCTGGGAGGTGGGCGTCGGAACGTCGCGTCGGGAGCATCGGCGGCAGTTGGAACGGCTAGGGGGGGGGCGGCAGGCGGAGGCGCAAGAGCGAGGGGCGGTGCGGGGGCGGCGGCGTGTCGCGTAGAGCGGCCTGGCCGATCGAGGAGTTGCCTGTGAGCGCGGGGCCGCGAGCAGGCGCGCTACGGACAGGAGTGGCGGTGGGGCCGGCGACTGGCGTGGGCGTGGGTGTGGGTGTGAGCGGAGGGTTGGCGGAAGGCGACGGGAGGGGCGCGGGCCCCGGCAATTCCACCGATAACTGTCTACAGGCGGTGGAAGGTGGGTCGATGTTAGGTTCGGCGCCGCTGTGAAGTCAGGGGCCTGTTGCGGGGCGCCGCGTAGTTCGTGACTGTCTTCTGAAACCACGTCCAAAGCAAAACAAATGCAGGCGGTTTTGGACTCCATTCAGAAGCAATCTTGGGTGTGAACGAATGCGAAAACAGGGAGACATTTCCCAGCTCAAATGAACACTATTTACTTCCGTTCTGATATACCATTTACGTTTCTTGTTCTCGCATTTGACGAATATGTGAATGTACAACACACTCACTGAATTATTAATCTTCACCTGGAAACAAATCAGTGGGAATTATTGGCTTCCCCCCTCTTGACTGCTATATCATTATTGAACTTCGAAAGAAGTCCTGGTGAGGAATGTGTAATTCGACCATAGTAGCGAAGCAATTGTGTTCAAAAGTTCTGGATTCTAAACAATATTAAAACTAAATGTGTGTTTCGATCCATGAAAATTACTAATTAACATCATTCGATTAAGTTGGACATATGCTGAGGCTTTTGTGCCATGCGTAACTCGGTATACTTCCGTAATAAATAAGGCTTCCGACGTTTACTCAAGAACAGCTGCCGACAAGACGTGCAGGAGAACTCAATATGATCACCTCCCCGCGCATTCAATTTAGAAGACGAAACTGCAACAGAGCACGTTCTCCGGTGACGTCGATGTCTACAAGGTAGCGTCGCGTTTCGAAGGGGAGGATGTACGACTCTCGTTTACGATCGGCTTTACGCCGTCAGCGTCGTTCGGGTCACGGAAAGGCCGATCCTCGTCGCTCCTTGTGCTGCCGATGCAGCCGTCTCCACCATCGTCGTCACCGCTGCCCCCTCCGCCCCGCTCAGCCCCGTTCCTGTACGTCCCGCCCCGCTCCGCCACGCCCCGCTTCTACCCAGCTCCGCTCCCAACTGATCCGGTCCGTTACCGCTCCGCCGACGTCCCTTGATTGAGACGTCCTCCGGCCAACAGTCCAGGAAGATGAAGTACATATGCGCATAGGACGTAGAGCGAAATATTAGTTTGAAACTGGACGGCATCGTAATACTGTCAAATCAATAATGTTACGTCCGACACGGCATGGAACGGAATTCTTTTGACCATTTGAGCTCCTAAGGTAGTGGACGTTTCTGAACAATAAAAATACGTGTAGCGACAATTTTTTTTCTCTTGACTGCTATATCATTACTGAACTTCGAAAAGAACAAAAAAAGATTTTAAAGAACATTAACAAACAATAAATCAATATTATTTTAAATGCCTTTAGTACAAAGGGTCAAGAGCACACCTCACCTCATACTAACTTATGAAATAAAATATAAAACCATGAAGACAATTATGTTAAATCTTTTACCACAGGCTTAGGCAATAAAAATGGGTTTAAACAACGTATCCGACTTCGCACCTTCATGAAAGGGTCCACACGTCACAAATTGTTAGCTTCCCATCGCAGTGTCGTCACCCTGCCATATCGCGGCCGCCCCCTGCGTTTCCTCGAGCGCTCCTGCCGAACCCTCGCTCCCCGCCGCCAGCGCCACCCTATCCATTTGGTGGCCTGCTCGCCCGCACCCATCTCATCGCGCAGTTCTCTCGTTAAGGTGGCCATTGGCGCAGGCCGCGAGCGACAGACGCAACCGGCTCTCCTGCATCATTAAAATGTACGTAACGTTCCGGGCAACACGGCCCTCCCGCGAGGTGGGGTAGGTCGTAAAACGGCTGGCGGCGCGCGGCGAGCGGCGAGCGGCGCGGCGTCGCGGCTAGGCGGCCGGCGCGGACGCTCCGCAAAGCCCAGTGGCGGGCGCCGAGCGCTTGGCACTGCCAGTCCGCGCAGGCGTGCCATTTGCACACGGCTCTCGCGGAGATGGATGAGTTGTTGTTATTATTATTATTATTATTATTATTATTATTATTATTATTAACAATAACAACATTGCTTCATTGAGACGAACCTACATTTTGCGCAAAGGATTGAACAGGCACCGACAGTTCTTAGATCTACTCTATAGGAAGCTGGTTGAGCCCGGATTAGATTTTACATTCAACCGACCCATAACATCTTTTCTCGTGAATTAGAGGAATAATAATAATAATAATAATAATAATAATAATAATAATAATAATAATAATATAACGATAATCTATATTTTATCTGATATTTCAAAAATCTCTGAACGAGAGGTAACACGAGAATTTCCAATCTATTCAAATAAAATCTTTAGAGCGGAAGTGGTTCTGAACCCAACCATAAAAACATACCCTCAGAATATTTTTACTTTTCCTCATACTAGTGCAAACAAAGTTACGTAATGCTGCAAAAAATCGATGTTGACATTTTCACGGAAAGGAGCTCTCGAGATCGAAAAAGTTATTTTCCACAAACCGTTCGTTTGACAGTATCTTTCAACAAAACTAACGCCTACACCGTACACACGATTTCATAAAAATGGATTTCCTGATCATTCCGGCTGATATGTACTTGTTCAGAATTCTGCCTCGTTTGGTGCAGGGAGTTTTCCAAGAGTTGGCTAAGTATTAGTACGGTACAAGTTGCAATATTATACTTCGTAACCGTTACAATCAACACGAAAAGTATGTGCTGATGAAGCACCACTAGTTTTTTATATCATCCTTCTGTTCGTAACTTTTACATCTATCTTGAGGATCAATTTCAAAATAACACTTTTTTTTGGAGAACGCTCGACTTCTACTTTTGTAAGTAAATCAGGTCGAATTAGAAGATGGGTGAAAGTTTTTGTCATACTGGCATTCAAATTCAGTTTTCCATTCATCACCTGCAATTTTATACGCCACAGCTATTACATAACATTAAAAACAATTTTTGCCGAGTTTGTGACTATTCACAGGGCTTAGAGATGTAAGAATATAAACATTTCCTCTGCGGTTGCAGCTTCGGAACGTTTTCTCGGAAGCTCCCAGCTACGGCAACGCTGCGTCCATCAGGTGGAGTCTCCGGAGAGTGGCAGTCTCTTCTCATTAGAGGCGCGCCAGGCGACCGACATTTATCACTTCCGTCGCACCCGCGCCGCACGCCGCGCCAGCTCCGGTCGGTATCAACCGCCTCACGGCCAGAACAGGTGCAGTTACAGCTAGGGCGCTTTCCGGAAGTTGCAATCGCGCGGCGCGAGCCCCAAGGAGCGCGGCCGTGTGAACTGGCGGTGAAGGGCGACTCAAAGCCGGCAGACGAGGGCGGCCTTTGGGCGATGAAGGAGCGGATGCACTGGGCGGAGGGGAGAGGAGGACAGGAGAGGACGAACAGAGCGACGCGTGTTGCTGCTCAAGATGTGTTCGCCCCCTCCTGTTCTAGAGGATGTGGAGGTGGATATAACCGGGAAATGGATGCGCCTGTGGAGGTTGGTGGGGGTGGTGGAAGAGGTCAGGTAGAGGCAGGGCGTTTGTGTGGTTGGAGTACAATGGGATACAGAAGGACATAATTGGAGTAGTAGAACAAGGAGATGCGCTAGAAATGGCACTGCTATTGGATAGGAGATGGTGATTAAATTGAGTGTAGTGCCGTGGGTGGTAGTGCTGCGTGGCGATGGAGGCAGCTGAGGAAGACGGAGGCCGTGGAGGCGGCGGAGGAAGTGGCGGTAGCGGCTTGGGGGACGCTGCGCCCCGCCTAGCCTGCCTGATCAATAACATCGCCGGGAATTCCCAAAACGGCAACTCGAGGGAAAACGCGAGCCGTTCGCGGGGAAAAATGAAAATTCGGACGGGGAGGGGATAAGGTAGGCGAGGCGGAGGGAGATAGGGCGAGGTAGAGTCAGGCGACTGGAGAGAAAGTTTCGAAATGAAATGGGGAAAAGAAAAGAAAAAGAGATGGGGTTGAAAAGAACAGACAGCAAAAAAAAGTGTGGACACTGGCAATTCATCCACAGTGGTAGAGTGGCAAAAGCTGAGACGCAGACGAGCGTGTAAAATATGAACGCAGAGCAAGGCATGAGGGACAGCGAAAGGGGAGTGGCAAGTCGGAGACGGACGGGAAGGGAGGCGATTGCGATACAGAGCCGGGCGGCGGCGTCCCCTGCACCTAGCAGGTGCGCGACGCGGTCACTTTTCAAAAGCGCTGCCGGCGCGCGGTAATAAAGCACCAGGGGCAGAGGGGGGAAGAGCAGCGGGAAGCGGGGTCGCGGGGGCGGACGCGGGGGCAGAGGCGAGGCCGGAGCCGCTCCGCCGCCGAAGATTCACGCCCGCCGCCCCGGATTACGTTTCGGCCGCTGCCACCGCCGAGCACACGTCGTTACCATTGTTCAATATTAACAATCTGCCAACTCCAAAGTGTGGGAATCGCGGCGCCCGACCCCATTCTCATTAGCGGCCTCTCCCCCGGCTCGCATTCATCATTCGCCTTGATAAATCGCCCTGGCCCTCCCCCGCCCCCACCGCCTCTCCCTCCAGCGTCCGGCGAAAAACCAAAAGGAGCGGGCCACGCTGACGCCGGCGCCACTGATTCTGGATCTGCTAAGAGGCGAGCCCGGAACCCCAGAAGGGCCACGACTCTCCCGCAGCAGCCACGCACGCAGTGCGACTGCGCTAAACATCGAGAATACTTCCACATCCATATCTCACTGGATGTCTAATACTTCTGGTGGAATGTGTCAGAACCTGCCTTATTAATAAGCAGACTCTCCGTTCTGGTGAAGAAAATTGATCGTTTCATTATACACGAGGAAACAGAACTGGTCTAAATAATCTAAAGATTAATGGTTTTATTTCATCCAAGAAATTTCCTGCATGAGACGTGATGGGGAGTCGAAAACTAATGTACTCTCCATACGCAATTAAAAGTACATTCCAGAATTTGTTGGCAACATTCCCCAAAGAAGTTTTTGATGTATTAAAATAAATGGTCGACGCATTCCGGACGGATACAAACTTTAAAAAGAGCTTCTTCATAAATGACATCAAAAGCAAATCGTTTTAAACAACACGTTCGATGCAAAAAATACAGTTTCACAGAAACCAGCTGTACGGTAATGCAAAACTCTCAGTTACAGAGTGGTAGAGTGAAGCATTTTGGTCCGTAATTACATAACCAAATTCTACACAAAGCTGTAAATAAAGTCACATATTCTGGTGCATTATACCTCAATCGAAGGAGTCGTTTGAACTCTGAACCTTCAATGATACTTCTGGAAAAGTTGTATGGCACAAATGTTTATCTACGACACTAGAACACTATGTAACAGTATCAACTATTTTAATATTTTTAGCCAATACTGATCTGCGAGATGAAAGTGAAGTAATCTCTTTTCCACATTGTGCAGGTAAACATAAAAAAGCAAGGGAGAAAAGTAAACTTTTATGTATGAATAATATTTAATAAGAAACTATTTCGTTTTAAATTTCACCACTTTTATGTACCAAAAAATTCACTTTCCTTTGTACTACATTTCCCGTAAAATAGTGTATAACATTTGTCGCGTAGTTTATTTGACATCTTTTCTTTATACATTTGTATTTCACACCCATGATAACTTGGGTGTGTATGGAATTTTGAAAGAATATTAACAGCATGCTTGAAAAGGTACTTCTCAGTTGCCCAGATTTTCTTTGTGTGTATTTTTGGTAAAACTGCCTTTACTAAAAACAGAGTGTAAAAATGTCTAGTTCGGAATATACAAAATAGTAGTAATGACTAAAGAGTAGTTTTGACTAGTTTTGATTGATGTTTCCGAGCACGTCACCTGCTATGATCATTGGTCCCGTTGGTGTAGTGAATGTTTTTACATCTGGAAATACGCGTGTTGCTCCGCCGCTAGATGAGATCGGGTGCCGACCTATAAGTCGACTTGCTGTTCCCCTTCCGGGTACCTCCCATCGGGGCATACCCAACCGGAGCAAGCTCTAAGCTCTTCTGGACTCCCGCCATGTGTGGTAGTATAGGACATGTGAGTGTGTGTGAAAGTAAGGGGATAATATGAAAGGAAAGAGGAAGGAAAGATCGCGCATGGTCCATGGCCCATTTTCTACGTTAGTGCTCCGGCATTCCCCGTTAAAATTCTCCTCCAGAGGGCAGCTGAATTCATGCTATCTAGAGAGTATCAAAAAGTTGCCACCGTCGGGACTCGAGCCCTAGGACCTCCCGGTCACAGTTGGTGGAGAGACAGCGGCAATACTGACTCTTAGATACACTCAGTCGATTTTGACATAATTTGAAAAAGCATTGAAGAATACCTCACGTTTGATGAACATCTACTTTGTATCCTGAAGCATGGTTTGTCTACGCATTCCACGCGTATATTCGTGTTGCCTTCAACAAAATTTCCTTTCCCCAATAGGTCTACAATAAGAAAAAAAATCGGTACACACATTTTTAGTGATCATCCACCACAAACCACAATTGTACACTGTATTCGTCCGGATCTTATGCCATAAATTGTGTAAATACATTGACTTTAGGAAGAAAAAAATGTTTGCTTAACTCCAGTTCGTAAATGTAAACCTCATACCAAGGCAAATAATGTGTCACATGAAACAAGTGAAAAAAGATCGTGTTTTAAAAAAAAAAAACCGGAAAAAAAATGTATTAATCACTCATATCATCATCATCATCATCATCATCATCATAATCTGGAATCCGAAATGCCCTCCAGTACACGAAATTTCTCTTCTAAACTAAATAATTTATCTTCGTACGAATTGTTTGAAGATTGTTTTTAATTCTTCGGCTGTTTCTTCATGTGACAACAGCTTTTCGAAACTTCGGCTGCGGTGATGGCAACGTGTCATCTGGCATTGAATGACGCGCGCGGGCCTCGACGGAGGATGCTTCTCTACAGCAGGCGGACTTTCTTGATCGAATCGCCCTCCGCATTAATTTCAAAACGGCCTCCGTAACTACCAGGGCGACTTCCATGTTGGCGGGCGGCGGGGAAGTTGATGTCAGCGGGACAACTTTCCACAAAATCAACATCGCTCCAGGAACATCTACGGGGGCACGAAAGGACGTCAGCAGAGTGGAGAGGTTAACAACCCTTTGTCGTTTAGAAGGCTAAAATAATTACTGGTCATTTACATCGTCGACAAAAATGCCCATTTGTGGCTTCGGGACTGAAAGCTACTTTACCAGCCAAATTAAAGCAATGGTTTATTCCGCGACTGACGGCAGGTATTCTGGCCATCCACATGAATACCAAAATCGCGCCCTGACAGTTATTGTGAATATATTGACAAATGTTAATCACATAATTATCTAATCTGTTCGAAATTTGGATCTCATCATAATTCCCAGAAACATTCAAAACAGAGCGGAGAAGTTAATTACATTCCGTTATTACACAACAAATACATGGGAAAGCACGATACATTTAATTAGCAAAAATAATTTCACAAGCCAGCACTTTTTTTCCGCGCAACGAACTCGAAAGAAACCAACACACCCATCGAAAACACAATCCCGGGCGTTCATTGGTGGGCGTGTGATAAGGGAGGGATACACTGCAATTCCGTCGAAATTGAGTCACGAACTGCGGACGATAACTACCATTTAAATAATTTCCATTCGTAACTACAGAAATACGTCAATGAAACCTTTTTTTTTTCCCGCCCGCGCCGGGCGCCGACCCCGTTTCTCGACGCGCAGGTTGGACGGGCGGCCCGCCACTGCGTGCGGGGGGTGAGGAGGGGAGGGGCCGGAGGGCGGGGGCCGAGGACGAGGACGCCTCGAGGCGAAGCCATCAGCGGCAGCCGCGCGTTTCGGTCTCCGGCAGCGGCCCCGGGGGGTATTTCGGGCGCCTCCGAGATGCATCGCTTCCGTGGCGGGAATGACGGCGGCCCGATTTCACGGGCGAACAGAGCGCCACGGCACTCCGCGTCTAAACACTCATTTTTCAAAGATTTTTCAGTAACGTCAAAAGCCAATAGAAGTGCATCCATCGTCGGCGAGGACGCGGTGGTTTACTGCTCAGATGAAGCATGAGATTATCTTTTCTTCAAGAATTACTGAGAAACTGGAACGAGAACAGCGATTTAATCAACTCAGATGTAGAATGAGATTAGCGCTGTGGGATATCACAAGGAAAATTACAATGGCAAATTAAAACTGCAATAAAAAACGTTTTAACATGTAATAAAGGTTTCGATATTATTTACGTAAACCAGGTATTCAACCTTAGGCGTTTCAGGTAACGATCTTGTATGCGTTCATACAATATTAAAAATGAAGGAGATAATGTCATCAAACTTTAATTATACATAGATGTGTTATTCTATTATAAATTCATTCAAAACAAAAATCAAAATTAGAATTTTTTCCTCATCACCAATAGCTTCAGAATCTGGTCATCAACGCGAATAACTTGGTCAAATTTACTTGCAGGAAGAGTGAAAGGTACAAAATACGGCAACAGCTTTGTTCTTACTCTCTCCTCTTGACCAATGTATCTGAGCTGACAACTGTTAAAGTTGCCACTGATGTATCAAGAAAACTCGCCCCGAAATTAAATTGGACTTTTTATGTTTTAAATTATCTTATAATCCAATAAGACATTTGAAAATTGTAGTTTTTCTTCGTCTTACAATCACGGTATTTTAGTTGTGTTCATCTTTGTAACAAATTTGTACGTAGCTTTTTGAAATACGTAGCTGCCCATTCACTACGATTCTACACGTTGTGGAACACTACTTAGCGTTCCAGATTTGGAAGTGTGACACTAGGTGCAGCAGTGTCGTCAGAGATGTGAAAGCGCACGCCAAGACAATGGGAACGATACAATAGAAAAAGAGTAGGACTAGAGATTACAATCTGCATACGGCAAAACTTTGAGCTGCAAGCTAAAAAGGTTTAGAAACACGGCAAGGATACATACAAAACGACCCTAAAGCGAAGAATAGTTGCACAGATAGCGGAGAGAAGGGAAAGACTGAAGAGATCCAGGGAGGAAGCGGGGACAGGGCGACGGTTTCCAGGTGGCAGCACAGACCTGAGAAAGCGAAAAGAAGCTAGTACATTATTGAGAAGCGAAGGAGAATTAACGTGCAGAGAGGAGCTCAGCTGAAACGGGTGGTGAAGACTTGAGGAGCTACAGCCGGCCTCTGCGTTCGCAGAGAGTAGGCGGGAAAGCAGACGGCAATAGGGATGGCGGGAAGATTGCATCGCGCGACGGAGGCGAAGACGCAGACCAACGCGAGGTCCAGGACCAAGAGAGGGGCTGCGGGCCAGAAAGCGGCGGAGGAGGGGGGAGGAGAAGGTCTGGGAGCGGAGCGAGGAGGAACGAGAGGAGTACCAACCGCAAAATATGCAAATTTAATCCCAGGCACGCACACGCGCGCATAAGATCCAAAACCACGCGATAAGCAGAGGCAAAGCGGAGCGGAACGCGGAGGAGACGGGAGGAAAGCAAGCGAGCGAGCGGGTGAGAGAGTTAGTGAGCTACAAAACCATATTTACACTAGCGGAATTCGCGAATTACCGCACAATATTTCATCAGCGGCTCATTTTTCCCGGGGACCGGCAAACCGAAGGAGACGGAATGCATAAAATAAGACGCCGTCATTCCCACCCTCGCACAACGCTGGCAACACGACCGCCGTTGGTATCCAACAAGTGCCGCTGATATGCTTGCAGGGATGGACTATCTGAATGTCTGATTGGACTCAGTGGCTCACACTATTTTCTTCAACTGGCTACCCTGAAATCTTGAAACTTGAGAAAAATAATTGTAACTAGAACGAGATAAACTAACATTCAAGCGAAAACGTGAAACAAAAAAAATGTATTTACTGTTCTGATTTACACGAATTCAATGTTCAATATGCTATAAATAATATATTTAACCATTCAAATCATATATATTTTTTTTTTAGATTAAATATTTTGGTTTAGTGAAATAACGAAGCACACTCGAAATATTTTAGTATTTTGTCAACCCCGCCTGTCATTACATTTCGTTAAATTTCGTTCCACAGACGAGAAAACTGAGGGAATCACCAAGCTGCGGGAGCAATTCCGACGGTAAAAATGTAAGAAGTTAATCACATACGGCATTTTATGTGGTTAGAATGGGCAACGACGCTTTCAGGAACAATGGGGCTTTCGCAACGAGCACCCAAGGTCGGCAAGTGAGGCAGGCGTTACCTTAGGCGAAGAATTCGGAAACCAGGGCACGTGCCCTCCCAATAAGCCCTGCCCGCCTCCCGAGCATGCTGCCCACTTGCAAAACGTATCGTGGCTTAAACAAGCGGACCATTCTCTGGCTACGGCCCATGTGCTTATGAAATAAACATTTCTTTTTGTGTCATTCCATGTCTGGGTTAAGTAAGTTTTCACTGTCCCCAACATCCTATTACTCGTTGAATTACGAGTCATTTCCAACATTCCGCCACCCCCTCACATTTAGAGAGGTGACCAACTGCTCTCATCTTGGTTTGAACTTAATGTAACGGGGTAGTTCATCGAGATCTGCCTGGTGAACACTCCCACACCAATCTCAGACGCTGAGAAGAGCCTCGCCCGCCGAATCCCCATGGCGGCAGCACTTGTCACGGTGCGCAGATCGGCAGCTTGCCTCGGCCCTCCCCTCGCCCCACCTCAGTCCCCATCCCCTCGGTGGCCCTCTGGGTGCCGCGGTCGCGATGGCGCTGTCACGTCTGCGATCCGATTCGACAGGCTGGGATGGAACGCGATTCTTCACCGCCGCCAATGTCAATAGGACGTCCACGCGGTATCGGGCGTGGCGGCGGCGGCTGTTGGGGGCTGATGCTGCCGCCGCGCTGGCGTAGGGGAGTAGCGTGGGGGAGGGAAGAGAGGAGGAGGGGCGACGGCGGCGCACCGCGACGCTGCTGCGCTTGACAGCAGAACAGCGTCATTTACAGTTGAATACAACATTTGCATGAGGCCGGCTCGGTGCCTAGGAGCGCGCGTTCACCGCAGACGCGGCACTGTCAGTTCGCGAGGTCAACCCAACCGCCCGCCACCGCCACCGCTATCACAGCCGCCTCTCCGCCGCGCGCGCCCCCCCCCCCCCCCGCCTCGCGCCTCCGAGGCGTCTTACCGCCGGGGGCCCCTCGCCTGCCACCGCCGACTGACTGGCACGGGCAACGCCCAACGCCCGAACGCTTCGCCGCGCGCCATGTTACTTGCATCTGATTTGCGGTCGTCCTCCAAAATGCAACGGCGCCCGAGGGTGGGCGAGGGGGCAGAAGGGAAGGGGGAGAGTGCGGGAGCTCTCTGCGGGTGACAGGTCGGCAACTTCACGCCTGTATTTACCCTAGGGGTCGGATTTGTGGAAATATTATGCGGTGGCGATAATCACGTTTGCGGTTATCGCTGTTCAACACTGACATAAAGATTCCCTCTGAATAAGGTGGTACCCCACCCCTAGTGCGGCTGGAATGGCATGTCCCGAAAGTATCTTAAAACCACTACTAAAACCATTTCGTCTTAGTCTTCGGCGATACATAGTAAATCTATAATCATCCCCCCAGCACTGCCACTACGAAAGCAATTCGTAAAACGTTGGTAACATTTTATACGTTCATCAACAAAGTACGGTAGAATGGCCTTCTAGAAACAGTCCCGTTTGCATTTCATTCGTCCTGAGCTTCTCAACAAGGCGAAATGTCACATACTTTACGTAAAAAAGGATACGAAGTTCATGTTACAGGGAGAAGTACGTTTAACAAGTTCATAGGCAAGCTTCCAAGCTCCCCGGAGCACTAAAACCACACGAGGCACACACAAATTATGAAAGACATTCCCAACCTAGATACGACGATACGAGGAACATTGAGCCGTCCTCCGAGGAGCCAAGAACTTGAACGGAATGCCCCAGCGTTTCATTCGACTGGTGACGCGACGTAGGGGCGCGCGAGTAATGCAATCTGCTCCACTTCTGCCCCGTTGCCCAGCCGCCCCACCCGCTCCGCCCGGCCCGCACGCCACGCCCGCAACGCGGGGTCAAGCGCTTCCAATGAGCAGTTTACGCTGCATCTCTTCTCATAGAGGGCACGACGCGGGGTCGCCACGAATCGCTGCCAAGCGATGGACCGGCTGTGAGCAGTATGAGGAGGCGGTAGTGACGATGACTGCTGCAGTGGAGTGGCGGGGAAAATTGAATAGAAGTGGGAGTAAAGGAAGCTGGACAAATCACATGAGACGGAGGCGGCGACGTTGTAGCGGATAGAGGCGAAGGTCAGGCACAGGCGAGAAAGAGACCGTTACGAGCATAAAGGAAAAAAATAAACCAAGGGAATATCACTAATTGTAATGATAGCGTACATGGGGGCCAAAGATGAATGCATCATCCCCACTGATACTGCCATTGACGCCAAGCAGACAACTCCGACGGACGTAATGGCGGCGCCGTCTGACAGGGGAATTGGAGGTGACCGAGGCCATGGCACCAGCCCGCTCGACCCAGTGCCTCTTTCGAATTCTTAATCTAATTAATCTAGAGTTTTTGTATTGCAATCGTGCCAATAGCCGGCGATCGACTTAATGGAGCACGAGGCATTCAATGCCAGATTGTTCTCTTTCACACTGCGTAAGCCCATTGGGGCAAGGCTCGTGACGGGCGGGCGGGCGGGCGGGCGGGCGGGCGGGCGGGCGGGCGGGCGGGCGGGCGGGCGGGCGGGCGGGCGGGCGGGCGGGCGGGCGGGCGGGCGGCCCTTCCCGCCGCACGAACCAACCGCACCGTTTTCGGTCCGAGCACCGCCTGCACTCCCAGCGGGAATGCGCTCCGTCTCCACCACTCCACGCGAGCATAGCTCCAGGGCCAATTTAACAATGGGGCTTTTCAATGGGACATCCATCATTGGGGTTTCAATCGTGACGAAACTCAAATAATACATCTTTGTTTCAGACTTGTAATTGCTGACCCTTTCGAGAAGTCGAGGTCATGTCAGGAGTACGACTACCTTAAACGAAATCGTGGGTGGAAGACTCCACACTGACTGTGTAGGTGGGGTTCACTAATATCAATTCACAATTACCACGAAAGTTACAAAAAAATCAGGGGTTGTAAACGGTCGGGTATGACAGGATTCATTTCAATTCATCATATTTTATGAATTAACGAAAGAGTTATTTTTACATTATCTTGGTCTGTAATTCAAGCCTGTCGTTCCATGTGATTTCCGAAGAGATATAATGTGATTTCCGAAGAGATTTCAGATTTATCAGCGTTTACAAAGCTTTTACGTTTAAGCATTTTAGTCGCAGTAGTATGTATTAGATCCTCGAGGATAATTCACCTTTACACTTCTGCGACATTATCAAAGTGTAAATTGTCTATATTTTTTCTCATTCCATACGAACGTGGGAAGAATCTCAAAATCTTTCCCATTAACACTTTATATTCGTGTTACGGATACTTGAAAATATATCAGATCTACAACTCCCGAGGAAGAGTGAGAATTATACGAGCTACTAACCGTAAATATAATCTGATTGTCATCAGTCTCCCGACAACTCGTTTTAAATACATTCTTCCACTGCAGTTACAAATCTAGAAGACAGGCCAACGCCTCCTTTCTCGCCTATCGCAGCTATCGAGTTGTCGCTCAAGAGGAAGTCAGTTTCGCCCGAGTCGCAGCGTGGCGCCTTAACACGAAGCTCTGACAGATAAGAAGCGCCAATCCCTAAACTAACAGAGCGCGAACACCATGAACAGAGAAACCCGCTTCAGCACTGAAAGCGGGCCGAATGGAACGATTGTGCAGGGGCGTAACAGTTTACATTTTAAGTTATAGGATCCTCAATACCAGCCTTAATCTGCAAATGTATTTAACATTAAATTTCACAATCTCTCTCAAATATTGCTGTCTCACTTCTAGTTGTAAGAGTAAGAATATTCTTTGTGCTCGTCTGTATTTTCAGTTTTTAATTTTTCCCAGCTTACCTCCTAGTGGTTCCTACAGGCGGACCGGAACAAGTTCAGAGGACTTAAAAACACGATCCGTGATATGACCAGCAACAATCTATTTTCTGTGAAAATCCCACAATGAATCAGAAAAGTAGCTGGTAACTTGGTCAACCCATTTCATTTTTCTCGGAATTAACTCAACCAAAGAGAGCCATCTAATACATACTGAGACTAAGATTGGCATCCGATCCTAAATTGGGACAAGGATGATAAACACATTATGGTGTTCGTCTTGAATACACGGTGTTATACTCGTATAGGCAATATTATGTACTTTTTTTAAATTTATAATCCATCTCAATTATGAAAGAAAACTGCTAAACTTAGCGTTGTCCTAGATGAGCTAACTTCAACACACTCCTTACACTCTTTGACCTATAGTCGGGGTGAAACATTTTTCTATAATTATAGTCCACTTATTCAAAACAATTTCCACAAATTTATCGCATCACATCAAAAGGAGTTTTCCAATTATTAATAAACACTTTTTTTTATTTCAAGTAAACATTTTTTAATAGATCAAAAATAAGCATTGGGAGCCCGATCTCGAATGTGAACCTCCCCCGAAACACTTCGCGGATTCGCCCCTCCCTATGCCGCAGTTGAACAACTCATTTTTAACATAGTTTGGACAATGTCCTCTCAGAAGTTTCCCGGATCCTCTCCGAGGCGTCACACCAGACAGGGTACTCACCGTGCGGGCCGTGGTGCGCTGCAGCTGGTTGGGAGAGACGGTGGTGATGGTGGTGCAGCGACCGCTCTTGTACGATATCCAGTACAAGGGGTCCTTGGCGGCGTCCTGGCAGTCGCTGCGAAGGCTGCATCTGCAACACGGAGGAGGAGTTACGCCCACGCCCAGCGGCGCCCTGGGCCAGGCCGGGCCGTAGCGCGCCCGCGTGGATGGGCTCGGCCACTCCACGATGATTTTGCCCAGGGTTGAGAACGGTCGTGCAGAGCTCAGCGGAATGTATTCTTCCCGGCAGTGTGATGAGCCGAGGACCAGTTGATAATGCATCAGAATGATCCGTTCAGGGAGTGCATTTGGAGGTTACGGTTAGTTTTTAGGAATGTTTTAATTTCTGACGGTATCGTTATTAAATATAATGGAAGAATTGATACAAATCGTGTCGAAAAGCATGTGGAAATATGAATATGAATTCTCTGACAGAAATTCAAAACGAGGCTATGCACGAGGGAAAATGGACAACCAGCCCATAGTTGCCGAACTTTAAGAGACCGCGCTATTCACTATCAACTAAATTCGCAATTTAATAGCTCTTAATCAAAGAATAATACGTGTAAGTAATATTTTTTTCATAGATTTGAAGTGGCATTTTCTTAAATTCTAGCTCCAAAAATACAGTGACTTCACACGAACATTCTGTAGGAATGGCAATGGGAATGCATTTTGGCGGAATGGCAAAAATAATGGGTAGTACCACAGCCCTAGCACAAGTTAATGAAATGAATACGATTCATTCCTACATATTACTGCCCGACCATGCCCCTATATGTTTTGGCAGAAAATAGCGTCAAAATAATCGCTCAAGTGACTGGACAGAGTTTATTCGCGGAACCGGCGTGTGGTTTTGTAACGGGCAGTCTGGGGGGCGAGGAACCCCCAGGAAGTCAATTACACACTCTTTGTCAGCTCTGTTGCCCCAAATTAGGATGCAGACTTGAGAGGCAGCTTTTGTTTGCCGAGGACGCCGCGCGCCTCCTGCTGCAGAGCTGTAGCAAAGGAAAAAAGGGGAGCTGGAGAAGAGATTTCTTTCTGCTCGACATCCCGTTCATTTGCTTAACCAACAACTCAAAGCAAAATTCGTAAAGTGAATAAGATTTCCTCCGTCTGTTGAAAACGTGGACAATAAAGAGTAGTATTTCTTTCTTAGCAATCTGAAATAAATATTTTAAAACATTCGAATATTTCATCACATTCTGTGATACGTCACACACATTTTACACGGTTAGTGCAGTGCATACAATATTTAATAATAACGAGAATCAAGTACAGTAATTCAAAGTTCGCCGGCCTGGATAGCCGAAGCCACTAAATCTGAACGGCCCTAGCTGCCCTGCTCGAAGGGACGCGGTTTCGAATTCCGCCTCGAGCATGGATGTTGGTGTGTGTTCGTGTTGTCCCTACAGTTCCCCTTACAGTTAAAACAATCACAGTGGTCGTTATGCGACCTAGTTGTTAAAAAGCGACCTAAAAATCTCAGGTTCACAGACTACAAGTGTTAAAGTCAAATTGATAATAATCCGTGGTCAATTTATAATGTGGCCTTGAATACATAAAACGCGAAACGGGCCGACGTAATAGCTTCAATAATAATAAAACCTTCACCTGATACAGGTGGTATTGTTCAAAATAAGAAACAAGACCGTTCAAGTCGATCTCCTTCCCACAGCATCCAACGGCATCCTCACAGCACGTGACTCTGATTTGGTAAGTGGAGGAAGCAACACGTATCGGGTTCCCGCCGGCCTGTAGCCCGCGCTGGAATGCCTGGGCGCCGGAAACGGGACGCGCGCAGGGAAGCTGAGCCCCAGGAGAGGCAGGGGCCGACGCGCTCCCACCCCCGCCACCTGCTCGGGCTGCCTCTCTCCTTCGGAGCCACTTCCTCCGCGACTCGGGCGCCATGTCAGGAGAGCCACCCGCCCGCCCGCCCGCCCGATCCCTACCTGCCTGCCAGTCTCCGTGCCCTGTCAAACCGTCGCCGCAGCTAGCCTGATCCAACTGCCACCTGCCTCCCTCGCGTCCGCGCTCGCAAGAGCCGCCCTCTCGCGCTTCCCCGGCCGCGTCACCTCCCCGCCAGCCGCCCCGCTATTCTTCGCGCACCCCGCCAACCAACGCCCGTGCTGCCTCGTGCTTCTCCAGCTTCCCTCCTGTGGTTCCAGCAATCGGTAGAAGTAATCAGAAATCGCCTCTTGAAAATCATAGTGGCGTAAATCCCAAATTCACGGTCTGGACACAAGCGTTTCGTTATACACTTAAATGACAGGACAATTACTCTTGTCAATTCTCAAAGCAAGAAGTTGAGATATGCCACTTCTGTCTTTTCTGCAAGTGAAAAAGTTTTCATTCGCACGCCATTTGTCTGTCGGTCGGTCGGTCGGTCGGTTGGATTTTCGTCACTATGGTTCTCAAAACTTGAAATAAAAAAAACGATGGATGTCAAATTCAATAAGAATGCCGAATTGTGAGATTATGGATGCGAAACGAAATTGCATTGTTTTACAAATACACCAACACCGAAAAGTAATAGGGAGCGTAAATCAAAGTTCCAAATTACGGAAATAATAACGAACAGTCAAAAAAGGCATTATAAGTAATTGTAGACAGTGTATGCAATGTTAATTACGCAAATATAAATATATTGAAGTGGTTAGGCTGAAGAACACACTTTACTGCCCACACTTACGGCGAACAATCCTTCCGTCAAAGACATAATAATAATAATAATAATAATAATAATAATAATAATAATAATAATAATAATAATAATTTAATAGTAAACAACTGAGTGCAACAAAAAATCGTATGCATCGGTTGACGGATTATTGCTTCTTCCGAGTATCCGATTGCTTAATCGCACTACAGCTTGGCAGTCGGCAGCCTTCCCGCGCGAGTCCCTGTTCCGAGTGCTGCGTCCCATTCGCTCCCTGCCCCTCGCCCCCGCCCGCCCACAGCTCCCCCGCCCCCGCGCCGCGACGCTCGCCGGCAGGACGCCGGAGAACCGGCCGCGGCGGCCGCCCGACAGGGGAGCGCAACCCAATACAAAACCACTTTCTCGTCCGCCCACTCCAAGACGCCCCGACCGTCGCGACGCACCGGGCGCGAGGGAGGGGAAGTTTCAGCGCGGGCAGCAAGGGCCGAGAGCAACGGGAGACATGGGAGCGATCTAAGGGGTGGGTTCCAACGGTACAAATATGGGGATGAAACGGAAAACGGACAGGGGGGGTACAAAAATGGACAAATGTGATGTGATAACTTTGGGGCAAAGCAGCAATGGTGAGGGATGTCTGAAACCGCTCAGAAAGGCCACAGGCACGGCTGTCTTACAGTGGCCTTTGGCTGTCTTGTTACTGGCATGGCAGTCTTACTACAGGCAGCCATGCTACGGATCAACAGGGGAGGCGTAGGAATGTTTGACAAAGGAGAGCGCAGGGCATAAAATGACGGTCCCATTCAAACTGATTTCGGTTAATTATGCGGCCCTCCTTCCCCGGGTGCCGTCCGTGCGGAGCTACGCATCTCCTTACAACGCCGGAGAAACACGCAGAGCAGGAAAATCAAACACTTCTTCCCCGAGATGTTTTACTCAATCCCGAAGTTTCCTCATTTTCCCGGCCAGCGTATCCTGTCCTCCACCTTTTTTCTGGGATCCTTTAACTCGGTGCGTGGGCGAGGTCCAAGAGGAGGCGAACTCTGCTCTCGGCCGTCACCGCCCCCGCGTCGCGCCGCAAATTGCTCGCCTATGGAATGCTCCCCGATCCGGCGATTGCCTCCGATAAATTTACTTTGTCCAACGCCGCCCTCGGGCCGCCTTTGGGCCCTTCCCCCGCCTCGCGAACTTCTCAGAAAACTAAAAAGTTGAGTTAAGCAAGAGATGCGTCGTAGGGGAAAGGCACTAAAACTAACGTCCGAAGACACCAAGGTAGAGGGACGGAGGAGTGTGTGTGTGTGTGTGTGTGTGTGTGTAAAATGAAAACGGGTGCTCTTAACAACAATATTTTTGTATTTATTAAACGTCAAAAAGCAGTTAAGAAGTTTGTGACCTGCTACATCGCGGGGAGAAATACAATCTACGCACTGTTTCTTGAGTTTTGGGAACTCTCTTTATACTCTTATTCATATTAAATTGAATTATGAATGCAAGTAGCAACGAGGTTTTCTTTGGAAAAAAACCGGTATGAAAACATTCGTTCCAGTGTAATGAAAACTATTTGCATCAGCTAGAGATTTTGGTCATAATCCCTAGCGTCCTACGCGAAGGAATCTACTTACTGCAGCGAGAAAACGGAGAACGTTTATTTGAATATCTACAGTCCTTATGGAGCTCAAGAAAACGTTTCAGATACTTTTGAGAGGAAAGAAGTAGATTGACGTAAGTGGGCACAAAAATTAATGTGGTAAAGATAACAAGCAAAAATTGAAAGTGACAGATGTGGCGGATAAAAAGAATACATGTTAAAACTAGAAACGGACAAATATAGACATAGCGACTGAAAAGTGTCTGGTATTATTACTCTTGAATATTCTTGATATTGATTCAGTGGTGAGGCGTAGTTGACATTTACATAATTGGAATGATTGAAGGCGTTGTCATTGTCAACAATATTATTTATTTCACAAATATAATATAATATATATTATAAAGATCTAACTCTCCGCCCCGTTTCTCTCTTTCATTCTGTCTTTTTCTTTTCTTTAATTCTTCTCCTTTCATTTCTTAAGATGTGTTTTTAAATTAAGTAACTATGTTAATTCTAATTTTATATTTTTCTTGTACCAGAAAACTGATGATGATGGCTAAGCCATCGAAAGGTGCTATTTGTGAAATAAATAATATTGTTGACAATGACAACGCCTTCAATCATTCCAACTTGAATATTCTTTCAGTGCAACTGAGAAACGTGCCGACGTTTTGAAAATACGCAAAAAATCTATTAGTGCTCGTGCAAGTGTTATTGCGGTGATACTTGGAAAGAGTCCAAGACATCTTGCTTCACCGTCGCTCAGCTTTACATGTCCTGCCGAGGCGGGCTTCGTAACGAGAGTCCCTATTGCTTTGCAGTGTCGCGCATCGGCGTGTCCTCTGCAGTGGGGCTGGGCGCGGGCGTTTCCGCGAGGCGTGCGTCGGCGCGAGGAGGGCGAGGCGCGGGCAGGGTCGGCGTCCACGCGACGCCCACGCGAGGACCAGGAGCCGAGCAGCTGCTCCAAGGCTTTGGGGTCGGCGGCACACGACCTCCTGCGGCTCTCCTACGCTTTACCTACCTCTGGCAAACAACACCTTACGAGAAACAACACAACTAACGACTGTTTAATTTTCAGACCAAAAGGAGAATCGGGCAAAAATACGTATTGCCAAACAAATTCAATAAACAATACAATTTGACGCGCAAGAAATAATAATAATAATAATAATAATAATAATAATAATAATAATAATAATAATAATAATAATAATAATAAAATGTATTAAAGATTTTGATTCAGAGGAATCCTCAAAAATTTCAATTTCTCGAAGTAAAAGAACGGAAATGGCCATTTACGGAAAAAGTGTCTACGAGGGACTCGTCTACTTCAATTTTGATCTGATAAATGCCATAGAACTATCCTCGCCTGCTGTGCCTTCGACGAGTTTTGCGGACAGATTCCTTTGATGGAGAGGTCCTAGGATCCCTACTGCTCCAATCCCGTGCGCCAACATCTCCGTGATCCCCTGGAAAGTCCATCGATTCCACAGGCGGGCCCTCTGAGAAGCCGGGCTGCTACTCGTGTCCGAGCGGGGGTGCTGCGCGGGGCGGGGCGGGGCGGGGCGGGGCGGGGAGGGCCAACCCGTGGCGAGAAAGGGCGGGTGCGCTGAGGGGCGGGGCGCGGGGAGGCGCTGGCCCGAGCCGCTTTGCCGCGCGGCGCTCGGCGTGGCGGAACCGCAGGCGCCGTTCGGCTCATCATAACCAAAGCCGATCTCGCGTTGGCGCGCGTTCGAGCGCCCTTGTTCACGCACAAAGGCGTGTTTGGCCAAATAACACGGCCCCGCCGCAAGCGGATCGGGGCGTTCGCCACCGCCGCCGTCGCCGCCTTCGTCGTCACTCCCTGCGTGCCTTAGAAAGTACGCCGGCCAGCCACGGAACTCCCGGGTGGGGACAGAGCGCCAATCTGAGGACGATGCCCACGAGGGCGGGGTTTCAGTCTATTGATTAGAGGTGGAAGTACACATACTTTACTCTCCCGCCTTCTTGCTTGCCCTGTAAAAGGAAAATTTACCCTTCAACTAGTCGCATCCTGCTTCAACTTTTGACGAGTTAAGTGTCGATGCATGAAACACCGGTCAAAGAATGCAATCGCTTCCTTCTAAGATCTACGAGTACACCTCTCTATCGCGTCTTCGGAGCAAATGTTCGCCCCATATCGACTTCCGTGCTCTATCAAGGAGGGGGTATTAGTAGTCGACAAACTGCCATTCTCATACTGCTTCAATTATATTTAGCATGCTCTTACGATTTTAACATTCACATTACAGCATCTCCTTCAGGTTTTTCTTCATTAGATATCGGTCGACCACTGACTGACTTTGAATGTTTCTCAAAACTTAAACAAATTATTAATATAGATATATTTTTCTGATTAATTATTTTAGCGCAAGAACTTGGAACGAATATGACCAATATGAGTTTACACACAACTCACGAAGATACGATTTCGCAACTATTTCGCCAACCTCATCGTCCATCACTCAAAGGGCGGGAACGCGTAACCTGGACATCGCCTCATCATCTGACGTCGGGTACTTCATTATCCTGCCAGTCGTTCTTCGGAGGAAAGCGCAAATGGTTAAGCTTTCGCATCTCGGCAACGCCCTTCGGCAGCGTTCTTTTCGCCCGGAACGTGACTCCACCCCGGCGGAAAAGCGCGTGCGGCGAGCGGGGCCGGCCAAAAATAAGATCAACAGAGGAGGAACACTGTTATCGTTACTTTGATCCCGTTCTGCGGGCATCCTCGCTCTCGCTGTTCGCGAATAAAACAGCACCGCAACAAAGGGCAAGTTGGACCGCTCCTTCCTCTGTACTACTGTACGTTTTACAAAGCGAATTTAAAACTACGACGACTACTTTCACATGAGCCATTGTTCGAGCGCAAACTCTCTCGAACAGCCTGTATTCTCCCGCACTTGATTTCCATCCGGCCCTGATGACAAAGGTAAACATCGGGCGCCTTCCTTTGTAGCGCGGGCGG
The DNA here is from genome assembly GCA_964035755.1 of Teleogryllus oceanicus. Classification (NCBI taxonomy): domain Eukaryota; kingdom Metazoa; phylum Arthropoda; class Insecta; order Orthoptera; family Gryllidae; genus Teleogryllus; species Teleogryllus oceanicus. The sequence continues at coordinate 115,134,276 of CAXIVR010000001.1, read as the reverse complement.
ATCGATGGCCGAAAGACCGACCACCAGAGAGCGAGCACTTCGTTATTTCGTTTTCGCAAAACTATGCGGCGCCGTGGCTCCCGTTGCAGAAATACTTGCGGCTCACGGGGAAGCAAGATGCGAAACGAAACTCTGCACATCACCGCAGTCGTGTTTGGTATTGTGTCCGTTTTGCCAGGGAATTCCAGAATATATTCAGGGAGTCCCTTTTGTCAGAGGACGTTCAATACGTATTCTTTTACATGTAAAATGCAAAGCAACGTTTATATTGTGTTTTAATGGCAGTACTGTGAGAGAAGATCGTTCTCTGACAATGGCCACTGAAAAAGACCAAGTGATGTATGGAACGCAATTTTCTCAGAAAACAGATCGATCTTTAATATGTACAGTACGATCTTATGTAATACGCAACAGTTCGACCTTTAATATGCATTTTCTTTTCTTTCCTGACTCGAGGAAATAAAGTAGGTGAAACAATGACCCTAACGTTCAAACATATGCACATATGCCCCATCAATAGTTTAGATTACATCAATTGTCCAGTCTACAAGAGGCTAATGCTCCAAACACGTCGTGTGTTATAATTGTATCTATGCGTACCGGTTTTAAAATAAGTACCTACGCTTGAGTAAGCCAGACTTGACAAAAACAACGATTCGTAAATGTAGAGGCAAGACAATGGTAAGATTCTAAGCTTAATTAAGAGAGGCAGGGTAGCTTGGGAAGCTTTTGTTTATTATTCAAACAATTGCTTATTATAACAATCTAAAAGCCTGGTGTACTGAGAGTTCTCTCGAAATAATATGCCATAACTTATATGGCATATTATATACGAAATAATATACGAAATATATAATATACGCATATATTATACGAAATAATATGCTGGAATGTACATGCGCAAAATATGCATATCGAGTTATAGGAAGGCTGAATTTGTTCAAATTCTGAAAGCGATTCATCATGAATTTAATATAGTTTTTATTATTAAGTGAATACCATTTAAGACTGGATGGAATTATGAGACCTCACAATTAGTTATCTTATATCACCTAACTGTTCATCGTTCAGGATCCTAAATACCGACGGCATCTTATCTAACTAGCTTTCCGCAATACAAAAGGTAATTTTCCAGGTGATCAAAAGTTCGTACGTAGCTGAAAGCGTTACACCATTTAAAACCTACTGTAATTACAAATTTGAGTAATTATTTAAAATTGCAATCACAATTAAAACTAACTAATTTGGAATGTGATCTTGAAAGTGCAAACGAAATTCTATCCAGGACAATCATCCCGTCTAAGCTTTCACTCACAGCGTCTTTATGTTGCAGAGAAGTACCCAACATGTGGGAGGTTTCAGTATATATATAATGATACAACGATGGCCGCGTATTAGGACTAAGCTTTACATTCACTTCCCATATTGAAATCGGTCATTCAGTGTTTGAATTCTAAACGATTATCGGGGCGCCGATGTGAAAATAATTGCAGTTCTCCAGAAGCCCATGTACACACATCAACTTTCGGGCTCATTCTATTTCCATTTGATCTCGCCCCAATACACTGCGCACTACACGCTGCAGCGAAAGTGCCCTGCCGTAGTTACTCCTATGACGCACGCGTCATTACATAATAATTGGCTTTTTGAACATGATTTGTGTTTCAAAGGATTTCTTCACTCAGAATATTATTAATTGACTAAACCCAGGGGGCGGATATCAGTAATCATAAAATGTGTCATTTCTGTTGACGCGATCACTATTGATACTGAAATGGCCTGATAAAGTGCCGAAATCTAAATGATGTAAAATGTTATCGAAATTGCTCCACTGGGATTCTAAATGTAATGTACGTGTTCATGTGGACTATGGAAAAACATAATGTTCTTGACCAAACTCACGCTTGAAATCAATCAATAAATAGGCAATAATTTGGTGACATTCAACGAACATCGTTATACTTAGAATTGATAGAAATTCATATAGACATTCAATATTCCTGGGTATCTAACATCTTGATATATAATTATTTTACATATTAAATACAGTTTCTTTCAAATAATTCGTGTTATTTGCTTTCTTACGAAAGCTTTAGGATAAGTTCGAATAAGTAATATAACATTTCATTATCATAGAATTATTTGAAAAAGTGTAGACCTTCAACGTACAAAGAACAGTAGATACAGTACAAAGAAATGCATTCTCAAACTTTTATAAAATTCTATAGTGCATGAACTTGAGACCCTCAATTCTGATAAAATATCATTTCGACCATTGGAATACACCTACAGTGCTCGGAACCTCTGGAGAGAAATGCTAACGCTTGGAGTTTTGTCTCCAGTTCAGTACACCAAAAGTACTTCGCAAATAAACATTTCATTGGTGTACAAAAAACGTTCCCACCGTATGGCTGCCTCGCTTAGGACTTCTCTCAGAATAACTAGTCTCATGTCTTCCCTCAGCAATGGCTTCATAATCCGCAGGCGGGTGTCCACGGCTCGCTATGTACAGATCGACTTTAAGAGGTCGCCTCATTTACTTGCTAACATCCCGTTTACGAATTCCCTGCAACTGTCACAAGAATAATACAGAGAACCTCTGCAGGAGGCTTCTTTTCTTCGTTTGCTTCTTCGCGAGCTTCCTTTCTTTTTTTGTGTTTTCCTGCGGCGCTGCCTCTGAATAACGACCACGTATTCACAACAGGCCACGCCCATAGTTTCATAACCATTACTGGAGCTAGCTGTAGGTAACTGAAGCCTGCGTGTGTGGAGGCATGTCGTGGGAGAGGAAAGCTCACGAGAGGGGGAGATAACGACTGTCCTACAGACGCGCGGCTGGGGTGGAGGAGGCGCGGGGATGCGGGGGTGCGCGGGGGTGCGCGGGGGCGGGCGGGGGGTGCACGCGTCGGGGGCGCAGGCAGGACGACAAATGAGCGCGAAATAACACGTTTGTGCGCCGGCGGACGGAACGCAGCGCCCCGGCCCACGCCCCCCACGCCCCGCCACGCGCCGCCCCGTCACACAGCGCAGTTATTACTACCACACGAAACACACCCATTCGATAAATTCTGCCACTTCCCAAACGAGCCAAGTCCGCTGATCAATACGACAAAGTGAACGCAACTGTACTTTCCGGCACAATAAAGAGAACTCATACTAAAATAAACTCTTTGCCTTAAACGAGTTTTCTCCACTTCTATTTCGAATTTGCATCAATTACCAGACGTAGGGCCAAGTTTGTCGAGCTCTTCTCGCCACTCTTAAAACTTCTACAGGCGATATACTGCAACTCAGAAGTGTATGCAAAGTAGTATTCCCAGAGAACATAGAGCACTACCACCTCTTCTAACTTGCACTTCAAATCGTTGGCTATCTAAATATCTCTTACGCCGAAGTTGTGCTCTCTCGTACATTCTAGAAAACGAAGTGCGAGGTTTTAAAGTTACCAAGCGACATTTTTTTCTATTTCATCCCATTTTCACCCACGTTCAAGAATACCACTGCACCAAACATGGCAAAAAATATTTTCATTCTCCTGTAGAAAACAAATGAGTCGATGTTCATTACTATTGAACCAAAAGAACATCTTTAAACAAAGAGAAAAAGTATTCCACAATTAAAAATGAGAATTCACTACAATTCATGAATAGCAATTCCGAGTGATATATTGAGAAACCGCAAACGATTAATCTAGGGAAGAGAGAGATCGGAGACTACTAGCAATCGTGACTTATGAAAGAACTTCAACATTTACAACGGGCAAAAAATGCACAACTTCTCTGTGACGTGAAGACAACTAATGAGGTGTAACTAACAGGCGAAGAGCGAACTCCATGCCCCCTCGGTCTCTTCCCCGCCCCTGACAGCTCGGCCACGCTCCAGCCTCCGGCCAGCTCAACGTCCCCATGCCTCGCCCCGTTGGGCATCTGCGCGGGAGAGGCGGCGGTGGCGGCGGTCGCAGCGCCTGAGGCGTCTCGCCGGGCATGACGTCACCCAGCATTTTGAAATCGTTACGCGTACGGGCGCCGGCCGGGGCGGAATCGAATCGATATTACGACACAGCGCACCGGAAAGTGCTTTCAGGGCCCCTAGTCCCTTCTTTGCCGTATATTCGCCTCACCTCCAACGTGGCAATACAAGAGCGCGTCCCGCCCGCGCGCCTACGTCGCCGGCGCCTCCGCCTCCGCCGCCGCCCACACCGCCGTCGCCGTCGCAAGCCGCGCGCAGCCGCCGAGGCCCCCGCTGCAGGCGAGGCTCTGAATAACGAAGTCTCCCCGCATTACAGGGCTCCCTTCCCCACGACGGGGGCTGCGAGGCTGGCGAGGCTGGCGAGGCTGGCGGTGCCGGCGACGGCAGGGATGGTGGCAGCAAGAGAGGAAACGGCGGCAGACGGGAGCGTGGCGGGAGTGGCCGAGAAGATAGGCCGTAGAGAAGCACATGGCAAAAAGGAATAGGAGATCGAGTAAGTAAAGGGAGCAAAGAGCGGTGAATGCTACAAGCTTGAAGATAATGTGGCGATGCTGCGAGAGGCCCACCAGCGAGCTGGAGAAGACAGGGAGCGGGAAGCAGTGGGGGGGAGGGCGAGAAAGGGGGGGTGAGGCGGAGTTTGTAGAGGCGGCCCCCCGGCCCTCTTCGCCGTGCGCTGCTGCTGCTGCCGAACGGCAGGCGGCATCGCGTCTCATAACTTAGGCCCCGGTAATAAACACCCGCAATCTTAGAGCGCGCCACGCTTCCTCCCCGCTCCATCCCACCGCTGCAGTCTGGCCGGGCCCCTCCCGGCGCACGCCCCTCCGCCGATCCCGCGCAACCCGCGGCCGCTGGGGCCGGCCGCTCCCGCTGGCCTAGGCCCCGCGACCCGGGAGGCGGCGCAATATTGACGCGGCGGAATTAAGCGAACCGGCTTGAACCTCGTCGCAATCACCGCCCTGCGGAGGAGCGTTCGCTTACGCTTTCCATTCTTATGAACGTGTTGGGCACCGAACAATTCGAGAATCACAAAAGCTTTCTAACGTTCTTATACTGTATACTTGCACACAGCAATTTTCTTATACGTAATATAAACCCACTGTTGGAGAATTCATATTAAAATTTCATTACCCATTTATAATACATCTTAAAGGAAAATATAATTGCTTTTAGGAAATAGTCATGTACTTCAAAAATCAATATTTTTTATGAAAAAAAAACAACAAACTCGTGTTCCGATACGAAACAAAATACAACGGCTTAAAATGATTATACAATAGCGGTGATCTTCCATCCATTACATTTTAATGGACGTTCCTAAGATTTCTGAGACTTACGAATCGCATATTCGGTCAGTTTATTTCCACAAGCAGTTCGATTACGACAGAAAAAAATAGCAAGCCTCGGCGCAACCATCTGCTGCGCCGCCAAGCAGCAGCAGCCCCCACGCTGAAAGCGCCGCGAGACGGCACTTCTGTCGATTGCATTCCGCTGACTCATTTCTGCTCGCATCAGAGCGACGCTCTTGGAGCACCCACGCGCGATACCGCCTTCCTCTGGCAACGCCCAGCCGCCGCCTCCCCGCGCTTCCTACGCCGCGCGCCCAACCGCCGCGCTATTTTGGTTGCACGGCGTCAAAGGCCTCCGCTCTTCCAGCTATTCTTTTCTTTGCATATGTATTTTTTTTAATTAATCAATAAAAAACACGTTTGCACAATGGTGCATTAGTGGGAATACTAACTCGAAGACCGCTACCTGCCATGTTGCGCTTACATGTTTACATTACCAATCTTTCCGCCTCTATCACTCCACGTTTAAGAAGTGTCCGAAAATTACTTCTGGCTTCGATGTAATCAACCGCCAGCTGAACGTTTGAGGGATTGACGATTGACGAAACATTACCCTGAACAATATTTCACGAAGCATTTTAACTAGCTTTTATTTTAAAGGAACCTTTATACATGTACTCCGAACATGTATAACCTACCGTTTGTGGAGTCAGGTTTTGTTTCAAAACGAACCAAGAAAGTACTCACGTGTTAGAACACTCCCACTGTGTCGTGAAAAATGTAACGAGGGAATAAAAGTACGAAAATATAAATCGATTTATAGTGTAATACGGTGACGTACAGTCAAAAGGATGTTCATAAACTGGAAATAATAAATCAACTAAGCAAGCTCATAAAATTGTGACTTTAGAGAAAATATTAAAAATACAGCAAAATGCGAGTTCTATTCAAAGACACGCTCTCAAGCCAAAACAAACAAGAAGTAGGGAAAGCAGTATGCACAAGGTAGAATAGTCATCCCTAGTACGTATATGCCCAAGGAAGATAGATTTTTAAGAGAAACATGACTATTTTTGTGGGAGATATAAAATGTTTCCGGGGTTTCCACAAAGTAGCATACCATCTCCTCATAGCGTAAAGATCCAAAAAATATGCAGCTTTATCTAAAAATAAGTCCTTGGTCACTCCCGCAGTCTACAGTGTAAATTCATCTCAACGCAAGCAAGGAAAGTTAAATGGCACCGAACCGCACCAAAGAAAGTATTTCTGCGAGGGAAGAGCGAGTCGCATAATACACAACTTCGACGAAAGAAGCAAAACAGACCCACAGTCGCCTTGATAGAAAAGCGATCAGCCTCTGGTAGCGCACACAAACCCCATCTCACGTCGGGAGAAACGAGAAAAACCAGAACGGCTCGCGGCCAGCGACACGAGTAGAGCGCTCTGAAGGGTCCTCTGTCGGTCGCTTTGGGCCCTCGTCCTGGTGGGAAGGGAGAGGACGGAGGCGTAAGCGGAAAGGAACGCAAGCGTAGGCGAAAGGCAGGGTGGCGGCGGCGGCGGCGGGACGGCGGAGCGGGGAGCGGGGCAGAGGGTAGGACGAGGCGGGCCGGAGGCGGAGTGGGCCGGGAGCGGAGCAAGCTGGGGGCGGGGCGGGCCCTAGGAGGAGGCAGGGCTGGAAGGGCGAAGGAGGCGAAGGGGGGCGGAAGGCAGGGCGAAGGCGGGCGAAGGCAGGGCGAAGGCAGGGCGAAGGCAGGGCGAAGGCAGGGCGAAGGCAGGGCGAAGGCAGGGCGAAGGCAGGGCGAAGGCAGGGGAAGGCAGGGCGAAGGCAGGGCGAAGGCAGGGGCGAAGGCAGGGGCGAAGGCAGGGCGAAGACAGGGGCGAAGGCGGGGCGAAGGCGGGCGAAGGCAGGGCGAAGGCAGGGCGAAGGCGGGGCGAAGGCAGGGGCGAAGGCAGGGCGAAGACAGGGGCGAAGGCGGGGCGAAGGCAGGGCGAAGGCGGGGCGAAGGCAGGGGCGAAGGCGGGGCGAAGGCAGGGCGAAGGCAGGGCGAAGGCAGGGCGAAGGCAGGGCGGAGGCAAGGCGGAGGCGGAACGGAGGCGGGATGGGGGGGAGGCGGGGGGGCAAAGAGGGAAGGCAGGGCGGGGTTGGGGGGTGGGCCTGAAGCGTGGGAGTCGGCGCGGGGCGCGGGGCGGGCGGGGGGCGGGCTGGTGCGCCCCCGGGGGCGTGCCCTGCGGGTATCGTCGGAGCGGAAGGGCGCGCGGGGGCAGGAAACGCGTGAGGACGCCGGCGAAGCGCCGTAATGGAGTCGAGGCTAACGGCAGGGGAGTGCGACAAGGAAGAAGATAGCTTTTTTTCATATTAATGCTAATTACTCGGTCTACCAAGTCAGGCAGCTCGTGAGGCTGGCAAGGAGAGAAGCTCATGGGGCGGGGACCGGCGCTCGGTGGCCGAGAGTGGAGGGCGAATAGCGCAGACCGGAGCGCCGGCGAAAGATCGCGGAGTTCACTGAGGCCGACGTGGCGCAGAACTTACTTGTTTTCCAGGGAGCACCACCCGCAGTATGGATCTTTGGCGCCCAGGCACTCCCAGCAAGTCGTGTACACGCTGCACTCCTGAACTTTCACTTTGAACACCTGCAAAACACAAAAAAATCTTTTAGAACAGAATTCCATATAAGTGCACACACACTCTAAATCATACTCAAGTTCTACGTTTACACTACATTTTTATTTACATATTTCGGTTACCTTGTTTACTTTAATTAAACTTGTCCCAAAGCAGACCACCCATCCCAATTTGACGTTGTCAATGAAGTCATTTTTCATTCCATATTAAAACTGACGTACACACAAAATATAAAATGTAAACAATTAATAAATACAATATAAAGTATTAAAACACTCCACGCCAACGTAACTGGATACTGCGCACAGAGAAAATTTCGTATTCACATGGTGAAAAAAACTGATCATCTTTGCGGTTTGGCAAAATATTCAACTAGTTAGTCTTTTCAAGGAAGCTCTCAACACCATGTTCACAAAAACTGTTTATGAGTTAAAGTAAGAATCATATCTTGGTGCCGGAAATTAACAATCCCCACCCATCAAGCAGCAGACAAAAAATCTACAACAACCTGGAATACTTTTTGGAACAGTGGAGAAGTTCGTCAACCTTAAAAACAAAGTGATGGGGTTTCTAAGGTTGACGATTGTCAGAGAAGACATGAAAACATAGGTTATGCGCACAAGCGTACACACTACTGCAAGACGCATGAACACACTGTACTGCAAGAAATATGAACATCAGAGCACACTGTGCTTAGCAGCATTCGGTTGCCGTCTATCACGTACTAACGAAGCGGAACAGCCCCGAGGGTTCGCGATTCTCGTTCCTCACGAAGAGCGACGTTCTCCGTAAGGCGATGTACAGCAACGCAGACGTTTAGCAGCATATTGCGGCCGTCGACTCAATTAGATTGGCCCCCGCAAGGTTAATGGTATGCAGCAGCAGTCTCCGTGACGTCACAAGTCGCCCGAGGAGCAATGGGAGCAGGTCGCGCTGGTCTTGACGTACGCCTACCATCGATCGATCGATTGTTAGTGATTCCGGCCGCGTCAACTACCGAGATCATTAGCCCCGTAAGTGTAGTGCGTGTTTTTCATCGGGAGGTGGCGGTGATCTTCCCCCCCTGGAGAGCGAGATCCGGAGTCGACCTGCCATCTACTAGCATAGTTTTCCCCAACCAGGTGTCTCGCACCAGCGGGGCACCGCCCCAGTCGGACAAGTTCGAAGTCCCCGACCGGTCTCTCAGCATGTGTGGTAGTGTAGTGCATGTTAGTGTGTGTGTGTGTGTGTGTGTGTGTGTGTAAAGGGTGAGGATAGAACAAGGAAGAGGAACGAAAGATCGCCCGCGGTCCGTGGCCCGTGTGTTAGGGTACTGCTCCGGCATTCGCCTGGTGTTGATCTGAGAAACCACGAGAAACTACCGATCAGACCAGCCGGTCGCTAGAAATTTCCTCCAGATAGCGACTGAATTCGACCTAGCTGGAAAGCTAGTGTCGAAAATCCTGCCGCCGTCGGGACTCGAACCGAGGACCTCCCGGTCTGAAGCACTGCAGTGACAACATTGATACACTGAGCCACCGCTAACGGCGCACCATACAGAAAGAATTATATAATGAAACAAATAATCTTTTTTTATGGTGATTCTTCTTCTTTATTTTTGTCAGAGAGCAGTAAAAACAGTACGTGACGTATAGTATAATCTGTGCACTGTTGCCAGAATATCTCCTACTCTCTTTTACTACACTCGAATGATGAATAAAAGTATCAACAAACCGCGGTTAGCAACATTTTAAAACAGGTCATTTTCGGTCCCGAGTTAAAGAAAACGTATTTGCTTACGCAAACCAACTACAAATTCTATTTTTAGTCCTACTAACAAAATAGCAACCCACAGCCCCCGCTCTACTATTACAACTAGCAAAAGGAGATATCAACAAAACGTACGAACGTATAGTGAAGCTATATTTACTATTTATGGACCTTACCAAATGAGCCTGACTCGTCAATCATTAGCACGTTGTAAATTCGTTGCCACTGCCGCTTCTATGTGCTCAACTTTTCGCACGAGCGATTGCGGGTTACTAGAGTTCGAGCTGAGCCAGGCCCGCGAGCCGGACTCGCTCGGTTATGGGAACTTCCAGCCACCACCCATCGCGAAGGACTGTCCGGTGCAGCTACAACAGAGGCGCTCGCAGCGCAGTGTCGGGCTGGGCCGGGCCGGTAATTCACAAGCGTGGAGTCCGCAACCACGTAGGTAGGGCGGCGTCACCCACTCGTGTAGGACGCCACGCCGCCGATAGAAATAACCTAGGTCCCGCCTGGGCCCAGAGAGTACGCACGCCATTTGCACGTCGCTCCCAGGGCTCCCGAGTTTGTGCACGCCCACGCACGCTAAACGAAAACACATGTTCGCCTTCTTTCTCGCGCAGGTTCCCACACACCTCGAATGACAATTTAAACAAAACTCTTTGCATACACTCGAGCGAAACTTTCCCAATTTATTAGTGATTGCAGGTATTCTTTTGACGAATGTTTGGGACATGCAAGACTTGGTGGAGGAGGCAACCAGTATAATAATAATAATAATAATAATAATAATAATAATAATAATAATAATAATAATAATAATAATAAAATAAATGTATATACTTTTTAAACACATTTTTAACGTCAATTTTCTAATAAAACTGAGTTCAAAAGAAGAGATTATAAGGCCTCTAAAAATAACAATTTGAGTTAACAAAGTGAGGTTAAGGCTGGTTCCTTTGTGCGATTTTCGAAGCCTACAATTATTTCATAACAAGCAACGAACATCTTATTCCGTTATTATGGTTATAATGAGATGGTTACTGATTGGGTATCTGAACATTCCGACACGTTTTGTAAGGTGCAAACGTGCTAAGAATTTCTTCTACAACCTCATTACTGAATTTTTCATCTATTATTCCCGCTCTTTAAACGAGTCAAATGGCTGAAAAAGCTTTTACAACGATACCTTAATGAGTTTATTTTCGTTTCTTGGGCTGCGCTTTCGTGCTCGTAAACATGTTAATTTCGCTCTGCGCACCATCACCCTGGATTCCTGTGGCACCCGTTCTCATTTCAATTCACAGGGCGTTAAGTAGTAGTTTCACATTGGCACCGTTAAAAACCAACAGATATTTTCTCAGTCAACGTCTGTTTCGCCTTCAGGTATATTGCCGCTGTATACTTCCATGCTTCTTATTAATCTGACATATACACTTGAGAACAAAAAACACTGCATCGCTATTTCGAATAGATACTTAAGAAGACGTCATGCGCAACGCGTCTTGACCTCAAAACAAACACGCGTCTTTTTGCTCACGTCGCTAAGTCTCACTTCAAACAGGAGGTACAAGTCATGTAGCGGTATACATTCTACTAATAATACCACTCTTAATCCTCAATTTATTTTCACGATAAACGTACATACACATTTCTGTTTTCATGAAAGTTCACGTAGTTTTCTTTCTGCTTAAAATGAATGAAGATAGAACATGTGTATTTTGCGAACTATGCAGTCACGTGCGATATGAGTACAAAATGCGATAAGGTGAATTCATTCTGAAATAAAAGACCCCCAAGTTATTGGCGACAGAACATAGGGGTACCTTTAACTTAAGGCAGGATTTCAGCTATTGCACGCTATGCACGTTGCCTCAAGAAATTAAATTTAGGAGTGGTTCAGCACGAGTGATCACGATATTTTTTAAGATCGAAAGCAATATGAATTGAAAGGTAAAGCTTAACTATTGCTGAAATTGAGACACACGACGGCATATTTCACACTTTTTTCGGACACAATAGTATGGGTTTGTAGAGAATACTAGTATACGCAGAAACGTTCATAATCGCCTTAAATATCAAGTCCACGATTAAAAAATTAAATAAAAATAATTAACTTCCAATTTCACCTTATTACTGCAACTTCGATGAAACACACACACGCATTTGTATTAAATATTTTTTCATAGAATAATGCTCTGTTTTCTGTAACATAATTTGAATCATCCAATATTTAGACATCTTTCTCTTTGACCTGGAAATAAGTAAAATTCGCGGATGTGAATATAGAAAATACACCAGCAGATCTCGCCAGCCTAACGTTCTCTACAAGAGAGGCAGTGAGAGGCAGAGGTCCCGTAGCGAGGCGCAAGCGCGCGAGGACTGCAATCGGCCAGAACGCAAGGGCGACTGTGGGCGGGCGAGTGAGTGATAAAAGAGAGTGAAGGTGGGTGAATGAAAGAGGCGGCGGACGAGTGAGGGCGGGAGTGTGTGCGGGCGGGTTGGAAGGAGGGAGGCGAGTAAGGGCGTGCGAGGGTGAGAGGGAGCGAGCGGACAAGGGGGGGGGGGGGTGGGCCCGGAGTGGAGGTGCGCGCGGGGGCGGGCGCCGGCTCGGGTAACCGAGGGCCGAGGGTTCATGACTTATGGAGCGGCACAAGTCGCGACCGCAGGGCTCAGGAGCCGGTGTCCGCCTTCCTCGGTTCCTTTGCCTCTCTGTCCTGCCGATATACCCTCGCGGATTTCTCCTCTGGATGTCCTCCTCCCTTGCCCGCCTGCTTTCATGCATTCTTGCAGTTGGTACCGCACTAATACTCTTTCACCTATTTTCATCCTTCATTTTGAATTCAGTCGCCTTTTCGTTTCATCTGTCAACTGGTTACATCCTGCATTATGCCGCTATTTTTGTAACAGATTCACTCCTACTGCAAGAATTTCCAATCTGTCACATAGTTACTTTTCTCCTCTTGCCAGAAACGTCCCTTTTAACTCTCTTCTCCTCTCTCTCTCTCCCCTCTCTCTCTCTCTCTCTCTCTCTCTCTCTCTCTCTCTCTCTCTCTCTCTCTCTCTCTCTCTCTCTCTCTCTCTCTCTCTCTCTCTCTCTCTCTCTCTCTCTCTCTCTCTCTCTCTCTCTCTCTCTCTCTCTCTCTCTCTCTCTCTCTCTCTCTCTCTCTCTCTCTCTCTCCTCTCTCTCTCTCTCTCTCTCTCTCTCTCTCTCTCTCTCTCTCTCTCTCTCTCTCTCTCTCTCTCTCTCTCTCTCTCTCTCTCCCTCTCTCTCTCTCTCTCTCTCTCTCTCTCTCTCTCTCTCTCTCTCTCTCTCTCTCTCTCTCTCTCTCTCTCTCTCTCTCTCTCTCTCTCTCTCTCTCTCTCTCTCTCTCTCTCTCTCTCTCTCTCTCTCTCTCTCTCTCTCTCTCTCTCTCTCTCTCTCTCTCTCTCTCTCTCTCTCTCTCTCTCTCTCTCTCTCTCTCTCTCTCTCTCTCTCTCTCTCTCTCTCTCTCTCTCTCTCTCTCTCTCTCTCTCTCTCTCTCTCTCTCTCTCTCTCTCTCTCTCTCTCTCTCTCTCTCTCTCTCTCTCTCTCTCTCTCTCTCTCTCTCTCTCTCTCTCTCTCTCTCTCTCTCTCTCTCTCTCTCTCTCTCTCTCTCTCTCTCTCTCTCTCTCTCTCTCTCTCTCTCTCTCTCTCTCTCTCTCTCTCTCTCTCTCTCTCTCTCTCTCTCTCTCTCTCTCTCTCTCTCTCTCTCTCTCTCTCTCTCTCTCTCTCTCTCTCTCTCTCTCTCTCTCTCTCTCTCTCTCTCTCTCTCTCTCTCTCTCTCTCTCTCTCTCTCTCTCTCTCTCTCTCTCTCTCTCTCTCTCTCTCTCTCTCTCTCTCTCTCTCTCTCTCTCTCTCTCTCTCTCTCTCTCTCTCTCTCTCTCTCTCTCTCTCTCTCTCTCTCTCTCTCTCTCTCTCTCTCTCTCTCTCTCTCTCTCTCTCTCTCTCTCTCTCTCTCTCTCTCTCTCTCTCTCTCTCTCTCTCTCTCTCTCTCTCTCTCTCTCTCTCTCTCTCTCTCTCTCTCTCTCTCTCTCTCTCTCTCTCTCTCTCTCTCTCTCTCTCTCTCTCTCTCTCTCTCTCTCTCTCTCTCTCTCTCTCTCTCTCTCTCTCTCTCTCTCTCTCTCTCTCTCTCTCTCTCTCTCTCTCTCTCTCTCTCTCTCTCTCTCTCTCTCCTCTCTCTCTCTCTCTCTCTCTCTCTCTCTCTCTCTCTCTCTCTCTCTCTCTCTCTCTCTCTCTCTCTCTCTCTCTCTCTCTCTCTCTCTCTCTCTCTCTCTCTCTCTCTCTCTCTCTCTCTCTCTCTCTCTCTCTCTCTCTCTCTCTCTCTCTCTCTCTCTCTCTCTCTCTCTCTCCTCTCTCTCTCTCTCTCTCTCTCTCTCTCTCTCTCTCTCTCTCTCTCTCTCTCTCTCTCTCTCTCTCTCTCTCTCTCTCTCTCTCTCTCTCTCTCTCTCTCTCTCTCTCTCTCTCTCTCTCTCTCTCTCTCTCTCTCTCTCTCTCTCTCTCTCTCTCTCTCTCTCTCTCTCTCTCTCTCTCTCTCTCTCTCTCTCTCTCTCTCTCTCTCTCTCTCTCTCTCTCTCTCTCTCTCTCTCTCTCTCCTCTCTCTCTCTCTCTCTCTCTCTCTCTCTCTCTCTCTCTCTCTCTCTCTCTCTCTCTCTCTCTCTCTCTCTCTCTCTCTCTCTCTCTCTCTCTCTCTCTCTCTCTCTCTCTCTCTCTCTCTCTCTCTCTCTCTCTCTCTCTCTCTCTCTCTCTCTCTCTCTCTCTCTCTCTCTCTCTCTCTCTCTCTCTCTCTCTCTCTCTCTCTCTCTCTCTCTCTCTCTCTCTCTCTCTCTCTCTCTCTCTCTCTCTCTCTCTCTCTCTCTCTCTCTCTCTCTCTCTCTCTCTCTCTCTCTCTCTCTCTCCTCTCTTTCTCTCTCTCTCTCTCTCTCTCTCTCTCTCTCTCCTCTCTCTCTCTCTCTCTCTCTCTCTCTCTCTCATTCATTCTTTAGTTCTCTGAGGCCTAGTTTTCTACCGCTCTCCTGGCACCATCTCCCTCGCTTACTTATGACGTCAACGCCCCGTATGTACCTATGCTAATCCTCCTCCCCCTCTCTGTCCCCGTCGCCCCAGCCGGCCTCGCGCCATTGATCCTCGCCAACCCCCGTTGCGCCTGTCCGCCATCTCCCCGGCCGCGCGTGGGCGGGCGGCCCGTCCGGCTCCGCGCCAATTAGCGCCTGCTGATGGCCTTCCCTTGTCTGGGCAATTTAACGCCTTTCTTTTTCAACACATGACATAGATTATTAAGCGTTCCGCGGAAACTTTGAAACGGTAGCTCCTCCGAATATCTCCGCCGATGGACTTCGCCACGCGGAGCCCGTCCCTTTAGGCACCTGACACAGTGTCGCGCAGACATTATTTCAGTAGCAGCAGCCCCCGCCGCCGCGGTCGCCTTCACTAATTATTAATGCGCTTCACATGGCTGTCTTCGTCCTAGCTATGAAAGAGCGTCTGTCCCGCAGCGTGCTCTATAGCATATTTGGGGGATTAATACTTAACAACTTCATGATTTGGGGTGAAGTTCCAACTTTTTTTATCGAGATGAACTGGCACAAAGTCATTTCCAACTACGCCCCGCGACCACACAAGAAACCCAGAAGCGGCAATACGCTCATAAACATTCAAGGCCCAGGGTTATCTATGTTTCTTAAAAGCGTAAAGGAAAACACAAATAAATTATGGATATGAATAGCCCATTAGCTGCAGTTGGCACACAGATTGAGAATCCCTCTCTAAGAACTCGCCGAGGAGAATGGATGTCGGGAGCCCCCTCAAGTTTCCTTTCATCGCTCGTTCGCGTCATTTGTTTTCAGGCGCAGTGCGTAGCGGCCGCACGCACTGGCCGACCTTTGGGCGCAGCAAGGGCACGGACACGCACAAGAGAGCGCGGCGCCTTCTCCACTACCTCTGCCAATGCCGCCGCCGCCGCCGCCGCCCAACAACACATATTTCAACAGCGCCGCTAACGGGAAGTCAGGAAGGTTGTAAAGAAAGCTAATGCAACTGCAGTACTGGTTCTGCTACCGTGCGAGCGCCGGGCGGCGCTGCCGCCGCCATCACAGCCGTTGCCCGCGGCCGTAACTGGTTCGGTGACCGCCGTCGGCGCGCCCGCCTCCGCCTCCGCCGCCGCAGCTGGGTTGCGCAGCACTCGCGAGAGGTGGCGAAGGAGCACGAGGAGAGGCAAGGGGTGGGTTCCGTAATGGAAGCTGAGGAGACATTAAGGTGATGGAGTCGATGGCAGGAAGAGCCAGATAGCCGAGGCAGCGCTGAAGAACGCCGACGAGGTCCGCGGAGGCTGCGACGAAGCCTGTGGAAACTGCCCCTGGCGACGGCGGAGATCAAAGAAGCAGTACTCGCCCCGAGGGAAGGCCACACACTCTTGTTACATTTCGATACGGATCAGCGCGACGGCGCGGCGGCGTGAGGCAGTCGGCTGGAGCAGTATGCAATGGAGTCCCTTTCCTTTCGCGTGTCTGGTATCTACGGCACTCCAACGGACTTTACACTCTACTAACATTTCACATAATGAAGAATGGACCCAAAGTGTACACCAAAGAGTGATAAGAATTATAGGAATTCTCGTAACTACATATCGCAGTTTTCAAAACTAATGATGTATTATACGCTTGATTTTCATGTGAATTTGGGATTGCTCTGTAAGTATGACAACTGTAACGTTAATTAATCAAATAGGATTCATCAACGTACAAAAAATATTTTATTAGGGCCATCAATTAAGTTGATACTCGAGTCTCGATGTGGACAATGAGACCAAGAGCCACGTTAATTGGTGACTCGCTGTGTAATGAATGGAACCAAACATGAGTAAGCTGATAGGCACAAACCGACATTTTGAAGAGCTTCTCGGTTCCACTCGGGGAAGCAACGAATGTCCGCAGTATATCAAAATCATTACCGGACAAACCGGCTCATTTCACACGGCTTATCTGGGCGCACAATACGGACGTTGTTAAGAGTGCGAAGCGTATGGATCGGAGCGGGGGGGGGGAGCGCATCCCGAAAGGCCGGGACCTCGACGCCCGCATGCCCCGTCCCGCGATTAGCGTGCGCATCCCGCCCGAACGGCCGACCGGCCAGCCGGCCAGCCAGCCAGCCAGCCAACGCGCCGCCGTTACCACATCTCGGAACAGACCTTCCGGCGCGGGGCGGTGTAATCGCTGGGCGCGGGCGCGGGAGCGGGCGCGAGACCGACCGCCGGAGGGGGCGGTGCGGCGGTGGCGGTGGCGGTGGCGGCCCAGCGCCGCTTCCCTCGTCCGCCGCCGCGACGGAGCTGTGCAACCGCGCGCGGGCGCTCCGCGCACGACCGCCCTCGCCTCGCCGCCCGCTTCCCTGGCGGGCAGCCCTTCCCGCGCGCGGAACATCGCTGCTTTACGACCGAGATGCTGCAAGGACAGAACGACGCGGTTTCCCGAGCAGAGATTTTTACTCATGGCAGGGAACGATCAAAAAGACTTGTTTTTCTGGTGACGAAACGTGCCGTGTTTATTAAGTTGCCTACATTTTAAACAATCACAAAATCATTTCAAGCTATGCTACAAGCTAACTCAAAAAATAATAATTATCACTTATGACCGTTATTTCATAATAATGGTTATAACCATTTTGTAATAACTATTATTAACACAATTACAATGATACCTTTCAGAATTCCTTACTTCTTAAATCTTTAATTAGTTAACATACTGTCCCTACACTCCCCAGCCAGCGGATACGTGATTTCCAAACTTCATTTATCCAATTAAGCCACAACTACAGCCCATGAACCCTGTTTTCGAATGTACTTTCTTTCGGAATCTACTTGAAATGAAAAGATTTGCCGCGACAGACTGTGGATTTCGTTCGATTCCTCTGCGCATTTGCCGGCGTGTTCACAGCATCGACATACTGTCACCCAAGAACTTGATTTTGTCTCTCGGAAGTGACGGTTGGCAGTACTGGTCAAGGGCAGTCCGCGCGGCCGCGACCCCCTTTCCGTAGGCCGTTCCTCGGAGGCGGCGCGCGGGCGGTTCTTGCGCCGGCGAACGGTACCTCGCCCGTGGAAATCGCCGCACTTCACCGTCATCGCATTGTGCGGGCACCCTCTGCAGCCCACCGCCCCCTCCTCGGACAGGATCTCTGCTGGTCGCGAAGATACAGTCGTTTACTTCGTGCAGCACAGCGGCGGCGGTGGCAGCGACAAAAACAGATCCGCCGTCTTTCGACCGATTGTCGTTCTCGTTCCCACTACTTTCGTTTAAGACGCTTATTTTGATGCTGCTCCTCTATAAAACGTCGCCCTTTTGCCAGCTGCCAACGATACTCGCCATTAATTAAAACGAAGAATTGGACGTAACGTGTCGAAAATTTACTGGACTTCCTCCAAAGTTGTAAAGAATATATTGTGTCGATGCTCACTCAAGGCAAAGTGCAGACCATTATGTCTTTTCCTTCAACTTCCATTGCGCTTGGCATTTCTTTGCGCTTGTTCACTCAAGTTCCGCGCCGTTTCTTTCATTCGTTACACAAAAGGTTAATTATCTTCATTTCGCTCCAGTCAAAGCTACAACAGACTTTCCCAATTCAAATCCGAACTTTGTAATTCCAGAATTGGTCTTCGGATCTCGACAAGATATTTTGTTATCCATTGTGGTTCACACCAACTCGTCGTTCACATATCTTTCCTGGGTCTTCGTTTCTTCACACGTCGTTTAATGATTTCAAATAAACGTATAACGTACCTACTAATTTGTTAAAGCACGAAGACTATTTCTAAAAAGGCTTGGTTATGAACTTTTATTACAGAAATGTTTCCCATACATTAAAATGTACCCCATACATTATAATAGTTCGTAGACAAGCAAATGATGTAGCCAGGTCCTTGTCCTGAAGGATTATATCAAGACAGGGTAAATAAACAATCCAGAGGCAAAGAAAATGAAAAGGTTATGTAACATACATCGTTGTTCGGGTAAATTTTCGTGAATCATATAAAATAGTTGAGATTAAATGAAATGTATAGTTTTGTTATTTCCCATGTACGATTCACACACAGAAACTGGGTTATGATGCCAGATACACTTCTTAGCATTTCATTGAGCGAGCTACTAACTCTCCTAGGTTGATAGATCCACGAACAGCTTATGCTGTCCAAATATCGCGTGGGCAGGCCACGTCAGCCGCACGCCAGCAAGGCTCGCCGGCCGTTAGTCCCGTGATGAGGCCGGCGCCCGCGGTCGGGTACGTCTGTTAGAGCCATTTCGCGCAGTTAGCGCCGCCCTTCTTCCTCGGGAGAGCTCGAACATGCCCACCGACGGCCTCGCGCGGTATGAAGGAGGAGGGTGGGAAGTGAATAGAGAAGGGAAAAAGAGAAGGAAGGGGAGGAGGAGAAGAAAGAAAGAAAAAGGGGAGGAGGAGGAAGGAGGATAATAAAAGAAGAAAGAAGAGAATGAAGAGACGGAAGGGGAAGGAGGAGAATGAAAAAAGAACGGGGAAGCAAGAGCACGCAGAGAAGAGGAGGGGAATGAAGACGAAAAGAAAGGGAGGAGGAGGCTCCCCGAGAAACGGTGCGTGGGTCAAGCCGGCAAGCCAGCCAGCAGCGCCTGCGCGGCCTCGCCGCCTGCGGCACGCGTCCCGCGCGCACTATGCGTTCAGCCTTCTAAAAAGGCGCTTACGTTCCGCTCGGCAGGCACGAAAAAACAACGCAGCCAAAGCTACTTCACGAGAGGCGGCGGCGGCGGCGGCGGCGATTCCGAGGAAAAAATAAAATCACAAGTGTAGGCACAAAGCAACGACGGCGAAGAAAGAAAATAGGAATATGGGGAATGGGCGGGATTTCACGAGCTCGAGCCTCAAGAAGTGCGCTAGGTGCGCGAAGCACTTCAAGTGCCCCCTGAAACGACGCGGCGGTGCACAACACGCGAGCCACCTGGCCAGGGCTTCATCTTGATCTCTCCGTTGCGTGGAAACACCGCATGTCAGAAGAATTTTCCACGGGGAGACAGTTAACCGAGTCGACCTTTTCACTAATACCGAAACCGAAGTCCTTCTTTGTTTCTATTTCCTCCGCTGCAACCCAAACTCATTTTTACTACACCGTAATAACTCTAAAGAAACGACGTATTTTATTTCAGGTTTCCTAGGAGAAAACCGATCAAACCTTTCTTTTCCAGTAAATGCATAATTATCGCCTCGTGATTGAAGAGAATTTCTGAAGGCGGACGGGAAACCCTGGCGCACGACCACGCTAATTGCAGCGCAATTAGAATGGAACGCAGCGTGCACCTGAGAATTTGCGTCTGTACCGCGCGCGGTGAGTCAGGAGGAGAAGAAAACAGTCGCTAACGCTCACCCGCACGTCGCGCGTCGAGCCGCGGCCTTCGCTACCGTGTACACAACCGTTCGGCGTTACTCATCCCTGCCAAGGCCACGGCCTGTCGCGCCGATAAGATTGACGAACACTCACGAACGCTCTCCTGTCCTCGCCTGGATGTCACCGCACACCTGCCGGCGGTTCATCGCGGAAGAGCCTTCATTTTTCCTCGCGAGGCTTGAACTACGTCGCCGTTTGTTAGTAGACTTCCCGTTAAAATCTCGGCTAAATTGAAAGAACGAAGTCACAATACGAAATCATGTTATAATAACAAAATAATGGTTATTAAAACAATAAAGTGAACGGAAATCCGGTTCAAATGATTAAATGAGCGCTCTTGTGCCCGAAGATCGCGTAAGAGAGTTGTAAAGAACAATTACCATAGTACAGGTAACAATCTTGGGGCTTCGCTTATTAGATCACTAGAAAAAATATAATATTCGTATTTTGTAGGTAATCCCGCTAGATATCGTAAATGCACCCACACTTCAGACTCAATTGCAACAATGTCTGATAACATACGTATCAGGAAATGATAATTAACCGAGGATAAAGAAGTCTCCCCCGCTTATTAAATCTATTCACAGCAATCCCCATATGTTATTCAATCATCATCTTAGCAGGCTACTATCTGTTTGGTCTTATTCGAAAGAGAGCCAAAGGAGTATCACTGAGAGTACAGTCGCTCCTTGAGCAATTTCTCCCTGCCAGCAACTTCGCAGCGTCTCCTAGCGCACACAGCTGCCAGCGCGCCCGTTGAGCGCCGAGCCGACGAGCCTGGGCTGGAGGCTGCGATCTCGCAAGCCGGGGACACGCCGCGCGCCGGGGCCGGGAGCGCAAACGATTCCGCGTTCGCGGTTCCGCAACGCGCTCGCGCGCGGCCCGGCTGCGGCCGCACACGTACGCGCACACGTACGCACACGCATGCACGTCGCGCAACGACCGACTACACGACCGCCCGCCCAGCCGGCCGGCCGGCCGGCAGCGCGCTCTCGACGCCCGAGTTTGCCTCTACCACGCAACCGGCAACCTGCCATAAAAACGAACAATAAAGTATGTTAAGCAACAAGCCTCTGAAAACAGCACCACGTAATCCACTTCCAGAGAAACACTCAGGTACGGCACGCACAAAGCCATCCGGCGAGTGGGCGGGGCGGGCTGCGGTAGGGTGGGAGGGGGTTGGAGCGCGGCCGATGAAGCGTGGGGGGCGGGGCCGCGTACAAAGCGGGGAGCGCGCGGGTGAATCGCGCGGCGGGGCGCGACGCGACGCGACGCAGAGGGTCGCGATGGGAGGGGGTGGTGGAAGGGGCGGGGCGGGGCGCGCGGGGGGCTCGGGGACAAAGCGCAGCGCGCTGTTGCGGACGACCCGTTAGTCAACAGTAGATCCGATTCCGCGAAATCGTATTATTGCGCGTGCGACAGTTGTTCGATGCGAATGCAGTCATACAGTTGCGCGACCCGCCCCCCAAAAATGCCGGCTGAAACGCGCAGCGAGAGCTCCGCTCGCTCGTAACCACGCCGGATGGAAACGGGCATCCCCAATGAGCCATCGGGAGATAAGGAAGAAAACGAGAGTGCGAATTTGTCCAGCTGGGCGCGCGCGGAGGATAAAAGGATACGAAAAACGGGGGGCGGCGGAGAGAGCGCATGCATCGCGGTCGAACGTCGACAAAGCGAGCGACCCTCCGCGGGGATACGTGCTGTCGAATTTTTTGCAACTGTCTTGGCGTTGGGCTGTGACTGTGTTGCCACATATTTCGTCATTGCACCGGTCGCTCTGTATTCAGGAAACACAATTGACTGTTGCTTTACATATACGGTTTTGGTAAACGTTCAGTGTATCGTAATGGTCTTTGCAAGTTACATCATCAGAAAAAATACATACTGGTCCTGAGATATGTAACATACGTTGCTGGGAAGAGTCCCAGTTTACTTTTCAGTATCTTTCCTCCTTCCAAGATATTCGTTTGAGATATGGCATTGAGATAACAAAGTCCATGAGAAACTTCGTTAGGTTTAGGTTACTAAATCATCGGGAATTGAACGAAAGAAATTCTACTTTTTACAAACGTTAAATATGCTGAAATGTCTGTACACAATTTACTGTTCATAATTATTGTTCATAACCTATTTGTTTCTCTTACATTCATTCTAAAAATATTCGAGTGCACGTTGTATGAAAAAAAGGTGCTGAAAGGAAACTTGCAATTGCCAGTCCTACAGTATAGTCAATATAAATACTGTACCAACTCAAGCTGAGTAAATATACGCCAAAGTAGGAGTGAAGTTATGTAATGGCCTTACACTAAGTTTGACCCAGTTACAGCAATAAGAACCAAGAGTAGTAATAGTAGTCACATTTATAAGTTTCTTTGAGATTGAAAGCCGGAATGTTTATTCTTGGGTGACCATTACAAATATGACACTTTGTTAAAATTCGGACGTCAAATTAAACGTTTCTTTCTAGATGATAACAGTGTTTTAAAATATGGCGTACATTGGAGAAATATAAAAATAAGGAATGTTGAATTTTTGTCCAATACATTCTTTAAAATAACTCAACACTGCTCCTGTTGACCAGATTCTGTGTAGAGTAAAAACTCGGTTATCCCGCACATAACAGTAGCGAAAAGAATGGCCAAAAATTGACGCGGAGGAAGACGACTTGGCGCTGAGTTTGTTGAACATGCACTACAATGAATCGCTATGGGCTGCTCGGGCTACAGGCCGTTGAAGGCACGGTTCGACGCGATGGTGGGGTGGGGCACGGGCGCGGGTGCAGGGGCGGGGGCGGGGGCGGGGGCGGGGGCGGAAGCTCAAACGGGCGACGTCATGCGCCAGGACGCGGGAGGCGCGGGCGGCGGCGTTGGATTAGGTCAAGTAGGCTTAACTGCCGGCCCGCCGCTCATTAATCCCAATTGGAAACCGCGCTTAACATTCTTCGTTCTGCGGTCTTTCCTATATAAAAAAACATGCAGCTACTGCCGACGCTGCCACGCTATACAAAAGAACCCGCTTTCCCAATTCGCCCATTTTACACGGCAAAGCGAATAACATTACGTGACTTTCAGCACAGCAGTCAATAAGTAATCACTGTCCGCACGGCACTTTGCAGATCTTGAGTGAGAGGGAATGCGGCCACACACACCAGTCAATTATGTTCTAATCACACTGAAATACATAGTAGTTTTGGAAATTCAATTTTTCAATTCAATTCAATTTAGTTTTAGATTTCAAATTCGGATTAACAGTTATTCTCTTTCTCATATGTAAATCATAATATTCATCCCCCGAACCTGTTACTTTCATACAAAATCGTCACTTCAGTTACGTCTGATCATTTATCTGCTTCAGCACGGTCCACGTGAAACTTCACTCACAGTACAAGACATGTAGCCATTTTACCATAAATGCCAAATGCTGCCGCTTAAGGGAGCAATTCGAATTAATGGTAGTAGCAAAACCTAAAGAAAAATCTACGCCGCTTGGACCCATACGCAAAATACACTTGCAAAATGTTCTAAATCTTTTCTTCACACATGTGGTCACGTCAAAACCTTTTTTGCCATTCAGCACTATCCGATTAATAATGCGGCTTTCGTGGGTCGGACACAATTTGACTGAATTTCAGACGAACAGTACACGGAGTGAACAACCTCTGGGCAGGATGCATTTCGTTGCAAGCAACTCACGTTCACGGTACGTTGCCGGCAGAATAAGAATGAAGACACAATGCCATGTCATTCATGTTTCCCTTTCGTGCAGCCAAAGTTTAAATCTCTTCTCATAAGGTTCTCCCATTTCAAACATTCACAAAACAGAACTGTTCAATTAACTGAATATCTTTATAGAACCACTCTCTTATACCACTTCAACTGATATTAATTGCCCAACAAATGATAATTTACTTAACGTAACTAATAATTCTGTATAAATTCCACGCTTGACATTTCCACTTAAGGTCCGAAAATATTCTCATATTGCATATTTTCGCCAATGGGCATCATGGATGAATTTGATACTCAGTTAGGATAATTTTATTTGGAAAATGTGGCGGAGGTTGGTACCTTTGATGGAATGAAAAGAACAGAATTGTTCATGATCACTTCAGTCCTTGCTTGTTTACAATGTTCTGAGGTCCGATAATCCTTCACATTTACATTTCTCACTTCATTTCCCTGAAGTACTACAAGAAACTAATCATACTACACTACTAGCGAATTTGTTACCTGTATACTTCATCATAATGAAAAATTGAATCTTCTCTCTGGTAACTAGGTCATTATTGTAATTTTCTTCAGTAAGACGTCTTATCTCTTAATACATTTCTTTCTGAGTCTAACAAATGTATTTGTTGAATGTTCTGAACAGTGTAGATGTTTGTAATTGTAATATGATATCATAACTCTTCTTTACCTTTTTTGTAATATTTCTCATTTATCTCATTTATCTACATAACCTAAGTTAGAGAGAAATCATCCAAAACACACAGGTTCACGAATCGAAACATTGCATTTTGAAATTGATCGCCTGAATGTATCTACCTGCTAGGGCAATTAAATTGCACCAACAAACCCGCATTACCTACTCAAGAACCTTCGTTGGTTCAATTCAAACACCCTGGCGTTAGATATATTAAGTCAGGCGGTACATTTTAAATGCAGTGGTGTGAGTAGTGAGCCGGTGTGTTTTGGGTAACTACACACTACTTGTACATATCTACACATTTATTATAATTTTTATTTTAAGTAAACTTCTAAGGTTAGTCTGTAAAACAAGGTTCAATATTAAGAGTAGCCATTAAAAAAATTGATGCATATTTCAAACAATTTGCACTGAATGTTTATATTAAATAAATGAAATTCATGATAGACAACGTCCTTTCAATTTTTCCACTCTCGAAGCAACTTTGCACATAATTTACCCCGAAATATCTCGTTTGTTATTTAATATTAACGGAGTTGCAACATAATATGTGAAAATATATTTTACAATTAAAAATAAAATAAATAGAAGAACGTTTGTGAAAAAGTTAACGTGTCCCTCGCAATGAATAAAACGACATATGTTTGGTATAAAATTACTTTTTACGTTCATTTTTTTATTAATTCATAATAGTACGTTTGAACGCTTTTGAATGAACCTATAACATCACGTAATTTATTAATAAAATAACTTTCTGAAACAGTCCAAAAGGGACAAATTTCTCACATGCTAGAGCAGTCTCGCAGGGAGTGATTCCGAGTCTGCTCGTCCGCCAGAGGATGCTCAGGCCTCCCCAGTCCCGCGCCTTGGATTTGCGGCCCGCGGCCCGCGCCCCGCGCCCCCATCTCATATTCCAAACGAAAGGCATGGGCTCCCTGCAGAATTCCCAGGCCACATTCATGTTTCCATAATGGATTCTCGCATTACCGCGATACTGCAGCCTAGCCTCGTGATTACCTTGTCGGTCGTGACTAACTCCAGGCCCCGTCCTATGAATACGCAAAACGCTAATGAAAGCCCGTCTTCGTTCGCTGGGACACGCTCCATGCGAAATAGAGCCCGGGAGAAAGTTCGCTACGAAAGAGATCAATTCATTAACGATTGTTAGCGGCACAAATTGCGCCGCGCCGCCCTGGCCTGGCGTGGCCCGGCCCGGCCCCGCCCCGCCGGCGGGATCGAGGGGCGGGGCGTGGGCACGGGTGGGAGCGGTAGCGGGGGCGTGGAGGCGGGGGCGGGCGGCAGCGCCGTAGTGAAAGCTTGTATGACGCAGCCGACGGCCAGGGTGTGCTTCTGCGTCGATTTAGCTTGTTTCCGGGGGCCGCCCCTGGACGGTCATGCTCGCGGGCCCGCCACCCCCGCTCTCGCCTCCGGCGCTCGCAGGCCTCCCGCGCCGATTTTCACCTTTCTTCGCCCGGGCGAGATTTGGGCGGCCGAACGAAGGTAGGGGCTGCAAGGCCCCGGACGAGAGCTGGAGGGCGGGAGGGCAAAGAAGAAAGGACGGCCGGCGGTGCCTCGCGCTTCTTGGAGTCTGATCGCCGGCCCTCCCGATTTTGGCGGCTTACTGGAAAGGGATCCAGCAAACAATTGAACAACGCCCTGCCCAAGGGCGTGGGAAGCGAACGCGAGTAAAGTTTTTGACACTTATTTTCAAGTCCGTAGGACGTGGACATGGTAAAGATTTCTTCCGGAATTTGTCGCATTTTCCTGGCAACCCCCCATACACATTCTATTTTATCTAGCGCCTTGGTCAAACAAGTCCAAATCCAGAGTCTGAAAATACTATTTACTTGACACAAATAATAAAAACGCAAGATGTAGCATTGCTTCAGTCTCTGCGGGCTCTTTAAAGCAAAGGCAACAAAAACCTTTAAAAACATTTTATAGAATAGTATGGCCAAACGAGATATAATCTCTTATTGCAACCATGAAGGTTGTGACGTATATAGTGTGTTCCTAGGCCCCATATGAACATGGACTCCCGATCATTCAATCATTTATTTCATCTCCAAGCCAAGCGCATCTACCAACCCAAGACTTTGTCACTGCAGAACCCGTTCTCGAGAACGGAGAATGCTGCGGGCGTCGTGCCCCGATTTCGTTGGCCGCCGCTGCCGCCGTTGCCCCCACCGCCGCCGCATTCCGAGGGCAGGCGCCGGCGGAAACCACCTCGCCGCCGCCCCCGCTGATCGGCTGAGGCGCGGCAATTTCCCGTCTCCCTCGATGGAAGGAATCTCGCGCCCGCCCCGCTTCCGCCCCGTCCCCGCGCCCACCTCCATTCCCGCCTCCGCGCCGCAGAAGGATACTCGCAACGACCCGAAACGACGCTTTAGCAGGAAGGCCGGATTTCTTACGGGGTCGCTCGGCGCCTGTGGACTCTAGCTGCGCTAAGTGCTTTCGCGCGCGTAATCCTCAAATGGGAAACTGGCGTGGGATTTTTTAACAATACCACTCTGGCTCTTTTTCGGTTTCTACAAGATAGAATTTCACATTCAATTCGAATGTCACACTGATTTTATAAATAATATTGACGAATGGATTTATTTCACACGATTAACAAAACCATTTTAAGATAATTTTTACTAACACGAAAAATATGTTCTTAAAATAAACTAACATGACAAGAAAATAATAATTTCTGTGTAACTGTACATTTCTTCTGTTGCATGAAATATGTTTTACATCCGAGAGGTGTTGAAACCTACTGAACATACGTTAAATTACTGAACTTGCCTCGTACAATGTTCTATGAGATAGAGATGCAACCAAGCTTCCGCTACCATCACATCATCCATTATCAAAACTAATTCTACTTATGATCAATGATTATAATTACATTGCAACGTACAGCTCTACATGAAAGAACTCGACTACAATCCCCTACCGCAGGTAGCTGCTCTTGTTGCGACAGCGGCGCCGCGCTGCCAGGGCCACGAAGAATCCTATTTCCAATATTTTGGGCACGAGACCAAAAAGAAGTATGCAGAAATTCGCTGGCCGCGGCGCGAGCTGGAGGAGAAGGAGGAGAGGAGCCTAGGCGGGGCTGGACCAGGGCGGGACGGGATGGAACCGCGATGGGCGGGGCAGGGTGAGCAAGAAACGAGACAGAGCAGGCCACGGGGCGAGGAAGAAACGTGGCGGGCGGGGAGAAGAAGGGGCAACGTGGAATGGGGGGAAGGGGGGGGAGAAACGGGGGGACGGGAGGAAGTGAGGGTGCAGCGAGAGCAGCGGGGAGCGGCCGCGTGCTGCGGGGCGTCCGGGCCGGGGGGCCGCCCAGCCCGCCGCACAGGGCCGGCGTGCCCTGCAGCCTCTCCGCTCGACTGTACGTAACCTGCGCATTTAATTAGGCCGCCCAAGGGCGAGGGGCTTTTGAGTTCCGTTTCATTAATTTCGCTCGCACGACGGCCACGTGCGCGGCTGCCCGTGGCCGCCCACGCACCCTCGCCTCGCCGCCGTCCCATCCACGCCACGCCTCGCCCCTGCGAGAAATGCGATCACAAAAAAGGATACGTGTGCAAGTGTTTTTTGCACGTTGTTTTGCGCGTATTGGATGCAAAGAACTACGCAGAGATAAAGCGCTGAGCTTGACCTCGAGCTTTTTCTCACAAGCAAAGCTTCCTAAAAATTTTTTTTCGCGATTATCCCGATTCACTTTTCACACTTTTGTTCACACTATGGTTTTGCACTAGGAGCTTGATTCAAAACAATCTAATATCAAATCACACATTAATTTGATTGACCTATTGACAGCTACATCACACGTCAGCTGTATCTGACTTGCAATGAACTTTACACTTTTATTAGGAAAATCTCAAATGTAATAGCAATTTCAGCGAAAACGTAACTCAAAAAGTAACAAAATGATCGGTACGGGTAGGAAGCAATACATTTCAAATAACCCTGCCGGCAGGTCCAATTTTGTTATCTGATGTTGACCAGACCAACTTCGCATTACGTAATTCGTACAATAACCAGAATTAATCGCAAGTGAACACATAGAAAAGCGGTTACCCACAACAGCCCATGTTTTACCTTTTTACCTTCACAGAACAGTTTTAGTAACATAATAGAGCACGTGTAATCACCCACAGTGGGCTATATGGTATGCAGGACATTTATTTATCAGCGTGTATTCGCGTTATTGGTATCGAGAAAATGTGGAAAGCTATTTGCTCCCATCGCATGCCTCGCCACCATCAGGTGTGATTTAGATTCTATTCAGTAATTGATCTACCGCCAATGCGACCACAGACGAATTACTTCCGAACAGCCATCTGTCTTCTGAAAGGTCAATATATCCAAGGTTTTCCGACGACCGCACGTTTCTTGCGTTACGAAGAGATATTTTTTATTCGATTTCGTAAGACCGTGAATGAAGCAAGGTACAGTTATTTTATTCGAGCCGACAAAGCAAGGTGCTTGTCAGATTACCGCGGAGAGCGCCGTTCTTAATTTCAAGGAGAATACGAAAATTCGCCCCTTAAGAACAAAAATTAACGTTATTCCAACACTCGCCGCCAGATAGAACATCGATCTTCTACCCGAGTTTCATAAATACCGTTGCTAAGGCGATTTGCTGAGACGGGGCGACGGCGTCTGCCACTGCATCATCCGAACCGCCACGCTGGGGAAGGACAGATAAAAATGCGAATTTCCTATTGCGGTTCTTTCGTTAAGCGGAGCCGGCGCCGCCGCAGTCCCCGTCGCGGCTGCCGCCCGCCGAGAATGGAAAGAAGCGGCCGCGAAGATAGAGGCGGAAGGAAAAGGCGAGAGGCGGGCGAGGAAATGAAGAGAAGGGAAAGGAAGCGACGGTTGGAGGGCGGGGTGCTCCGCCGCCGACGAGCGACGGCCCAGACACGCGCAGGGCCCCGCCCTGCCCCGCCCCCCCCGCCCCGCCCAGCACCAACCCCGCCCGCCTCCGCACCTCGCCCACACCCGCGCCCTCCGCACGTTCGCAACACTAATTTAAAAATGAATCTACTTCTCTCGGCACGACTCTGCCTTTCTCGGGAGCATGGCTCCAATCTACACATACTTCATCTCGTGCTAGAAGCAGTTATTTAGGTAGATTGAAATTGACTTCAAGACAGACAGTTACACGCTTCTCCCAAGAGAAAAAGTTAGGCGCAGGTCTATCCCATGGGTTCAACGCGTTTCACTCTAAAATGTCACTGAGAATCTTAGAAAAGGTATGTAGGGTGCCGCTGATGAATTCTGCCGTCTAAAAATAAGTTGAAATGGGAGGAGTAAAGTTCCTATTACAGACTTTTCAAAAGGAATTAAATCTCTTTGTTAAATTACGTCTTTTGTACCACAAGAGTCCACATTGTAAAATCGTCGGGGAAAATTCAGAAGAAACCTTCGTTTTTAATAAAAACATGACAGTTACCATTAACGTAAGTTTAATGAATTGTTAATCTGTGAAGAATTATACACTTTACTAAATTGTCATTTTCTCCAAAATTACCGAAGTTTCTGTCCACAAGAGAAACAAACATAAAATTACACATAATTCAAAACACGTCAATCGAGTAATATTTAACGACATGAGTTAACTGAATTAAAGCCAACCATGCCCATCGAAAAAGCCCCTTTACATAATAAATGAATAAACAATATTTACCCCGCCGTAAGTTGGACTCACTAAAAACGTTATATCAATAAATTTGTACCTAACTTTTATCGATATACTTGTCGCTCGAAACCTTACATTTCTGCATACCTCGACGAGAAGGAAAGAACGCAAAAGTTCAGCATGTGAAAGTTTCAAAGGAAAAGGGTGATGGTAGCAATGTAGAAGGGCACGGGTGGGAGGTAAGCACTAGTTCTTCTGGTCGGAAAGAAAGAACTAGTGCTCGAACGTGAATTGGGATTTACGAAGAGTTAATTTCTAAACTGTTAAGTGTGGATTGTCGGCAACACATCCCACGAAAGTTACCACATAAACGTACCGGACGGACGGACTGTGTGCGTTTCTATACAAATGAACGCATTTTTAAGTTAATCTACGACAAATGAATTAACTTATTCAAAACGCTCTCACACGGGAAATGGTACAAGACAGCAAGCAAGAAAAAAATACGAGAACCTCCACGTCATGAGAATTATTAGTTTCAACATTACATCTTCGTTTACAAATAACATTTTTGAATATGGAGATTAGTTCCTCTTTGATACGTTCACGAAATGGTAAGTCACAATACTACAAAGGCCTGCACCTAATGATTCTACCCCTTCCCGGCATCACGAACAAGGACCTCCCCAAAAATATTTCTCGCCGTTTCCGCTCCGCATTCGCCTGCATTTCGAGCTGTTGTAATAACAGTGTTTCAACCGATCTAGAAACCAGTGACGTTTTATCATAGCGCGAGAAAGCGCCATTCGCAAATTCGCCGCCGCTATGTTCCCAGACCTTACGCCAAGCGTTTCCAATAAAATACGCGAAACAATTGTTTTTCACGAGCGCCGCGGCTCCGTATATTGCTCGCGGACTGCGCGCCGGCGAGTGTGCGAACGGAAATCAATTTTTGTGGCTGCGGCAGCGCACGGCCGCGGGCAGCGCCCGCCTCGGCCCGGGAAACGTACGCTCCTTGGGATACCAGTTGCTTCACGGGGCCTCGCGAGGAGCCGTTCCGTTTGCCTTCGGGGAGCGAATCCGGTCGCACCCCGCGCTCTCGCGCACGTCGCTTGTGTTGTCTTTGGAATCAACAGACCAACATTTTTTTAATGTGACTGCTTTCAGAATACGAAAATCGTGTAAATGGAATTTTTAAAATAATTCAACGACTTGAACAATTGCGTCATCAACAGACTGCCAATAAAGCTACTGTTTAAGTAGAAATAAATAAATTCAAACATTTATAAATTGCATATGTATTCTTTTAGTGAATTATTATTAAGTTCCTATAAATTCATAGTTTCTGTGTCTCTCATATTTCCGCACAAGGGCGCTCCGAAGGGGTGAGGAGTAAGCTGGAAAAACTTGCCGGAGGCCCCGACTTTTTTTCCATTCAAAAAATATAAAAATGTATTTACATCTAATTCAAATTAACCGCTATCCGTTATTTCTGCAGCATGGAGAGATGTATTATGTTTGCTGTACTGCGGAGGGTGGACTTTTGTTTGAAATAAAGGCCCTCCCGCTGATCTAGTGATCCATCCAGGCCTCTTGCTGTTTGTGAGCGCCCCTGTTTCCGAATGTCGATTCGCTCATATTCGTCGTTATTAAATATTAGAACAAGCAGTCATCTCGTATTATACGACAGTATCTCAATACTGCCACTGCACGACATACACATCCCCAGCGATTTTTTCGAACACTTTCAAGCACTAATTCCTTTTGAATAAAAGATTAATTCTCTCAATTGTGCAGTGCCATCGCTCGGAGCGCGGGTATCGTGCTGTCTGCTTGGAGGTGCGGCAGTGACATCTTCCGCGTTCACTGCACAGGCGAGGGCGAGGGCGATCGGGGGTGGGCGGGGTGGGGTGGAGGAAAACGAAACCGCGCCCGCGCCGAAATCAATACGGGAAATGTTCTCATCCGCATCCGGCTGGCAGAACGCGCCCTCTCCCTCCGCGCGCGTGTGTGAGCGGGGTCGGGGGCGTCAGGCGAGGTGGGCGGACGTCGGGCAAGGCGGGATGGAGCGATACGGGGCGGGCAAGGGCGAGGGCAGGTCGGGACGGAGCAGGGCGGAGAGGGAAGGAAGGGCCGAGGCGGAGCATGACAGGAAGAGACGTGGCGGGGCAGGACAGGAAGAGACGGGGCGAGACAGGACAGGATGAGACGCGGCAGTACGAAGGAGAGGGGCTGACCCAAACGGGGAGGGGTGCAGTAGGGCGGGGCAGAGGGGAGCAGTGGGAGCGGAAAGGAAGGGAGTAGTAGGAACGAGGCGGGGCGGAGCGGGCTGAGGCGGGCTGGGGTGAGGTGGGGCGGGGCGGGGCGGGGCGGGGCGGGGTGCGGTGCGGTGCGGAGGGCGGAGCGGGATAGAACGGGGTAGGTGGAGAGTGCGTTCGCGATAGAGTCGGCGGGATTCGCGGCCGACTGCTGTGTGAGGCAGTGCGCGGGGGCCCAGCCGAATCCCGTGGCGCCCCGCCGTGCCTCACCACGCCGCGCCGCGGCCGTCGCGTTGGGTCGGGCTGCCGGGAGCCGGGAGCTGGGCGGCCGGTGACACGCAACACATTGATCTTCATTGGTTGCGCATTGCGGGCGTCCGCAGGCTAGGCAGTGGCGGTGGTGGTGGTGGTGGTGGTGGTGGTGGTGTTGGCGACGGTGGCAGTGGTAGTGGGCGAAGGTGGAAAAGTGGAGGCGGCGGTGAATGGAACCCCGAAGGAGGCGTGGCCGTAGGGGGTCGAAAAGGTTTCTGCCTGAGAGGCGATGGGGATGGCGATGGCAAGGACGGGGCGTGCGGGAGGTGGAAGCAACGGCATCGGATCGCCGATCCCCGCCCTTCCACACGCCGAGTTTCGCCTCGGTGCCCTTTTACTTCTCCTCCTCCTCCCCCACCACCTTCTTCCCTCCGGGCGGATAAGGGCGCCGCCGTTTATTGCCACGCGGGGAGGCACGCGTGCGGTGGAAAGGAGGTCCTCTCGCGCCCGACTGACACTTCCAACAGACACCCGACAATCTCGCGGCGGCCGGTCTGCGGGGCGAGGCGGAGGGTGGGAGCGGGGCAGGATGAGGTGCGTGGGGCGGAATGAGGGTTCGCTGGCGCAAAAACACCCCCCCGGCCGAGAGCATCGGATTCTGATGGACACTGCGGGCTGGCGCTGCGCGAGGTGGTGCGGGGGCACCGAGGCAAAGAGTACGTGGGAGAAATACTGGGGTGACGTGAATAGGGAACGTGGAGCTCGTAAGAGATGCACGTGAGTGAAGGGAGTGAGTAAATGAGGAGACAGGCTGTAAAACTCGCTTGCAAATCAATGTATCAATGCTCACAGACCCATAATTGCAAACACATTCATAATTGCAAAGCAGAACAGTATAATTAAATGCAGATTAAGAGTTACGGCTCTTAAAGAACAATAGATTTTCGAAAGAAAAATAATCTATTTTGCTATTCCTATTCATAAAACGATTAATTGCAGGTGCTCCGAATACCTATATTATGCACTAAGGCACTACAGAAGTAGACCGACTTTGAAAGAGCAACTGATTCGTCGCGCCTTGTCGCTGCCTACGCGGGTTGGATGAGGCGAAACGGCGCCGAAGTCTCAACGCGGAGACAATATGGTCCGCGGAGAGGAGGGGAGGTGGGAGCTCTTCACCCCCCCTCCAAGCAGGGGGTGCTTCCCCCCTCCCACAAACTGCCACACGTTCCGCGACACAGCGGTCGGCGCGGCAAACCGATGGCTACCGCGTTCATTTTTTACCGCTTTCTGAATTTTTCAGATTCAATTACAGACCACTTTCTCAAATAAGTCAATAGCGATTTTATCGCCGGTGGTATTATTACTACAATTTGTTTCACAAACACAATTTAATCTAATCCCTAATTCCGGCCCTTTCCCGAACGCTTCCAATGGACCCGATTGTTTTCATGCTGTGCAGTGAAACGAGGGGGTTCTCGGAAAAGTCTTTTTCGGTTGATGCACCATCAAAATTTAGTATTGATGAAAGCGCTTTTGATACGATAATCTCGTCATGCTTACGCTCAGCAGCGGTTTGAAATTGCTTTCCAAATATTTTCACTTCCCTGTTTCAACTATTGGGCGGAATTCTTCTTAAAGACGCGCATGCCACGGTTTGATAGCGCTCCTCGAGGGGAGAAGCTTAGCGATTTTTAAAATCACTCTCGTTTTCAATTTCATAGAAATCGCTTGGGATTATTTTCTTGTTTACTCACGTTCCCTCTATTTGCTTAGGTTCGTTTCAAATATCGTCCCAGCTTTATATATTTTTCCCAAAATGTGTTTTCTCGACTTCAAGTAAAAAAAAGCTTTATGTTCTTGCGATATAGATTACATTCTTCTCTGAGGATGTTGTGAATCTCCCTGTCAAGTGAATTTCTTCTTACCATTAAAAATTCAACGTTACAGTCGCATCTTTGATAGAAGTAGGATGCATTCCACCATGCACTCAGCGAATGCTGTGGATAATGGACTTAGATATCTCTTTCATAAAACAGTAATTTTATAAACAGATATCCCTTGGTTTCTTCACGATAAGACCTACATTCATTTGAATTTTAATGTTCTACACGCGCACACAATGGAGGAAGTTGCAGGCAATCCATAAAAAAATGAGAAAAGCAAGCTAAAAATTTACTGAATGCAAAGAAAAAATTGTAACTACATAACAACCCTATTTTAAAACTAGTTGTGCTAGAACACCGCCTCTTTCGTATATATGTAACGGTTACGTAACATTACAACATAACTAGTAGAACTTATGCGAAAATTTACCACTTGAATTTTACTGCATAAATTTTCGCTGCCAGCGCTGTATCCTTTACACTGTTGATGTCGCTCAACAAGACATTGGCCCCACGTGCCTTCAATGCTACTATTCTGCACATTTTTAAAAGACATTATTTTCGGTATCAGAGATCTCCCAAACACGGAACTCCGTCAAAAGCTTGGCATCAATTTTTCGTAGCATTACATAACTTTCTATACAACAC
Source organism: Teleogryllus oceanicus (assembly GCA_964035755.1). Taxonomy (NCBI): domain Eukaryota; kingdom Metazoa; phylum Arthropoda; class Insecta; order Orthoptera; family Gryllidae; genus Teleogryllus; species Teleogryllus oceanicus. The sequence goes on along the minus strand of CAXIVR010000001.1, from coordinate 115,099,130 downwards.
GTATGAACGAGTATACAAGAAAGTAAAATGCGATAGTATAATGTTCCTCATTTTCTTCTCTCCCGATTTATAAGTATTCAGTGATTCTAAAAGGGGCAAGAAATATTCCCTCCCTCCCTCCTCTTCCCGCAGAGAGACATTTCTTCAGAGCGAGCAAAGCCCACAACCCGTCACGCGAGATCTCCCCTCCGCGGATGGCAGGTGGCATGGAGACGAATGTTTGCAGTTTGGGACAAATCTCTTCACGAGGCGCGAGCGGGGGAGGGCGAAACCGAGGCAGGGGGTTTCGAAAAAAAGAACCACCGCACACCGAGGGAGGGGGCGGGCGGTCCCCGGGGGACGTCGAGAGCGCACCCACGCTCTCGGGGGCGGGGCGAAGCGACGTAATAATTTTATCGCCCCCACAATAACTACAAGTAATGAATAAGAAAGCGACAGAAGATCCGGCAGGGGGAGTGGATAAAGCGTTTTCTATACGTGCGGTCCACGCACCCGCCCCCTCAATTCCATCAAACGATTTCCGCGCTAACTTCGTTTCTGGGCTGACGACGCGACGCCCGCCCGCGCGAGCCTCCGCCCCGTGTCGTGTTGGCGCCAATATTTTCAGACTCGCTTTGCGCTTCGGAACTTGAGTCACGCCGTATAGACGGCACATAAAAAGCAAGTGACATCACGCGCTAATGCGAAAACAGGATAGAGCCGCGCTGCCCAGTCGAAATGCGCTCGTGATTGCGAACGCCGCTCAGAATTACGTCACCGTCAATACAAATAGAAAATACACTCAATTGAATTCGGGTGTTAAGCACACATGCGAACTGAAAAGAAAATACACTCTCGCTGCAAAATAATAATTTAAATGGCCTTTAATAGAGTTACTATACATTTCAGAAAATGTTAATTGTACATTTGACTGTAATTCTACAAAATGTTTCTTTAGCACTGTTCTTATTCAATCATTTCAAAGAACAACGGGAATAATTAGAGAAGATAAGTTCAAAATTACAAAAACACGTATCGGAAAATCGTAAAATGAACCTTTGCACGGGTATTTCGAATCCATTTTAACTTCTAGACCGCGTTCCGTTCCGGAAGGCATTCTGTCATTCACGATGAATACCTCAAAACATGCTTTACTAATAAAGAGTGATCAAAGAACCAACCGCTGGTTCAGCTATTACGGTGGTGCGACACATTAATCAACAAGTTTTACACGTACTACATTTCATGGCAAGTCCCATCACTAAAACAGAAATATACAAAACGCGTTACAGAAATACCACCAACATAGACAATTGCTACATATTTTAAAGACGATTTACACACTATTTTTAAATTTCGTCGAAACCAAATGTCTGCATCTGAGCAATCCAATGTCCTTTCGGCACGATTCCTCCAGGCAATGTACAGGCACCACAGCGCCAAGCCGAAGCCCAGACGGCGCCCCGCGAGCCCGTGACGCCACTTTGGCGCCCGGAGCGTCCGAGGGCCAAATGCGCTCGCGACCAGACAGCAGCCAGACCGGCGACAAGCACGCGCCGGTGGCGGGGCGGATCTGAGCGCCGGCCAGGGCGGCCGCCGCGGTACGCCAGGTCAGTTCCCCGACGCCTCCCGCCAGCCTTGGACATCATCCAGGCGCCCCGCGGCAGCGGGCCTTTCACAAACACCGGCCACGTTGATTCATAGGACGCATCACGCGAACAATGCTTGATAATTGACTCGTCTTCTACGATGATGTCTGCGCATAATGTGCGGCCTACTTCTTCTGGATATTAATTGGGCGCCGGTCCAAGGCGTGACCTTGCGGCCGCAGGCGAGTTTTCAACGGATAGCAACATTTCCCAATACGTTTACTATCGATCCGAAGATGAGCCATTAAGTCTGTTTCGTTTTAATTTGCCGGCGTACCGCTTTGAAGATTCGGACCGGAAGAATAATCTGGCATGGTGGCGGGTTCGGCTGAACTGGGCCAACCACTAGGCGGGCCAGAAGGTTGTTATTTCGAGAAATAGAAGCCATTCAAAGGGTATGACGTCAAACCTCTAACGTCGCAAGTGGCCTCAGCAATGACGTTGGGAACGCCCCGTCTAGAACGGTCGACCACATGTTTGCTCCCTTACAGGCAATACAGATCAATAAGAAGAAAGAACATATGCCGGCAGCAGACTACGTCTTCACCAACCGAGAATGCTTCCATTGATATAAAAGATTAAAGTACAAATCGGATAAATCTACGATAAATATAATTTAAGACCTCTATCTGGCTCAGTCTACTCCAAAACATATGAAATGTAAGCATTAGTGTATGTTCATCATATCTAATAATAAGCAGCACTGTGCATTATTCACATAAAGTTGGTAAAAATAACAACGAACGATGATGGTCTTAAGTCAGTATTAAAGATGGGTTTTATTCTTTGATTCTCTCTAATAAGAATACATGTCATCTACAACACTGCGTCAATTGCCTGTGGTCCCGCAGCAAAATTATTAACAACTATATTCTTTAAGGACTTCGAAATTTCGTCTTTCCCATCGCTGCCATTTTAAGTTTCATCATAGCACCAGGCTCGAATTCTATAGAAAGACTTCTTCGCACGAACGAACGCAACGCGAAAATACCGCGTAAACACAGGCGGTGAAATCAAGCGAAACTCGTCCACGAAAATACAGCAAAACACACGTCAAAATCCTTAAATAATCCAACTTTCTCTCGCCGCACGGATAAAAAACCAGCCGCTTTGGAAAGATACAATACGCATTGTGGTTACAAAAAATTTCACCGCGCATCTATAACGTTTCGAATTTCCACTTCCGCGCGGCCACGAGGTCGGCAGCGAAAACGTGGCCGCAGCCCTGAGGGGTTGAGGGCCGCTAAGAGGGCGGCGGAGGGGGGCGGAGGGGGTGGGCGGGAGGACGGCGAAGGAAGGGCCGACGCACTCGGCGCCTGGGGCCGAAGAGTCGAAATCCATTATCCGGTCTAGAACTCGAGCGAAATGTGCTGAAAGCGCACCTCCGCGGTGCGGCTCGCCCATGGAAGTGCCCGTTACATATTAAGCACTTTATGGCCTCCGCCCACGGGTTATTCCGCGAAATGAAATAACGATGACATTTCTCTCTTTCCGTCGCGCCGTCACCGCCGCCGCCGAAGCCACGTTACGCGCCCGCGGCCGAAGAGTCTGTCGCAGGCGCTGAAATGAAGTCGAGGGGCGGGAGCGTGGGAGGAGTTAGGGGGCGGGAGAGGGAATGTGCGTGGGGGACGGATGAGGGAGAGGGCGAGGGAACGACGTCGGGGCCGCCTTAAAGAGGGATATTTGTGGAATGGAGTAGACGGGACGTCCAGACGCTCGCCTGCCTGTCCCGCCTAACATGATTTGAAAGTAAAGACGGTGGTCCCTACAGTCCCGTTCCCTGGCGGCTCGAAAGTGGGGTCCACGGTACAAAGATCAGAGGATTCATAATATGGCGGGTGAGTTTTCGCCTTGTACGCACAGGTCCGGAAACGTCAGAGGTGACAGAATACGATGGCTACTTCAGACGAACGAAGCACTTTCAGAAAAATGACGATTCGGTGCACATGTAGGAACCATTATTTTAAAAATTGTCCCAACAAGTATTTTTATTTTTAAAAGTATAACATGTCCGAAAGTATCTAAATAATTTCTTCTCTATGACGGAGGGGGCAACAGATATTATGACCGTGCTGTAGACAGATGAATAATGCAATGTAACTCCATATGTATCATGGGGTAATAGGAAGTAGGAAAAACAGAATAGAAGATAAATGAAATGATTTGGTGAGAAATGACGCCGGGAATGCAGGGCAGACCGAAGTGATTGTGGGGATGTACCACGAGGATCAACAGCACAAGATGCAAATCGGGGTACGCTGAACGCGACGAGCGAGGCGCTGGGCAGCGTGAGTCGGGTGCGGGGGAGCGGGGGCGGAGAGAGGCCGTAGCGGGGAGCGAGGAAGGGGCTGCGGGGCGCGGGGGAGGCGAAACGTCCCCGAGGCGACGGGTGGCGCGTGAGGGAAGATATTAAGGGATCGACTGGCGGGGGCCTGGTTAATCAATAGACGGCGGCAGTGACACGGCGGGGCCGCGGCAGACAGGGCGTCGCGACGCCACCTCTGCCACCGCCGCCGCCCCCGACGTCGGCAGCGTCCCGCGCGCGCCAGCGCAGACGCCTCCATCCCACGGCGCGCCAAAGGCTGCCGCTGAATAGAAGAGCCAACTTCGCGCGGTGCGGCGCGGCGCGGCGTTCTACGCCTCGCAAGAAAGGCCGCAGCGAGCCCCCGCATCCCCCCCGCCGCCAGCTCTATGCACCACTGCCTCATTACTCGCTTCGCCCTCGCTCACGGCAACGCCGAAACAAACTCCACGAAATGGAGAGAGCAGCTATCATCGCCGGCAGAATTCAGAACGCGAGCTGTCGCGATCTCACCTGCTGCAAGAGATACGACACCTAGTCACCAACATCAAACAGTCTGTGCAAGTTTGCACGAAATTACGAATAGCATTCAAGAAGACAAAGGGTTCAAAGAATCAGTCTGCGGTATTATCAAATCAAATCTGAAGCTAGTTTGCCAGTGCATATAGTTCCAATTACATAGGAGCGAATATTTGTCATGTCACGTTCCCAACCTGGCTCCTTATTCTCTTTAATCTCAATTCAACTACGAATAGTAAAACAAAGGGGCGGGGGTTCCAGAGCTCAAGAAATCGTGTGTACATTGTGCTATCCCTCACCATTAGTCATATTCTTTTATATTTGCTGACGATAAAAAAAATAAAATTAAAAAGGCAAACGCCTGCCATATTTTCCTCAATTAATGCATAGATGACAAAACAAAACTTTCCGATTAAAACTACTTTTTGCAAATATTGAGAAATAAAAGTAATTTACACAATACCTTGAAAACCTAAATTTAATATGCACGGACATTTTCATATTATATAATTGATGCAGTGAGTAGAAATGAAGCAAATTGCATCGATATATTTACATATCAATTTTGAACAAAAAAGTAATTGCATTTAAGGGAAGAAAACAACTGACACAAACTTTATTTTCGAGATCATTAAGTAGTACTGCGAAAAGGTCAATGTATCCATACATTCATTTTAACACATAGGTCGTTTTCTAACAGGAATATATGCTCTCACTACCAGATGTGCTGCAGTTTCAGTCTACAAACGACTGTCAACACTCGAAGAGAAAGTAATGTAGCCATCTGTCTGTCGCATACAGTCGCTTGCACAACATATGAAACTGCGCAGCTTCCCGGAAAAAGTCTGCTGGGCTGGCTCTAAGCGACGGCGAAGAATCGAGCACTTCGGTCTCGCGGAGTCAAAGGGAGTTCTTCCAAGTCGTCTTTCCAAGAAATACTAATATCCTGCTCTCTAAAACATCGTATTGTCGGAAGTTAGCAAAGGCAAACGTTAAAAGGAAACCTAAAAAATCTATACAACGTACCGTAGATCAAACGCTTACAATTTTTAAAACAAATTATAAAACGTACTGAATTAGGAACTCACCATGCGGAAAAAGATGACTGACAAAATGAGGAAGAAACATACAGTAAGAAATGTATTTATATTTCCATGCAGAGCGTGAAAAACTAGCGCACATGTACTACATGTCTTGTGTATTTTATGGGAGCTGACGATCGAATGACGAGTTTTTCGTGAACAAAACAGACATTTTTAAATTCATTGTTAATAAAAATACTAATTGATTTTCAAATCCAAATAAATAATTAACTTCTAAAAAATAAATTTGACATTTTTTCTTTTCATTCATCAGAAGTATTGAGAATTAAATTACGTAGGAATCGCTTCAACAGTTATTTGCGCCTAGTCCGAAGGGCCGAGAAATCCGCTGCGCAATGTGGCCCGAGGGCGATAGCGAGGGCTGAGGTTAGGGTTGGGGTTGGGGGGGGGCGCGGGGAAGGGGGGGCTTGTTCTAGGTCGAGGGTCAGAGCTAGGGCGAGGGCGAGGGCGAGGGCGAGGGCGAGGGCGAGGGCGAGGGCGAGGGCGAGGGCGAGGGCGAGGGCGAGGGCGAGGGCGAGGGCGAGGGCGAATCACGACGAAGCGAGGGCGCCGCCTGCGACGGGCGCGACCGCGGCGGCGACCAGCGGCACCCGGGCTTCCGACACGCGGCGGGCCGCGCTATTGAGCGGGCCCCACGGCCGCCGCCGCCCCTCCGCCGCCTTCGCCCCCGTCCTTGTCCCCACCCCCGCCAGCGCCGCCCTCGCGCTCACCCTCGCCGCGCCCGACCCAGCCCAGCCCCGCACCACCTCTCCCCGCCTAGAGCAGGCGCTGGGTGCCACCTGCTGAAGGAGACGAGAGGGTGGGGTGGATCCGTTTCCAGCTGCTGCGCCCAGCGATGAAGGCGGTGGCCTACGGTTCGGCTATACTCACCGGTGAACACCTTCAATAGCCACATCCTCCCGTCGTTTCCACAAGAAAATGTATAGACCGCTGCTTAAACGACAGTTAATGTTCTTCAACGAAATGAAGTTTCAAGTTTCCGCTCTACTTTACCCGAACAAGCTGGTGCTGGTACGAGTACTTGAACTCAATGACTTATTCAGCGACTTAATTGTGGCGATTACTGCAGCGTTATCTTTTTGGGGAACGTCTTGCGAAGTACTACGATATTCAACCTCCCCCACTTCAAATATTTTTAATTCCCTGACAAATGATTGAAGTGCCTAGTGCAGCAAAAGCGTTCATAATGTGTTTATGTTTCAAAACTTCGGGAAGGACTGCCTGTTCTTTTGCCACCTCTTTTGCTTAACCGTATCGAGTCACCGTTATTTGAATCGGCAGCCTCCGGTACGGATGAAAACACGAGGGAGGATGCAACAGCACCAAAAAGCCAGCGTTGCGCAGGGAGGGTTGGGAGCGGGGTGAAGATCGGCGAGATCCGTACCGCGTACGCAGAGCTCTACCGTCCGCCTGGACTGGCGCCGCTGCGTCTCGCCGGGGCATAACATGGAATTTTTATTCGAGCTGGCGTACTTCGCACCTTCCCCCCGGGGAGCCGTTCTACGCAGGCCGTCTGAGCGTGTCTCACCGCCAGACGCGGGGGCGCCCTGGTCTCGCGCGCCAGACCGCGCCGCGGCTACGTTTCGCGAATATACGGCGGCGCCAATTCAAGGTCACCATCGCCATTTACAGTCGCGAAAAAAAGGGTGACGCTGCAAAACGAAATAAAACTGAAATAAACACAAACAGCGCTAATGCACGGGGTCTATATAACCTCCGGAGGGGTTGATATTTTGCAAGGGATCGATGATTAAGGGGTCGATGACCAAATATGAACCGACGCCTGATCAGGGTAATCAAGATCCCATTCTTTACAAATAATATTAATCATCTTAACTGTTTTCTAACTTGATAATAAATTACAAATTTGCTAATCTTTCGCATCCGTCGTTCAGCCTTAGAAATTAAGATTTTTAAAAAACTCAAGAAATTATAGCTACTCATTCACGATACTCTATCGCGCAAGAACGTACTCTGCTCAATACGCACTGGAGAAATGTAAGGCCAATTCTTGTGAACGAAATTATCTTTGAAGTATTTGCGTGCAATTCTTTGAGTCTCGATTATAGACACTGTACATTATAGAGACAACGTAAAGGTGGTGTGTGTGTGTGGGGGGGGGGGAGCGATGAAGTAAACAATTCGTATAAAAGCGATCGATGAAAGGGAAATGTTTGATAATTCCTGTGCCAATGTCTTCAGTTTGCAATATTCGCCTATCTTTCAAATTTGCAGTATCCGAGTGAACAAAACCAAGCAAAGGGAGAGTCGAAGACTGACTGAAATAATAATCAAATTTCATTCACCGCTTCTTACACAATGTTTTCTTTTTTATATCCTATTTATTAGACACTTTGACGTGTGAGTGATACGGCAGATTTTAATTACCCACTAGTAACGCCAGATATAGGATGCATGTAATCAGAAATCACCTCTGCTCTTCTCTAATCAAATATTCGTATTGTAGAGCATTATTAAAACTACACGCGTTAGTGTATCAAGAATACATCTCACGTGTCGGAAGTTGAAGTTCTTTCTGGTCGTTTGTTGAGGTTTCGTGTCCCTGCAAAGACAGACTTCACGGTGACCTGTGTCAGAGTAGATATTTTGCAACGCACCAGAGAAAGCAATTAAGACGCTCGACTTTCTCGAATCACGACCGCAAGACTGCCGTCTTACGCGAAGGTTTCCACTGGCCCGCCCACCCACCCAACTAGCCATCAGGCGAAAGCTGCCCGCGAAAACATTTTGTATTACGGGACAAGCGTCGTTTCGCGAGTATAAAAAAAACATGACAGTCGTATATTGTATTTCTCGGACGAGCTCATTAGTACGTGTCAACTCAAGCACCACGCGACAAAAACGTTTCCGGAGCATTACCCATAGGTGAAAATACACCGCGAAAAATGTAAAAAGCACTCCTCGGCCGGGTATAGTGCTAACGCCAACTAAAAGTCGTCTTCGATAAATATCTCATTGAATATGAAAACACTATTTGGATGTCATAACCAGTGGAACACCCACGCACCTCGACCACGAAGTGTCGTTCCACGAGCCTCGGCGACAGCGCCACCCCACCACGCCTTAACGAAGTCAATGTCCGACGGCCACCCTGCACCCTCTGACGGCCCGGCCATCATTACTGTTGATTCCCGCCGCGCTGCCAACGCCAGTTTTACCGCTGCGCCGCTCTGTGCAGCAGCAGCAGCAGCGCCGCCGCCGCCGCCCTGTCGCAGCCACCAAAGGCTGCGGCCGCAGCCGCAATATGCCGACATGCGCTTCGGCGGCGACTTCTGTTTCAGCTCTGCGCCACACGCGTCGTTTGACATCCGCGACCGCAGAAGCGACGGCCGGGGGCGGGGCAGGACACACGCGGAGGCGGGGCGGTGGCGCAGCGGGGGCGGGAGCGGAGGCGGGAGCGGGGGCGGGCGCACGCGTCAGCAAAGCGAACCGCCAGGCTGCCGCTTCCGCTCACACGGCCCACACCACACATCGCCCGCCAAACGAACGCAGGGAGAGGCATGCCGGGCCGCAGAGGTGGGGGTGGACGCGAAAGGGGGGGGGCGAGGTGAAGCGAGGAGGTGGCAGCAAGGGAAGGAGAATGACGAACCAAGAGAAACAGAGAACGTCGGCAAAGAAGAACACTGCAAGAAAGGCAATAGGAAGGAGCAACTAAATAGAATAACTAAAGGAAGAGAGAGAACTAGGAACGAAAGGCGGGGAACAGCGGGAAAGAGAAATAGAGCGTTGGACGGAATAAGGCGGGTGCTAAACGACTAACGGTGCGTAAAGCGCCCGGGACACTTGGCTGGAACCATAGGGCGGTTCCACTCTACGCAACGCACGCAGAAGGGGCGGCGGGGGCGGGAAAGGAACGGGTGAAGGCGAAAGATGGCGAGTGGCGGCAAGCGTGGGTGGAGATAGGTCGCGGGGGCGGGGACCGGAGGCCGGGGGCCGGGGCCCGAGGCCAGGCCAGAGATGTTCGGGGCAGAAGCCGAGGTTAGCGACAGGGCCGATCAATGGTCGAGTGAGCCGTCCCGTCCCGTCTCGTCCCTACCCTTTCGTCCCGTCCCAACCCGCGCTTCGGGGCTGGCACCGGCCGCGCATGCCCGCGTCTTCGCGCCGCCCCGCCTCCACGCCGCTCGCACGCCCTCACGCGTGCCGACCAGTCGCGCGGCCAACGCGCCCAAGACATGGCGCCCTGCCACGACTCGCGTGCGTGCACGCAACCCACCATGTCAGACAACTACCACACCTAAAAAATAACGTAAGTCTACGAGAAGTGACAGCCCGAGAAAAAAGTACAGTGAATACGTTTCAAGTAAGTGCACCAAAACAAAATAACTGTGGTATTTTATGCGGTGCCTGAGAAAGTAAAAAAATAAACGAAAGTAAAATGTGAATAGAAATACAAAGAGCGACTTGTCCCAGGTGGAGTGGTGATCCGCTGGTAGGAGATACCTGGTGGCCGAAAACCCCGTTAGTCGACGGTAGGTCGGCGCCGGATCTGGCCATCCAGCGGGGGAAAACCACCGCCACCTCTCAAGCAAAAAACACGCACTACACTTACGGGACTAATGACCACAGTAGTTGAAGCGCCCGGAATCCCTAACAATCAATCAATACACAATGCAAGAAACTGGGAAAGCGAAAGGAAAGGATTCAACGTGAGGGAAACGAGCAAACGCAGAGAGAGGGATTAAGAAGGAAAAAACAACGCGAAACTCCCAAACAGAAAGAGATATATAATACGTGATTGTAGACTTTGCATGCTATTCAAAACGCCACTCTTCTCATTTCCAATTGAAAGAGGAGAGGGAGGGCGTCCTGCTTAATATGCCGCTCCTTCAGAATGCGATGCGCGTCTGTCGATGGCGCTCGCCGCTTACAACGCGCTGCGTTCAGCGTTCGGATAATTAAGTGTGGTCGCTGGCAGTAATCGAGATGCCTCTCCCGATTATCGGCCTCACTCTTCGCTGCAGGCCCCAAAGACTAATTACCAGCAGATAACAATAAGAGTTACTAATGAATCGCGAAGCGCATATCGACATGAGAGGTAAGCTATTAGGCGCTCCCACAAACGACGTACTTATTCGTGTGGCTAGTACAGGATCGCAATTTGTTGCAGAAATAAAAGCAATCACCAATTCCACGAACAATGGCGGAAAGGTAATAATGACATCGAGATAGCGTCCGCCTCGTCACAAAGTATGTCTGTATTCCACTCCGTGATGTATTCTTAGTGCTCCATAACAAAGTGATACAAGCCCACGGTTCGCACAGCTTTTACAAGAGCTATTCTTTCGTACACACGCAGAACTTTCAATACAAGATCTATTCTTATATTGTTACTAGGTACTTCTTGATGGAAAAAACACGAAGTAGTTATTTCATATACTGAAGGTTCAAAAATAAACGTATGATAAACGTATCCTTCCAATATGAACTGAATTCTTGCTTTCGAACGCGCCAAAACGTGATAGCGAGGAAGCCATTGGGTCGTCCATCGATTTCCAGCATTTCAGTCTTTTTAGAGCCCAGGCAGCTATTATGTCGTACCGAGCACCACTTGCGAGCTGCATCCAACCCGGAGTAACACCTGACGCGAATAGACGCGACCTTCACCTACGGCGAGTGGCAGGTCGATATTCGAACTAGTTCCAATTCCGGGCATGCCTCGGCTGAGGCCGTGGTTATCGATACGGCTCTCCCCCGCGACTAATACACCGGGAACGCCACGGGAGCGGGCTGGCCGGCAGCCGACGGCGGGCAGCGGCGCTTGCCAGGCACGTCGATTAGGGGCGATTCGCCCCGCCCTGCCCTTCCCCTCCCGTGGGCGCCCTACACCCCATTGGGCGAGGGGGCGCACTGATAGCAACGGTGAGAACAGTAGCACCCGTTCGAGTCATCCCTAGCTTCATTTCGCGCCCTGGGCCGGAAGCCGTCTACTTGGGCGAGCTCTGGCATTCCGAGCTTGGAAAGTATTCCACTTTGAGAGCCCACCCGGTCAAATAGTATTCGACGAGCAGCGGCTGACATTACTGTCCCTCACCCCCACACCAGAGAAACCAAGTCTGACAGACCTTAATACCACGAACTAGTTTATGCAAGTCTAAGAAAAAGTGCTAGGACAAGCGCTCTTCATAGCTGGTTTGCAAAGTAACCAATTGCACCCTTCACACATCCCCGCGTTTTATGCCAAACGACGATGGTTTACTTACATCGAACGATTTCGACGAGTTTCACGTTTTGTACAGGATTATACTGCTTAACAACGGAGTAAGTCCCTCCTCACTTACCCCTCAAGTGGAAACTCCCCGTCTACTTGACATTATATTACGCGAGCCATCTCCATGCCAGGCGCGATGCTAAATTTCGCGCACAACTCACGAGTTCAACTACGGGGAGACGCTCGCGAATTCCCGCTCCAAATATCCCTCCTCCTTCCCCGCCGCCGCCCCCGCCGTTTCCTGTGACCTTGCCTAGTTCCACCCAAGTGCACTGGGCGCACAGAGCGCGCCCGCTTCTAGGACTCGGGGTCGAGAGCCGCGCTTGACACAGTTCGTGCCGCTCCGCCGCACCGCACCACACCACACCACACCGCACCCGCCGCTCGGCTCTCCGTTCCCGGCCCCTGGCTCCCGGCTCCCAACCGCACAGAGCAACCGCAGCCCTTCATGCATATGCTACGCTGAAAGAACCTTTTCCAATATGCGGATTTCGAATTGACTTTTTGATATTCGGCGGTGAAGATGTTCGTTATCCAAATCGCAAATAAAGGATTCACGGCGGGCGAGCGCCGCGGGGGTGGGCGGGGCGGAGGCGAAGTGCGGCGCGGGCGCAGCGGGGGTTCCGTGTGGGCGTGGAGGGCGGGTGTGGTGGGGGCGCAGGGAGGGAGGGGCTGCGGCGAGGGCGCAGCGGGGACGCGGGCGCCGCGGTTGCGTAGTGCCCTCGCGCGCACCAAGAGCATTTCGCCCTCCGCGCACGCACACGGGCGGCCAGCGCGCGACCATGAATTATTAACAATAGGGCTACGAAATTGGGTGTTTGAAAGCCGAATGACGAGCGCACCCAGCGCGTCCCGAATTAACGTATTAACGGGTCGGCGCCCGCCCAGGCCTACCCGGTCCCCGTGCCTACCGCGCCCCCGGCCGCCAGCAACGACAACGCACCACACCCCCCGCTCTGGCCGCGCTGCCCCGCCTCGCCTGTTGCCTCGCGTTGGCCCCGCCCTTTCGCACCCTCACCCGTCCTGTCTGTCCCCCAGCGCGCTTCCCCCAACACCCGTCCCCAGCGTTTGCCTACACTTTGGCTCCCACGTCCCCCCGGGGAGCGCCTCCCGGCCGACGCGACGCGGCGGTCACTGCCGTAATGCCCGCCGCCTCGCCCTTTCCCCGTGCGCGCCCACCCGCCCGCGCGCAGGCCGTGGTACGCCGCGGCGCGCGGGAACTTGCGCCCGCAGTCCATATCGACCCGCGCCCCGGCGCAGTCACCAGAGCCCCAGCCCCAGCCCCCGGCCCCGGCCAGCCCCAGCCCCGGCCCCGGCCCAGCCCGGCCCGGCCAGGCCAGGCTAGGCCCAGACGCGCGCGCCACCGGGGCCCGGCCCTGCCCTGCCCTGCCCGGCCTGCCCAATCCGGGGCCGCCGCCCCAGCCACCCGCGCCCGCGCCCGCACACCCGTTCGGCCCTGCCGCCAACAATCCTCTGCACAGCGGCACGCGGGGTGTTGACCGGCCGGCACGGACGCGCCGCCGAGCACATGTTCACTCGCGCATCAACTGCCGCCGCGCGCCACATGCCGCTTCCTGCGCGGACACGCTCAAAGCGGGATTTAAACACGTGGTGCGGGAGGGGAGGGGCAGAAACGGGCGGGGACTGTGCGGGGGCTGTGCGTCAGAAGAGGGATGAATGATGCTGGGCTGGGCGGGGCGACGCTCGGACGGCCGCATCGGGGCGCTCAGCACACCTCGCACGAGAGCTGCGAGGCCCGCGGTGGATCACACGCAATGGAGCATGCACTCCCGCACGACCAACAGCCCTGCACCTGCCAAGGCCCAAGCTCTCATTTTTGCCAAAAACTCTTATTTCCTTCTCTAGAAGCTTAGCAGTACTATTAAGCAAGCATAATATTTAATATTGCTCATAGTTACGTTCTAAAACACGTCATTACTCTTATTTACAAATATTATTCAAGAATATGTTTATTGAAACTGCAATTTGTATTTAATAACGAACCATTTCCAGTTTTCTTTTACATCTAGGAATACTTTCCAAAATCTCCAATAATCTCATCACCCTAATTGAATAGTTTTTCTACTCACGAACAGCCGGTATACACAGCTTAATTTTCTCTCATCATTTACCTGAAACAAGAAAAAAGTATCCATTAGAAACTTATTCCATAAAAACCAAATATAATTAAGACAAAGGTCAGGAAAAAATCACTCATACTCAATCCATATTCACAATACGAGCACGAATACAAAACTAATGCTAAAACAATATTAATGAACATTGAAAATTCTGAAAATTTACATTGTTCTACTACGCAAATATATGGAAAAAATATTCTGCTCAATGCACTCGTACATTTTGCATGAAACATGTAATACCAGTAAAGTGAGCATTATTGTCCGCCCGTTTAATTGAATTTCCTTTGCGAACTGACGAACAGGACATCAATGTGAGGACAATAACGATTCCCAGAATTAATACTCAGAACTGGCAACAAACTAGGAGCCCTGTGTTCATCACTTCATACGGATCTACTTTGAATACATGGCCCTTCAGGACAAAACCACAAAACAACGTTCAACAATTCCTTGAACTTTCGCCTAATCAGTAATTTCCGATGACGAATAAATCGTAATTACCAACTATGAAATCGTATGTAATTGCAATTCAAATCGATCCCTTTGACTCAATCGGCCTGGCACCGACGATTCCCTCGGAAACTCCTCCCGCCGCAGGATCGAACAAAGGGCCCGCGCAAACACGAAGCCCGAGTTATACGGTTATTGCCATCTCGCTCTGTAAACGCGAAGGGACGCGGTGGAGGGAAGCTTCTGGGAGCGGAAGGAAGAACGTCGGTGATGGAGGGTACGGGAGGGCCGGGGGGAGAGGGGGGGGGGGGGGGAGGCGAACGCGCGGGGCTGCGCCGAGGGCCCTTCGCTTCCTGACGCGCAGAAACAATGCGCGGGAACCGGCCGATTTCCTCTCGTGGATATCGGAGCGCGCGCTCGGAGGGGACTGCGCTTGCCGCCGCCTCTGCCAGCGGCGCCGGCGCCGACGCCCACGCCCACGCCAGCGCCGCGCCTCAAGAGGGCTACTCACGCCGCCAAGCGTTGCTTCAGACGACCTCCCCCCGCCCCCGCATCCTCCGCCATACCGCTGCCGCTCTAGCCCTCCCCTCCCGGCTGCCAGCTCGTAAACGCGGCTACAAGGCGCGTTTTAGGCCCTGGCGAAGGATTGTTCCCAAACGGATTGGACTTTTTTGGGAGTATAAGAGGCGCATCCAGATAGAAGTTCCTGTAGATCGTTAATAAAATTAAAATACAATTTTATGGGCAAAGTTTATCGTAGCAATCAGCAGATGTTGCCCAATTCTTCCACACAGTCACCACCAGAAACGAAACATTCGTTATACCCTGAATCAACAGTTGTATTCCTCTGGCGCTTGGAAAGGGTACTATTTTTGACGCCACCTGCAAGTCTGCGTCACTGTAGTAATCTGGAGCAGAAAGAAGGAAATCGATAGGGAGGAGAGATCTGGACTATAGAATGAAGACATACACGGCTTGTCTTTCAACAAATCTGAGCAGTTCCGCATGGCAGTGTGTAGCCATTTATCCTATAGACCAGATCTCGCACCCAACGATTTTCCATCTCTTCATACACCTTAAGAAATTTCAGTTCGGACGACATAACGCGAATCACAGTGACGTGTTTCAGGTGGTTGTCAAATGCTCGTACATATCCCAGGTGTGCAGGGATACAGATGTTGACACCACAGTATAATAAATATCTCTATTCTGGTGGTGATTTTCCTGAAATCGTGTTTTCTTTTTTGCTGGCGATATAGGGAATCTTAGTTTCTGAATACGCCTGGTACAAACTAGTATTCTATGTTCAATAAAATCGACATATTTTTAAATGCACCGAAAATGTGTATGGAAAGTGGATTTACACATTTTGTGTCCAGAATTGAATTATTTTACTACGCTACGGCACATCATTTGGCTCTATTTGAAAAAAATAATTATTCAAAATGACAATACGTTTTCGAGATGTTTTCCTAAGAAGTTAGAGAGTATGCAATAAACTTCTTCCACACAACCGTGCATAAACTTTCTTATCCATACCACAAAACATCGCACGTTTATCCAATTCGATCAAGTCAAGGAAGTTAATTGAGTAATAACACCTGTATCAACTAACAATACTCTCACTTCTAACAATTTCGCTATCATTTCATCAACCATTTTCTTTACTATCCATAAAATTAACTCGTAAATACACTGACCTACTTCTTTAATGGGATACGTCAATATAAAACAACGACTGGTATAAATCAAAATCATTCACGAAGAATAACACGCCTTACAAACAGTTCACACGCCTTACATAGCCGGAAAAACACGCCAACCGTTTGCATACTCCAACCGCTGGACCGTAGGAACCGCACGTGACAGTGCTAAACGTGACAGGTGGAAGGGCGCGTAGGGGGGACCGCACCTCTTTAACTTCACCGCGTGAGGTGTGTGGCGACTCTGTACCTCGAACGCAGCCCCTGGCAGGGCGTACCCGGGCGGGACGGGAACACGCGCTGATGCCTTGCAAGTGCAATCCCAAGCACCCCTGACGGCGGGCGCTGCCGGTCTCCGCGCCGCGCGCATTTTGTTACGTGATCGCCCTTAGGGCGCTGGAACGCCCGTCCGCTAATCAACCAACACGACCCACTTCCTATGTTGCCCCCCCCACACACACACACACTCCGGCACAATACCTCCGGTGCGCGCTACAACGACTTCTCCCGCCGATTGCCGATATTCAGTTTCCCAATTCCCTTCTACCTTATTTACAAGCGGAAGGCGCTTATGGGCCGATTGCGTAGCGTTCCCATACGGCAACATCTTGTACCGCGAAAGGCCATTTCCTAAACAGAAACGGTTCACTTACATACGATCGTTCTAGAAATGTTCGTCCTTTCCGAAATTTCATTGATCTTTTCCGGTATTGGTTTGGTTGAGGTAACACTCTCGCAGAAGTACAATTAAGCTGCGTTCTTCACCCACACACGCGAACAAGTCGTTCTTTAAATTGCAGTCTGTGGACTTGCGGGTTTAAATTAAATTCTGCAACTGACCGCAAAAACGAAGTAGAATGAGTAAAAAAATCTCGGAATCGTCACGCGCGATAAAAAAAGGATTGGTTGCACGGGTGGCGTGCCTTGCATTAGGAAGATCATGGGAAAAAAATTACCCGTTGCGTTTCTGTCGCATACATGCTGATTGCAACATAATTAAATTCACACAGTGCTCATTGATCATAATAAAAATATACAATATTCAGAAATTATTGGACACAAATGTGAAAGATGTCGACAAAAATATAATTTCACAAGTTCTAATCATTACAGTATTGGACTCATCGATGCTCTGATTTCGCTATGATTACAATAGAAGATTGTTCGTGTTATTTATATTTGTTCTAGTTATAATGAACAAACCAGAATGTTGTGAGACTTTAATGTATGTAAGTGTTTACTTAATATAGAAATGTAACAATGTTCTACTGGGTTTCCAGGGGTATCTAGAGTTTTATTGATACTTGTTCCGAGAGAGAATGATCGCTGATCGAATTGTACTGCTATTGAAATTGGAACTGATATATACGTAAAACCATAAAGGTATTCGTTCTGAACTATTCAACAACAGAATTCATAGGTATTTGTTGAAAATGACGCTCAAGCATAATCCTAACAGATCGGGTGCACTTACTTCTTGATATCAGCTGCCACTCTTTACGAGAGATCGATACGAAATTTAAATAACACACACATTTTATTCAGCAAGTAAATAAGCTTATCGATTCCTGAGAACTAAGCGTTCGGTGAAAGAAAGCAAATATAAAACAATTGACAATTTTGTAATAGCAGATCCACGCATCGGGCAGTGGTTTTCCGAAGCGAACATTCCCCTTCCCCCAACGCAGGTAGAATTTCCGCAAAGTCCATCCTCTAGCAACTTCGGCCTGAAGTGACAGATTGTCAATCGTGTAACTTTATCAATTCGCGCGTCCACGTCCTCCCGTCGAAAAGCAGACGGAAACCTGCACCGGTCCGTGAAACGACCTAGTAAATATTTCGAATGACGGCACGACCCGTCCCCGTGAATCATCCACATTCCGCGTGGAGGGAGTGCGGGCAGCGGGGAGCAGGGGGGCTGGATGCACGGCCCCTCCCACCGCACAGTGATCGGCTGCCTGCGGTCGGCGCTGCGTTGTGCCGCAACCGGCGCCACCTGCCCGGCGCTCGTTCTTGTTCACCCGGGCACCGCCACTCCAGCACAGCTCAACGCGTTCATTGGAAATACAGTTCATTTCATCAATAATGTGTGTCACTAGATTTAAGAGTGAACTGTGTCAATTTAAATTAGTTTTGTTATTTAGCGCGCAGCCCCGTGCGGCTAGGGAGAGCGTGCAAAAGCATATTGTTTGTCCCGAGAGATAAATACCTACCCCCCGATTTCCAATCTCGTTGACGAACAGGCATTTAAAAAATTAAATTAAATTAAAAAAGACAGGACATTCACACAAATTTTAAACATACGTTTAAGCGAAAGTAGTAAGATACTATTTCTACCATGGAGGTTTGGAAAGAGATTTCAAGGCAAAACAGAATGTGAATAAAACTGTTGCAGTATAAACGAAAAATTACACAACAAGGGTTGACACGATTAATAGTGTGTTTCAAATCTAGTTTCATCCATCAACGATTGCACTTCCCTTTTCTTCTGTAGTAATTTCCAATGACTTTCGTGATTTCTTTTACATCAATTTTAATACTAGTTTATCTTAACGAACTTTGCATTACTGAACAAACTGTTTTTCTCATTAGAATGTGTGTTCAACCTAGATCGTTCTGAAAATATAAACTGCACGGATACCACGTAGGTTCTTGTCTACGGAAACGCACATGCCTTTTTATTCATTAGGGTCTTCTTGGGATCAGATGCGGAAAATTATTTTTTCAACAGTATTGAAATGATTATGAAATGGTAAGACGTAATTGGACATTCTCCTTCAATTTCACCGTTTTGCTAGAATCTCAAATACTAATTCAAAACATTTTGCAAATTGCTGTGTTGCATTTCTCTCACAAGCAATACACCATTCATCAATTAATAGCACTTTCATTTATTTTTCTGCGAGCAGGGCATCGCCATGTACATACGCTGAGAATAAATCAAACACGAGGAATGTAATGAAAAATACGTGGCTGTAATCGAACTTTAATGCGTTCGTAAATACTAAATTATTACACAGTATTAACGTGGCTTAATTTTGGTCAATACTTATATTTTCAATGTACCTCTCATTTCTACCGATTAGAGTTTAATGAGGTACAGTGGCATTTTTTATACGCTTCTTTCGTGAAAAGTTCGAAATTTTCAATCGTTGAAATCAAATGATCCAGGCAAGCCCGTCGCCAACCACGAATTGAAAATAAGCAAAACAAACGCTGAATTCCAAACGAAATCGCCTTTTGGCAGATATTTCCTTGTTTCTAGTTCCACGGAAAGAATAACCAATTGACTAGTCCGAATCTACGGCATCAATGTTTCAAACGGACCACAAACTACCGCATGCAACTGCAAGAGTAACGAGAGCAACACAACAAATTCAAGGGAATAGCTCCAACGAAACAGTCTGTTTCAGTACTGTACATTTCAATTCTTGAATTAGAATTTAGCAGAATGAGTTCAAATTAACCACTTTCACAGTGACTCTTCAAAACACCGTATATTCACCCCATACTGTTTCTGCACCGAAAGACAAACAGTCGTGTGGATGAACGAAAGTATCCCAGAAGTAAAATACTTTCATATCATTTCCCCGACGGACTAAAAAATAATACATTTTTACAATCCACATTGAAATAATTTTCTTCCTCACACTGACGTTCAATATTATTAAACATTGAGGAAATCAAGTATACGTTTTCTAAATAGATAAATGTCATCTCAAAATAAGTACTGTATATACTGTTATGCACTGACTATCTATATAAAAATTTCTGTGTCTCAGCAATTGGTTCTTGAAGTTTGAGTAACTGGAACGAGATAGAAACATGGATTTTTTAAAATATTACTACTTAGGTTCAGTACTGTTCAAGTACTGCGGCGCGCAATTCCGTCAGCATAACAATGATATGGTGACAAAAAAGATTTTTGGGATACATCCCCGTAAGCATACAAACCGACCGGGTCGCTATGATATTTGTTAGTGCTTTTGATACGACTTCTGGCGTTACAATTAAGTAGTTTTCGCGGCGCGCAATTCCGTAGTTGGAGTTTGGGATTAGGGACGGGATAGTTAAAGATTGAATTTGTAGACTACCGCAACACCTAGAGGCTTCCTTTGTTTTGGATTGACGGGCCTGTTGATTTTACGTGGCTGATAGGGACAAAAAATAAAAGAAATAGTTCAGCTCCCAGGGACGAAGTGTTTGTTAATGAAGGTGCTTCTCAGAGAAATTTGATGGGGAAATTTAATAATGCAAGAAATCTTAAAAGAAAAGATAACCAACTCGACAACATTTTCTTTCTAAGAAATATAAATATTACGCTTTTTATCCATTATTAATGCAGTATTTAATGTTTAATAATTTCGTCCTGCCATTTTTGACGAGTTATCACTAGTAATAGATAAAACTGTCTCCAGCTTATTTCTGCAGTTTACCAGAATTTACAATCGGCATAAAATCATTGCTCATAACATTATCTATTCAATAACACTGATAGCTTTGATACGAAATGATTGAACAACGCATTGCCCTGATTAGAACTCCTATTTCAATGCGCGAGGAGCGGTTCGAGAGCTCTCAGGAAGGTCGCAGAGGGGGGCGGGGCGCCGCGCCAGGTGAGCCCCAGCGGCCGACGGCCGGCGGCGAGGAGCCGGAGGCAGAGGTAGGTGGAGGCAGGGGTCCGGTGTCGCCCCCGCCCCGCCCCGCCCCCTGCCGGTGTTGAGCTGCGGTAGCGGCGACCGCCGGCACCGCGCGCTCGCACACCTGGGCGCTCGCAGGCCCCTTGAAATTCCCGGAAGGCGGCCGGTGCAGCCGCCTGGGACGCCCGCCCCGGGAGCGCACCTGTTTGGATTGGCAGGACACCGGCACAGCAGTCGCGCACGCGGCGCGCCCGCTCTCGCCCCGGCTACGAGGTCCCGTTGTCATCCACCTGATTTTGTTCTGTCCGAGTGCCATAACAGCCCTAAAGTACGAATTCTTGATCCAATCATTCTCGCAATCATGCATCTCTGACAAACTTGCTTGTATGGAACTATCCATGTATACGTTGTAATGATTGTCTTTTCAATTATTCTTTAATTGAAAGACTCCATTCTTTGAGACAATAACAAATCACATCCCTTGTCTTTAAACCTTTGAAATTTCTTTAATAAAAAAGCATTTTTTCAGTAAGATTTACTTCGTTTAAAGATAAAGATGGATTTAATTTTTAATACATCTTCTGCGAAGTGTAAATTGCAATGAAAGTTAGAATAACGACGAGGCTTGGAATAAGTATTTGATGTTGCTGTAATACTGAAATAATTTTTCTTTAAACATTTGTATTAATCATTTTAATTTTAGTTAGTAAAAAAATCAACCGACGATGACATTACCCGAAAACTAGTTTTGGCATAGTATGTATTAAATTTATCAAGAGACACGATTTTTGCCGTCGCTTGATTATCTGTCACTCTCATTCCAATATTAACTAGCATGAGATTTCTACTACCCTCCTGAATACAATGATACATTTTTTAACTTTAGGAACTTTACCGATGTCCCAAAACGATGGAGTCTTTCAGTTGCAAAATAACTGAATGGAAATTCGTTGGCCGACTTTACTTTCTTGTCAAGTACAATGGCGAGGATAGCCGTCTGTTTTCACGGAATCATCTGATGTCAAAATGGGAGCAGCCTCGTTACGTTGAAAAACAAAAGCCACAAAACGGCTAATGAATAGAAAATTGTATTAAATGATAAAGAAACGCCTATACACACAGGGCTCAGAATTATATCCAAATAAACTGAAGCTCCGAACACAATGTATTCCATTGATCAACATTCTTCGACATTGCCAGAGGGAACACGGACAACGCGCCTTTGTCACACGGTATTAGTGTTGCTACTGCTGCTGCCATCATAGTCTTCGTATCCGCGCTTCTCATTTCGCGGGTGTACGAAGGTCAACGCACAAAATTACGAAGGCAACTCAAGCTACTCGCACACGAGCGGGAGAGCGCAGCCGGCCGTAATAACCCCGACGCAAGCGCGCGCGAGAGCGGGCGAGCGGGCGGGCGGGCGGGCGGGCGGGCGTCCCAACAAAACCGCGTGGACAACTCCGCGTAATCCGAGGCCGGCGCGTATGCCACCCGTGTCTTCTTCCCGTAAAAAACGAGCTTACCTTTAAAACTGTTTCAAGAACTTGCGTAATATGTAAATGTCGCCAACTCCAAAACAAAGGAGTCGCTGGCGTCGCCGGAGTCGGCTTAACTGTTCCCAACACGAGCAATGAGGCGTGTGCTGCCGCCCGGGCAGCGTGCGCCAGACTGACTCGGCGCACGGGGCGCCATGCAAGGGCGAAGGGCGTGGATAAGGGGCGGTGGGAGAGGGCGAAGGTCGGTGGGTGGAGGGCGAAGGTCCGTGGGTGGAGGGCGAAGGTCCGTGGGTGGAGGGCGAAGGTCCGTGGGTGGAGGGCGAAGGTCCGTGGGTGGAGGGCAAAGGTCCGTGGGTGGAGGGCGAAGGTCCGTGGGTGGAGGGCGAAGGTCCGTGGGTGGAGGGCGAAGTCCGTGGGTGGAGGGCGAAGGCCGTGGGTGGAGGGCAAAGGGCCGTGGGTGGAGGGCGAAAGGCCGTGGGTGGAGGGCAAAGGGCCGTGGGTAGAGGGCAAAGGGCCGTGGGTGAAGGCAAAGGGCTGTGGGTGAAGGCAAAGGGCTGTGGGTGAAGGCAAAGGGCCGTGGGTGGAGGGGAAAGGGCGATGGGCAGAAGGGGACTTGCTGAGGCAGGGTGCTGGCTAGGTGCGTGGAGGGGGGCAGGGCACACGTACGTGCGGGTAGCTTTCGCTGGCGCGCACGCGCCGCGGTTCGAACACGTCGTGAATGTGGATCTGCGATTACACACCACTCCACTACAATCAAGGTACAACGCTCCGATTCCATTCGGTAGATGAGAGCGGGCAGCGAGCTCTTCATTGATCTTATACGGAATTAACGTCATATTTTAGATGTGTTTGTATTTGACTAAAAAATCGATCATTTCTTTCTACGTATTAAGGCAAATGAATACAACATCACTTCGCCAATAATATTCACAAATTACTCAATATAACTAACAACTATATAGTATTCATAATGTAATGCACAAAGGGGGAGCATGCAACCATTTGCATGGAACAACTTCACATTACATCATACCTCAGATAACCGATGGAATTAGTGAGACAGTTCTGAGAAAGAAAATGTACGAGTATATTCCGAAACGTCGGGAAACCACCTTAATTTGTTATTATTTCTACATTTGATCAATACCTATGATCTAGCCACATTCGTTCTATTAATCGTCGTGAAAGATAATACTCAATTCTAAGTAAGTATTAAATAGAAAATTTTTTCCAAATTAAAAAAAAATGCTACAAAAAAAATCAAATTCTACATCAATCTAATCTCTACTTTTTACCAGAAATGTTTTTATGCGCATTGAAAAGTCTACATCAGCTATAATACGTAAGAGGCTTGAGTGGAAAATCAATCGCTTTCCTTCAACTCAGTGTTATACATTCTTACCTCAAATCGAATATTAACAAATGACGCCAACTTAATCTCAATGACCGTACAAGATCGCTTAACATCTTATTCACAGGTGATATGTGCATTACGAAATTGAGAGAAACAGCAGACGGAAGCAGAAATAACGGATCCCCTAGGACCAACACGTTTTATCGCGAACATTTCGAAAAACATCGCGTGGTGACCCTTCACCGATCTGTACACGACGCATTACTATTCCGTAGCGTTTATCGTGGAAGACTGGTGAGCCCCAGATGGTATCACACGTTCGTGCAGCAGATGTAATCTGCGCATGCGCAGAGCTACGTCGTAATTCGTTTCACTCGATTCGCGACCGGCGAGCCACGGCCACAGCGGCGTGCATTCATATTACAGACTTCCCGCACCTTCACGCTTCCACACCGACAACGGAGAAAGGAAAGCAGAAAGCTGCGAGGCGGACAAACAGAACAGACCCAATTCAGTCGGCCGCTGGTCCATCGAATAGCCATTTAATACTTCAAAAGGACAACCACCGAGTTATTGGGACGCGAAATGTGACGTACAAAACTCGTGAACGTGGGGCTTCGCAAATTACATCGCAGCTCGGAGTCAAGAAATACAACATCCGTCACCTCGCCTCGAAAAGATAGCCACCTCCACGGCGAGCGCGTTTCACGTACACCGATCTTCGAACACCATCTCTTCGGCAGCGAAGATACGATGCACGCTTCCCGGACGGTTGTCAAACTTGACGCTTTCTCCTCCATCTACCACTCATCCTGAGCATACGGATCCAGCGCCCGTGAGGGATAGGCGTGGTGGTGGTGGTGGTGGTGAGGTAGGAGATGAGCGACAGGCTAGCAGACACGTCAAGCGCAAGATCGAGAAGTGCGACAGGTTGAAAGTAGACGATGGAGGCTGCTGCCGTAGAAACATTAGGCGATGAGCAAGCAGATGGGCGGCAGGACATCGGAGAATGTCGAGAAACGAAAGGCGGTGGAGATAGAGGGGGCAAAGGGAGAGAGGCGGAACGGAAGACCCAGCGCGCCTGCGTAGGTGGATATGGGGCGGGCAGGAGCACGGGAGGCAGAGGAAGCGGCTGAAGAGACGTGGCGGAGAGGCGGTGCGCCGACACGAACCTCGCCGTAAATCTTGCAAGGGAGCGCGGGGGGTACGCTACATATACCCCAATTCAATAATGTTAAAAGCGATACCAAGTAATCGATACTCGCGCCGTGAACGGTCTTCTCTCAACCACCTTACGACTTGACAGCCTCTCTTCACTTCTCGTCGGTCACTTCCATAAACAATTCAACGCTACATTATGCAGCGTGCATCAGATGCCAATCCTCTTACCGCTTCCCTTGCCTGCCCGTTTTTTTTTTCGCTTCCGTGGGTGGCGGATAGCACGGAACAATAGCAGCGAGTCTAAAGCATGAAATAATAATGTTCTCCTCGGAACGTCGAGCCTAGTGGTAGCATTAGCAAGTAAAGCAGCTTTCTGTCCAGCTGCAGCCGGACGAAAAAAAACCGATATAGTAGCTTACGGCGTTCGTGCAGAGGCCGAGACGAGCATCCGATCGGACGTTTTCTGGCGTGAGCATAGAAATAGTGCCAGTTTGAGTTTCACTGAATGGAAGTATCTAGTTTCCTGCTTAACAGCCCATATTCGGCAGACATTTTCGGAACAAAAAATGCAAGCACTCCTCAACTCGTCTAACCGAAAAAACAAAAATGTACCTTATTTTTGTTTGACTAAATGGACGTGTTGGCAGGTTTCTATTTCATTATATGTTCTGACTACATGATAACACAAAATATTAATAGCAAGCATTCCCAGAATTCATTTTATGCTGCTTTTAATATAACCTTATCTGGATATTAAAAGAAACGTGACTAAGGAATACTTGGAAGAGAGAGTGAGGGAGAGAGGGGGGAGGGAAGAAAAACGTGTATTATCAATTGAAAGAATATATTTCTTACATTAAACGTAACTATACATCTCTACGTAACTGGAAAAGGAAATGACGGCGACAAAAGACTTAATCATGAAAAAACCGTTACAGAGAGTCACCACGGGGGGTTTGAGAAACCCTCCCGTACTTTACCCGTCGTCTGATAATCTCCCATTCATCTCCGCTCCATGTCAAAGTGGAAGAATTGGAACAAGTGTCAAAAATCCGGAGGAAAATTGCTGAGCTTTTACCCGCGACACGCCGTGGTCACGTACGTCATAGGAAGCCACGCCCACTTCGCTCGGCTGCAGCAAACGTCAACGCAACACGCACGCCGCCGCATGAATTATAATAATTAAAGGCGAGTCGATCGTGTCACGCTTATTCCGTGCCACACGCCGACTTGTTTCCAAATGTCCGGGCAGCCCAGTTGGTCTCCGCGCACTTACGTTTCCAGACGATACGTGATCGTGAAAACAATACAAAGGACATTGGGCGAGAGCTGGTATGAAACCTGGCAAGGCTTCGAATTTTACGTTGGGTACAGAATTATTTCCTACGACTCTTTTCACAACCGACTGCTGGAGAACAAACAATAGTGCCTTTGTCATGTAGCTTTTCTTTTATGAAAGACGTTCACCTGAGCATGCACATTTCAATGCCTCCTTTTGATGCGAAGAATGACTACGCATTGTAGTTCTCATCCGCTAAAGCCCCCAAGGGTACACAGAAAATAGAAGTCATAAACGCAGGTAACGATTTTACAACAGATAATTAAAACACGGTAGAATGTAATCTTATTGATTTCAAAGACGTGGGCTTTAATGATGGTTTTTGATTAACAATTGATGTTTCGTTGGTGCATAACACTACAGTTGATGGAATATAAACAGGAACTACATGTGTTTCAACCTTGCAACATTGCAACATTTTCCTCTTGGTTCATACGCGATTTTGACGTATGGATACTTACGATTCAAAGCTCCAAGTCGATCGGAGAGCATATAATGAAACCTTCCGCAACTTGTGGACGCAGCCACACACCGCACAAAAACGGAAACTCGGAAGGAAGTACACAAAAATACCTACCTGAAACAACCGCCTCATGGAAAGACACACAGGATTTTCCGAGGTCGGCCAATTCTGCGGTCGCGTTCATCGCACTCGAGATAAAACCAAAGGCCGAGCAGCGATTTCCTTCCGCTCCCAACTCCACTCCACACCTCTCCTCTCCTCTCCTCCCCTTCCCCGCCTCCATTTATTCACGTCTGGCCAACCTTGATGTATTCCGCACTAAAATACCTCGCCGTAAAGGCAGTATGCCGCGGAGTTCCTACACGCTTCCCGGAGAGCGTTCGGGGGCACTCGCGCCGGCGGCGCCGTTGCCGTCGCTTGTCATAGGCGACGACTTTACGGTCCCCGTTTTGGATTGAGGGGGTACTCCCGCGTGCCCTCCCGCGCGGCCCCGGGGGGCGAGCAGCCGCCAAGCGCCGATCCGCCGCGGCACGTGCGCGCGTTCGCTCCGCGCGCGCGCACACACCCTCAACTTTACGCGCGCGCGCCGCTAAGAAGAGAACACACTGCTTGCGCGCAGTTTCGGCCGCGTTACATGAATATCTCATTGCACTTAGAAAGTGGGTAAAAGCTTCCCGGATAAAATTTTGCGGAGGAAGTTGTGCGCGGCTGCAATATACGAAAGGCCCGAGTATTTTTGTTGCGCCAGCGAAACTTGCACGTAGGGCGTCTCGTTTCGATTAGTGCGCCAGTATTCGGCCACGCTCTTTTAATAATTAGTGTTCTCGCAAGAGTTGGGAAACGAAAGTTTTTCTTGCGGAAAGACTCTCATAACAAGAGTACATAAATATTTGCGTTTAACGCCTGTGAATGCCGAACATTGAAGCGTTTTAGTTTTAGTTTTAGTTTCTTACGGTGGTATGTATAATCTAGTATGACATGTATGAATGTGTGTGTGTGTGTGTTGTGTGTGTATATATATATATATATATATATATATATATATATATATATATATATAGAGAGAGAGAGAGAGAGAGAGAGAGTATAACCCGTACATAGGATCTAAATCTTTAAAACAGTTCAGGCGCTGTCCGAAGCAATATTTCTTTCGAAGAGCTGTATCAACACGAGATAACTGCCATTGCAAGAACTGCAAGTGTCCACGCTCACAAATGATTAGGACGTATCTCTGCGATACCAAAAACAAACGCCAATGAACCTTTAATTCTTACCAGCCAATCTTAAGAACACACAAGTCGTGTACGTATTCGTCTCCCAACCCACGTCATCTGCGATATCACCTCACGCTGGCATTTGCCCGCCGCGAAGAGCGCAAAACCCAGCCGAAATCGAAGTGAAAGGTTCCTGTTTCACAAACGCCGGCTGTGGTCGCCCGGGCGCCGGCGGCAGTCGCGTAAGTTGGCGGTGGCCGACGGCTCGTCGCCGCCTCCGTCGCCACCGCCGTTGCCGCGTGCGGCCGACGTAACTAATTCGTACTGCGCGGAGAAAGCAAACGGTCGGTCGGCGGTAGGGGCGTGGCGGGCGGGCAGGGCACGGCAGGGGGAATCGCCGCATCACGTCCCGCTCGCCCATTAGCCGCCTCGCGGAACAGCGGGAGCGACCTCTGTGCATAAAAAGTAACCGTGTTCTCAACAGCTTCCTAATACATTGCAGTCGCCCGCCCCCGCCCCCCGCCCACCCGCGACGCTGCGACCGCAGCTCCCGGGCCGCGGGCGCGCCGCCGCAAAAACAGAACAACGGAGATAAAAGACCGCAAAGAAAGAAAACCTTTTACGGGCTTTCATCGGTTTTTCTTCCCTATTGGCAGTCCGTCGTCTTATCAAGCGAGTGCAAAATAGTCGCTCGCTGTCCCCTCAAGTCCCCCCTCCGCGGTTCATTTTGCAATGGAGACGGCTTTTACCGCCCGCGCGAGACGACGGGGGGGGGACGCGAACGCGTAAAATACAAGCAGGTCCGGGAATGAGATGGAGCGGGAACGAATAGAACGGCGGAAACGACGAAAGCGATACAAAGCGAAAACAAATAAACAAAAAACAGAAAGAAAAATATTGGAGCGCTTGCGTTTAAAAGGCAAGGACAAAGCCAAGAGCAAGACGATGACGAGAAGTCACAGGAGAAACGAAAACAGAATGGCCTGTGAATGAAGAAGTACACAGGAGAACGCAATAGACCGGGGAAAATAGCACGGAAAGGGGAAATGGGCGCGGGGTATGCAGGCGGGCAGGACGGGCGAACGGGAGCAGGGCCGGCGTCATGTCCGCGTCCACTCGCGCCGTCCGCGCCGTCCCTCACCGACGAGGAAGTGCGCGGGTGGACGCGAGCCTCCCGCCCCTTGCACGCTGCGTGGGAGGGCGGGCGCAGCGCCGCACAATGCGCCCAAGAACGCGAAGAGGGGAGGGGGCAGGCGGCCCATTAGCCGGCCGCGCCCAACTGTTGCGACGCGACGCCCGCTCTCCACGCCGCTCCCGCCGCCCCCGCCGTCACGCTCCACGCAGACGTCGCGACGCGGCCACGCTCAGCCCAGAAGCAGCCGCAACGCCGCGCTGGGAGCCCCGGGGCCGGCCGATGAGCTTAGCGGCATTTGCAGCGGAACTTATCAATTGTCTTGTTCCGCGGGAAAAGCAATCATCGATACCCTGCTAGTGGTGAAAGTCAGCGACCACACTAGCAGAGAAACTGAATTTTACGAATTTTGAATCGAGCGGTACGTCAACGGGAGGGAGTGAGGGAGTGAGAGAATGACAATATAAAAGACGACTGCATGATTCATTTGCAAGAAAAATGGATGGATTAACACTATTTAGTTTATGCAAGAATATTCAATGAGAAATGTTAGAGTGTGTAATAAATGATGTTCGCATTGAATATTCAAACTTGGGGATGTGGAAAAGACTATTGTTATATTACTTCGATAATCAGTATTTAAAAAACGAATGCGTTTATATTATTAAAGCATCTAACCAGCATACACGACATGCAAATAACTGTGTTTATTGGAACACTCAACATCAAGACTTACACTTCTTC
Source organism: Teleogryllus oceanicus (assembly GCA_964035755.1). Taxonomy (NCBI): domain Eukaryota; kingdom Metazoa; phylum Arthropoda; class Insecta; order Orthoptera; family Gryllidae; genus Teleogryllus; species Teleogryllus oceanicus. The sequence continues at coordinate 115,069,512 of CAXIVR010000001.1, read as the reverse complement.
ACAATTTATCACATACATTTTTTATTATTTATTGATGATAAATAAAAAAAATACATAAAAGACTTCATTTCATCTTTTAGTATCTTATCCCAAAAATGGTTTAGAACCCTATGACCAGCATTCGACATAAAAATGCAAGCTAAGAAAAAGAAATACTATACCACCACCAAACGAATGATGCGCGCACAAAACACTGAAAAGAAACACAAAAGAAGTTTGCGTTGATTGCCAGTCTACACATATGGATAAATTCTTCGACCCGAAGTGGTTGATAGATGGCAAATTCCCCAAAGAACGTGTTACTTCCAGGAAAGGGAAGTCATCTCGAGAGGCGTTATTACCCGAGGCGTGGGACACGGCGGCATACTGACGCCGCGCAGCCGCCCTACGTGACAAACGGTGGGCCGTCACAAGACGCGCACACAGCTACGCGCGTGACAAACGCCGCCTCCTACACGCAGGCCGCTGTCGCGCCCCCAGTGCCGCACCACGCCACACCACACCACGCCACGCCACGCCACGCACGCGTCATATCGCGTCGCGTCGGATCACCTTTCGTTCGCTTCAACCCCGAGCACGCCCGCCTCGTAAAGTTCAGAAACAAGACGGCCCGACGCACGTACCTGCGCGAGGTACACGTGTCCGACCAAACTGGCTTCATCACTCTTGAAGGCGTGAAATTCCCCAGCACTTTTCTGTCATTGGCGGCTGCACCTGTCAGGGGCGTTCCGCCGGGCGCTAGCGACAGGTGGCTCGAGACGGGCAGAGGGGGTGGGGTGGGTGGGTGGGTGGGTGGGTGCGAGGGTGGGGGCCCGTCCGCTGCCATGGCAACACTATTTGGCGTCGGCCATGCTGTGGCCTGAGGCGTGGGGGAGCGAGCACGGGAGGGGGTGGGGGGCGGGGGCGAAGGGGAGCGCGCCCGCACACAGCCCAAGGGTGCGCGAGAAGGGGAGCGGCGGGGAGACGAGGGCGGCGCCCCTACGCTCGGGGATAAGGGCGAGGGCGGCGGGGAAAGTGCGCGCAAAGGAGGGGAGGCGACGTAACAAAAAGAAAGGTAAAGAAGAATGGCAAGATAACAGAGGAATTGCAATGATAAGTGAATGGGATAAAAAGAAGGGGAACAGGAGTGAGGAGCGGAGGTAGCTGAGAGAGAGAGAGAGAGAAAGAGAGAGAGAGTGAGAGGGTTTAAAAATAATATATCAGCGAAGGAGAAAATGTGACATCTTCTATCTTCATGAGGAAAAATATTGGAACCATTTAAACGTGAAATCAGAGAAAGTAAATTGTATAGACTGAGAAATATTTCTAGATACTAAGAGGTAAACAAAAGGGTAGAGGTCGAAGGAAAAACGAAGCGTTTATAAAGAAAACGGGTAAAAATGACCTAGGCAAAATGAAGTAAAAAAGGTCTGTGTATAAAGACGGAAGGCAGAAATACCATGCGAAGTCAAAGTAGGTTAAATAAGGAGAAGAAAATGAAGTGAAGCGGAAAGGAGAAAGAAGTTTGCATGAACGGAGGCGACTTGGGGCTCGCGGCAATACTGCCGGGAGGCTAAAGGCGAAAAGCGAGAGGCGAACGGCAAGAGGCGAGCCGGAGCTCTGCAACCGGAAAACGTTTACACCTCGTCGACGATCGATGGCCGCTGAATGAATTCCCATCCCCTTTCCTCCCCCCTTCCCTTTCCCTCTCCCTCGCCCTCGCTCCCTCGTCCCTTTCCTTCCGCACTGTTTGCTCTCTCGCGACTTATAAAAACGCCGCACAATAAGCTTGTTTATAATCAAGGACGCGCAGATTAAAACGAACGATTGGGGGCGAGGCGGGGCAGCACTGGGGCGACACAGCGCCGCGGCGGCGGCAGGCATTACGCTTCGCCTAGGTAAACGTCGCCCGCCAAGCGTCCGTTGTTTGCGAGGCGCCCCCAAAGGAATACGCCGGCTGCGGGGGATTCCCTTTGGTCGCGAGGCGTCGCGTATCGATGACAAGAAAACAACGCGGAAGGAGATCGCGCGCGCCGGAGAGAGAGAGAGAGAGAGAGAGAGAGAGAGAGAGAGAGAGACACACACACACGCCACCATCGCCGCAGTGTCCGCCCCGCCCCGACTTGCCTCGCCCACCCATTGCCCGCCCGCCTCCCGACCTCCCGGAACGAGCTATTAATAGCCCGCGCTGAGAGCGAGTCCTAACGAGACACTCGCAACGAGTTTCGTCTCGCGTGAAACGAAATCGAGTATGTGACGCGACGAAAACGAACGTGAAAACGTAACGGTATAACTTCCCGAGACGCCACGCCGTGGCGAGCTTTGGCTTGATTCAGTGCCTTCTACTAACGGGGATTTCTTTCACGTTTTTTTTGCTCTTGTCGTGCGGCAAAGGAGTTCTGCCTCTTTTTAAAGACGTTTCTCAATCAAGCTACCTATTGATTGTTCGAAAACGAATAAAGGAATGGAAATTTTAAAACTATTAAAATAACTGAATATAATTCACGCCGCAATAAAACGTAATAATTTCTCTCCTGTTAATGATATACAACAGCACCACCATATACAACAGTAGGTACAACATAATTAACGAGGTGGGAGGGTTTTAATGTTCCAATATTAAAATTTAAATATGATTGCGTAAACACAATACGCTCGAGGAGGCGCTTATCAATTACACCACAGAAGAAAACAAAAAAAAAAAAACGAATTCCTATAAACGAGATTACCAGTTGGACGAACCAAAGTGTCATAAAAAAATTAACCGAATCCCATCCAGAAGGATCCGAATCTTTCTGTTCAAGAAGCAACGCCAACTCGCGCAAACAAGCGGCAGCACGCGGCAAGAAAATGGCCTCCTGCGAGCGGAGGACTTGCGGCGTGCTTTGCGCGCGCGTGCGTGGGTGGGTGGGTGGGTGGAGAGGGGTGGAGAGGGGCGGGGCGGGGCGGGGCGGCAGCGGCGTAGGTCTCGGCCGGCGTCGCAGCGTCAGCGCCCTGGCGGCGCCGCCCGCACCTACGCTCCGGCGCCGCGCGCTATCTTTTGTTGATGCCGGCGCGGGGTGCCTCGCCTGCCAGGCTTCGCCCCGCCGCGCCTCGCCCCGCCTTGCCTTATCACCTTTATTTGCTTACTGAATCATCTAGTTAACGCCGAACGCTTTGAAGAATTTCGGATCCACACTGAGCTTCCACTACACTGCTTTGTTTATTGCCGGCACTAGCGAAGATTCAATAATGGCTCGAGAGGTCTATTCGCTCACGAGAACACGCCGACAGTATTACTCGGGCCTCGCCGCGGCCCCCGCCGCGCGGAAAATCGGCGAAGGATAAGGGCTGGGAGGGGGAGGGAGGAAAGGCGCGCATGCGGGTAAAGCGCAGGGTGATGGGGCGCGGTAAGGGCGCGCGCAGGGCGTAGGGCGGCGTGGCACCGGGAGGCTGCAGGGCTCCGCCCAACAACACGGCCGGGACGCCGAGAGAAATGTGCAGGAAGAGAACGGGGCGGGGCACGGCGAGCGGGGGAAGGGAGGGATTTCCCTTTTTTCTCCCGGCCTTCGCAAAAATCGATATTACAATCCTAGCTATCCGTCTTTCTCCGCACAGCCGCACTGCGAAATGCGAATAAACTCGGAAAAAGAGGGCGGGACGCGTCGAGGGAGCGGCGGGCGCGGCCCGCGGCCTGAGGCGCCGCCAGTGGCGTGACAGCATAACAGGTAGACGTAAATGGCCGATGCCGGCCGCGCCAAGGGGAAGACGACGAGGCTAAGCGACGGCGAGGCAGCTCTGCCCGGCGACGAGAGCCACAAGAGCACGCGGAAGTAGTAAAAAGAGGGAAATGGAGAATGTGAACGTTGTAAAGATGGAGATGTGATGCTGAGAATGTACTGGCCATTGTGAGGGAGATGGTAGAGGAAAGATAGTGGAGATAAATGGGGGTCATAGAAATCACCCAGGTGGTGGAAATAGTACCGCTGACGTAGTAGGTACAACGCCGTTTTCACGACGGCTGAGAAGAAAAAGCAGAAGGAAGTGACAATAAACAAGCACACAAAAACCATTCAACAACTAAAGATGAAGGCCGAAAGAAACCATTTGAATTAGGAGATAAGGAAAAAAATATAATGAAAGAATGAATAAAAACAACCGGAAAAATAAAAGAAAAAAATCATTAAAAAATGAAATAAAAATATATGCGCGGAATTAAGAGGGGCGCGGAGAAATAAAAAGGTATTTAGTGAGGAAAGCGACGAGACGGGCGTAGCACGAGGGACGTCGGCCGGGGAACGCGCAGGGCGGCTCGGGCGGCGAGCGGACGCGCTAGCCAGCGAGCACGCCTGGCAAACTAGCTCCGCGCGCGCGCGCGATCGATGCCTCCGCGGAAACGCACGGCACCGCAGGCGCGAACAACCGGCGGCGGAAACGATCCGCGTATTCCACGTCATTGGCGAGGCGCCCCTCCAACCGCCAGCGTCGTAACGTCGCCGAGAAACGATGAGATTGCGCGACGACGGCGCAGGCGGAGACGCAGACAGAGACAGAGACAAAGACGCGCAGATAAAATAGGAAACAACGATAAAAACGCTACCGCTACCGCCGCCGTCGCTCCCAAGTGGAGATGCCGACACCGCAGCTCTTATGGGCGGCTTCCACAGGCTACAGGATATTGGCGGCTTCTGTGGACTGGTGATAGAATACTGAAAACGTTTAACTGTGCTTTGTGTTTCTAGTAACATGCCGCCAGACGCAAACATTTCTTTGTATTTGGCTGGTGTGTATCCGCTTTCCACGTTTCTTCAAGTCGTCATGTACACTAACCGAGGCGCTGTCGAAGTTCAAAAATTCGTTTAAACATGTCAAGGATATTATCGATCATGTACTAAAGATAGTATTTGCCAACTATGAATCACTTGTAAGCAATTGCGGACATACATGCAAACTTTCTTCATTAATATTGGATTACAATTGCACAAGACATTTTTTCAATAACTAAAATGAAGTTCATTGTGAGTGAATGTACGTTCAAGTTACGTTTACATACAGATGGAGTTATGTTGGAAAATAAATCGTTACTCCAACGGACTCTGTTTTGTTTAGCATCTGTTTGAGACCGTATTTTAGTGCCACTCGCGCAATTTTTATGCCGAATCGCCTCCGTACCTCTTTGCTTCTTGGCTCAAATTGCTTTACCCCATTTCTTCATTTCATTTTCACTGACATGACATAAAAGCCTCAAGAAAACCCTACGCAATTTCCAAACACGCGGCAGCGGTGCTCGGTAATTCCGAAGTCCTATTACATTTCAAACAACCATCTCGGCCGGCTACGGCCTCACTCGACAGTGCACGAGCCCTCTTGAGAGCGCCGCTATCGATTGGAGCCTACAAGACGGCGATCGACCGGCGGCGGGCGGCTTGGCGGCGACTCCGTAGGCGGCCGTGGTACTTAATGACTGCGCCATCTATTTGTCTTCACGAAACAGAACCCTCCGGACATCCGGTGCGCCTTATATTTCACGGGCGGAGGCAATACGCGTCAACAGAAATGGATGACAGCGCGCCAGGGCTGCATCTGTGCATTACGAAACGGCTCTGGGCGTCGCTATATATGAAGCCGGTGGCGCCACGCATGAGTCGAGGCCCGCGCCCGCTCTTGCGACGCCTGTGGGGGGACGGGGGACCCCAGACGCCGACGCACATGCTTGGAAGGCGGCGACGAAAGTGATAGTACGCTGCGCCGGCAACCACCAGCACAACGCGGCTGCTAACGGTACCGTCAAATTGTCTTCAATTCTTCAGAAACGCAACCGCGTATGACTACAAATGAAGACGACATTTTTGCATTGAATCAAACAGGACCGCCGTGAAAATTTATTTTGCCAGAAAAGACGTATTTGTGCGAGGGACGGCCATCCTTCAACAGACAATTCGGCCAATGGTAACAGAATCCGACTGTTCACAGAACTGAGCAAACTCGACCCTAGTATTAATGAATTTATTATCGATCTTCAACTCCACTCTTACATTTTATAAGTGTCATAAAATTTCACGTAAACAACTACGTAGTATTTCATCCAGCATGAAAAACTCCAACTGCAATGACAACAGTAATTTTGCGAAGTGTTTCACCATCACATTCTAGAATCGCCCCGACATTAACAGTGCTGCATGTCCCCTGTGCTCCGTCTTGTGTCACTGTCGCAATGAATGATTCCTGATCCATTTGTCCTAGCGCACATCGATTAGCTGACGGCAAACAGCGAGAGTACTTCGATCATTCCTATGAAACCCTCCGCGCTGTTTCTCCACTACGTCCTCACGCAAACCAAGTAAAACAAATGAATTCATATATTTTGGCTTATTTATTACAGGTACTTATAATTGTCATAATTATATGTAGAGATCGATGCCAAATAATAAACTGCAATTCCATTTGCATTTACTTTTCACATCTACTAGCTACATTTCGAAAAAATGCGTTTTAAAAAAACTAGAAATGCTCTTTCAGTGCAATGCGATAATTATAAAGAAACACATTTTATAAGTCCAGAACAGTGAGTAAAAAATCAAGTTAACGACGTCTTCCGCCCCATTGGGCTCGACACAACGCCCGCCCCTCATTACTGAGCAATATTCCCCGCCCTTGCAACCGAGAAGAAATTCGGCCTAAGACAAGGCATCGAAGCCGCCTCGAGTGGTAATTTACTATCGTCTCCTCCGAGAGCATTGGTGGAACAATGGGATGCTGACCTCAAGAACTTACGAGCGGGGATGCCGAAGAGTTAATAAGCCGCTCCGTAAGAGGCTAGCGCGAGCGGCACCGAGGCTGAGAGCCGGACGGGGAGTCGGAGGGGCCAGGGGGACGGGAGGAAGGGGGGGGGGGCGATCGGACGCGCGAGAGCGATTGAGCGACGGAGGACCGAAGGGAACAGCGGTAAGGAACAGAGGAGAAACAATCAACGCGGAGGGAGCAGAGCATGAAAGCGAAAAGAACGAAAAGATCGAAGGCTTGATTGGGAGGGAAGATGTCAGCAACCAGAAGACGTAGAGAAGCGGCAAAGGGCGATTAGGAGGCAGACAAGACGTCGGCACGGGGCGAACCGATAGGTTCGAAAGGGAAGACCGAGCCGGCAGAAAAGGACACGAACTTTCCCGGGGGGAAGGAGGGGTGAAGGAGGGCGGGGAGCGTTCGCGGGGCGGGGCGGCGGCGGCGGCGGCGGTGGCAACGGCGCGTGTGGTGTGCCCGCGGGATCTCCCCGTGTCGAACGCTACACGAGTAACAGAACAAAGGAAAACCGCACCGCAAGGCAGGAGCTGCCGCCGCCGCCTCCTGCAGTCCACGCGGCTCCTCCCCGCCCCGCCACGCCCCGTCCCGCTCGCCTCGCCTGATTTGTCCACTCGCTGCTTTCACTAACTACCCAAGGACGTCGTGAGGTCGCGGGTGTCGTGCAGTGCAGGCAACGGCAGCGCGGCGGTGCAATGCAGGATGTGCAACCTACGCTGAATCAGTAGCGGTGATACAGTCCGAGGAAAGAAAGTCCATTATGGAGGTGCCGTGGAACAGAGAGAGAGAGCGCGCGCTACAAAGATTTGTCTGAGATTACGGCAATAGACGAGCGCGAGTAACAAGCGTTGATGGTGTACACACAATTGGTATCTAGGCTGGCGGTGCGGGAGCAAAGTGTTGTAATGACGTTGGCAACGACGACCACAGAGGTGACTTGCGGCGCGGGCTGTTGTGGGCGGTAGGTCGGACGATAACTTTGATCGGCACCGCTGAGGGCTACGGCGGCAGCAACAGCAATGCTGGCCACCGGAGGGTGGTGCCAGCCGCAAGGGCGAGTAATGAGCGGCCGCATGACTTGCAGTACGTGGTGAAGCGAGCATGCGGTAGATTGCAGAAAGAAAAAAAAAATCAAGCGAGCGTACACCCCCCTCAAAATATTAGTCTTGCCGGCGCGATGCGAGGCGCGGCCGGGCCGGCTGGGGCGGGGCAGGGCGGGGCGGAGCGGGGCCGGGCTAGAGGAGGCGGAGCGAAGGTAGGCGAAGCGCGTGCGCGGACGGGCGCGTCCGCTAGAAATCGAGTTCGACCGCAGCGCCTCTCGCTTGCCGCGTCGCGCGATACCATCGTTACGCGCGATAGTCGCCACGGAAGGATTAATTGCGAAGAGAGAGTGAGTGTGTGAGAGAGAGAGAGAGGGCGCGCGCGAGGGAGAGGGAGAAGGAAGAGGGAGAGGGAGAGAGAAACAGCTCGCTCAGGGTAGCATATCGCCCGCCCGGGGCGTCGCCGTGCCCCGGCTGTGATCCCTGGGAACTTCCAGGTGGCGCGCCACGTCCGCCTCCGCCTCGCTCGCCCCGCAGCCACAGAGGTGGCTGACCAAACAAAAAGGAATGACAAGCTGCAATACCACTCATAACTTAACATAATGATCGCATTGTTCCCCACTGCCCGTGTAGTAAATACATGAAGCAAATACGCTTCTGCTGTTCGAGCATAGGGTTCGGTGTCCTTTTCCAGTGGCATTTTTTTTAATATTCCGGGAGGTCAACAAACGAGCATTCGACAGTCGGAAAATGTAGTTAACCTCCAAGGTAAAAAAATGTTCATTTTACGGCAATCGCGTTAACTTAATCAGATATGCATAGTCGTATACACCACGCACATTCGAAAGATCACAAAGCAATTTGTTTCGATAGGATACTGATGTATCGCTTCACCGCTGTGTCCGAGGTACTGTAAGCAAAAACCGCCTAAGCGACTTTACCACGTTCGGACAACAGCATATGACCTTGCATGTTCATCTGCACTCTACGGCGTCGTATTGCATTCCAAGAAGGTCCCCGACAAGCGGATGTGGGGAGCTGTGGGTACAACGAAGCTGACATTAAAATACTGATCAAGAATTTGAAACGAGGAGATTCCAGTCGCCAGGCATAATTTCGTAAAAGGTATGCCACGAAATTAAAACTAGGCCACATTTATGAGCCTTATTTGGTGAGGATGTTTCCTTTAAATTTATGAACCCACCATTGGTTCCCAAACATTTTGGAACACAACAAACGGCACGATCGACCCCTGGGAAACGCGAATAAAAAATACACATCATAATGAGCTGTCGGCCGAAAAAATGCGTTCCACAGAGAGAATGTCACACACTCCAATCGTTCTATTCCCAGACGGGGGAGCGGTCGATACGCGGCGCGCGCGCGCACGCCAACTGCAAATCCCGAGGTGCGCGGCGGCAACGACGAACGCAGCGGATAGCTCAAGCATTAACCGGCGGCGGCGCGTGCGGAGAGGCGCAGCGTGTAGAGCCGACGCTAGGAAACGGAGCCCCCGAGGGAGCCAGAGGGCGCAGACACCGTGCAACCGTGGCTGCTCACCGCAGGAGAGGTGGCGGCGGCGGCCGTCGCGACCGAGCACGTGGGCGGCGCGCGGCAATCGGCTTTCACTAACGCGCCCGCGGCGAGTGACCAGTGGCGCGCGGCTTGCGCCGCGGCGGGCCTTTCAAGGAAACCGCCGGCGAGCCCTCGGGGGCGGCGGAGGAAGCGGGACCTAATGGCTTATTGTTCGCTTGCCACACGTCGCAAACCACCGCTGCCAGTTTCAGTCGCTGACGCCCGCGCGCGAATCTTAAATCTTGCAATCTCCAAATTAGGTTTGCGCCGCCATCAAAGCACGCGCCAGGAGTATATGGACACAGGTTTATTTCCTTCTTTGAACGTACGGCACAATTTAAAAAATCAGTTACCAAGAAACACAAAAATAAAGTTGAATTTAACTGCAATTGTGAACAATATACCACCACGATTCACACTCCCATATACAGATGAAATACCGAACCACAGGAAATCGAAATCTTCACTTCCATTGTTTCAAATATCTAAATTCATATCGGTCCTTCCAATTTTGTTCGCCATCTTATTTTTGCTTATGTAAACCTATCTCTCAGAATCCATAACGGACACACTCATTTGAAGCTAACCGTGCAATCGTTCGAGAAGTCACTTCCAGTCCATAGCGACGCCCACTTAACCCAAGCAGCCCTTTTAGAGCGCACGGCGCCGGAGAACGACGGCAGCGTTTTCCGGAGGGGGCACGCGCGGCGCGCGCCAGTGAGATTGAAAAGAGCAGCGAAATGGCGCAGAGCGCACAGCCTCGCCGTCGCCGCCGCCGCCAACGCCGCCACCGCCGCCACGCCGCCAACGCCGCCAACGCCGCCAACGCCGCCAACGCCGCCAACGCCGCCAACGCCACCGCCACCGCCCCGCCGCCGCCGCCGCCACCACCACCACCACCACCACCGCGTCGCCCGGAAGCGCGCCTGGGGGACCCGCAGCGCAGAGAGTACGCTTCCGAAACGGCCCCCCAGGCGAGGCCCGCGCGAGGCCCAACGCGAGGCGAGGCGAGCAGAGCCCAGCCGACGCAGACGCCAGAGGCAGAGACGCGCCGGCGATGCTGCGTAGCCGCGCCGCCCCGCACCGGCCGGCCGCTGCGATCGCCTTTCATTCGCCTCGTAATTCTTCGAGTGGACGGTTCCCACGCTGCCGCGGCCGCTGGCGCCGACGCGAGCGTCGCGGCGTCAGCGTTCGCCGACTAACCGCACGCTTAGGGACCCCGTTGAATTTTCAAACAGGTTGTGTTATTATTTGATTAATATGTACAATATTTTAATATTAAATGTATAATCCACGATGGTAGGTTTCACATTCATTTCGTTTACATGATTAATATTTCAATATTATTGGAGGGCCCTACAGTTTGATTATGCTGAACGCCCCTTCGACAAACTAATTCCGCCCTGCTAGACCCAAAGATGAATATGATTCTCAAAAGTTAATAAGTATGGTCTTTATTGTTCAAAAGTCTAATTTCGAAACCGTTTCATGTTTTCGTCGATTATATTATTGTGTATTCACAGAAATGTTTGCTACAGATGAATTTTACCTACGAAGTAAATGCTACACTTCAATGCAGAAAGTTTGCAGTACTGATCATTTTAGGAAAATCCCGAAATACGGAATTTGAATTTATGTATATAAAAATGTAGCCACCCTGAATCACAATTTACTGTCCGTGGCTTACACCGGATTGGATGAAATTTGACGAATTACTATTGAATCGGATGAAAACGATTTAATATGTTTAGTATAATTTATCAAGTTAAAAAAAGTTTGGAAATGAATGAAGCAAAGACGAGTTGGACTGTTAAGGGACGGACGACATAGTGGTTCCAACGACACGATGGTTGCCAGCATCATGAGATTTCGATGATTAAAAAGTGGGAAGGGAAATAATTGAGGGAAGAGAGGAGAGAAGAGTAAAAAGTACAAACGCCCGGTTCGAAATTGAGAGAAATCTGCTCAAGGATCTGAGCCACGATGCAGTTCCTTAGATAGAACAGGCAAAGCGAAACGATTAGGAAAACGTGAGGGAAATACGGGGCCCCGGAGAGGACGGAGTGGAACGGGGAGGGGCAGGGGAGAGGAGAGGAGAGGCGAAGCGTGAGTGGCGAGAAACGCGCAGGAGGCGAGCGCCCCGCGTGCCAGCGCCGCGTGCAACAAAGGCCTGCGGCCGCGCGCCCGGGGCAGCGCGGGGCGCGACCGCGGGCAAGGTGACTCCTGCTGCTGTTGCCAGCGCCGTCTCCGCGGACCTGCTGGCGGCGGCGGCGGCCGCACAGCAACCCGACACTATAGGCCTGCGCCGCGCCGCGCTGGAGCCAAGCAACGACTCGGCGGCCGTGCTCTGCAGTCGCCACCGCCAACCCCGACGCGCTACGCGTCCACTGGGTGTCATGTGACCTCTGTGACAGTCGCTGCTTCACACGCCCAACAATGCACGTCTCTCTGCCGTGTTGAATCGGATACATCCACCTCAATGGTCTTTAAATGTCACGGTTCCGACAACTCTGATGCTCGTGTTATGGAGAAATGCATGTTCGCTTTTACTGCAGACGTAAATCTGTCCTTCAAATCCATAATGTTTACTACATTAAGTCGAACAATCGTCCAACAAACCTTATAATATTCTACTCCCAAGAATCACATACAATGAATATTCAAGAATGTTCAAAGAACAATCTGGGTAGCACAGTTCCACTATGCCTTCACAAAGAGATATTTCAATACTGTCTTCAATATTTATTAAACTAAAACATGCGAAAATATGTGATTAAAAAATGCAAGCCATATAAAATATTTTACACATTTTTTACGATATTGTAATTAAAATTACAGTAAACTTCGTCCAAACATTCCCATATTATTATGTTTTCCAACAATCTTAATTCCCATACCCTTATTTCTCATTTATTTCCAATACTGTTTTTCGAAAAGATCGTATCTCCATTCTCAACGAATCTTAACCTAAGAATAAGTCCACACGTTACGAAAAATCATCATAATAAACGTCTGGTTCGCCGCCTTCGCACCACATGTAATAGGTCATGACAGAAATCTGTTTTACAATCAACAATCTGTATAAAATATGCGGTCAACCCAACACAGCGCAATTCACCGCAGGGAGCAGGCTCAGTAAAAAAAACGAATCATTAACGAGCTTTGCTGTTAATCATAATACGAGGTAAACAGAGACAATTAGCAACGCATTGCGAATTAGCATAATTTACGTATTCGATCATTTCACATGAATGGAGGTACACAACAGCGTTGTTTTCAGGAAATGAAAGCTCCCAGCAAAATGTCTATGTTTAGTCCAACGAAAATTTTGCAGTTTTGCAGAACCTCAAATAATAAAAAAATAACAAAATAAACACTGCCAAACCTACCGATATGCTATTATGATCCCACACTAATAAACATCAATAGTGCATGCTTTGATAGAATAAAATAATGAAGATCGACACAATTGTGTGTCTCCTTCAAAGGTATTTTTTACTTTATACACTAAGATATGAGTTCAAGGACCATTTTGCATTATCCACTTTAACATACTTATCATATTCAATCCAAGAGATGCACTAGCAATGTGCAACTTCCACAGTTTGACCCCCTGTCAAAATAAGAATAATGCAACATCGAATTCTACGAAATTAATTTCAGATCATTTAACGCTAGTGACGATTCCAACAATCGCAACATTTACGACTGAAGCGCTTTCTGATTTTACGGCGCCTTGTGCAATAGCGAGCGTGGGACGCTGTCCCTTCATTCAGTCCCGCCGGTTGCTATTCACGCGCCAAATCTCCAGCCAGATGTCTCGGCCTGATATGACTCAGCAGGCCGCATCGCAATGAGGCGTCCTCCCTATTTTTACTGGGCACCGTGAATGCGCAAACGCGCCTCGTAAAGCACGGGAACGAGTGCTCCGCAAAGGGTGGCGAGCGCGGACGCGCACGACCGCGCGTTGGGTTTAGTGCGCGTGCTGTGTGTCGGCAAAGTACGCTAGACTGGCAGAATCGCATCGCATCGCATCGCATCGCGTCGCGTCGCGTCGCGTCGCGTCGCGTCCCGACGTACGTGGATTAAGCGCGTCGCAGAGCAGCCGAGTGGGCATGGCGCGGCTGGGAGGAAAGACAAGTATCCCGAAGGGCACATTTTAGTACTTTTAGAGAAACAATAAGAAAAGTAATCAATCGACATCGATTGTTACAAAGCGGCATTGTCTCAGTCAAATCAACCACTTGTCGTACACAATTTCGAAACGGTCCATTGATTCCCAATCTCGATAATATGTTATATATGTGTTGATAAATATGTGTTTGTTCTTTTTTCAGCATACTTCGAGAACGCAAGGAGCAAATTTTATATTTTGAGAACTCGTGAAAAGAAAAGAGGGGTTTCTAATTTAATGTTTTACCGCTTATTTGTTTTTGTTTTTATGCAACCCGCACTGCGTTAATGCATTAAGGAATTGCATTGGCGCCGTGTGACAGGGCAGCGCGCGAGTGTGTGTGTGTGTGTGTGTGTGTGTGTGTGTGTGTGTGTGTATGTGTAAAGGGTCAAGCAGAATGCAGAAGCGGAGCGGAGCGGAGCATAAGGGGGCGGAGAGGGATGAAGTGGTGGGGGACAGGGGAGATTGCAAACAAAATTGCCTCCATTTTAGATTATAGATAGAATTCATTCCTTTACCTGCTATAGATGATTATGATCAGTAAAATCCCACCCAAGAGTACACATCTTCGCCAGATGTCACATACAATTTTTACTGTTTTTTGACGAAAAATATATCGAATCAAATCAATGAGGGGGCTACATTAGCTTGTATATGAATAAAACAGGATGCTTTCGGTAAAGCCATTTCCACAAAAAACACCAATCACAATCTTTTCAGCAGAAAATGACACACCTGGAGATTGTCATGCGATATTTTGTTCAAAAAAGCAATGGAACATCAATTTTATCCTTAATTATAATTATCCCAAACACATCAGCCTTTTGCCGTACTTTGAATGAATGAATGATTCGATGGCTTGAGTGATAATGATGTTGCTACGAGTGATGATAGAGCAATAGTGGAATATTAGGCAGAGGAAACGGGAGAATTCCCAGAAAACCTGCCATGAACCCGCTTTGCCCATCACAAACTCCACCCGGATCCACCGGGATTCGAACCCGGAACCTGCGAAGGTAGAACGCTTACCAGCCGCTACGCTACGAGTCGCTCGATAACGAGCTGGAACAGTCAAAAAATATCACTACCTTCTCCGCTCACGCACCCTCCCCACCTTTGACCATCAACTCGTCCATCTCCCTGGTGTTGCCGCCGCGTCATATATTGTATCCACGGCCAAGCAGATGCCAAGCGCTTGCCGCCCGGCGCGAGGAGAAAATCCCGGGGAGCTGGCGCGCAGTGGTCGCGGTGTAAAAGGCAGCGGCGGCGACGCGCCTGACGGCCGGCGAACGCGCGCCGCGGGACACGCAGCGCGAACAGGCGGCCATAACCGATGGTCGTCTTTTTCTGCTTCACACGCGTCGCTGGCATGCCAACAAAGCCACTCGCACTCGAGGGTGCACCGATGCCGCCGGTGAGGTCGCTGCAAAGGCCAACTTGCACTTCGCCAGGAGGCCCGCCAGGGATTTCACGCTACAGCAGAAAATTCACATTCGTTTAACCAGTGCGCTAAATTGAATTGAATGATTGATTGATTGATGTTTCCGGACACGTCAACTCTTATGGTCTAGTCTCGTACGCGTTATGGGCATGGGAGAGTTCCGTTAGGTTATCACACGCAATGGTGGTGATTCTCTTCAACTGGAACGCCAGATCCAATGCCGACCTACAAGTCGGGGATGTGAGATTTCCCTTCTCCAGGTATCGCTCTCCAGCTGTGCACCGCTCCCAGACGGGACAAAATCTAAATGCCAGGTCTCCCGACATATGAGGCAATGTAGTGCAAGTATAAGTGCTTGAGCAAAGGGAGAAGTGGAGACAAGTAAAAGGATTGAAGGATTACGCGCGGTTCGCGGCCTGTTTGTAAGGGTACTGCTGCAACATTTGCCTAGTTAATCAGGCAGAACTAACTGGAAGTTGAATTCTAAGACATAATGCGGGATGCATATATGCATTGGAGTTCTAGGCAAATGTGTACACGTAGCCTATTAATATATTATGCATAATTTTCATTCTTAGTCAATTGTGGTGCAAAATTCCGCAAGTGTACCCCCAAGGTTATCTACCAAAATCAATTTTATACCGTATTTTTTGCAAATTTACCTACTAATTTCCTTGCTAGTTACAGTAAAGTGAGAACCTTCCGAATGTCTTCTGCACACAATTACATGATGAACACAGATGATCTTCAATTAACATTTTTGTTATGACTAATAGCAGATGCACTGGCCTAGCCCCACAATCTCGGGATTCAAACAGAGGCCTCAAGCTGCACCAACTGGATGTTGATAAGAATAGATAACGTATCACTATCCTATGTGTAACAAGATTTGACACTTGTTCGGTAAACAAATCCACACCCAAGCAGGTGAAGAAGCCTTTCAGCAGATTATCATTAAAAATTAAATATTTCAAAATAAATTGTCATTTCAGCGCGCGGATATGAAAACGAACTCGAATACATTTACTAATTACAATTGGAAATACTAATTTCGTTTCGCTACAAGTTTTCCTTCCAATGCAGTGTTTTGTCTTCTGTAAACATTCTTAATCTTCAACATCAATAACACCAATGTACGTCAAGATTAAATACTTATAAAGAAGTTAGCAATTAAGACTGGGGATAATGATATTGCTTTGATGCGACCGTAACTAAAAGCAAAATTTCCATTAGAACACTTTTTGGGTAAACGAAACAATTTAATACATAGATTATGAGTATTCAGAAAAAAACTATAACTTCGAAACTAATTACATAATTAATTTGGAAATATTTCACTGTGATCTGTCGCATTATATTTAAAGCGTTGTGATGTGAACCTTTCAAAAATACTGCGTTTTAATTCAACGTCATATCAACTGTCTCTTTGATTTTTATTATTTAGGAGCCAAATTTTTCGTTGGGGCGTATCAGCTTTGGATAGAGAAATAAAAAGACAAAAGTTTACACTAATTCAAATGCATCAGCTTCAGAAGTTAGGTTTGATAAAATCAGGATATTTTCATTTTTATCAGGATATTTTCATTATCCTCGAAGATAATTTGATTTTTTTAAAATTCTGGTGTCTTCTGAACATATGTGGTTACATGCGGAGCTATGAATCGGATCAGATACTGGACAACGTTTTCTTTGTCTTATAACTGTAAACGATTCTACATAATTAGGTTGGTACAGTTGAAGCCACTGCAGTTATTATCGCTTCTTCCACTAATATTCAGAACAAAGGGAACCTAATCAAAGTATCTGAAAATTCATGAATGAATTCGATATCTGTAGATGTTTAACAAAAAAACAATTTAGGGGACCTTACCGTTACGACGTTTGTCATTAGTTCTTTTTACATTATTTGCACAGTAGTTCTTTGAAGAGACTTTGTTGTACTGTATTTGTTGTGTCTTTTCTTTGTACTCTTCCTTTTCCAGTGTTCAAAGAATCTCCTGTAGCTTCAGTGATTATCAATACATTAAAACGATTAAGAACACGCAACAGCAATGTACATCTCTTTAATCCACTAACTCATTGTTAACAAAAGACTCGGGAGCCAAACATCTCTCCCAGACGAAAACAAACGACTGCAGTGTTGCCATCGAAAACATAGCATAAGTAGGAAAATGTTTGAGGAGGTCCGCGTGTGCAAGAGGTAAACCGTAACTTCATTTATTGCTTTTTGTTTCGACTCAAAGTATCGCTTTGTTGTCATCCATGCGATTGAAAATATTTCCTTCTGGTCTGATACACTTTAACATCTGACATACTATAACACGCGAATTAATACACTTCAAAGAGATTCATGTGATGGAATAGTTGGACGTCAATATATAGATTACGTTTTCACAGAAAAATAATTTAAAAAACAACAACAAACGAATAGTTGAAATGTTCCCATATGTTGTGGAACTCATTTACTAGTACTATATGGCATTCGATGTGACACTACAAATTAGTAGAAGTGCACTAGTGGGATATTCCTGATAAGAATTCACAAGTAATCAACATCTAAAGATCTACATGAATACACTAACTGTCCGCTTCGAGTCCATCTGTTCATGCTCACCCCCACATGGAGCCAGTCTCGCTTTCACTGCGAGAGGAGGCCCGATGTGAAATCGGCATGTCAATACATTCGCGCCACCCCGAACGGCACGTAGGACCAGATACACTATCTCAAATCGCGAAAGAGCGAAAAATCTAGTTCCACATGTCCTTTCGCTTATCAACTCTCATCCACTCTGTTACGGGCGACCAGGAAACTCGTATGGGCTAGGGTTAACACAAGCTCTAAAACACGTGACGCAATCTCCATCGAGAATTCATACCAGCGCCAAACAAAATTTCACGCGAAAATTCAAGAACTCGACATTCGCGTCGAATACCACGAAACATTTACGAGGAATACGCATTGCAATTGTAAAAATTCCAACGAAATGTAGATAGTTGGTATCAATGTAAGTTCAAGAAACTGACAGGAGGAAGTACGTAAAACAGATAAGATACATCGTGTATAAATAAATTCAAAATTGGGTCGCGATTCCGTTGGAAGTAATTTTTTCTTCCGAAATACACGAACTGACTGGAAGTCAAAGGATTATGGCGTGTATCTGGAAAGTTCTACATTGGCAGCGCTCCTTATTTCAATATGAGTAACCAATCCTTCTGATACATTTGAAGATGTTAATAGAGATGAGGACGATGAAATCGTTAGCGAGAGAGCTACACGAACACGATTGAACACAACTGCATCGCGTCAGAATACAAACTTACAAACAATACAAACAAGCGAGAAGACAAGAAGTAAAACATATTTATAATACCCTGGGTTTACTCGGATTAAATGATTTCTACAAATACTCCTATTGGAAACGGAAAGGCAGCAGGGACAAGAGCAACCGTGAGAAGTTATTCACAAAGTTCCAAGACAAAAATTGCGAGGAAGTTTGACGGAGATGGTCCACTTTGTTTGCACGCGGGCCCGAGGCAGCGGATGGCGATTCAGCGGGGGCGTCGCGGTGCGGCGCCGAACGCTCTTGAGCCCTCCCTCCGCAGGTGAGCGGGGCGGGGCGGGGGCGGAGGCGGAGGCGGCGGCGGACGCGGCTCGTTCCCGCGTCGTAAGCGCGAGCACTCTGTCACGGTCGTATCCGCGTCCCGCGCAACTGCGCCAACGGCCCGGGATTTATTGAAACTGAGTTCCGGGACGAATCAATATAAGTCCCCCCTTCTCAGACGGCCACACCGAAGGCAAACCGCCACTGCCGAGCCCCTGGCGGTCCGCCTCTTCCCGCGCCGCGCCCCGCACTTCCCGGCCGCTGGCGCTTCCTTGCGTCTGCTGACTACGCTTCCCCCGCCTCGCTGCTTCGCCTGCCGTCACTTCTCGGACTTTCTCTTTCTCTCGCGTCCTACCGCGGCTCTTGCGATCCCGCCCAGCCCTTTCGCGTCCCTTACCCGCCCCGACGCGGAACCACCACATTCATCTTGGTCTCTCCATTGGTATTCTTGGTGCGGATCCACTGTTGCCGGTACCGACTGCTTCCGTTCTTACCCTTCCAGAATCTGCGTTCTCCGATTTACCTCAACATCCTCATCCTCCGCCGTCCCATCACTCTCCCGCCTTTTTCACGGGTACCGTTTACGGCCTGTCTTCATTTCCACTTCCAACGGGCGGCGTAAGACGCCTTCCCGTCGGTTAGCGTAGCCAGGAGCCGAATAGCGGATACGACAAAACTCCCCCCCCCGCAAAAAAAGCCTGGTCTCCTTACGCGCTGCAACAACCCCGGCGGCAGGGGATGGCAGCGCGCGGAGGGAGGGCCAACGGCAGACAACGCCGGCGGTCGCAAGCCGACGCGCGTCGCTCGTCAATCTGGGCCCAGCGCGCCGTGCATTCTCCACATACCGATACCGCCCGGGAAAAATATGTCCTCGCTTCCAATATATAAATCTTGCAGCATTTTTTCAAGGAGGTCGCGGCCGCCGCCTGAACTGCCTGGGCCGCCGAAGCCGCCGCTCCATGCGACGCATGAGCTTTGATGAATATTAAATTCCGTTCCCCGGCATTTCCACTCCGTATCATATTTTCTCGATACGACAGGGCGCCCCTATTTGCTGTGTTCGTCACACCTACTATAATATTGGTTTTCCTAAGACATGCCGAAGTTTAAGTGTTCTCGTGTTTAAGAAAGTTTCGAGAGGAAAGAAAGTTGAACTGTCCGGGTAAACAAAAAGACAATCACATTCGAAGAATTCGAAGAACTCTTTACAAGAAATATTAAGGACGAGGAATTATGTCCGATGCTCGATCTGGAAAGACTATTAAAGCGGTCGAAACTAGTAACATGATGTGTATGGTGTACTACAAAAGTGACAAACATGAATTACTGAAACAAAAAGTATTCAACAAATCGACAAAAACAACAACAATGTATTCCCAATAAACGTCTATCGACGAACGAGTAGTTGTTTTCATTCAGCTGTGATTTAAATGGTAAACAAACTTACCACTCGGTTAGTTACAATGAGTCAATTATCTGATGTTGAAACGAAACTTCTGTATAAAGTTTTTAGGAGGTTCATAGTTACAATCCATTGCAAACTTCCGCCGCAATTAATCACGAAAAAATTTGTTTTGCTGGAATCGATTTCCACTCTCCAGTATAGAAGTGGGTGGTTCGTAAATATCATATGTAGGTTATAAACGACGAGAAGCCAACTGGTATCTCTCAAGCACTTACCCCCAAACTATCTATCTAGCTGACGTTGCTTGATGGGCAATAAAAAGAACGATCTGCTTTCGTATGCTGATTCACAGAACAATGGGCATACGCAGAGAACGCTCAGACATCGGATCTTAAGAGAAGAATCAACTTACGACGTTTCCTCATTCCAAAGACTCGCAGTAGGGAGGGTCGGAATCGATTGGAAATGATCGAAACAATGCGCTCTCATTTAAGCTGTAATAGTTATGTCCTAGGCTCGTACGTAGATAAACGCACTTTGAAATTATGATACATTATGACAGATCACTTCCGTCCATTATATTTTACTTACTGCAATATTTGTTCGGGGGTGCTAAACTTTTGCCGATTCGGCTGTGAGACAGAGTGAAGGGTAATCACCAAAATGTATTCAAGTCAAGGACGTAGTTAATTGGAAATAATTAATAGAAGTATTCGTTCTAATTTGCGTCTTTCGCGTGTAAATAATATTTAATATTTTAAGAGAATGAGATTGACTTTCATGAAATGAGTAGCTCTCCATATTCCGAGAGTTCTCAAGAAGAAACAAGACATGGTAATGAAAATGTAATCGTAAGCTGTGGCATGTACTGACGGTTTTTTGAAATGGTGAAACAAATAAATTTTCCAAAGACACGTGAAAATGTCAGATTCTGTCATGGTATGTACATTTGAGAGCTTCACGCGTGCTTTGTGCATAAATGTACCATTAATTTGAATAATACACATCACAAGTTGACCCCCTCTCAGAAATTCATACTAATAATTTTCGCATCTTAAAAATATTTCACACATTTCTATCAGAATTTTTTTTTACAACAGTTTGTTACTGGAAGAGACGTAGAAAAGGAATAAAACTGATGTTCATGTTGTACTGTAGAGTACAGATGCATTGCATTCCTATTTAGCAACTTTCTGTCATTACGTGTGCCAAACCTTTCATTCAACTAAAGGTTGCAAGTGAAACTCCATCTCTGATCAATGCCCTATTTTGGCTTTCGAAACCAAATCCAGAGGTACTTTCCACTTCCGGTTCCCATCTTGTCAAGTCGAACGGGCACATCCGATGGGCCACAACTCTCAATTTAAAATAAACCCAATTTCAATTCATCTCCCAAGTATTTGCAAATACCCCGACAAACGCCAAAAGGGTGATTTCCCAGGCCGCAGGCACGCCCCATCCTCCACGCACCCAATCACACTCTGTGAACTACGTCAGGCACAAGTTTCTTCCTGGAACGAGTCGCGAACAACGCAGCCACGCGAGCGAGCGAGTGAGTGACAACTCCCGCCCCAAGTCAAACACGAACACCTGCTTCTCGTTGCGGGAACGCAATTTCTATCCAGGATCGCTCCACGCTCCGAAACACTCGCCGAAACGAAATGTACACACGCCGCCCGCGGACCGAGCGCCGCTGTACGCGCGGGGGCTAGTGGCTCGACGCGGTGCGGCGGGTGTGGTGTGGAGGTGCGGCGGTGTGGCTGCGCGGCGCTGGCGGCCCTTGCTCCCGGGAGGCGGCAAACAGATAACAAGAGGAGTCAACGCTTTGAGACGTGACCGCGCGCGAGCGACGCCTCCGCGCTGCCGGCTACCGTTCTGTGGAATGCTGGCAGGGACTGGCCTCGATGGTCAGGAGGGAAGAGCGCGAAATCCGCGACGCGCCAGACAAAGGGACAACGCGACTTTAAAATAACATGTACATTTAGATATGGACGATTTTTTATAAAAATGAACAAAAGTTTAAAAATCAAAATCACAATTAAGTACTTTACGTTCATAAATACTCTTACACACACAATCTAAAGACCTAAACCTACTCCCCGTTTACTTCAAACGAGTTGTATTTTTTCTTCATAACTTCAGAGGTGATGTAAAATGACAACTGTCCATGAACATTTCATAGATTCTAAACACGCGGGTTATTTGGTCAGATTGTATACATAACACCAACACTGCCTATTCATTGTGTAAATTATCTTCTCTGCAAGAAAAAACAACAAAAAGCTTATATCGCACGTACAATATTAATTTATTTCCAAAGAACATTATTTGTTTCTTCTGCCAAGTAGGGAAGCAAAAATGTCGGTTAGGCAAACATGCTGTGATAGGCCCTTGCGAAGGAAATTACCGACGCGAGTGCACAGAATACACAACGAAAGTGCGAGGATGTATTCCTATCGAGTTATTACGCCGATACTCAGCTTCCTTTACATGGTTCGAAAAATGGCTTTCCCCTGCCGCCACTCCGAACTCTTCGTCTGGGGCAGCAACACGCTCTCCTCGCCAGTTACCGGACCGGTTATCGGCAATTTGCGAGCTTTCCTAAGGATCCCTCGTCTCGTGTCTTAAAATAAGATGGCTAGCGGTCAGGGTGAAAGGCTAGCCATCTGCGACACTCCGGTACAGTAATGGCTATGATGAGCCTGAGCTCCATATGGATCGCAAATTGAACGAATACCTGAGCAAAATAACCCTGTGGTTACAGAGAATGTTCCAAATTCGGGAAATCACGCCGTGTTGGTGTTTTGCTACTTAAAATAGTGTTTCGCGTTGTTTCCCTACCATTTTCCAGAGAATGTCAGAAGAAATTGAACAATAAGGGTCATAACATTGACCCCGTCTTCATAATTCGTACCGTATAAGGTCAACTCGAGGTTAATTTCATCAAAATTCTTCATTGTGAGGGAACTTCAAACCGATCGCTGAATATCAAGAAAGATCTTCATGGGCGTTTACAGACTCCAGCTAAATGGACGGAAGTATTAGAGATTCGAATAGACTAGTCTGCTTAATGACCTAAATAAGCGTTACTTCACTGAACTCAAAAGCGAACCAAGCATGACCGTCGAAAAATAAGCGTTTATGAAAACTTTCCCTGTTATATTGCAAAAACGTTGCCAAAGACTGACTAACTCTCCCATTTTCCTTTCATAAAATAAATGTGAAACATAACTGTCAACAAACAATGCAGACAAATGTGCAAATTCCCGAAATAAATTAGCGTGTAGCGTCTATACGATTTCCGAACACTTCACTGCAACGTTCGCTTACAGATTATAGCATACGTCACCGCTCTGAGTTTCTTTTGCAATAAGATAATTAAAAAAAGCCGCCTTCACGCTTCGTTCTCACTACAACATTGTGATAGCAATTTTCCTGAAGAGATTCCCAGTTGATTGCATTTCTAACTGTATAAATCACAATAAAATATGTTCATGTTCAAAGGTGTAACAAACTTTTTCGATGTCAGAAAATTACGTCCAGATATGAGGAGGAAAAAACGCCATAAGAATATGTCTTCAAAATGAACGTCGACGTTGAAACTTGAGCATTTTACATGTAACAGGGTCAATCATGTTCTCTTAAGTTCTTAAAAATGCCCCAGGTCCAACCGGAGGCGACAATCGGCCCGTCGTTTCGCTTATCCACGTAGCGTGTGTGCAACCACGCAGATATTGCATCAGCAACGATAGCTTCGAGACATTTCGTGTACACGCACCGGCCGCCCGAAGCGCCGTAGCTGACCTGGCCACCTACCTCCCACGCAGGACGAGTAGGCGAAGACGCAGGCGAAGAGAAGCAAGCGGAGGGAGGGTCACTCCGAGGATGGGGGTGGGGGGTGGCAGAAGCGAGCGTCGGGAACAACGCAGCGCGACACGCTCATTATGGGACGGCGCCGCCGCTTCATTGTTCACGCGCCCTGCATTCGATATATCGACCCGGGGACAGGGCGCGTGTGTCGAGATGGACATTTGTTTCCGAGGCGCCGTTTCACGCCCGCTTTCCTGATGCGTTGAAAAAGACGCTCACGCAACTTCTCCAGCAAAGGGCGTCGTGCGAAATGCGCCTTGTGCTCTCTCGTCTCTTCTAGAAGAATCCGCGCTTTCCTTCCTTTGCTGCGTCCGCGTGTCCTTGCTCTTCGTCTTTCCTGCGCCGTTCTCTTTAATTTTCTCAGTAATTTTTCTATGTGACGTACCCTACCGCTACCTCTCTCCTTGTCTTTTTATCCTGCGCCCGTTCTCTCGACCAAAGTAGGAATTTCCGTCTATTCACTCATTTCGATATGCATTCGATGTTCCTCTGTTCCTTCTCCTTTTTCACTTGCCTTCTATTATTTGTCCCAATTTCTTTTCTTCATAATCAACACAATTCTCATGTCAAGGATCGCAAAGTCAGCTAGTAGTTCGGAAAATTCAGTATACGAAAAACCAAGCTGCTTGGAACCTATTATTTACGGTATTTTTATAACAAACACGATGGAAAGTAGTAATTTCCGTTTCGAAATAAGAAGCAAGGGTGAGTACACGGTGCGCTGGCGAGACAATAACGTATTGTCTATTAAACCCAAATGACTTCTGGCGATCGCCTTACGTGGTTCACTCAGTTGCCCATTTGAACTCGTTTCTGAAGCAACCGCCACAGCGACAGGATTTCACTTCCTCGGAAATCGTTTGGAGCGGTAGCTATCAAAAGGTCGATGCGTTGAGCCACACCTCCCAAGTACAAATTACATTTTACCACAAGCTGCTTTGAAAACCCTTTAGTCATACGACGGAATTAACACTTTCACAAATAGATTTTTAACGGGCCGCGCGACGTCCATTACGTCGGCGACAAAGAACGGAATGTCCTTTTCCTCTTCCAGAGAGAGGACCGCCGGGCGACCGCTGTGAGTTCCGCGGCGCGCGGCAGGGCACCCAGCAACGATTTAACGTCGGCTTCGGGAACGGGGCAGGATTAAACGCATTCAAGCTGTCGCTGAAACGTTAACCAAAACCGAAAAAGTATGTTACGAAAGCGAGACAAAAAATAAATTCCGGTACTAAATCGCCAGAGTATACTGGCAATTATTTTGTCCTTTTCTTCGGCACATCAAAGTTGTTTTTTCTCTAATTATTTAAATATCAACACCAATCATCAAAAAAACTGTCGTCAAAAAACAACGCGTTGACCAGACTGAAAACTCTCGGACGAGACGAAAATTCGGAAATTTCACACGATCCGGAGGGCGACCGGAAAAACAACAGTTCAATGCTGCGGTGGTGGCCCCAACAACGACGATTTACAGTCCTATCCGGGCGCCGGGAGAGATTTAAAGCAGGCGGGATTATTCGGCGGAGTCCGCTTTCCTTATGACTGGGGAGGGCGGGCAGAAAGAGAAAATATTTTCTCAGGCTTAGAATATTTCACCCTCGCAGCAGATACAGCCAACTTCCACGAATTACGGAGCGCGCGGAGAGGCGTTGCGGTCGCACGCGGGTGCGAGCGCGCGAGCGACGCCACCTCCCCTCCCCCGCCCCGCCCCGCCCCCACGCAGCTCGGGCTGGGCCGGCGGCGCCGCCACCGCCGCCTGCAAAACACGGCAGCGGTGGCGGCGGGTCTCCTGACAAGTCGCCCGGGGGAACAGTGGCGTGGGCGAGGGGCGGGGGCGGGAAGAGGGCGGGAAGGGGGTGGGAAGGGGGGCGGGAGCGGGCGACGCCGGCGGCACTTTCGCACCGCTGCGCTTCCTATTTCTCACAGAGCGCCTCTTTTATAGGAGTCCTCGTTACGAGCTCCGCCTCGGCCGCCGCCACCAATTGTACCCAATGCAGGCGGCGGGTGCGGCGGGGGAGGCAGCGTCACGAACGGGACAGGAAGCCGAATGGCAGGACAGCGGCGGGGAGACAGCCGGGAGAAGGGGTGTGGCGGGATTGGCGAGGCGGTGCGCCCGATGCCGGCGGTGGAAGGCAGGGAGACGTCATCCGTACAACATTGGAGACGCGAGTAGACGTGGAAACAAAAATATTGGGAAGTGATCCGAAAAATCGGGAATGAGATGAGTGGCGGCAGGGTGGAAACAAATAAAGGAGACGGGAAGTAGTTGGTGATAACTTCATACAGGGGGTTGCGCAGAGAACAGAGAAAGAAAGGAAATCGAAATGCCGAAGATGCAATGAAGGGTAAAGGCAGCAGAGGTAGAGTAAATGAAGGTCTCGAGGTAAAAAACATGGAAATGCGAAAGGGTACCACATCACAAGAAGGGGAACGCGAGCGGCGATAAGGCGAGAGAGCGGAAGGAGAGTTGGCGACACTGGCACGAGCAGAGAAGGCCGCGAGAGAAGCGTTGTTGCACAGCGCAGAAGGCTGCGGCGACCGGACGACGGGCCACCAATAGCCCATTGTACGGGATTACTTTCCACAAAGGCAGCGAGCCCCGCGACGAGAGATGTGAATTGCGGGCCGGACGTCACTAAGGACGATAACATTCTTAGCACCGCCGATACACAATTGCGGGGACGAGGCGAAATTATTTATGGTTTTATTGTAGGATAGTCATCACGGGATCAAATGTCAAGGTTTACAAGTCCTTATTTAGCCGCGACGAGCTTCCTCTGGGGAGGCAGAGCGAGGTGGAGCGGGGCGGGCCGGACCGGGGCGAGGCGAGGTGGGGTGGGACGGGACGGGGCGGGGCGGGGTAGGGCGGGGTGGGACGGGACGTAGTACCTCCAGCGCTTAAGCGCAGCGGGTGAGCTCAAGGTGAGACACAGCAGTGCTAGCGGCGAAGGCAGCCCGCCCCGTCTCGTCTCGTCTCGTCTCATCTCGCCTTGTCTCGCATCGGATTGCTTTGCTTAGCTTCGGTTGGCGCTGGCATTGAGTTACAGGGGGAGGACTGCACCGCGGTGGGCGGGGTGGAGAACGGTGCGAAGGTGCGGAGAGAGGAAAGAACGAAGTTGAACCTAATCCACAGTGCTATGTAATGCATTTGTACAACACGCAGCAACAAGAACAAAACGAAATTTCTAGCAAAGACGAGGAGAAGTGTTAAGGAACAGACATCATGCTACTTCATTTCTCTTATGTGGTACATTTCTGATACGATCACAGCTTATATTTATGTTGTATCTGCATAATCAATTCTTTTACATTAACATTAAGTCATTTTTTTAAACCAAACTACAATGTGATTATGAATGTTCGTTGCCAATGCATTTTCCAGAAAAGAACGGAATAGAAAATAAGGGCAATGATGAAAATTATACAAAGTTGGTGAATGCCACGATCATTTGTGTAACGCAAAATGCTCATCTCCATATGATGTTCGCAAAACAGGTCATTCCCTAAAAAATACGTTCACATTTTTATTTATTTCAATTTCTAATACATTCTACATATTCTATAAACAAAATAATGTCGAACGTCATGAATATTGTGACTGCAGTGAAACTAAACATGTGACTTCAGGCGTGGCATATTCTGTTACGAATAGGTGCACTGAAATTTCATGCTTTGTGAAAAAAGATAACGGGTATAACGGAAATTCACTGACTCTGGGAAGACATTTATACACTGTGTGCTTTCGTTTGAGACCAAGTATGTTTCCAGAGGAAATATTAACAAGAGTTAATAACGGTGGGCGTTAGGTGACGGGCAACTCCCGCTATAAACAGTCAGCGTTCAGATCAACGTGAATCTTTAACAGTTGGGCGTTTCCGTAACATTGCAATTATCGCCTCTTATGCTATCAAAAGAATCGTCCGATGTACTTCCGGAGTAACAGCAACGTGAGAGGAGAAACACACCAGAATGAATTACGGTGATGCGTCCGTCAAGAGTGCTCTTTAAGTCCGTCTGATCAGAGGCATCGTAAACTCCACTGGCAACGGCTCGCGGAAGTGAAACCATAACAGCCTGTAGGTTATGGCTCAGAGTAGAGCATTCCGCGTCACGGTATTGTACAAGTCTTACACGCCACACTCCGAACGATCCCAGATACCCCTCCCTTCCTCCGACGAGGGTGGGCGGTCCACACGAATAATGTACGACGCGGCTTCTTAGGTGGCACGTTCGAGTACTGGTCCTAAATTAAATTATTTACGAACAATTAGCTCCCCCATTTTTTCTATCAGAAACCGAATAACATTCTACAATTCACAAATACGATTTCATCATGTCTTTAGAGTATGTACTAGTGCAATGTCACATGTTATTGACGGCACAGTCTCTTAATATGACATTTGAAGCGTTGACAACCTACAAATGAGGCATTCGGACCAAAATCGACCGAACTCGCAAATGACCTTTTCATGTTAACACTTTACCAATCTAAACGTAGAACTTTGAAGCGTTCATGCACTCTATCATCAATAACGAAGTCGTTCAAAGTTCACTGCTATTGCTGGATTCGACACCGTCTAATTAATAGTAATATGCCGAAAAGTCGTTACACTGGAAGCCATTTCATCAAGCCCACAGATTTCATGAGAAGAATGTAACAGCAATTTTTTGTACCAATACCAAAGGTTGGCAAAGGAACCGATTTATTTGCGTAATGGTGCATTGCATGTGTAGTGTGGAAATGGTACAATATATATTAAGCTTCAAAACTATAGTACTCTTCCAACAATGCTTCAAATCTTGTCTGAGGTCGTCAGGTTCAATTATCGACTCATGACAACACCCCCCTTCCCGCCCCGAAATTCCCAAAGAAGAAAGTGGCAGCTGGCGTTCCGCCTGGCGGCTGGAGCGGCGAACGCCTTTGGTTCGGCGAGGCTCCGCCGCGCGGCGCTGGCGCAGCGACTTGGCGCGGCGGCCGCAGCCGTCCGCCCCGCAGAACGACTCCGCCCCTCCCTCCCCTCCACGCCACCCCCGCCCGGAGGCCGGCCACAGCAGCAGCACGAGTAAAGCCCGTCCGTGGGTCACGGACGCGACGAGGCCAACGCCGCACCTCCACATGAGGGGCGCACGGTAAGAAAGGAATGTCCAGAAGGTGAGAAGCAGGGCCACAGAAGACAGGCAAAAGTTCAAAGAGCCCCCGCAACTTGGAAGACCACGCACACTTCTCGAAAGTATTACAGCAGAATCGTTTGATTAAATATCATTACAAATTTAATACAATTTTTCATGATAAAAGTTTAATAAAAGCGTGTTGGTACTTTCAAATTCAATGAAAAAATATTATTGCCATGACACACTTAGTAGCTGGCTGTTGGATTTACAAATATCGCTGAAAAATTATCCTTTGTCAACTGATGCATACTGATATTACATTCTGGACTCATTAGTATAAAAAATCAAATAGGATTATTCGATAGTAGTTTTCAAGAAATCTGGTATTACCAGGGAAAGGATTTTTTTAGTCTAGGCCTGCGTCCTTGCCTGTTTTGAATTCGCAAGGGTCCACAGATGGACAAATCTAGAACATCACTAGTGGCCTATAAGAACATATTCTTAAGGAAAACTTGTTTGGGAACCATTTTAATTTCGTAATTTCACATACATCTCTCACTAAATAATTAACACAGGCAAACACAATTAAAAACAGTTTCCCCTCAGAGAGTCACCTATACTTCTTGCTTGATTCAGGCCGTGCGAAAAATCTTAAACACTACGTTTCATTTCGATAAAACTACCATAAGAAGAAAAGGTTCGAATTTGTTTTCTAAATGTTGCATCATTTTGTCATTCGCAGTATTAATTAATTAATTATTAATAAAAACTTTAAATTCCGAAAACCAACTCACAAATTATCAGTTCGCAGTAGTGACAGCGTACAATAGTTTGGATTTCCGGAAAACTGTAGAATAAAGTTGAGCGAACCTTGAACCCCGTGTGCCCTTGCGTGACGTGCTGGCAAGTGGTTGGAGATTGCGATATTAAGGCGAAATTGCTCACGTATAGTAACCGTGATTGAAGCCAGGGTGTAGACGTTTTTGTTTTCTTTCTGATTCGCCTCTTGTTTGAAACAACTTCGTGTGCAAGGTAAATTGGTGCACGGCATCTGTTATTTGAAATGCAACTACAGGACGTTGTTGACTTCAGTGAAACAGAACGCCAGCAGGGCTCGTTGGTTGATATTTCTAATCAAATTGCCACGCCCTGCAGTAACTATACTGCAAACCCAAAATTATGATAGCCAAATTTTGAATAAGTACATTGGAATGCTTTTTCTTTGTTGATTTTGTTCAAAGAAAAATTTGCCAAGATTTTACACGCAAAATGTAAAATTAGACATATCTGTTATATATTCCACATTCAAAATTATTATAAACAAGCACGAGTATTGACAATGTTGGTCGTATACGATTCAGTGAGATAAAAATCATATACATCAATGACGTACGTTTTTTTCCGCCAGCTCCCCAATTTTCTATAGGGCCTCCCATCCAATCATATTTGCAAAATCAAATCCGAGTGCTCCTCCAGCCCACTGCCTACAGCTTCCAACGGGACCGTGCACAGGGGGCAGGTTAGGTCACTGTCCCAAGCCCATTCTCCGGAGGGGGTGCCTGGGTCTCGTTTCACCAGAAGACCGAGGAAACCGCATATTACGGACTTCGAATTCAATAGAAGCCCCTGAACCGCCTCGTTCAGGGCTCCTCCCCAATTCCTCCACGCGCCCCACACAGCCCAAACACAAAATACTCCAACACAGATAAGCACCACAGCCGCGGATACATAGCGATAAAGAAAACAAGTACATAGATACAAAGGGAAATGTTCGAAAGTAATGGTGTTTCACATACAAAGTCCAAAAAGAATGAGATGGTAAGATGTGTATGTATGTATATATACATACACACACACATTAAAGCATCAAATCAACATATATGAGTACTTGCTAATTGAATTGTTATATTACAAAAAACAGTTTCCGTTTTGTAAGAGTATACATTTATTCCTTGCTTCCAAATAATATAACCCCTTAAATGAAAAATGTTCTTATGTAAAGGAAAGAAACACGCTTGTGCTTTTAATTGAGTCCAGAAATGGTGATCTGCGTTCCATCTGCCGGGTGCGACTGCAACTGGGTGCGGCTCCGTCTTCCCTACCGGCCAGACTCTAACAAAAAAACAACTCCCAAGCAATCCCCGAGCGAGCCCACGGAGAGACCATCCAACAACGCATGCACTCGCACACGTCTGGGCAGCACTAGACGCACCGGGACCGGGGGACGGCGCTGTGGGACGCACTCCTGTGACGCTTCCCTTTCCTTTCCGCTTCCGGTACGCGTCATTCCCTGCCCCTGCCCTCTCCGCGGCCCTTCCCACCGCGCCCTACCACGCTCCACATCCGTCGCCCACGCTGCTGAGATTCGTTCACTTTCGGATGAGACAGACGGTCGCCTGTAAGTACAGTTCTACAGAGAGGGAACAGTGTTTGAAAAGATCATGATGTTAAAAGCAAAATCCTTTCCATATGATGTTCAAAATATCAATATTTTTTTTACATGTAGATGGTTGCAAACTGTGCCCAGTCGTAAAAGCGAAAGGGGGTCAAGAAATACATATGAGAATATATACTTAGAAAATTCAAATATTTAACTTTTGGGAACCTACCCAATTCTAATGATCACTCAAATGTTATTGAATATTTATCTGCTTTAACGTAACAATCAGCTGAAGGATATTTCGCAGCGATGCGACAAGGACATTTGAAGGTTTCCCTTCCAAGTACGATGCATTTGTGTGTGATCAATCAAAGCAAGCTTATCGTAAAGTGAACGGACCACAACCTCGCCCACCACCTCCCCTACGTCCTCAGTGCAACGCGCCCACATCCACTCTCCTCTGATGTGGCCCCTGTTCTCATCCTTTCCCTGTCTCCCGGCACCCGTGTGGCTCTCATTAACACTCCCCCTCTGCCGCACGTAGACATCGCCTCCCTTTGCCCATTCCTAGTTATCTCGTACACGAACCTCTTGCCGCCGCCGCCGTCGCCGCCGCCTCCTCAGCCCACCCACGCACGACCACATTCGTCGCCCCCACGCAAATTGCGTCGCCGCCCACGGCGTCCTCACAAACGCTGTCGTCCTCACGAGCGCCGCCCTCCCGTCCGCCGCCGCCCCGCAACCGCACGGCGCCACGCCGCGCCGTTAATTAATACACGCCTCGCACCGCGATTATTCTTGTAACCCGGCGGCGCATCTCCGCGCGATCGAAGCCGGCGCGCGCTCCGGGGCGGGGGCGGAGGCAGAGGCGAGGGCGAGGGCGAGGCGCGGGAGTGGGAGTGGGAGTGGGAGCGGGGGAGGAGGTGGAGGTAGAGGGGGGGCACAGGAGATTCGCGCGCCCGGGTGGATCTCCGTGGTATGAATAAACAATCGCCGAGCGAACCGCACCACCACCACCGCCGCCGCTATCGCCGCGGCCCTGCCAACACTGCGCGCGCGCGCAGCAAGCCGACCAAGTGTACTTACAATAACGGTTCCAAATCCGGGGGCGAGTAATCGCTAGCCTTGCATTATGCAAAGTGCGCCACCCTTTTAAACGCGGTGGCGGAAAGGCGTAGGCGGGCGGAGCGCGGGGTCGGGGTGGGGGCGGGGAGGGGTCGGGCGCGGTCGCGAGAAGAGCGAGAGCGCGAACCGCGCTACGCTAGGCGGGCGGCCACGGCCCGACGCGGGGGGAGAGGGGTCGGGTGGGGGCAGGGACGGCGGGTAGAAAGTTGTCTGCAGAGAGCAATGACTCCGGCCGGCGGTCAGCTGCCTTGAACGACCTCGTTTAGCTTCAAATGGAACTGTAAGACCCAGGGAGTTGAGCGCAGGCTTCTCCCACAGGCAAACGTGAGCAGACCACGTTTCTACAGAGATAAATGTCGAGGTATCCTTCACGAGGCGAACCTCTCACTCGCGCGCGACGCCGGACGGACCCGAACCATCTGGAGCGAAACTTGCGAAACCCCCCTGTCACCGCGCCGCCGCCGAGCCTCCCAATGACGCATAGCGAACATCTGCGTCAACACCTGGCCCCGCGCGCCCGCCGCGCCGCCCGCGCCGCGCGAATGTTTAATTTTACCTTTCCAGCGCACACGCAACCCGGCGCGCCGGGAGAAACCGAACCCGCCAATCAGAATATGCAAGAACGGCTACCCAAAGAGTGTGGGTACGGCCTTCGAAGGAATGCTGTTAATGGTCGTGGCTTCGTTCGCTGGGCGCGGCAACGGCGATGCTGCACCCAGCGCCGACCGCACTTTCTACACACCTTGGCGCAATATCTGGCAGGGGAGCAGCGAGCGTGCGATGCAGCCAGAGGTCGGCGATGGGGCGCCTTCGCGGAGGCCGAGGCGGAGGCGGAGGCGGAGGCGGAGGCGGAACCGAGCGAGTGAGCGGAGATCCGCGCGGCGATGCTCTCCGCGCGCTTCGATACGCCCGCCTCAGACCAATGATAGCCATTTGTTTGCTTATCCGATGGGAATGATTCGGCGAAGGAGCAGACCGGGAATGCAGTTCCTCACGCGCGTTGGCCAACGCGTCTGGAGATGACGGAGCTGGCGGATGATGGCGCAACGCTTCGAGTGCCAGTGGAGAAACGGGGGACGTGAATCTTAAACACGTTGCATCGTCATTCGCTCTCGCAAATTGCGGGTGATTCTGAAACTTCGAATGCGAAGTTCCCACAGATGTGGGAAGTACCTTCTTGAGAATTGACTAGTCAATGTTGTGATAAAGAAAAAAATTTCTCGGCTCGATTTTTTGTTTCAAGGAATAGTAAAATCGGCAGTCATGTGCGTTAGCACTTAAATTTTAGTTAAACAACTCCTTAAAAAAGAAAAACATTAATATGTACTTGTCCGTTCTCATGTTCAATAGGGCATGTAAATCCGGAATATATCCGAATTGTACTCTGAAAAGTAATCACTACAAAAGAAAAATGGAAAACATTAATAAAAATGGAATAACTGGAATGTCATAAAATATCAGAACAGTATATGCGTCTTTTAAGAAAAAAAATCACATTATAATCCTTGCATCCAACAGTAGAATAATAATTGAAACTAAAAAATTCAAATCAAATTAGAACCTATAAAAATAATTATATTACTATATGGATTAAACCTTTGGAGCCCTCGTTTAACTCCATATGGATCATTCCGCGCAAACCAAATTTCGCGTTACTGAAGGTCAGATAAGCCAAGAGAAACAGAAATTATGGAAACGCCTCCTCGACAAAGCCACCCTCACGACTCAGAAACATCCGGCACCTGCAGGTGGCCGCGCCACGAATTACCTGCGTAACGAGCACTCGGGTGTCGCCTCCAGTGCGATAGCGCGGACGTCCAACGTGTCGTTCCCCGGAACGCCCTCTCAAAGAGCCCTCGTCATCTGCGGCTCTCCGCGGCGGCGGCGGCGGCGGCTGCATGGCGAGACGGAATTCGCGAGGCCCTTTGCCAAAGCGGCGACGACCGCGTCCTCTTCCCGCCAACGCAGCGTCTGCCGCGCTCCTCTTCCCGTGGCGGATTCTCGAAATTCCCAGCCTCCCCTTTTCCAGCAATTCCCCTCCCCTTCCTCCGCGACGGTGGGTCGGCCAGCGGTCGCGCACGGCATAAACAACGCTCATGACGTATTCGCTCCCGCACGGCGTCATAAACGGGTCACGCGACGCTTTCAAGAGGATGCTTGTGTCAAGATTTCGTTCCTCGGAAGGCCGCGCGAAAGAGCCACTCCCCGTTTCAGCTCGCACGGCATTTTTCATTTCGTTACGAACGCAAATACCTTCTGTGGCACGGCACAGGATGCCGGAGGGAAGACTTGTTACAGATAACGCGCGCAGGCTGATTTGGGTTTGCTGTTACGTAAGTACGTCTCGGGTATGCAACTAGGCATGACCTACATACATGGCAATTACTTTAAACGTAATGTGCTGCTCGTGGAAACAACCGTTCTTTGACATGCAGCTTCAAAACTATCCAAACATAAACATACTTAATTTCGTTACTTGGTCTTTACAAATATATTTTACATAATCTATAGACACAATTTAAGAAACGCCCAATACGCAGACATTTGCGCCAACGTGTTTTAATTTAATAAATGACATGAAAATCCATCTAGCAGCGAAAAGTTGTCAGAATTCCTATTTTTTGAAGTGGTTACAATACTCGAATCTGCTTCTCAAGTGCGAACGAAGCAATATGGCTTGATGTGAAATTGGCGAGCCTGTGCACAAACTCCATGCGGCAACCTCATTCAGCGAGCTTATGCGAAAGGGAGTCCCTGGACGCTTCCTCCCGGAGCGAAGGCTGCTAGGAGGCAGCGTCCGGGGAGAAGCCCGGCGAGAGGCACAGCGAGGCAAGGCGAGGCGCCGGCGCAGGCTCCGGCGGAGGGGAGACCCGGCCGCCGCCGCCGCCGCCGCCGCCCGGCCCAGCCCGCAGCTTCCCCCGCTCCCCTCGCTCCCGGGGGCCCGGTCCACTTTCATTGTCGCAGCCCCGCGCCGCCGCGCAAGCCCACTCCCTCCGATGCCCGCTCCCGCGCTTACGCATCTGCGCGGAGGAGCGCACCACACATGTCCGACAGGAAGGCATTCTATGGCGAGGTATTGTTCGGGGGGATAATCGGGCTGCGGGGGCTGGACCAACACCCTTAACGGACTCGTTTAGCCAGTTGTAATCGATACAGCTCCTCACTCCCACACACAAAGGACACGCCGGCGGTGCCTCGATTGGCGAGGAGGGGAGAGGCGTGGTCCGCGCTGGCCTATTACACTGCCGGACGCAGGCGTCGGCGATTCGGGACGAGGCGGGGGCGGGGCAGGGGCGGGACGGCAGCAGCGAAAGGGACGACCGCGCGAGGACGAGTGGCGCCGGGGAGGGGTTGGAACCTGCGCGAGCGCCGGGGCGTGTACCTCGTCCCAGCGCAGGGAGACGCGCCGTCGTAAAGCTAGGGCTTGGGCGTGGGAGCGACGGCAGAGGCGGAGAGGACGGCGGCGCGTTCGACGGACGAGGTGGCGCCTCGGCGAAGAGCGTTTTGTCGTCCTAGCCGCCCCCGCCGCCACCACCACCACCACCACCACCACCACCACCACCGTCACCGCCGCCTGGGAGCCTCGCGTATGAAAAGGGATGAGCCATTAGCTAAGAACGAGAAGGGCTCCGCCGCCGTCGCCGCTCCACGTCGAGTCGCACAACGCTGCGTTACGATAGAGAAAATACAAGGTAGTAAAGCGCGCTAGCGGATCGTGAAGATATTTAACAGGCGTTGCGAAAGCGGCAAGGGAACGGGGAACGGTTCGTCCGCGGGTGGGGTGGGGTGGGGTGGGGGAGGCGGAGGAAACGGGGAAAGAAAAGCCGCGCGGTGCCGATGCTCGTGCATGATAACGCGCGAGGCGTCACGACCGCGACCCCGCGCCGGCCGCGCACGACGCCCGGGCAGACGCGCCGAGGGCACGCGGGCGGAGGAGAGGTGTCCACTGGCCAGCGGGGCTCCAGACAGCCGCACAAGAACACAGGGCGCGGGGCGAGAGGTTAAAGCACAACAAAAAAGGTAACAAGAGGAGGCAAGGTAGATAACCGATCAACAGAAAGCGCCTGGCAGATAAAGAGAGACTAAAGAATACACTTTGGAATTGCAGTGAATGAGAATGAACATATGAATGAATGTATGCATGAATGAATGAACAAAACCTCGAGAACCTCCGAGTTAAGAACACAAAAAATGGGTCCTATAAGGAAATTAGAAATAGAAAGCCTGATGACGATCAGATAAGAACAATAAAAAAAAGCTACCCGTGTGACGGTGAAAATTCGACAAATGCACACTCGTGAGATCGTGAACAATAATGTGTAATGCGGATATGAGAACTGTATAGTATTGTAAACCAACTGAACGAAAGTGCTAACGAATTGAGTAGAGATATAAAACCCGGAAATGACGTGTCTAATACAAAATCTTGAGAATTGCATAAGTGGCCAGCGCGCAGCAAACGCCGAACACGAGGGCGAGGAGCGTGAACTGATCGTGAAAGTGCAAAAGCGCTCGTAAAAAAACAGAAGAGTAGGAGCGCGGGGAGATGAAGACGCGAGACTGCCACGCCACGCCGCACCGCGCAGAGGGTGGGACCGGGTCCGGAGCCGACACCGGGACCGCGAGAGACAGGGCAGCTGCAAGAGGCTGCTGCTGCTGCGGAGGCGGCGGCGTGCAGCGCTCCGCGGGGCAAACTGGGTCGCAAGGAACGCGCGCGTCGCAACCTCCACAGACGTGAGACGGCGGCGGCGGCGGCGGCGGCGGGGCGGCGGAGGCGGAGGCGGGCGAGGTGCGGCGTGCGGCGGCGCCCGCGACACCACCGCGGAATGCGGCTGGCGGCGCGGCGGCTGGGTGACGGGCGGCTGGCGCACGCAGCCTCTCTACCCGCCACGCCCCGGCCCGCCCCCTGCCGGACAGACCGGATGCTGCCCCCACCCTCAACCCGGCCGATTCGGGCGCCTGCACGTGGAGCAGACGGCGGCCGGCCTTTTCACGCCACTCCACGCCCCTTTTTTTGGCCGCAGATGTCTCGCGGTGAGATTTCCTGAGAGTATTTCCACCGTATGTTGGCACCTCCACAATACACAACAAACAATACTTGGGAATTTTGTGAATGACGCCCAATAAATCACGTTCATACGTAACTTACAAAATAATTAGGGTAATATGAGCTTGTAAAGGTCTGTCCTTTCTGTTAGTGATTGGAAATGGGAAAATAAAATATGAATGTTAGTTGAAAGATGAATAAAATATATTTCTCTTCTGGCAATTTTAATATACCGTCATAACACTCAGACTACGGAAACACGTTCCAATACTCAATTCTCGTCATTTCACGATCCATTTGGTTGAAATTAATAAATATGGGACGTGAAATGCAAAATATGCGGTAAAGACTTCCAGGATATTCCATGACTTGCACATAGCACAGTCATGATGAACTTGTTTAATCAACTTATTAGTCAGGGAACTCAGGAAGTCGAAAAATGTGCTTACTATACCAGTTTGAGAATACTAATTTCGACGATATATTCGGCGTTGGTTCATCGACTGCAGCAGCGTTGGTATCGGGAACATACTCGTTAGCCGAGATTAACGGTATCCTGCACCTCGGGCATGTTGACCTTTTAATCCCCGGTCGAGGGGCGAGGAAAATGTCGGAGTGTTTTAGAAAGGCATCCGTTACGTGCCGATCAAGCATCTGGCAGACGACTCGGGGGAGAGGGACGACAACATTGTCTAAAAACCAGAACACTCATCCCTGGAATGTAGATAGGAATTAATATTTTCTGGCTAAAGCGCTGATTGTCAAACGAACTACTGTTATAACATAGTTTTGATCTCGTGCAAGTCTTTGAATATTCTGCACGGTCAGTCAGAAAGTATTTAATCATTTTGCTGAAATATTGGAACCGAAATTGTATTTTTTTGAACTTTTATATGATAATTACAGAGAAATTAGAACTTGACATCTTGATATTTTTTGTTTTTCCACAATCATCTTACTACGTCAATATTTCATTATTGCAGTAACCTATAAAGCAAGCTGTTAATTCCAACGAGCTAGGGTCTGATGCCCGACGCAAAATATCAACAAAGGAAAATTTAAGAGATTTGAGAAACATCGAATTCACAAAATTACAACTGGATCATTCATAATTTTAGGAGTGAACTCAATACTCATACTTTAGAATTGTTTGTGGCTAACCAATGGTGTATGATTTTCCTAGATTCTTTGGGAAATAACCATGGCGTGCCTAGTTTGTCTGCGCACAACTCTGCTCTTTATTCTTTCTGTCATTCAGTCTCTTACTGCTATGGCACTCGGATCGCTCGAGCACGTGTTAAAGCGCTCAACCACGGGCGACCTTCGCGTCGGGCGTCTCGGAATAGCCAGGCGTCGTCGCATGGAGCGCATGGTGCCGCGTCCGGCGATGCGGCCGACGCGACGCGACGCGACGCGGCCCGACACGACACGCCGTGACATGTCGCGACGCACGCGCGCCTCGCAGCGCAGACGCAACAAACACGGGCACGCGGCGCGGCGCGGCGCGGCGCGGCACCGAAGCAGCCCCCCCCCCCCCCCCGGGCAGACGCCCCTCCGCCCCGCCTCCGCCTCCGCCGCGGGACTCCTCGGGTTTTTTCCGGCCCCGAACACCGTCAGCGTTCGCCTGAGCCGATCCGCAGGCATGCAGCTTGCACGACGGAGTAATAACCGTTTCCTGGACGACGGGAAACGATTCCATACGTGCATTTCTCCGTAATTCTCCACTGCACTAAGGTCATATGCAGGGGGGTTCCGATAAGGCGAAATGAAGACCCTTAGGTCCAATTGTGCGGGGCTGTCATTTCGATACAATACATTTCCATAGCCTGGGTATTATTAAAACAGAATATTCTATTAAAAACAAACGCCTAAACGAACATTATTTTGTAACTAATTTCAATTACAGTATGTCTTATATAATTAGATAGCAAAACACATAAATCTATTTTTACATACTAATCTTATCAATCTAAATACAGAATTATTCATGCCAACTAAATCGTTTGAGGAAAACACTTCCATTAATGTCTTTCAATCCTCTACAAATTACAATTGCTAAACGAAATAAGGCGTTTCGTTCATGTTCTAGAGAGATATGAAGAGTATGCTCTTCATTTCAAACACATGTCTAAGAGCAAAATATCCTAAATATATTCGAAAAAAGTGCACAAAGAACTTCATCAAGTAATTCATATTCATAAATAGAGGCGATTAATTTCACTGATTATATATGGGTGTCTTCTCACATTAGTTTATAGTCCATCCGGTAGTGTCCAAGGAAACCAACAAACAACACTTAAACTTTTGACCTTATTCACGACTAGGAGCATTCGTAATTTTGACTTGGGATACAGACAGCTGCGAAATCTTTACCACGATTCAACGAAACCAGTTTCAATGTAGTATTAGATGTCTTAATAGTTCAGAGACATCTCAAAAATACGAGACGTCCCTATTTATAGAGCAAAAACCCTTCGTTTTGTTTTGTATGTTAGGTCGTCCATTAAATATCAAGATCTTACGACCCTAGGGACCCGGCACCCGCCGCCAGAGCTTCCGCCCCCCACCACCGCCGCGCGAGAACCAAAAATATCGCCCGCGTCGACTTCGCTGACCGGTGTTTCGTGCTCCACAGGCAGGCATTTCCTTCGCCCGGTCTTTTTCGCCGTAAAGAAGTCAAGAAGAAGCATTGCTGCCAACTCGCTGCGTCGCAGTCACGTTTGCCTACAAGCGAGTTACGTCAACATGCAACGTCAACATTTCGTGTTCAGAACGCACGATACAGAGAAGCACGAGCGATTTCTACTTCTCGCTAACGAAAACGAGCCGAGATAATGTTAAATGAAAACGAAACGAGTTCAGTGTACCAGACCTTTATTTGCGTACCAGTATTATGTCAAGTCCGGATAAAATTTTATAAAGCCGATTTGAGAGTCTATGATTATCATCAAATTAGCTGGAATACTCGCATAATGATCCGTGTTTCCAGGAAACTTCGAGCATTTTAGCAGGTATTTGTAGAGAAAACAAGAGTATCACGGTATTTTTTCACCATGCGTCCAAACTGTTCGGAGAATCGTCCGTTGGCCGTCCCCGCCAACAATTCATCAAATACCAACTCCGCACCTGGCCCCAATCCGCACGAAAGTCGTTATCTTTCGCAACTTACGCACACCCAAGTAGAATTTTCCTAATCACCCTTTCCCAAGGAAAGAGTCGCGAAGCATCGATTTCCTTTCCAATCCTCATTTCCCGAGAGGAAATTGAATACCCGACGAAAACGTAATTAAGGCTTTCTTTCGATTGTGCTCCGCGGCGCAATTCCGACGCACGCTTGCCGCACCGAGGGAGCCGGTGGCCCTGGCCGGCGGCTCGATGGACAGGTAAAAGCCCAACCCGCAGCCTCCCGCCGCGCTATCTGTCGCGTCTCATTGCATGTGACAAGGCGCAAACAAAGAGGATTTTCACGCGGCGATTCCTACGGCCGTCCCGCCCTCGATTTGACGCACAATACCGCCGCCCCCTCCCCGACCGCCCACAGCTCCCATCACCGGCAGCGCCCGACCGGTGCGCGCCTGTCTCCAATCGTCCTACCAGATAATTTATCAATTAAACTTTGGCACCGCGGCGCAAGCGGCAGCGGTGGCTGCAAAGTTTTCTTGGAAAACGGAGCTGTCCTCCCTGCGGTATCGTACACAATAGCAAAGGGGCTTTGTAAACGGGGGGTGGGGTGGAATTACGACATCTGCTTTTATTTCGTATTGTAACATGCGTTGCAGTTCTAAATAAAAGAGAAAGGCCGGTGAACGAACACCCTTCAAGGGTTTTAAACGTTTAAACACTAATTTACGAGCGCGAGGGTCGTTTTTTGTTACATTGGAGTCGTTTAGACGGCGTATTGCTTTTCAAATTCGTTTTCAACTGTGGCTGCACGTAAAAGGAGCGTACATACGCCCGCACCCTTCACCATGCTAATAAAATGACGCAGAGAAATCAGAGTTGCATGTGTGACCAACTCTCGAAAGAAAATAGTAGAGACTTTACTACGCTACATAATGACGCGTGACGAAACATTACTTAGCAGCTCGGGCGACCGAACGGAGTTTATTGTCAGCATAGTGTGTATTGCGTGTTGGTTTTGATTCTGACAAACGTGAAATTCAAAATAAAATATATCATCACCTTTGAAATATTCTTCACAAAGTGGGTTCCTGACTACACACTTGGGTAGAGATTTCAAATAAAAGTGTACTAAACTGTAATTATGATGTAATTGTACTATAACGCTTATCTTACAATGCACAATCAGAAACACTATTCAACATTGTTGAACACTGTTGACGCATCATACAATTAGTAAAAACGACGTTTGTTAACACGCATTTGTAAGTAGGAGGTACATTGTAGTTCAATGTTAGGAATTAGCAGTACCAATGAATAATAGGTACGTT
The DNA here is from genome assembly GCA_964035755.1 of Teleogryllus oceanicus. Taxonomy (NCBI): domain Eukaryota; kingdom Metazoa; phylum Arthropoda; class Insecta; order Orthoptera; family Gryllidae; genus Teleogryllus; species Teleogryllus oceanicus. The sequence goes on along the minus strand of CAXIVR010000001.1, from coordinate 115,027,534 downwards.
TTCGAATCATTCGAGAACTATGTGGGATATTATTCAACCACATTACATTCATTTAATCTAATTTTCATTTACTATTTATTCACTTATTCACTTTCATATACTATATAGTTATTTATAGTTTTCATATACATACTCAATTTGTCTTCTAAGTACCACAGCCCCCTTAAATACAACATACGTTCCTAAAAATATTAAAATTCACGGGAAGCCACACACCAGTGATAAAACACCTGCGTTACAGTTCCACGACATCAGATAGCTTCACGGAACAAAAAACAATGCAGGAATAAAACGAGACACTCAAAATCAAAAGGGCACAATCAAAAATTATTCAGGGCATAGGTAGGAAACACGGGCACAGAAATGTTAATCTAGGAGATGCGCTTCGTCTAACTTCGTCTAGGAGAAGCCAATTAGTTTCTAACAACACGATAAATAAAACATGTCTTATTCGTCTTCCTTTGAGACGCACGTTTTCTTCTAAAATATTTTTTTATGAATTTTTAATCATCAACACCATACAACAAGCTCTACAAATTACCAACATATCGAAGAAATAATACATTGTAGCATCATATACTACACTCGCCCGATCAAGCAACCCAACACCCAGGCAATCGGCTGAACAATAGTGAAAATCTTCGAAGACTCAAGAGATGTCATATCCTACAGTTGCCTTTAAAACCAATTATGTGAGAGATACTCTGTACAATGTTTAATGTCTTTCTACTCATCAAAAAACAATTTACTGAATGTTTAAATTTAAAAAAAGATTTGAAATTAGCAGTAAATAAAATAAAAAAATAATTTTTATTAGAGGAACAGTGAGAATGTAGTCTAGGGTCTAGGCTAGGTTAGGCTTGCCGCCGAGCACCGCTGCAAGGCGCATCTCTAAACAGCGCTGCGCAAAAAGACAAAAGTTCCGGACGGTGCTGACATTAGGCCGTCGTTTTTCTAACTCCAATTCAAAGAATTTTGAACTCCGCGGTTTGTCTTACAACGAATTTAAAAAAATAAGGTTTAATTCTCGTGATTCACAGATTACAGTGCAACGTAGATATGCCCTCTCTTTAAGCTGCGCTGAATTAACACATCTCTTTGCTCATTTCCAGAACGTTTATCAGAACGTCTAAAAAGTTTTCATTAATACTCTGTCCACAACATATTCACGAAAAGGTTACGCGAATGAAGCGACTCAGTCTGTAATATAGAATTTACTATCTTGTAACCTGTTTCTCCTAAAATTATCAACAAACAGTTCCTTTAAATTATTTGCAGGAATTTGCGTCGAAAAATACACACATATGTATCAATACACACATGTGTATTTGTGTCTGCGCGTGTGTTATCGATAACTATCATGGGGTTGCATATCGAATATCTTCTTGAAGTGAAAATAGGATTGTCCATACATAGGGCATAACTGCTTAGCAGGCAATCCTGGCAATAGCTCACAATACTAAACGCCAATGCATGTGACACAAGCAGTCGTGCGGCGTGTTTTTGTTTGTTTTCAAGGGGCGCGATTTTCGTGAGATTGGGGCTAACGCAAGAACGCAAGCAGGACTTCCGGGAACTGTCCAAAGAGAGGTGCCCGCGCGACGCTCAGCCAACGAGGAAAGATACCGAAAGAGCAACATGAACAGTGGAAGCTGCCTGGCAGGGTCGAAGAATCTGTTCAAGTAGGTAAAACTCGGAGACCTAGCCATTCCGGCCACTTCCAGGCAAGAAACGGGTACGTCAACCACAAACAATTTCATGAATTTTTCTTATAGTTCACACCCTATAAATTTTATTTACTATTTCCTTGTGCACACATATTGTTTGCAAATCGTTGAACATCTTAGTGGAAAACACGTTTGGGCGATTTATTTGTGCTGCACTACGAGAACAATCTCCAGTTTATACACTTATCAAGAGATAATCTTAAGAAATCTCAAATGTTCGTCTTGTCAAGTGAATCAATGTTGGAAACTGATTTCAAATAATAGAAAGTTCAAAAAATAATTCCTAGATATTCCAGCAACGAATAGAAGAACCACGCGGGTATAAATCAATTCCACAGCGATGATGCACAATATATTTCCAAAGGTAACGTAAAAATAATTGTACCATTAAAATAGAATCACCGTTTCAACTGGAGGCAGTAAAGTCGGGGATGGCGGGGAATGAGCTGGTCGTCGGGCTTCGCGCGAAATCCGACGGGCGGGGCGGGGCGAGGTAGAGGTAGAGAGAGGACGCGGACGAGTCGGCGGGGGGGCAAACCCGTGGGGTGGCACTGGAGCCGGTGGGGGGAGGGGGTCGCCGATACGAATCCGCGCAGCGTCGCTCCTCTCTAGCTCTCTCCGGGTTCCTCTCCAACTCATTTAAACTGTGACGCACGTAAATTGCTTTCCAGGCCCATTTCCGTCCACGCGGCCAGACTTCCTGCGCTGGCCGGCGAGGCCGACCTGCCCGCCTGCCCGCTTGCCTGCCTGGCTGCTCGCGCGCCCGCCGGGTTCCCACGCGCGACGCCGCCGCCGCCGCCGCGCGGTTCTTTTCAAAGTGCGGATGCACGAGCGAACGCGCGCTTTCTACGCCTGGTTTTGCATGGCAGGCTCAACTCGCCCCTCGATGGCGAGGCCTGAGGGAAATGCAGACTTCGGGTCATTTCAAACGGCCCTACAAAATTAGCTTCTCCTGACAACCGGATAGCTATGGATGATGCCATTAAAAAACGCACAAGTCCATCTGATACTCACAGAAGATTTTGCAATTCACTCAGGAATGTCTTGAATTTTATTATAATTCCATTGTCTCCTGATACAGGAATATTTTTTAATATCACGAAGGGTTCAAAGCTCTCGTTTTTATCTATATACAAAAGATGTAAAAATCAATATTCAAAGTGAATAGGTTCTTTGCGATGAGCAAAGTTTTTCAGAATTCTATCATGTGCGTAACGCGCTGCCGAAGTGAAAAAAGTTTTTTAAAACAACTGGATAAGTATTGTGTTCAACACATTATAAAAAAATCGAAGTACGAGTCTGAATTTCCATAAAGAACATTCTCGTTTATTTCACAGAATTATTTATTATAAATAATTCTTCGTTATTGATTCTTTATTTCAGAAGACTGAATATTGTTTTCAGCACAACACACATATGTAACATGAAAACAATGTAACGTTAATTAGCAGTTAAGTAATTTTCTAAATAGAAAAGTTCGAATGCAAATTTTCATTAGTTTGAAAAGCCTGGACAATCGACTGCCTCAATGGGAAAATAGTGCCTTAAATTTAATTACTATTTCCTCATTTAAAGCGCCATCACACTGAAATGTGATTCGCATTTCGAAGCCGATGGAATTTGGTATTCACAATGATGTGTGATAAAGGATACCAATTCGCTTAATTAATGCAGCAACAATTTTTAGAGAAGTTTACAAATCTTAATAATAACTTCCATATATCTTTTGTACGGTCTTCTCTTCTTTGAAAAGTCCTCTATTCTCCTACATGATAATTGATAGTCATTAAATTATTAGTCGTTTCTTTTCAAATTCAAAATATATACGAGTTATATTTACACCGCAAACGTGCTCATATATTTCCCTCTCTACCAATTCAGTACTCTCCTTTAAATGAACCAAAATGCTTTAAATAACAATTTCGAAAGAAGCTTGAAACCTCACAACACCGAAGAAACTGCAATTCCAAAGACGGCGCGATATTCGGGGCAAGATCGATGGAATCGTGGGAGCGTGGACAGCGTGCTTGCGGACCATCAACCCCGCGCGTTGGCGGTTCCCGAGGTCGGGCGCTTGCGGTGGCGCCCGGGTCGGCGTCGGCGCCAACGCCGCAATCGTACCGGGCAGCTCGTCAAGAGGCGGGGTGGGTCGGGGTGCTTTCCAGGAATGACGCGAAGGGCCCGCCCGCCAGCCCGCATACTGGACCGAAGCCTCGTTCTCGCCTGATAGACTGCGCCATGCGCATGTATTGTGGATCAAACTACTATCGCGTTATTTTTACATGTATCTGGGTTAGGTAGATTTCTTTTTATTTACTTTTTGGGATGTATTAAATAAATAAATCTCTAATATGTCACACACAGCTTCTAAAAAAGGCAGAAAAAGGGACTATTTCATTTAATGTATGTACCGCGGTATTATCTCATGAACTTTTTATGACAGCTTGCAACTGGAGTTTTTTCAAAATATAGTAAGGATATTGCTTTGGACTATCCCATACAATAGTCTTTACTTAGTTGAAAATATTCGAACCTAAACACAAATTAATAAAAAAACGGGTAATTTTTTTTTAAAATTTCAACAGGTTTGAAAAAAATCAATTTTGATGGTCATTTTTAATTATCTCTCTTCTCTTTCATTCTTTCAAAGACCATTTAAGATTAATGGAATTTTATTGAACTAAAGTCCGTAGCCAGAGTTAGGGGTGGATTCTTTCAAGTTACGATGAAGGCATGCGTATAATATTTTATATCCAGTAATTTTTGTTCCCATCTACTGGTCTGCGCTTTATCTCGTCAGGGGTCTAGATAGGGGTTAGACAGGGGGCGTCAAGGGGCAAATAGCAAGAGAAATTTTATACACAAGCTATAAAATAAAATTTCTTAGCTCTTCTTGAATTCGGTTCAATTTTCGATTTTCAGTCATATAAAACTTCTGACCTGTCAGTCGCGCTATTGATGTCAAGAAATGGAGCCCTCTGAAATGGACTCGCACGAAAGCAGCCACCGGCATTCGGCTTCTGTCAGTACTCACCTTTTTCTCCGTCATCACGTACAGATGCATGAGCTGCGAGTCGAAGTGCAGATCTGGGTTGACGGGCGAACCCTCGTCAACGACGAGGTCGCCGTACTCCAGCGCCTGAGTGGAGCTCTCCACAACGACCTACAAATGGACGAAGCTCGTATTACTATCATGATCAGCCAGGGGAGAAACTATAGATACTAGAACCACTTGAGTGGTTTCTATCATCAACATAAAAATAATGAATAATGTGTTTCAAAGAGAAATTTCTTGCTCATCAATCACAAAGACTAAAATGAAAAACAATTTAATATATGTAAATATGCATTTTTATTTTCTCGCCTATTACATTATGTAATATGCCATCTAGAACACAAACTGCACATTCACTTTACGAAAATTCATACAGACGACTGAAATTCGACCACTCATGAAGGTATTTTCTTCGCAGATCATTTGTCACTAAGAAATTAAACACCGTAATTTAAAACGTTTCTTACGCTAATTGAATAAGAAGTGTCAAAATTACTTTCTAAAATATTTCATAATTGATGAACAATATAGATGACTCTTCTAAAAAAATCGTAATTGGAAATTCTAAAAATAAATTGATAATTCTATGAATATAAAAGCTGAAAAGGAAGTATTTTCATGTGTCACTTTTTCCTCCACAAGTTGAAAGAACCTAACTCGAAACGCTCGCGAACCAAACGGAAAAATAAGTCAAAATATAGCGGAAGCAACAAGCAACCGCCTGCAAACACCGGTGTCGACGCGGTGCCGAAGAACATTGCAGAAGTCGTCAACTCGACGCAATTGCGCAGGTGCAGCATCGCACAACAAGAAATAACGTCCGACTTGGACTCCGCACGCCCCAAAATTTTGGAACCTGTCTCTCGCCACCTTCCTTCCACCTCGTCGCCTTCCGTGCGAAGACGCGGCACCTCTTCTCGCAACCAACGTACGTCGCCCGAGGACGACGCGTGCGGGAAAGATGCTTACGACCTCGGAGAACAATGCGCATTCCCGATACGGTTGACGGCGCAAAAAACGCACCTCTCCCCGCCTATCGTACCTCGTGTTGCGCAGAAAAGAGGAGGGGGAACGAGGAGGCGGGTGCGGGGGCGGAGACCGCCGCGAAGCGCAACGCGCGCAACAAACGAAGTTTTCGCTCCCCCCGGCCCCGCCCCCTGTCGCTCACGCACTTGCGTCACGCAGACGCACCCGCCCACGTGGCGCCCTGTTGCTCCTCGATGGGCGGAAACGGAAAACAAAGACGACCCCCGCGGGATAGCTTCATTGTGACGAGCTACCTCAAGATGGAGATGGTGGATCTTCCAAGTACATCTCAATGAATTTCAGGGCATGAAAAAGAGCTTACTTGTTTGAAAACGACATTTCAACATAAGAAATGAAGCGATAATGGCCAAATGAGAATTTCCGAAATCTTTCTTACTAGCCTGGTTTTAGGACGAAGGCTTGAAGGCAGTGTTGTAAATTCAACTTGTTTGAACAAAGATATTCACTAGCACATTTGAGATTCACAATTGTGATGATTTAATTTGTATTTTTCATGTAATACCTTATTTAAATTGCCACGTTCGTCTCACCTTACAAAAATATATATTGAAAAGAAAACGACTTTCCTGAGGCTCCGTAACAATACTTCAATTTCAAGTTTTTCTTTTGTAATAAGACTCCTTTACAATCTTAAATTGGTATCTTATATCATGTTATACGTTCACAATTTTTATTTTTTTTCGTTAATGGCCACTTCATCTTTCAACCCGATGTAAAGTGAGAGGTGAATAGTTTTGTAGTAGTTTATTGTCCGTCAGGCGATGGGATCACAATACTTGGTCACCAGAGATCAAATTGGCCATTCAACTAGCGAATTCTATGTGTTAAAAAGGGTAGAATCTCTAATCTAAACAATCCAAATAAATTCGAGTTGTTCTTGCACTTAGCGTTTCGTAACATTAACCGATATATTCTAATCAACTTCAATCCAAACCTACAATTGCCTTTTGGCATTTATCCTGCAAGGTTATTTGTAATCTTGATGTCATCTCATCAGTTATCCAGGAAAAATTGAAACAAGGCAGTACCCACCGTTCTCACTGAACTGAAAACACTCATGCGAGAAATAATGGCTCATAACGAGTCCTTGCTACAAAATTACTAATTTGTCCGCCATGATCATAAGCAGTTTGTAACACTTGAATTTGTAGTAGCGCCAAGTAGCCTCCATTCATCTATGATCCCTGCACAGCTGTTGTCATTTGCTTAAACGAAAGGTGCTACTGCTACTGAAAACCACTTCCCGTACTCTAGGATGTACAAAATAGGTTATTTATTATAATTATTATATTATTATTAAGTATTATTAATTATTATTATTATTAGTCCATTTATTGACAGCTTTCTTTACATCTATACCCTCTTTCTAAACGTGTGCAGCACGCCGTTGGGATGTTCCTCACAGAGGTTGAAAAATTAAGCTCATGTGTACGAGGGTGACGATGGGGAGGAGGGACATAGGCTTTTCGAACGCCCACTGCTCAGTCGATGCGTAAATTCCCAATCTAACAGGCCTATCTCTTCCGCTGCGTACATTCGTTATCTTTCAATTGGCTCGTCCGCGGGCGAAAGGCAATTATAGTGGAATGCACGCAGATAATGGAAATATGTCACCGACGCTCGGACCGTCACGTGCCACCGCAAATTGCAAGCGCCACGGAATAACCGGTACTATATTTAAAAGTTCGCCGTGATTCAAATCTGAAAAGGAGAGGACGCACGGATAAAGCTTCGAGCGATCGCTGCACGGCCACGCGCATTTAAGAGAAGAGACCACAGTACTTTCGAACGTGGCGCATAAACGGGGAACGTTGCTACAGTCATTTTGCATCACTTCTGGTGTTTTGCCCCACGATCAGTGCATAATCAATAATGTGCAAAACATGTGAACGTTTATAACCGATGTAATCCAATACAATTCTTTTATAATATGGTTCTTTGAAATAATTATAATACACTGATATTACAAATATCCATCTGAATAATGAATCACGAAACAAAAACATCGCTAAGCACTTCGTAATATTCATCTTCTCTACACTCGCAATTTATACTTTCGTTTTTTAAATACGAGAATAATTATACGCTATACGTAAGCAACTTGAACATACGATAAAATACAACCTACTTAAGTTGAAAGCACACGACTACTGGGGCGAGCCTCCCCGTCGACGGCGGCAGTGGCATGTTCCTAGCGCATCCGCGCCCACCTCGGCCTCCTCCCCAAAGTGCTATCGACTCCGGCCGGGCGCGGGCGCCGCGCGTGCGATCGCGTGCGCCTTGACGTGTGCGCTCCCGCGTGCCCCGGCGCGTCGCGAGCCGGACCGGGGGGAGGCGGACCGGGCGGGGGCGGGGCGGGATCCCCGCAACGTCCCCACCCCCGCCGCGCCGGCAAAGGTCAGCGGCGCCGGCGCGTCGCGAGCCGGACCGGGGGGAGGCGGACCGGGCGGGGGCGGGGGGAGCGGCTGGGGACGCAGCGCTGCCGCCCAGCGGAAGGACCCGCCGGCCGGTCGACCGGCCGCTCCCTCGCCGTCCGCCTCCGCGCATCCCAGGTGAGGCCTTCGCCCACGCCCACGCCCCCGCCCCCGCCGCCCCTCGCGCTTTCACGCTCGTCTCCGAAGCGACGTGAGCCCCTCTGCATCGCCAACTCTCCTCTCCGTTTCGCGCGGAAGAACTCGCTACGGCACCCCAGCTCCAACTTCCTTCTTTTTCCATCTGTTCGTGCACACGGAGGCGTTGTTTCTCTTCATTTTCGATGATCTCCGTCTTGCCCTATTCTTAATCAGGCACTCTTTGAAATCCAAACCTCGTTGTGCTTCATATCAGTTCATAGTTATTTGATTTCGTTGGTTTATTATTTTTTGTTGTATTCTGCAGTTGGTTCACTCTCGTTTCTTCCATATACCTTATTTTACCTCATTTCACCAACACCTCTCCTAGTCATCCCTCCTAGTCAACTTTTTTCAACCTATTTGGCATTGCCAATCAGAAAAAACTATTCGCATATCAACCGTCTCCGACTCAAAATTTTCTTTCCCAACACTTTTATCAACTGTATAGCACCTTGTTTCCTTCTCTCCCTTACCACTTTTGGAATATTCGGTCTATTCTCTTGTCCCTTCTTTTTCCAGCCGGTGCTTCTCTTCTCAGCGGCGTCGTGCCGGTCTTTTGTAAGCGCTGTCCTTCCGCGTCGGCGTGGCGACCCGGGAAGGTCTCGGCGCTGCAGCGTCACCCGCGCCCACGCCCACGCCAACGCCAACGCCAGCGCCAGCGCCAGCGCCAGCACCAGCGCCAGCGCCAGCGCCAGCGTTAGCGCCCGCCCCCCTGGCCATGCGCCTCGCTCCCACTTCCTCGCGGCCGCCTCCGCAACCGCTTCATCGTCGTAATGTGAGTCAAGGCTGCTGTTGCCGCCTTCGCCGCTCGCCGCCCAGCGGCAGGAAATCCGCCCCGGCCGAGACACGAAGCCGGGTCGCCCATTCACTTCGCCGGTCACGCGCACCTTCCCCCCGCGCGCGCGCGCGCCGTCGCCGGCGGACCGGGGACAACGGCGGGGGAGGGGGCGGAGGCGAGGACGAGGGCGAAGGTGGAGGCGGGGGCGGGGCCGGAGCCCGTGAAGCGCCGGAGCAACGCCGTTGCGCGACCCACAATAGGCTCGCTTCCGCATGCGTTCCGCCGTCGTGACTACGCGCCACCCGGACACCGGAGACCGACCACAGACCACCCGCTCCAACGGAAACTACCTACATGACACACGTGGCCATGTTGTGGCATTCGGCATTTTACCTTCTTCATTAATCTCCATTGATGCTTTCAAATACTTTAGTGTTTTGACGGTTCACAAGAGGATGTAATAGTATTTTGAGAGACCTGCACAACTACTGTTACGCCTCTACGCACTTTAACGGTTCTCAAATTTAACGCATCATTTATAGAGCGATGTAAGACGTCTCGAAGAACAGTGGAAAATGCAAACGGGCCATTATCGTCTGTCATATCTATACTAAAGCTCCACATTAACGATATTTGTTATAAAAACACATTTCAGAATAATTTTCAACAGCATTCTTCTGAAGCCGAATGTTCACCCGAGTTGAATAATAATCAAACAAACAAATGCATCCACATCTCTCACAAACGCGCCATAAAATTGAGAGAATTTTCAGATACACATAATCTGCGGAGTCGCAATACGAGGAAGGAACATTTAAATGCACATATCAATGTTGTTTGAATACGAGAAAAAATGTAAAATGAATGCGTAATTAACATTCATGCATTTGCGTTCACAAAACAACTAAAGCTGCAGATATTGCGATGCCTTGAGCATTACACCCTTGCGTAAGCGCTCGGGTATCGACTGGCTGGAGAGAAATTAGTCCGATTACAATGCGCGGCGGCCAGCGGGCGGAGCTCAGGGACGTATTAACAGCTGGTCGATGCAGTAAACGACGTAAAAGACAAATTATTCGTAGCGTACAGTTCTTTGCTCGGACAAAAGACCGTATAGAGGAATACATCAACTTATATGGCATCATTTCCAGGCAACTCGATACAGAATATCGAAAAAGATTGTCGTTCTACGTCGTAAATAGGTGTGGTGAACTCAAGATTTTTTCCTTCTAATAACACTACGCTTTTTCCGTTTTCCAACGATATGCAGTTACTACTGTCATTATGAATGAGAGTTTCCAGTTGAGAGTAATCTGCGTGACATACCGTAACAAATATTCCCTTATTAATAGCGCGCGTGTTAGATAATGTCTATAAAATTAAACTACGATTGAGGATGATCAACCTAAATCCCATTAACCACTTAATTACGTTTTTAAATCAATATATTTTGCTTGCTTATATTGTAAGGAAGAGTTAAGGTTTTTCTAACCAGTTGTATTGTCGCGTCGTCCTAAGTAGGTTATTGTATGTATGTGTGATGCACGTCTCTGAACATGTTTCAGTATTCCAAGAAAACGTACTTTCACAACAAGACAGTAATTCAATTTTACAACAGCAATTTGCTTTGGACCTCAAATCTGACCTGGATCCTCGGAACCATCAACACGAATTTTCATTCATTACAAACGTTTCGTTACATCAAGGGAGAATTCTGTATTATTAAACAATGAAGCATTAACCACCATATGTATGATCACAAGAATTCATTGTTTCTGCTAAGACAAAGCTCCAAATTTCGCGTTCATTTCAAAATATGCAGTTCACTGAAGAAAGGAAGTAACGACAAATTGGAATTCCGACACCGTATCCGCCCCAGAAGGAGCCCAATTATGAAAACCATTACAAAGTCTTCAGCCGGCCGCATCTCCTCTTTCTCATGCGATGGAACGGGGGGAAAGGATCGCGCCTCCGTGGAATCAAAGAACGGGAGAGGCAGCAAGAACGAATTGGCCGAGTCGGGACGCAGTCACAAGAACACAGCGGCAATTATCATAATTAAATATTCATTTGAGAACCCTTTATTGGCAGTAAGAGCGAAACTTCTACGTGGAGCGAACGCCAGCGGGAGGAACGAATTTCGAGAGCGCGTGGGCCCCATCAGTCAACCCCCTACGCCCGATGTTCCGGCGGAGGTCCCCGCCCACTCCGCCAGCCCACGACCGCGGCGACGCCACGCAGTGTCACCACTCGCCACTCATTTCGGCAGCGGCGGCCCTAAACTCCACACACATTTGCATACGTTTCTGGGACCACAACGCAATCGGACCGTCGAAAATACATGTCAAAAAACACACAATAGAGTGCACGTAAAAATACTCACTTTCCTTTGTGAGTTTACATCAGGAGAAATCGTTGTGGACATTTTTTGCAACGTAGGCACCAACCCTTTACTTTGTGAAACTATATACTGGCATCATTCTTCTTGCATCACCTACCTACGTATTATCAAGTCATTTAACAACTCTACGTAATGCCGCAATGGATTGTCACATTTTTGAAAATCTAAAAACGTACGTTCCAAAGTCACCTCACAAACATCCTATATAAATTCTACTCAGTATTGAGACAATACCCCCATTTACATTGCCAAATCAAAATTATCACCAGTGAGCAACAGGGTGTACATACAGTGAAACGCAGAAAATCTACCCATAGGTCGGTCGAACCGTCCATGTTGGCAACTTTTTACATCTGTTAGTGGTAAGGGTTGAACGTGCAATAAACTGCAGTTGCGTGTGAATTGGGCAGTTGCGCGCCCGCTCTTCTCGGCTCCCGTCCCGCGGCCGGCGCCAGAGCGGGCACACCGGCGAGCGGGCACCGGCGAGCGGGCGCGGCAGATGACGCTTCGCGGGGCAGCCGGGGCATCGCGCGTCCGCGTTTTTCCGCGACCCACCTCTCCCTCCCCCGCAACTGTTATAACAGTTCGCTACATGGAAAGGGAAGGCGGAAGAAATAGCCAGGTTCCCTGGGAGCTTGCCGCAGAGGATTCAATTACTTTCAGAAGGACGCGGGCGGGGGGGGGATGGGCCGGGTGGGTGCGGGCGGGACGGAAGTGAAGGGGCCGCGCCGCCCAGCGCAGCAGAAGACGTAGATGGGGATGGATCGGCGGTTGCGTGCGAGCTCGGGGAGCTCTCGCCCCCGCATTGTCTCAAATCCTCTACTCCGCCCCCTCATCGCGACCCCTCCTATCGTGCGTACTTCTTTTCCTAGAGGATGCGGGAGCTGCAGCGGCGGCAGATACGATGCTCTTGAAAACGAGGGCGACGGTGGAGGAGTTAGGGAAAGAACCGACGGAGCAGTAGATGGTGGTTGGAATGATATATGCAACGCTGGGGGACATCTGCGGTGGCAAAATTAGCGTCGATCTAAAAATTGTGAAAACTGCGGAGGATGTAATAAAGCCCCATGCAAAAGGACCGGAGATGAGTGATGATGCAATGATGTAGATGGTGAAGGTGATGGTAATGGGACTAGCAATCCTGAAGGAGGTAGAGGAGAAAATGAAAAGCAGAAGAAGACTGGGGGCACGTGAAACGGATGGCAATAACGGGCGCAGAAAGGGCAACAGGGGACAGAGAGGCGTATGGAGGTAATGCGGCTGGCAAACACTGCGGCGGGAACGGAGCGAGAAATGCCACTCCACGACGCATCGCACGACAAACAGCGACAAAGAAATCGCCAGCGGGATATTCAACGAGGTCGGCGGGAGACGACTACCGCAGCGCCTGCTCCATGAGCGCCAAGGGACTGGAGCGCGGGGCGGGGAACGGGCGGGGAACGGGCGGGGCAGGGGGCGGCGCCGCGCGCACCCACCGCCGGGCTCCCCTACGCATGGAGTCGCTTTGGGGGCGGGGGGACGACGCATTGGGGGCACGCGACGGCGGCGGACGAGGGGCCAGAGGGGGGCGTGGTGCGTCAAGACTTACGCCGTAATCGGATTTAGGTGCCGCTATTCTGGGTCGTCGTTTCTCGTGGTCCCAGCCCCTTGCACACGCGCCGCCCCCGCCGCCACGTGCGCGCCTCGCCGCGCCTCGCCTCGCCGCTCCGCGCCACCCGCTCCCGTTCTGTGCGAGGGCGGCGCACGCGGGCCCTCGGCGGCCTCAGACGTCGCCGGCGGCGCCGCCCGGCCGTGGGCCTCAGCCGAGGAGACTTCCTTGCGGAAATTGGATCTGCGGTCGCGCTCGGTACATGTTAACGAACAGCACGCGGGCCTCAGTTGGAACGCTAGAGCAGCCAGTGGGGGGCAGGGGCGGGGCCGAGGTCGGAGATTCAATCCATTTCCACTTCGATCCTGCCCAAAGCTTGCTCCATTGTGCATGTTTCTATATTAAACATATGCAGTCAAAAGAGACGCTGACTCGTATTAACACAAGCACCAATACTCCAAACAACGTATCAATTCATCCGGTCAACTTTTTGCCCAATACATTCCCAATATAGTTACTGAAATTATCTGTGCATTTTTGTTAGCGATATGAAGAAAACCAGTTAACGTTCCTTAAAGATTTTTTTTTAAAAATCACCAGAAGTTTAGTTTACGTGCTCAGATATTAAAGTACAGCCGGTATGAGTTGTAAGAAATCAATCGTCCGTTCTGCATTCAAACATTAAGAGATGCCCCCAACTCTAATGCTAGTGTTTTCTGTCCAAAACATTAATCACGAAACACATTATGCAAGAGGTAACTTTCTATATTACTAAATTAAACGCAATTAAAGTTTTCTTAAATTTCTTTTCCTTATTCGTGCGTACCTCGAGGAAGGGATTATTATTCAGACATTTACTATGACTACAACAACGCGTATCGTCTGTAGATTCCTGCAGCTTTTTACTGGCATGACTATCATGCGAGACTTCCCACAATATTTTTTTTCTAACTAAAACCAGTTCAGATGGCGGCATAACGCTTCCTCGTATTTCACATTGATTCTCTCCAGACTAGATAATACTCTTCTCAACAACATTTCTATACGCTAATTTTTATTTTAGCTACATGCAATCGCAACAAAAGGTGACCAAGTATCGGAGACGTAAATTGATGCAATTCTATTCGTCGATATGCCAAAGTTTTCTGTTATGTTTGGGCAAAGAAATGTTTGTGAAACTCACACTCCAAGTATCAGTAAGTTACGAGATTTTAATCAAGCACTAACATAGACCATTATGTTAGGGAGAAGGTAATAAAATATCGCATTCTTTCACGTGTTCAGTGAAAGACCACATAATGCGGAGATTTTCAAAACAATTCAGAGCATATTTACTAACTTCGCCAGGTTTTTTAAAATATAAATCCGTATGTATTAAAAAATTGTTTTGTAGAAAGAGTACGCAATGGAGATATTTCGGGAAATCGTAATCGAGAAATGCAAGAATTGAAATCCTAAGAAAATTAACGTCAACTACCGCATTTTCCGAAGATGTGAACCGTATTATGTTCATGGAAGAACGCTACTGTTTATTCACGATGTATAAACACATGCATAGAGTTGTAATACTTCCAAATTCTCAAAACCAACGTACCCGTTAAGTCAATGATATCCTCAACTACCTAGGACTCGGTCTATGCGGAGGAGCCGAACGCGAGGCACGCGAACAAAAGCACAGACGGCTCCAGCCTGGGTATTTCACCTCTCGCTGAAGTCGGGAGGGGAGAGTTACAAACGCCTCTACTCGCGACGTCGCGACGGCGGGGAGACGAGCAAAACGAGGCGCGTCGCCCCACCCCTTGCCCCCTCCACCCACGTGCCTTCTTCCACTCGCAGCGGCCGGAATTTGACCGTACATAATGCATGCCATTCTGACGTTTTCTTTTGGCGCGGGCGGGCGGGCGGGGACGGCAGCGTTCCGGCCTGCCTCCTTGTTTTCCCACGGAGCAGCAAATGCAGCAGCAGCCGCCGCCGCCGCCGTCGCGCAGAAAAGGGGCAGGAAGAACGTTTCAGCAGATATAATAACCGAGATGGCGCGTCGCTGCCATCGTTTTACACAAATCGCAGGCGTGAAAAGCATGACAAATAGCAAAATGCGACTCCCGCGCCGAGGAAATTGCTAGGCCGAGAGCATAGAAAAGAAAAGGAACGGGGTCCCGCTCCGTGGCGTCGGCGGGCGAGAAATACCGGCGTGGGGCGGTGTTGGGCGCTGCGAGCACCTTCTGCGCGGGCGGGCGCGCGGGCGACCGGCCGGCCCGCCGGCCTGCCTGTCACGCCCTCGCGTCGCGCAGACGGCGCGGCGGGCGAGATGGAAGGGGGAGAGGGGAGTGAGAGAGGGGGAGGGGCGAGCTGCGCACCGCAGCGCGGTCCGCCGTGCAGCGCGCGGCGGGGCGGGTTCGCACTCGAGTCCGCGCGGCGGCCAGGGTCAACGTTCGATCGAAGCGCTGCTCGTAGTTTAGTTTCCTGTTCGCTGCGCGGGCGGCCAGCAGCGGCGCGAGCTACTATCTCCCGACGGGTGGTAGCACTGCGTGTGGGAGGGTGTGCAGGGCACGGCATACCTTGGGCAAAATTCTACTGGAAGGTGTACCGCTGGAGGTGATCACCTCCCGCGCTAATATACATTCAGCATGGAAGGGAATGCCACAGCCTTCGTTAAATTATCACAATCATACAAAATGCATGTCTGGCGATTCCCAACTTCAGATTTTTTCCTTTTATTGAAATTTACGAATATCTTAAGTTCGAGAATGGGTGAAGGATGACCAATATTGTTTAAAGTATCTAATCATATAGGCCATTTCAGTTAGGAATAAACCGAAAATGAAACGAATTAGTAGATACTAGATGTGATATAAAAAATTCTCGTAAGAAGACATCGAAAACTCGCAGTGTTTGAAGATGACAAAATAATCATACTTTGAATATACAAGAAGCTGATGACGTAAGTGTTAGGGATCGTATAAATGTAGAGCAACAAATCAAAATGCGTTGTCTCCAGAATTAATTAAGACTTAATATTAAAGGATTTTCTTCAGAATTATGAACTTACACCGAAGAAATGTAATGTATATTAAATTCACTAATATATAGAGAAAACATACCAGAAAACATTAATTCCAGCGACATGACCGCTTCAAACGCACAATAGTTTGTTTTGGAATTAATACATTTAACTGTTGCTCCTCAGTAATAAATAGCGAACTTAGAGAAACAAATTTGCGAACATCAGTGAACGTGTAAACACACTTTCTAGCACTACCCTCAGATCCAAATGACTAATCAGACTCCCTCAAAAAGTTTCCCCATACAGCTGCTACATAGCGCGGTCAAGGGCCGAAACTTAAGGTTGGCTCCGAATCGGAACGCTCTGCGCCACACAGCCCCTGGACAGAGGCAATGCCCTCTGCGCGAAGCCTCGCTGGCCGCACGAGCCCTGCCGCCGCCGGTCAGTCCCCGCGCCACCTGAAGCGCTTGCGAGCGGCCCCTAATAGCAGGTTAGCAGCGCACATGCGACGACCTCCAAATCGCCCGTCGATCAACGTTTTTCCGAGCGGCCACGCGATCGATACAGCGCGGTGGCCGCGGCGGTGGCGGTGGCGCTGGCGGGGATGGGGGTGGGGGCTGGTTGCCGGAGCTGGGGCCGGGGCGGGGCGGGCGCCCTGACGGCCACCGATGGCGCGGGATGCAGGGGACGGACGAAAGGCTCACAAGAACGTTGCCAATGTTTAGTAGATAGATAAGAAAAACGAACTAGATAACGTCCCTAGTATATACGCCGACGTAACAAAATCCACAGAATTCACCACATATAGAACTGAAAGAAAAGTTTTCGAGCCATGGGCTAGTGCAACACAGAAAGAAAAAAAGAAAGAAGAATAGAGGGGCGCGGTGCATTTGCGCGAAGAGGAACGGAGCTACTTACTCGCGGGGGCGATGGTGGGGCGCAAAGGCAAGAGCCGTGAACGAATGTCAGAGGTCGAGGGCATGCTGCGGGGGTCGGGAGCGTAGCGGGACCGGTGACCAGCGCAGGGACGTCCGGTCGCGTCGAAACTAGTCCGGTCCGGCGTGTCGCCACCGCCGATACAATTAGACGCAGTCGTTCCGGGCCGAGCGGCCACTACCCCACGGGGCCAGCCTCACGTCGGCCGGCTGGCCGGCAGCGGCAGCGGCAGCGGTGGCGGCGGCCGCCCCGCGAGACCCGTCCGCCCTCGCCTCGCCCCGCCGCGCCCCGCCCCACCGGTCCACCCCTCGCCCCCGCTCCCTGCCTACTCCGGCGCCGCCGTGCGCGCGCGCGGGCGAGGCAGCCAGCGAATAGCCCCGCCCTACGAAAGCGCGTCGGCCCGCGCGCCCCCGGTCTTTAAAAGGGCCGCGCCATATGGGCCCAGCGCGCCTGCCAGGGCCTCGCCTTTCCTTGGGCGCGGCGCCTCCGCCTGCGTCTACGCAACGCAGCGGCCAAATGCGCCCGCCCGGGCTGGAAGGGAGGAAGTGGCGACGGCGACGGCGGGTCAGACACCCTCGTGAAAGAGGTAGAGGAGCAAGTAGCGGGTGAACGTAGGAGGGAGCTCAGAAAACGATTGAAGGAGTAACGGCTAGGGGGATGGTGAGGGTGAGGCGATGACACGGGAATTGGAGACGACGTCGGCGCGAGTGGGCGTGTTGCGGGGGAGAAGATGGCCGAAGCGAGCGCGAGCGGCAACGGCCGGGCAGTTAGAATTCTCCAGAGGTGGCGCCAAAGTGCGGACAGTGGGCGTCGGCTGCGGCGACGGGAGAAGGCGGACGGCAACGGGGGCAGAAAATGGAGACGCGTGCCGCCGAGCAGCGCGTGGGACGCGTCAGGGCGTGCGGTGCGGCGACCATCGGCCGGTGGGGAGGAAGGCGGCGGCGGCGAACGTGGGCGCGGCGGAGCCGGCGAACGCGTGGCAGAAAGAGAGAAAGAGACGCGCGAAAGCAGCCCCCACCCTTCTTGGGAACAATTGACGCTGACGATCCGAGGGAAAGGGGCGTGAAATCACACAGACGCTATTCACACTTCGCGTCACTCCAGTGCAAAATGAACATCTGTTTCCTGCTCGGCTCTAGCCTGCGTTCTCCGCCATCAATATACGCTTTTGTCAATACAGAATTCTTTTCGTGGCTCAAAATATTATTTCTTCTTTGTAACGGATGACAAAATACAGACAATGGGGTGCAATATAACGACTATGTGGAACTTTATTTCTTGAATCGCTTCGTCCGCTATTGGAAAGGTACTTCTAACAATAATTTATTTACTTTCCTCGTTTTGTTCGCAGTAAATGATACATTTTTCCGACCCATATATTTGCGATACAAACATATTCACTTCATTTTTCTCTAATCTTAATAACTTCCATTTTCACTAAATAATTATTAACTGTGGTGTGTAATACTGTTGTCTATAATATTCTGAGACAAATGGAAAAACCAACATAATCCTCTCTTTATCGCATTTTCCTACATCACTTTTTAAGAAAATAAAAAAGATCGTTGACTCGCAATTAGGATACAACGATAATTATACTTTCGATTCAGTGCAACGAATAACCACGAAAAACTGAAGAAGCAGTTGTCATATCAGCGACGAAAATCTTCATTAACGAAGTGGAACGGTTAAAGCACTGTGTGGCCAATATTTCATTCCCTCCGTGCTGCTTCCGATGAACGCTCCGGAGGTAGAAAACGTCAGTTCAGAAATGAAGAAATAACTACGGAGTCTCTGCGGTGCCGTCATCAATCCCCGCTAACTACTTCGACGAGACGAGATGAGCCGAGTCCGCATAATAAAATGGCGCCAGAGAAAGGCACGACCGTCCTAGAAGTGCATAGCAAGGTTGCGCTCGCTACTCAACTAGTTCGCACAACTTTACAGCGCCAAGTGACAAGCCACGGTTAGTTAGAGGTGACGTGGTTGCCACGTTACCGCAAAGTTCAGAGTCAGTGCCAGAACATAACAGGATTTCGCTTCCTTATTGGTATGGATCTGCAAATCCGTGCTCGGTCGACAAAGACCTAAGTTGCCATTTAAGGAATGAAAATTAGAACGTGGACTTCATTGACAAGTCTTAATTGCCATTTTCGCCCTAAAGTTAAAGTCTACCCTAATTGACTTCAACTAAATAAAATAATTAGAGGCTATGAGTAGTCCTTTCATGAGGTCGCGTCGGACACAAATACAATACGTGTTTGCCCGCCGCACACAAACGCAGTATTTCCCGTCCCGAAGAAAATTATCCCGCAGAGGGAGCGGAATTTCCGCGTGCGTTCTTCTGGCTGTCCCCACTGCCGGGGCGCCGGCGCGGCGGGCCTGCCCAGCAGCGGCATTAAGGATCGATGCTTCAAAAAATCATCGCGTTTTCTTTCCCGACGCACCGAGGACACTAATGCGCCTGCGCCCCTCAAAAATTCATGCGCCGGAGGAAACTTCAGGCGCGCCGACTTTCCTCTCCACTTTACGGCGCGCCGCTTAATGACTCTAATAATGAAAAGACATTGTATCGAAACGGCAAAAGCGTTATTTATTGATGTTAAGTCCCGCGTAGCATTTGCACATTTCCAACGGAATTCATCACCGCTTCACGAGGAAAGTACGTTTTATTGTGATTCTGTCGCGTTTAAGACAGGCTTGTTTCTGGCAGAAGAACATGTCGCATTTAAATTCTCGCGTAGAAATCCCCAAACAGTGGAACAAACCGTAAAGGCGAGTACAAAAAAGTATACTCCTATTAAAAAACGCCTTAATTAACCACCAACAAATAAGAGCTGTGAACGAACACAGTTTGGCGTAGGCCTCACTATCATAAAGTTTAATCACCTCCATCGTCCACTACAACCATCTCCTCCACGAAACGAAAGAATGGGAAGTGAACTCGTCGCTAGTGTAAACGACGATGGTGTAGTTGCGTGTGTACAGTTGCGCACGGGGGTGGCAAGCATAGGGGACCTGGCGCGGGGGTACACGCAGTGAATTCAACCCGCCCCCGAGAGGTCCTTCGTAGCTGTTCAGACGCGTCGAAGTTTAAGACGAGGGTCCTCGGCGGCCGGGTCTCTCTCCCCCCCTTTCTTTCCGTGCTTCTCTTCAGTGTTTCTTCCCGGACGTCAAGAGACTAACTCTTCACAAGCCCCATCTCCTTCCTCCGCGAGGCCGGCCCCTTATAATTACCAACTATTAAAACGTACGTATATAAAAAACTGTGCCAACGTTCCGCGGGCAGTCGTTAAAATAAATGTCAAACGCAGAGAAATAACGATTTAAAAATGGACGCTCTGTGTCGAGATTTACACTGCACGCTACGTGCGCGGCCGGGCGTGCGGGGCGGGGCGGGGCAGGGCAGGGCATAGCGTGGCGTGGCGTGGCGGGCGGGGCGGGGGCAGGGGCGCGGCGTGCTGCGCCTGCGTAGGCCGTAGGGGAGCGCGAGCCGGTGCGTAGGGCGTGGCAGCGTGCGTACGGACGGACGGCGCGCGGCCCCCGTAGCACGCGTACGAAGCGACGCGGCCGCGCTGCGGCGGCCCCGCGAAGCAACAACGACGGCAGCGCGCGACCGCCGAGAGCGGGCGGCGCCCCCAGCGCGGAACTGCGCGCAGTCACGAGGTGAGCCTCGCGATACACAACGCTACGATGAGATGCGATGCGTTGCGTCTATCTCGCTCCAAATAACTTATATCAAGCAATTCACGCAGATCCGGATCAGTTCGCAAACGTTGGGGAATGTTTCCGAATTTCAATATGAACACATGTATACAATTACATTACCATGAGTAACAAAAGAAAAAAAAAGAGACGTGTTTTTACAAAGTGACGGGAAAACACTTTCCAAAAAGTCAGTACTATATTAATTCCTTTTCTATTCATAATTAATTTTAATTTTTTTTATTTCAGTTCTTGTTCACTAACTATGAAATAACATTTCTTTCGGTTACCATAATGCTCCGTTTCTAAGAAAGGATGAAATGTTATCGGCACATTATGCAATAATTATTTATTTCTGATAAATAATAATGTATTAAAAATGCCCCGCCATATCTAAATGTGTTTAATGTAATTGAATAAACTGTGAATTTTACCTCATTCTGGAAAATCCTCTTTCTGATTCCATAACTTCCCTAATTCACAGAAATACCACCAGTATTTACAAAGCTTTGTTGTTGTTTTTTTGCCGATGAATACATTTACTTTTGAACTCAAATTACATTTCCTTTCCTGGAACATTTCTGACTATTAACACTTGCATTACGGCAAAATTCGGGGGTATTTACAACATTAACAACGGATATATCTCACTGCCTCATTGCCACACTTCTTGGCGAATATGAGGGAGGGAAACGACAAATGATGCTCCCTGGGGGGCGGGAGATCAGTATCCCTAGTATGACCAATGCACTTATTTCATAGAAAAAATAAAATATAGTGGAATACAGATACACTTATCAGATAAAACACAGATCAACCTTTCAAGGATTTTTGAATAGACATCTTAATTGCTCTATGTGAAATTTTAAATTTGTAAGTTTGTAAGTGCTTTTATTTTCATTCTTTATACTACGTTCCACCTCTGAGATCTGTTTGTTATTTTATGTATTTGTATTTTCACTACGTAAAGGGTATTACCCGTAAATTTGATTAAATAAATAAAATAAATAATTAATATGATTTTTTGTTCGATGATCGGTTATCTGGTTGAATGAAAAGAAAGCAAAATCCCGAAATTCTATGCTGGAAATTTACTTAAAAAGTAAAACGCAAAATTACGATCAAGGAACATTGCGCCTAATTCTTCACTGACACAAATTTGGAACGTCTTTTGTAGTTTTTTTAAAAAAATTTTTGTTTAATTTCAGAGAAATAGAAAGTGCTACGCACGCGATTTTTCTAATGTTAATAGACCAACATTAACACAAAGGAGTGTAAATCAATGAAGGTTAATTGCCAACCATAAACTGAAAGTCTTGGCCATATTTATTCTGTACACCTATTGCCCAGGAAAGAGTTGTCTGTACCATTATCAAATACACCTCACGAATCAGAGTTGTATACAAATACTCCATTCTCTACGGCGGTCAAGCTTACTATTGTTCAACAGTCTGCAACTGAACCCAGACCAGTACTTTAGACAAAACTTCGTGCGGGGGGGGGGAGGGGCGTTATTCCAGGAGTAAAGTCGCCTTGGCCTTGGCCGGTCAGCAATGCACCCCTGTTTCTTCGCTCATTTTTAGCCGCGGCTTTCTCCTTTCTCGCTTTCTCAGCGGCATTTTCGTCTAGGGCGCGCGCGTGCCGGCCTGCACACGCGCATCCGGCGCCTGCAGCGCCTGGGCCGGGGCCGGGGCCGAGCGGGACGCCGGCGTGCCGGCCGAGGCGGCAGACGCGCGCGTGCTCGGCTCACGGCCCGCGTTGTGGGTGGGCCGCGCCGAGCGCACGCCCACCCATGACACGTCACAGTCGGAAGGATACAGAAAAAAGCCGTTTCAATGCTAGTGCCTCCGCAGAATTTCAGTTTGTCACAATTACTTTCTCCCCATACTACGTACTTGTGTTGCAAAATAAAGTATTTTAATGTTGCAGCGGAAAGTTGCGACGAAACGTACGACAGAGAGATTTCAAATCAGATAATATCTAAAGAAAGGAACACATAAATATTCGAAAAGTTTTCCTTATTTCTTGGAGGGAATGTGCAGCGTAAACTAACAAAATTATATCAGACGTGGACTATTTCAATATTTATGGGGTTCAAATACATTTCAGCGACTATCAAATCTTAATAAATAATGTGCAATGACGTGTTTTTTCAGCAAATATTCCAGGAACGTGTGGAGGCACAATGCATCTGCAACGTGGGGAGGAACTTCAAACAAACTTTTCCACAAACACTGTTCAGCGACCCAGAAAAAAATACATAAGCGATGAAAATTGCTATCTCCATTTTTTCACAATACTGGGTATGATTATGGTAATGCAACCCGCAATGCATTTAGGTGTTTATGAATTGTGGAGCAGTTGTCTGGGCAGGAACGTAATACGGGCAGAGCAAATCGAGGCAGGGTGGTGCTTGTCGGAAACGAGGAAAGGACAAGGCAAAGCTGGGCGAGGCGGAGTGGGGTGGAGCGGTGAATAGCCCACGTGGGCGAGGCGAGGATGTAAATAAATTTACTTCCATTTCACACTTTAAATAGATTTCATTCGTTTTTCTGTGTAACACGATTGAGATAAATAAATATTCGGGCAACGCTTGGTATCTTCGACTATTGGTAAGAGAAATGAAGAGAAATGTTGGAAATAATTACATTTATAAAAATTGCTTATCTCCATACCGAAATGGTTACCGAGATTTTCGTTATACAGCATCTCTCTTTCTGAAAACTTTATCATACAAGATATGGAAATATCCAGGGGAAAATTTAACGGCTTGAAATAAAAGCGCTCTTGGAGAATTCTTATTCAATTCGACCCGCGCGGAGTCGCTCCTTCACGAACGTATGCCATTCGGAAACTTGGAAACGATTCGAATTCAGATATGGGCCCGAACACTTGGGAAACTCATTTGAACGGCCCGAAGAATTCGCCCTCTCAGCACCACCTATCCGAGGGAAGATGTCTTGGAGCAGAAACGTAAAGCTTCGAAACGACACATTCTGCTTTCTCGTAATCTCAGGCGATGAAACCGTCTCAACAAAGGCTCCGGCGTCACGGAACAGAAAGTGGGTAACTTATCCGGTAGTTCGTTCCATCAGGCGTCTTCGCAATTAAGCACGAGCGGCGCAGGCGGGGTGAGAAGGGAGCGGCGCGTGGGGGAGGGAGTAGGGGAGGCGAGCAGAGAGGCGGCGTCCGCGCCAACCGAAGGCGAGATAAACGACAGCCGCCACTGGAGACGGGCTGGGCGGCGGCCGGAGAGGACGAAGAGGAAGAAGATGGCGGGGCAGGGCGGACGGGACGCCACGGCCACCGCCACCGGTGCCCGGAAGCCGGGGGCAGGCCGCCCCGTAAGGGGGACGTTCGGCGGAGACGCTGCAGCGGCAGACGAAGACGCGACGGAGGCCCAGCGGGAGACGCCGAGGTGTCAGGGCGGAGGGCGGCCGAAGGGGGCGGAGACGCAGCCACGGTGGTGGCGGAGGTCGTGGTGGCGGAAGTCTGGGAGGCGCACCACATGCTGCGAACTCGTTAATTCGCCCTCAAGAAATCGATACAGGCCCGCCGCGAGGAAGACGACGGCGGCGGCTGCGCCGAGGGGCCGGGGCCGGGAGGCTGCGTGCGCACGAGAGATCGCCCGCTCGCGGCGCCGTGCGCCGTGCGCCCTCCTGCCCCGCGCGGCGCGGTGGGAGCCCGTGCGAAGCGACGCAGCCGCGCCGCGCTGCGCCGCTCACCACCACGCGCGGCATTCAAGGAGGCGGCGACGGAGAAACGAGGAAGACCGGGAAGGCGCGGTCGAAGGCAGACTGGATGCAGCGCAGTTTGCACACAGGCGGAGTTTGCTGAGGCGGTCATGGAAAAGAGAAAGGTCAAGGGCGCAGAGAATTATGCAAGGTGCTGAAATTGAGGCGACGAGAGCGGGGGAGAAAAGGAAGTGTATAAAAACCAGGAGATGCAAAAAAGTCAGGAAGAAGATGGCGAAGGAAAAGAGGACGAATATAATTTTGGCAGATCCTAAAGCGACAAAAAAAAGAATTCATTAAATGGAGAGACGAGATCAAGTCAGGTACACTACCACGGTGGTCGGAACAGCTAGTGGAGATAGAGAGGGGAGGTTCGGCAGCTGAGGAGGGCCCTGTGTCCGGTTCGGCAGCTGAAGCCGTACACGCGAGGGCGGTGTAGTGTGCCGCGGCGTGGCGGGCGGGGCGAGGCGAGGCGACGCGAGCAGGTCCCGACGCCTAATGAAGTGGCGGCACCGGATGAGGCTCGCGGTTCCGGATGAGGCCGCGCGCCCACGCGCCGTTTCACCGCAAGCACCAGCTGCGCCCAGCGCCACTCCACCGCACGCACGGCCCGCTACTAACAACGCAATCGCTTCCGGAGCTCGCGAACGACCCCGCGTCCCGTGCCACGGGGCTTATTGTCTTAATGGGATATCTAGGCCTACTCTCAGGAGACGCCCGACACCATGTCCCAGAGAAATGAGACGATTCCATCCGAGGTGGCCGAGGGAACAGGAGGTGCGCGAACAAGCGAAGACCAGTATCTGCTATCGCCTAGCCAGCAGAGAAGGCACGACGCGTTGCGCGGAAATCGGGGAATATGATTACGGAAGGGCGTAGGACGCCCGGAGGACCAACTGCAAGGTAAGAAGACGTGGACTGGAGCGAGGCAGGACGTTGAAACGCGGTAGCCGCCTGGGCTGGTTGGGCGCGGCGGCGGGACCGGAGGGCGGAGCACGGGGCGGGGCAGAACGAAGCGGCGTACCGAGAGAAAGTTTATTGTTCCATAAAGAGAGCCGGCGCGGTGATATATTATTTTCCAGCATTTCATTAGCGGAGGCAGCAGCGGAGGCCGTAGAGGCGGCGCAGAAAAGCGAGGCAGAGGCAGAGGCGGCGGAGGTAGTGGTGGAAGTTGAGGGTACCAAGGGCGGTGGAGATAAGAGGCGTAGGCCGAGCAGCATCCGCGACTCGGTGGAGATCGGGGATCGTCGGGGGCGGGGCGGGGCGGCGCAGACGCCATCGCGCAGGCGTGGTGCGGCGCGGAGACTGCGAGGGAAGGAGTGCGGGGGCGGCCGGTCCCGAGCCTACCGTCACCCCCCTCGCCCACCCTTCCACAGCCATCAGCGCTCTTGACGTGGCAGAGGCACGTCGGCATTTTTTTTTTCAGTCTTCTTGATTCGTGACAGTCTCCGTTATTGGAGTGGAGCGGAACACTTGTAGCTTTACTACACAATGGGCGCATCTTCTGCTTCCTCGCGTTCCCCGATTAATCACTATGAACTCCCGACATAGCTTTCATGATATTGACGGTATCGATTGCATTCCTGAGTCGTGTCGTTGAAAGGAAAAATTACTCCAGTCAGGTTCCCAGCAAATAACCGAACAAAGAGTAATGTGAGGTACCTTCCTACGATGTCTGGTAATTTTATGACAAAAACTATTCCGTCTTCGCTATGTCACGTACACCCAGTTTGCAATGACATTTCAATTAACATTGTGAACGATCATGTGGCGCAATAAATTCAGCCTTCACATGGGGATAGTTTATACCTTCACTTCGTAATTAGTTCCAATTATAAAAATATGTCCACTCAGAAAAGCTTGACAAGGCTGAGAAAGAACTTCGCGCCTTTTCAGGCCGTCTATTCGAACTCCCCAACATTCCAGCAATACATACACAAAGAATCAAAAGGGCACAAGCAATATGATTGGAGGACTTTGGCACTACTAACCTTTTCGCAAATAATTTCCCCGTGTATACAGCACATCGTTCTTGATCATTTTATCACAACACACGAGATGCAAAACAACTGAGGTGAATATTTTCTATTATTTCGCATGAAAAAAAAAGAACAACCCCGACTCGGAATGATGTGATCGAGACCGGTATGCATTTCCCCAGAGCCAGTGCAAATCCGGTTGGCGAGCCCTAGCCC
Source organism: Teleogryllus oceanicus (assembly GCA_964035755.1). Classification (NCBI taxonomy): domain Eukaryota; kingdom Metazoa; phylum Arthropoda; class Insecta; order Orthoptera; family Gryllidae; genus Teleogryllus; species Teleogryllus oceanicus. The sequence continues at coordinate 115,000,752 of CAXIVR010000001.1, read as the reverse complement.
AGGCGACTTCCAGGTGGGCGCGGGTAATAAACAGACGCTCCGAGCAGCATAAAGCGAGACCCAGAGCCGCGCGTTTCGCGTGGTCATTGCGAAATGGCACTCCCAAGGCCTCGGCCCGCGTCTCGGGATCTGGCAACCGCGCGGGGCGATGCGGGGCGATGCGGGGCGGGGCGGCGCGAGATGGGAAGGGGCGGGGCAGGACGGGACGACGCAGGAGGCGGGGCGGCGCCGTCGGGGCGTTCTCGCCCTGCGTTTATGGCGGCACGCGGCGTTTGCGCGAATATTGAAAACAGCTGTTCCAGCTCGCGGCGCCGAGGAGTCGCCATGCAAATGGAGCGCCCTTAGGCAGAGCCAGGCAACGCGGGACGAAGGAATGTTGCGGAACGGGGCCATGCGATGCAAACAGATGGCTTTATCAATGGAGAGAAAACAAGATTAAATATAAGGCTGGTGCATGAAGAGAAAAACTTGAACAGATTGTACATATACCGACATGGAGAGAAATCTAGGAAAGAATGAGTGAACCCGTTTACTTATCAAGTCACGACCATATTAGACAAATGCGTCCAAGGAAACAGAACTGATGTCGGAAAATACACTTTTGTAAATAGGACTATCGAGTCATGGAATAGCTCTGCAGCACTCATTGAGACGTTTCCCACAAACATCAAGATTTTTAGTTTAAGATTAAATTCTATTAATAGTGTTGTAAGTGATTAGATCAGAAGTCTGTGAAGGGCCTCTGCATTTAGTAGGCATGCCTTAAACTACATAATATTGCACTATGTATTATATTGTAGATATTCTAGTTTCCTTTATTATATTATTGTATTAGATGTATAAATGTGAAGAATTAGCCACCTGGCTTCATGCCCAAAGTAAATTAAATAAATTATCCGTCTACAATACCATGGCATGAAATTGAACTGGGGTCCACACGAATATTCAGAAAAATAGGAAGGTTTCACGGACAGGTACGTCAGATCGGTACAGTAAGAGGATTTATCGAGGACGCGTGCATCCGAGAATTGACAAGACAGTATAACGATGTTGCAAAAATGATGTTCAGAGTAGACAACGGAGGTACAAGTAACGGCTTGTCAGTCACGGCGCGGTGACAAGGCCGGCATTGGGAAGTGAGCGGCCGGGCAGCGGCGGCGGCGCGCGTGGCAGGGCGAGCGGGCGGATACGCCGGGGCCAAGCGGGGTGGCGCGCCGGGGGTTAGATGGCGGCCCCGGGTCAGCGCGGCGGGGGGAGAGGCGCGGTGGGCGCGACACACCACGCACCTCGCGGGTGAGGGGAGGGGCGGGCGGGTGAGGGAGGGCGGGGCGGGAGCGGGGACGGGGGCGGGGGCGGGGACGGGGGCGGGGGCGGGGGCCGGTTCGGGGCGGAGCGACGGGGCGCGGCTGCGAGAGGCGCAAGGCCGGAGCTGGGAGAGGAGCGCTCCATCTGATGGGCGTCGTTTGCTATAGACGGTGTCGCAATACGAAAGCGTTGGAAACGTGGCGGAAATGCTCGTCTCTCGCGGGGCGACCTGTGGGGTAGTGGTCAGACCGCTCGCCTTACACTTCTAAGTAAAGAAGTTCAAATCCCGATTAATCCCACTAGTTGAATTTAGATAAGAGCCGCTGTATCTGCAGAGATTCTGACCGGCAGGGCCTAGGGTTAGAGGCGGATTTTCGACAGGAGTTACATAGATCGAAGTCACCTGTTGTCAGAAGGAATATTCCCAGCTGCCTGCTTTGATCAGTAATTTTCCGATCAGTACCAGGCGAATGGCAGAGCAATACCTTAACAAACGGGCCACGGATCGCGCACGTTCTTTCTTTATTCTTGACTTATCCTCACTCCTTACTTACACAACATTTACACTTACACCTTTGTGCACTACACTATCAAACATGTCGGGAGTTTAGAACTTGTCTCGGCCCGGCTGTGGCGGTGCTTTGCCGGAGGTGTTCCCTGGAGGGGTAAATTCCCAAAGTCCCTATGTAGATTGGCGCCGGATCTCACCATCGAGTGGGGGAGGAACACCGCCATCCCCAAGTGTATTAAGCATTCACTACACTAACGAGAATAATGACCATAGCCGTTGACGTACTCGGAAACGTGAATTAATCAATCTCCCAAACGATCAATTCATGAGGAATTTAAGATGGAAAAAGCGGGTTCTTGGCAGGTTTTTCAGGGTTCCCCATTTCCCCTTCCTCTCATTCCACCGTTTCTCCATCATCACTCACCTCATAAAATAATAATGATCGATCCATCAAAATCAGTCGTCCACTCTAGGTATGGCTGCGAGGCTTAGGAATGGACATTTTAGTCAAGATATTTTAAACGCTTCGGCACCAGGAATGCCGTCGTTTATACAGGTATGCCCCGCAATGCCTACTTGATCGTGAAATAACGCCAATAACAGATTGTCTGTCTTACATTATATGAACGGGTGTCCTTAAAGGATGGAATATTCTTTCACTTTCCGGTTGCAGCGAGAAGTGGTAAGATCGAGCAACCAGCATCGCCCGTCATGAGGCGTACACGCGTGAAGGACATGATCTGTGTTGAGTCTTGTTTATGGCAAGGACTTCAATTTGTCCGTTCGGCATTTCTTCAAGTAAACTACTTTACGTCGACGAAAGTGGTAATAAGATAGATGATTAGTAACATAGCAGAATGGCTTCTGCCCCGATGGCAACAACTCATCACAAAGGTTTCAAAAGCATGGAACATTCAGAAAAGAAAGGTAAACGGTTAAAGGGAGTCTGCCAAAAGTGCATCGGTAACATTAATGACAGTGGCAACTTCATGAATGAGCAACGCAGAGTTGTCCGCAGAGAAACGGCAAGGTCGTGGCGCCAAACATGTGACGTCGAGTAAGTTAAAACACCGGGCTGGCTGCGAGAGGGGCGATTCTGGGCGACGGCGTGAGTGGAAAGAGAAGGGACCGTGGGCGGAGGTGGGGGTGGGACGGTGGCGGTTGCGGCGGCGGCGGCGGCGGCGGCGGTCCGTAGGCGGCCAAGTGGATTGGAACGAAGCGAGCGGGCGGACGGCCGGGCGGGCGGGCGGTCCACTGGTCGGCGGGCTGCTAGTCGCGACTTTCCCCGGGATGGTCGCAGACAATGGTCCTCTGGTCTCCTGGAGGGCCCCTCCGGCGAAGTCAAGCGAGAAATCTCTCCTCTCGCTGGCGAAACCGATGGTCGGGCTCCCTTCGCCCTTACAACGGACCGTCGCGGGGCTTCTATCGTAGGTTAACAATGCTTTTCTAACGTTTCCTGATTATCGTCGATAGTTTGCGGAATTGTGCGAAGACATTTCAGTAACTACGCACATGGAAACGTGTAAAATAATTGCATGGCAGTGGAATGGAAAAGTTTATATACCACGTCGTAAACATTAATCCACGAACGAACAACGGGATTTCTTATAACATACGGTAGCATAACTGCCAACGTAAAACGTATTCAGAGAGGCGGTGCGTTACCACACATGCGCACGCATTGCGAGTGTGAATATCATTCAAAGGCTCCACCAAACACTGACCAACACCACTATTCATTCAACTCTTCCTACCGTTAACATTTACTAGCTGTTGCCTTGTTCACCGGACTCGAGCGTCATTTCCCCAGAAATATTGAGGACATCTATACAAATCGTCCTTTCACTCAAACGCAGAAGTGCGCACGAAGTGGCCAGTCGGCAGTCGGCAGGCGGCAAGCAGCGGGGGAGCTGGCGACGGGCGTTCCGCGCGAGGCCCGTGGAGAGAGCGTTTTTGACGGATCTCGTGTTCGTTTGCAGCCCGCATCAGCCGGCTGTGGCCTTAACGCCCACGGGAGTGTGCTGCCGCTCAACACTGGCCGCGTATGTCGACACAGACGGCGCGCAGCGTTTGTGGGCGGTGACGCGAGAGCACCTACACTGCTTTTCCTAGCACACACGAATAAAAAAAAGCAAACTGCTTGTGTTTTATATCCAATTCAGATTCACCAGCGCTTACATTGTTAAAAAGCGAGATGATCTCGTCATTTTAAATACAGTGTTCGACATTCTTTTCGTTTAAACACGATAGAAAACTATGTTACACCTAGAAAGTGGCCCGTGGTTCCAAAAGTAACAAAACAAGCATTCAGGTGAGGTCAGAATGTGACGAAATCCACAAAGGAACGACGTAGATCGAAAAACTAACATGTTGTTAGCCACGTTCGAGGCATTACATTTCCTCAAATTTTGAAAACCTTTTCCCTTTCCAATGCTTTCTTTTTGAAGGGTATGCCTCCTGACAACGCTCTTTGGCTAAAACCACCCTTCCAGCGCGCAGGCTGTCACAAAGGCAGGGACGGTGATGGAGACGCCGCGCGGGGCTGCAGCGCGCCGGGCGGGGCGGAGCGGGGTGGGGGGAGCGCAGTGGGACAGAGGAAAGGGAAACCTGCCTGGCAGGCCAACCGGCCGGCCGCCCATGACGTCATGCCAACAAGGACGTGTCTATGGCCGTACAAGGTAAACCAAGGCGAGGCGATCGGCGACGCCGCGTCCCCCCCGCCTCTACGCTCGCCCTCGCTCCGCCATGCCCCCGCGCCCCGGGGCCCGAGCGGCGCCGCGCGGCCGTCGCCGTCTCTTCTCGTCCCGTCCCGTCTCGTCCCGCCCCGCCCCGTCCCGTCCCCGCGCGTCCGACGGCGCAACGCGTCCGCCCGCCTAGCGCGTACTCCCGGCCGGTCCGCGACGTGCAAAAAAACGCGCCGCGCGGCCCACCGGGGAGACGCCGGGGCACGCGGCGCGACGCCGCCCGACGCGCGACTCGCCTTTTGTCTCCACGCGCGTGTCGTCCGCCGAAAGAAACGCGTCGGCCCAAACTCTCCGGACGTGTTAACCGGCGTCGGCGGAGGCGGCCCGGCCCGCTCCTCTTGTGAATGGAGAACGGGGGGGACGACACTGTAGGAAGTGGAACACCGCTCCGAATCCATCCACAAACGACTCGGTCTTTTCCCGACTCGCAGCAGCTCGGCTGTCAAGCGGGCGCGAAATTTAGGAACCGAACAGACTCCGGCTACGGATTCAATCGCTGCGTAATCTCGGCCGATATGTATGGAACAATAGGGCAATCAATATGTTTACTTTCACAAAAGATTACAACACAACGAAACTCGAATGAGACAGGTAATTTATATCCAATAATAATTGACAAATTACGCACTTTCATTTCTCTCCGACTCGTTCCTAAATAAGACAATGCAGAAATAAAAGGGGCCATTTACCTTGGCGACTTTAAAGACAGGGAGGCTTTTATGACGCTAAAATTGTCTACCGGCGCGAAGAAGTACTTTTGTGATTCCAGAATGGGTACAAAAAACGCACGCTATGTAGGTTTCATTTCAAGAACAAAAACTGCTAGAATGTAAAAATATATAAGGCAAATCGCAGACTTTTCCCGAGAAAGAAATAGATTACTGCCTACGCTAAGAAAAAGGTAAGTAGGCCACAGGGAACGTTGTCATAAATAGCGCTGTAAAACACTCTTGCGTAAAGCCATAATGAGTCTGTTTCTCCAATGTCCATTCACACGAGACAAAATGGGAAAAGTGTTAATTCCATCAAAAGTATGATTAATATATTATTCTGACATTCTAATTGATATTGCGTGTTTTTGAAAACTCAGATGAAATAAACAAAAATATTTTCCTTAAATTCATGAACAAAAACACGAAAAGTGAAGTAGGGTTCTACAGTAAAGAAATAAAAGTCAATGAAATAGCACAATCCGGTAATCAGGATATGACAACAATGACATACAATTTAGGGACAACACGAAGCCAATTTTCATATACAAGATTACATCTTAATAACGAATCAATTCAGCCCTTTCGTTCACAGAAATCGTTTGCAGATTCGACGTACTATTTGCATTTGCAATTTGCAAACGTTCTTGTCATTTCTTCGGAGGAACGGGGAAACGTTCTACGTTGCGTGCTCGTCGCTCAGGGTAGGCTGTACACACACAACGTCGATGTGAATTGCTTTGGGTTGCACTTGAGAAAAGAAGGCATAGAGTTGGCACTTCAGCACTGGTCTGAGATGAAAGGCAGGCAGCGTTGATGCACATTTAAAATGCTGACCGGAACACATTTCTCGGTCATTTCGATGCGCTAGGAACCGTTTACAAAGTTATTCAAGTGAAAATATAAATCAATCTGAAATTATCTGGAAGGTTACTTCATTATTCTCTATCACATACTATTGGATCAGTCAAGTTTCCCCAAAATTTGTTCTTTCTATAAGGCATTGTCTAACTCTTTACAAAAGAACATGCCAGAGCGTCATTCGACTAAAAACGATGTGATATTGGTAAGACACTATTTCCTAAGCGCGCCTAACTGAAGAAATTACGTTGCAACTCAGTTGCAGGTATTTCAATGAATTTCGTTCAAGTTATCAGCGCACTCAATAACAGAGAAAAACAACAAAAAGGGACGAGAGAATGAACACACAGTTAAAAAATATTACAAAGAGCAAATAAAGACAAGCGTAGTGAATTTGGAAGTAATTTGTGAAGCACGATCCGCAGAAAAGAATACAGAGAGCGAAAGTAGCAGGCTTGTAGTTGGACTCTCACCTACCGAAAGTACGTGCAGGTGATGGGAAGTATTACAACCCTAGATAAATTTATTACAAAATAGCGCATCGTGTTACGCCTTCCGCTTTAATGTAAACAATCATGGACATACATGTTTTACCAGAAATTAGAAACTCTGAGTCGATTGAAGATGAAATTAGCTGAAACTACTGCGGTATTACTCTCGGTCGATGTTAGCGGATAAGTACATGAAATAAACTTCCATTAAATGACAGTATAACAGTGCATTATATACGACAATTTTTTCGATTTGAATTTTCTCTTCAGAAAGATTCTAAATTCCTCACCTGACATGTGAGGGATGCTGACACAACTGCTAACTTCCGTCATTAAATGGTTTCAGAAAAGCTGAAGACCAACCGGCGGGTGGCAACCACTAGAAAGCGAGTCCCTCGCGGTTCACGAATCCCGTTCGGTTTCTTTTCAATGCAGTGCATGAAATCCAACGGACATGCGGACAGGCACTGGCTAGAACAGCCACATAAAATCACTTTTTAATGCAGCATGACAGAGTAAAAGTATCTCTCCGAGTTTTTTACATTGCGACTCAAGTAGGCCTCGTGAATTCCTTTATTTAACATCATATACACAGCCTATCCCTACCCCCCCCACACTCTTAATACGTATATAGGTTCCCCATCCTCAATAATGGCTTCCCAGAAGGAAATAATCAGTTGTGTAGTTTTGGTAATGCGTTGCAAAGAAGTTACAGATCATACGTAGCCGGATTGCCAATTATACGGTGCACCCGAAATTTCGCAGACACGGCAACCTGCAGGCGCCGTGAGAAACCTATTACACGCGTAAGAGGACTTCGCACACGTGGACATTCCGGACGTAGACGACCTCCGCCGTGTCACGCCCACCCCCGCCTCCGCTTCCACCCCCGCCTCCGCCGCCGTTCTGTCGCCACCCCGCACCCTCCGCCGCCAGACGACTTCTCGCCTTCTCCGCGCGTGCCTGCCTCCCAGGAAACCGTGCAGGCGCCGTCTAAAAATATCCTCGAGAGGGGAAGGAACCGGAGGAACCTCTCCTTACGGGCAGGCACGTGCGCGCCCACCCGTCAACGAAAACTCCCCGCCCTTCCTCGTTCCACGCCCCACCCCGCCTCGCCCCGTCTGCCCAGAGGGGCCTCGCCCCTCCACTCCGCCCTTCCGCTTCCCTCTCGACTCGATTCGATACGACCGATCTGACCCGCCCCGTTTCCCGTCTCATTTCGTACACCCCAAAGCGTCACACCTCAGAACGTGCTCCTTTGCAAGCCATCCAATAGCAGCCCTTTGGTCCTATCGGGCGCGGCCAAGGTCTGCAGCTCCACCCTGGAAGGAGCCGGGCCGGCGACACGTGACGGTCCCGCGTGGAATGTGACACGGCGCCTAAACGGCAAACGCAGCGCTCTACAGACGCTGAAAAAACGCTATCAGCTTCCCATTTGGAAGCCCCGAAGGAATTCTCCTCGCTCGGTTTCAGAAGCTACGAGGAAATCCTGAGAAGGCTCCTCTCCCATCACCAACTTCTGATTTCGAAACCATATAAATGCTTCTGTTTTAGGAAGACCGTTGCGACGAAACTGCGTTTACAAATAAAACAAGTAATGTGACGTGTATTGTTAAGAGAGTACTCAAACTATTTCACTGCTTTCTTAGGTCCTAAACTATTAGTATTAATATCCCAATCACCGTTTCATGGTTTATACGTTTTAAAAATGTTCTGGTTTGGAAATCTAGGTTCTCATGCAAAATAAACTGAAAACACGCATCTTCAGTTACTACAGAATCTCCTGGGTGCCAACTAAAATTTGTTAATTCATCTCACATAACAATGAAATTCTGGATTTTGTACAAGAAATCCTTCTGCGTTTCGTTTAGGTTTTCATGAATGCTGCAAAACTCTACACTACATCACACTAGTTAAGAGGTGCGAAACTTTCGCTGGGAATTTCCTTAAAATTCCACGTCAGCTTCTTTTGTTCTACCTTCTGACAGCAAGGAATACGTCAGAAATACAGGATAATAAGTTCAATGTTGCAATACAAAGCACTGAGTTCCCAAAATCGAGTTATCTAGGCTTTCCTGGGCTCGATGGTATTAGTGTATATAATGATTCATGAGTCATGATTGTTTAGTTTTTGAAATACTTATTTTTATTATTTATTTAATTTGGTATTTCGTATGGTGAAGTCTCATATTTAAAGATATTACCCCTTGATCCAGAATCGCGCAATTTAACTCTCAGATCTATCTAGGACTATTTCATACAGATTACGACGTATGCTGGAATGTAATCTAAAGAAATGCAGCACTTCTCTAAACGAAGCGACCAACTCCCTACATTTCACTTCAAGTCTATTCAGCACATCCAATTCTACGAGCGCACGAAATTATAAAATACACTTGTGAGTTCCACGAGGCGGAAAGCACGCAGCTATTCAAATGCACTCCCCAGGTGGAAAGTCCGAAGCAAAATTCATTAGAAAAAAAGCCTTAAAATACAAGAGGTAATGCAGCCCACCCCTGGCAAGCGCACGACTCCACTTGGCGGCTGGAGCACGGATGCATTCAGCAGCCAACAGTGCTTCACAGTCGAGGGGCGGAGGAGAGTGCGAGAGCAGACCTTGATCCTAATGAAGGCGGCCGGAGCCGGGGCGGCGCGGCGAGGAGGAGGCTGCGAAACGCGTCGAGAAACGCCCATCCGCCGCGCCGGCTGGCACACGCGCCAAGCGCCCTCCCGATTTCTTAATGTGCGCCCATCAGAACGCGGGAGCAGGTCGTCCATCATGCGACTTATCTCACCTGCGCCGCCGCTGCCGCCGGCCCCGGCCGCGCCTCCCGCCGTACATTCGTTCCCCCAGGAGATTGAAAAAAATTCCGCAAAAAAGAAAACTTTCACAATCAGGTCGGCGAACGCGCAGAGCAAACGAAAGGTCAGCCACGCCGCCGTACCCGGCAGCCTATCGTTATTCCGGCATCCCCTCCTTCCTAGGCTACGTCGTAGTATGGATAAATGCTGCAGACAGCTCCAGTAGGTGTAACAGAAATAAAAGAAACCGGTACATACATTGGAAAGGCAGAAACAAATTGAAAAATGGGAGATATATTTCAGAAAACTTACACTGTACATCTTGTACAGGTTCTTAGGCATAGTGAATACTCTGAAAACGACTCTTCTCGATTTGATGAACGTACTGAAAACTATGTTTTTAATGTGGGCTTACTTTGAAACATTTCAATACAATTTGCGATTATCAAATTAAAAATTCTCTTTTATGTGAACATTGAAGATCTTAGTAATAATGTAAGTACCAGGATCTATAATGTTGAACATTATACAGCGAAGGCTTAAATATTCGAATATAAATTAAAATTCGTTAATTAAAAAAAAAATTTTCCAGCATTTAAAATTTTTTTTAAAATATGTTGTTTAGGTTGCGTTGGTGTTGGTGGCGAATGCGATCCGCTGCAGACGCTGCCCATGCTCGAAAGTGCAGCGCCAGCGCCGGGGAGAGCCTCAATCGCCGTCACCCATTCACTGACCGGAGCAATTACTGCACTCGGAGCGCGGCGGCGGAGACGGAGGCGGAGCCCAGGCCCGGGCCCGGCGGGGATGAGTGCGGCCAAGGCCATTGTTTCCGTTTTCCTCCGGCACCTTGCCTCGCCCCGCCCACCCAGCCGTGTTAGGACCACCCTTCTTTTGCTCCGCGCCAGGGGTGGTCCTGGACCACGCGGGCAGCGGGCGGGCGGGCGGCGCGGGCAGCGGGCGGGCGGGCGGCGCGCGCCGCGGGGGCAGCGGCGGCGGAGGTGGTGGCCGCTTTCGGGAACAATTCTAAGCTAATAAAGCATGAGCGATGCGCGCTCGCGCGGACCACCCACCTCGATTCCCGCGCTGCCGGCGGAAGGCAAGAGGAAAGGGGCAGGGGGCGGGGTTGCGGTGGCGCGATGCGGCGCGGCGCGAGGCTTTTTCAGCCCCTAAAAAAATCCCGGCCTCTCATTCGCGCCGGTGAACGGAAAATGAAACACGCTTGGCTGCAGCGGCGGACGCAAGGGCCCCCACGAGCGGGATTGTTGGATCGGGCAGAGGACGGCCATCGGAAACAAACACGCCTTTGGCATTTCGGCCGCCAGCTGAAATTTGATTCGGCCGATCACGACGCCGGCCTGCGGAGCGGGCAGCTCTAGTCCGCCGGTGGGGATCTCGGCTGGGCGATCCGGAACGCTCGGAGTGGCGCCGCTGGGCACGACCAACATTTTCTCTTCCGCTACGGGAAAGCTCGACTTCGCTGTCTCTGGTACCTTCACACGTATCAAATAAAGCAGAAATATAGATGCGTTGTTATGGCGCCATTGAAATGCGTGTGGAATACACATACGAACTGACTTTCACATGGTATACAATAATATACGTGAGGGTGCCGATGAACGCCGCTGTCGTTTCGTTTGTCAACCACACATTTATTGCGTACCGAACCGAGGCAACAATCTCCCCAACTCCCGTACGTAAAACCACCCATGTCACTTTTAAGAAGGTTCAGAGCTTTCTACACTCTAAAAGCAGATAAAACAAACGTCGAGTAACATTTGATCAATCCTTTCTATGATACCGCAGCATACCTCTGCCCGGTTCGTATGAACGGCTGAAGAGAGGTGCCAGTCAGCTGAGACGGGGCGTGGAGAAGCGAGCCGGATGAGCGCGGCGCCCCGCGTCGGGGCAGGCTCCCGGAAGCGCTAACACGCCTTTTCACGATTTATTCCCCGCTGGCCTCGTGTCGTCGGGGGCTTTATTAGAACACAAACGACGGGCCGTCCTTGTGAAGGACTCGAGTGCCCCGGAGAGAGAGGCTCGTGGGAAGAACGCGGCCGGCGAGGCGACGGGGCGGCCAGCTTCCCTGCTGGCTGCGGGTCGGAGGTGGAGAAGGGAAGAGATGGCGCAAGGCCGGCGAGCCGCGATGGAACGACGGCGAAAGGGTGTTGTAAGGATGATACAGATCGGAGATCGTGAAAAATGAAAGGACGGGGAGCGGAGAATGTACTGAATCCTCGGAGAATACCCAGAGTAATACAATTAGGAGGCGGAATCCGTGAGGGTGCTGGAGCATTGGGGATGCAAATATTAAAGAGCGCGTACAGTTTAATCATACTTAACGACCGCACGAAAGTTAAACTTCAAAAAACGTTCTCTGCAATTTTACAATTAAGAAAAGTAAAAATTGCGTTGAGGAATGCATGACAATCACGATGTATGTAAACAACTACGTGGTCGGTACCAAGTTGTGCGGAGGCGAGACACCTAGGAGGATGCGTGTCGTGGTGGGCAGGAGGATGCGAAGGGTCGGCGACGGCCCACAGGATGAGGCGTGGCCCAGCGGCCAGTGCACCGCGCCAAAGGGGCAGCAGTGAAGTGCAACTCTGCGGCCACGCATCCGCTTGCGTGATCAATCAGTGCGCTCAGCGCCGCGAGACGGGCCCCCGCCGCCCCACCCGTCCCTTCCCCGCGCCATCGCCCGGGGGCCCCTCGGCCCCGCTGTCGCTCCCACGCCGCCGTCCGCGCCGCGCCGCGCCGCGCCGCGCCACGCCACGCCACCCGGCACGCCAAACCGCCGGTGAGCCACGAGCACGCCAAAGCGCCGTGGTACACCGCCACAGCCGCCATCCCTGATGTCCGCCTCGAGTCGTTTGGCATTTCAGAGTTCAAGAGAACATTCCTCAGCAACCAATATGAAGCCCGGAATTCGTTATGAATCCGTGAGTTCGCCCTTCCCATCGCCGGATCGCTTTCGCGCGCTCCGAGTGCCGGGATGAAAGGCTAACGATTGTGAACCGGCGCAAGACTTCACCCTTCCGCCCTTATTTCCCCCCTCCCTCCCCGTGCGAACCTCTTTGGCGGAGGTCTGATCGGGAACGGGCCCGCGCCAGGTCGCTCAAAGCCTTGGCCAAGGGGAATCGAAATGAGATTCTCGAAACAGACGATCGACTTTCGTCTACGGCATTACGGAGTCTAATTAAAACCCAAGCGCCGGCGGTCGACCTGACATTCTTCACTTTGCAGATTAGTGAATGTTCAGGCATTTCGTCCTTTTACAAGCCAAGTCCTTTTACAAGCTTCTGTTTTTGAGGTTCATAGGACAGCAGGAAAATGCAATTAGAAAAGAATAGGTAGAAACGTTCGGAACAGGCCACCCATTACATATTCCGATGCTTTTCATTGTCACAAGCAGATCCCCATCCTATCCGTTATCAACGTGTTAAACCAATACAACATACAAGTGGTAGCGTGCTAAACTAATACACAATAAAACAAGTAATGCATGTGAAGAAAACCGAAACCTTCATAAACTTCAGCGAGAAATCGCTCTGAAAGCAATATGCTGTGGTTTATTTCTCACCAATGTACACAACTCCGGACGTTTATCTGACATTACAGGTTCTGAAAACTCAGAGGAATTGAACGATGGCAAAAAACACTTTCAAAGAGGCCACAAAATATTCCTCAAGCACAAGAAAACCAAGTTAATGCATGTCCGGAATCAGAGGGAGGCGTCGAAACGCATTGAGCTATAGCACAGTAGCAAGCGTTCTTGAAAGTGTTTCCGCAAAAGGGACGCCCAGACTACACGGCTTGTAATAGCGCAATAATTTCCGCTTGAGCGCCCGTTTTAAGAGATTGGATTTAATTTCGATTTCGCAAGGGTTCATATATTATGCGCAAAGGTCGCGGACGCGGCCATCGCGCTCGTGCAGCTGCCTATTGAAGCCCAATGAGCAAAAAAATACGGCGCGCACTTGCTCACCATGAAACGTCCGCGCGCCGCACACACCATGCCCTCGGCCATGCGCCGGGACCACGGACACGGGTGTGCATGAGAGGCCTGTCTATTTGCAGGGCCGCCTACACTTCGTCCACAGGCGGATGCAGCTTAATCACAAACGTTCTATTTTTGTAAAGAGCAACATCAAATAGTATGAGATGTGGAAGGGAATAGAAAGGATAAAGTTTTAAAATATATCAACATAATTAGATTTGAATCATAAATAACGGGCGCACAAGAAAAGGGAAAGGGGAAATATCGAGATACGTATCAAGACACTGAAATATCTGAAATTTGAGTTATGGACGTTCCTCCAAATTATAAGGAAGCGAATTTACTGTGAGTTAATCGTAGTTTGGCCTTGTAAACTTTACACACCAAATTGTAAGTCAATAGAAGTTTCCCAGAGATGTGGTACATGAAATGCTGTTGTTCATACGAACTAGTATGTTAAATACCCGTAACCTCAATTTGTTTTAATTCAAATTCGAGAATGGCGATAGAGCCGATTGATTTAGTTATTTTTAACCGAAATACGAAAATATACACCCGACCTTGAAGTAAAACGCATCTAGAAAGAAGCTCTTAGACAAGATGAGAACAGGTTGGCAACGTGACTGCGAATACCCAAGGCAGCTTCAGACAAGACTGAGCCCGCCCCACCACTGGGCGTTCTCGTGGAAGGAATCTTCTTAACCGCAAGGTAGATAACGCGCTTCATATATTACGATTTGTACAGGATGTAATCGTGCCTGACGGGCAGGGAATATCCCACACACGTACGCGCCTTTATCACGGGCCGGCAAACAGCGACCGGAAAATATGGCAAAGTAAACGCCTCAGCGTCATTTATGGCGGACGTCGCGCTCTCCCCGGGCACAGTAAATCTTGCTGGGGGCGGCGGCAGCGGCGACGGCTGCGCTTAGGATTCTGCGGCCGGCGGAAAGGAAGGCCGCCGCCAACAAAAGGTACAAGGCGGGGGGGGCGAGGGGGGGGGACAGGGGGGGAGACGCGGTGCGGAGCGGGAGACGCGGTGCGGAGCGGGAGACGCGATGCGGAGCGGGGAGACGCGATGCGGAGCGGGAGACGCGGTGCGGAGCGGGAGACGCGGTGCGGAGCGGGAGACGCGGTGCGGAGCGGGGAGACGCGGTGCGGAGCGGGGAGACGCGGTGCGGAGCGGGAGACGTGGTGCGGAGCGGGGAGACGCGGTGCGGAGCGGGGAGACGCGGTGCGGAGCGGGGAGACGCGGTGCGGAGCGGGAGACGCGGTGCGGAGCGGAGACGCGATGCGGAGCGGGAGACGCGATGCGGAGCGGGAGACGCGATGCGGAGCGGGAGACGCGGTGCGGAGCAGGAGACGCGGTGCGGAGCGGGAGACGCGGTGCTGAGCGGGAGACGTGGTGCGGAGCAGGGAGACGCGGTGCGGAGCAGGGAGACGCGGTGCGGAGCGGGAGACGCGGTGCGGAGCGGAGACGCGGTGCGGAGCGGGAGACGCGGTGCGGAGCGGGAGACGCGGTGCGGAGCGGGGAGACGCGGTGCGGAGCGGGGAGACGCGATGCGGAGCGGGGAGACGCGATGCGGAGAGGGAGACGCGATGCGGATCGGGAGACGCGATGCGGAGCGGGAGACGCGATGCGGAGCGGGGAGACGCGATGCGGAGCGGGAGACGCGGTGCGGAGCGGGGAGACGCGGTGCGGAGCGGGGAGACGCGGTGCGGAGCGGGAGACGCGGTGCGGAGCGGGAGACGCGGTGCGGAGCGGGAGACGCGGTGCGGAGCGGGAGACGCGGTGCGGAGCGGGAGACGCGGTGCGGAGCGGGAGACGCGGTGCGGAGCGGGGAGACGCGGTGCGGAGCGGGGAGACGCGGTGCGGAGCGGGGAGACGCGGTGCGGAGCGGGCAGGCACGATGTGCGGTGCGGTGGGCCGCGTAGGTGTTTCACGATGCTTGCCGCCTCAGTGGAACTTCCAAGCGAATCGGCCCCGCCAACTCATCTTCTGCGTCGCGCTGAGTTACCGACCGATGCGGAGGGCAACGGCGGAGGCGGAGATAGCGGTTGGAAGATGGCGATCGAGGAGAATGACTAACGCCCCACGAGAATATGGGTCAAAACCGAAGATTTCAATGGGAGTGGTTCACGCGATGAATATTTGAAAGTTGATATGGCGCTGCAAGTTCTCAATGTAGGCCTAACCGTCAAAATTATTCATTTTGATTCAGTCAAACACTACGATGGAGAGTTCTTAATCTTAATAACTGCAACAAAAGCATATCTATCAGTGGTAGTATCAGACGTTAGGAATCAGGGAACGAATTATTCACAAAGACAGAGCAGTGTTTCATGTAGTTCAACGGATAAGGAGCTGCCTCCGCTTCGTCTTTCTCTTCGGTATTCTCACATCGCGTAGAAAGACTACGCGATTACAAGTTACGTTTCCCTAAAGCCAACACGTGCTGGAAGTACGGGCGAAGCGAGCCTGATCCTTAAACGCAGACGGAGCGATGCCGTGGCAGCTGATACCGTGATAGGCGAGGCCTAGAGGCCGCAGTGCACACGGTCCCCGCCTCACTGGCGCTGCGACGACGACAGCGGTAGTCGGGCGCGGGACGCGACTCTTCCGCAATGCGGCACGCACCCGGCGCGGCCGCCCCCTTCCACGCAGCAAGCGCCCACGAAGGCGCGCCGCCCGGGCGGCACAGCTACTCCCTGGCGTCACCCTCGCTCCAGCCCCACGCCCAGACAAATCGGGAAGACTTTTTGATTCGATATTGAGAGCATTTTTCACAAAAGCTGCAGTTGTACCGAGGGCAGAAGGTCATTTACCGACGAGAGATAAAGGAAAAACAAAACGACTGGATTGTTTTCGGACGACATAATTATTACATGATGACGAGTACATTTAAAAAACACATACGCATATCTGAAGTGTTACAGAGCAAACATACTGCAACGTGCTTCAGCCTCTTTTGATTTCCTGCATATACACACCACCTCAACGGATGGAGGCACGTCACCAAGGTAGAGGCAGGCAGGCAGGTGCTGGAACGGGAAGCGCGTAATCGTGGAGAGTGTCCAAGGCGGAGGGAGACAGCAGGAGCCCAAAAGCGGGCTTCGCCGGAGGCGGGCCAAGAGGGGCCCGGAGCGAGCGCCGAGGGACCCCGGGAGGGTCCTGCGGGGGCGGCGCGCAGCCGGGAGGTGCTTAGCGCCGTGGCTCCACTGGACGGACAAGCACTCGCGGGAAGCGAGAATATTAACGAGGGGGCAGTCTCTGCCCGCCGCCTCCACCGCCCGACCGCTTGCGCCTCGGCCTTTCTTGAGGACGCGGGGCTTACGGCCTGCGGGCACTTGCCGGCGGGCTCGTAATGGACATCCACGCTGGACGTTACCCAACATCCTCTCGCCGTTGCCAGGGAAATGCGCGTACGGCGTGTTAAGTAACATCCTGGCCAGGGGCGCGGCGGGTAGGAGGGGTGCGGGTGCGGGGGGTCGGGGCCGGGACCAGGGGATGGGCGCGCGCGCCGCGCCGCTCCGCTCTGCGCCGTGCCCGTCCCGCGTCGCCGCCCCGTAATTTGTCCGGACGGCGGATGTGCGATACCGCAGGTGCGAGCAGGGACATCAATACCGAAGCGGTGTCGCTCCGCAGGACGTCAATAGCGGGCAGGAAGGCCTCCGCTCCACGCGCCACGCCCTCCGAGCCGCTCCTGCTTCTACCGTCGCTCGGCACGAAAAACTTTGGCGCCGGCCAGCCGATATCCCTGAAACTAGAACGTGATCGCATTTCCGCTCGTTTCCACGCTGCGCAAAAAGAAAGCGCGTTTCTTCGCAACAGTAGAAATGACATATGCTTTCACATGGAGATAGCATTCACGGAATAGAATAACTGTCCGGAGCAGAGAGTTACATTTCTCGAAAAGAAACTTGATGCACTGCAGTAACGACGTTGATACTCGGGAGGCCTCCCTTCATGTGCGTCACGTTCCTGTACATCTGCAACCTACAGGAGAGGCAGTGACAAAACAAGCTGTTGCGCGGGATAGAAAGACGGCTTGTGCCTTCGCCCCACGAGCGAGAAAACCTTTCAGAAGGCTAGGGACGAGGAGGGTGACTCGGGTGAGGGCAAAGCTTCGAGTTGAAAAATTCGGAAGCGCCAGCGTTTTCGCACATGTAGTGTGCTTTCGAATTATGACTTGAACTTTTCCCCTCGGAGCGCCGGCGCGAGGGGGGCGGGGGGGAGGCGGGGGAGGGGCGGGGGCTAAGTGGCCAGCCGGTCACGCCGATCCTCGTTTAATTCAGCCATTTGTATGCAAGTTGAAGAGACGCGCACGAGGGAAGGGCGGCTCCGCCTCCGAGCTGCGAGCCGCCTCGCGCTGCTCCCCGGCCCGCCCCGCCCCTCCTCGCTCCGTCCTGCCCCGCCCACTCCCTCCAGTTTCCACTCTCAATCCTCCAATTCCTCTTCCATTCCGCTCCGGCCAGTCTCGTCTTATCTCGCCCCGTTGCGGTTCCGATGTGTTCCGTTCGCCGCACTGCTGTCCGTTCTTCTTCTTCTTGTTCTTCTTCTTCTTCTTCTTCTTCCACCCATGCACACGTGGCCTTCATGTTTCTAGGATTCCACGAACGCGATTCCTTTCGGCTACACCATTTCTTCGACTTGTTACCGACACGCGGATCCGCCCAGTTCCTCATCGAATAAGAACGTCGACCTTTCCGTCCGTTACGTAACGCATTCCTTTGGCTTGTAGAGCCCTGCTTTTGAAATCAAGGGAGTTCCTTCCCGTTTTATTCCGCTTACCCCGAATCCGTGCCTCACTATATATAAAACACGCCATTTCACTTTTTCCTTTTCAACATCTGCGTCCTGCAAAGGGGTGATGGAGCTGACAAACACGCATTCCTTCGATCGCAATTCAGTCATGAACTCGAATTTCAGACAACTGTATAGGCCGTATCGTAATTGCCACGAGTAAGCGAATTCCGAGAACTAGTGCGCAGTCATAAAGAGAGTTACTCGATTTATCGACACGAGTTGAAGGCGAAAAAAAAAGTTGAAATCGCTACTGCTGGATCGTTCCCGTAAACACGTTACGACAACAAACTGCAAATGAACAGTCAAAAATGAAAGTAATATGCGCAATTGACTTTAACGAGCTGCTCAAATTAAAACAATTATAGTTAAACAAACACACGAGATGAGGTTACAAATACATTAGTAGTCTGTCCGAACTGAACCACGTTCTTCGGGCTGGAATTCAGAAGCTCACGATATATCAGTATTCGCAACGCGCATCCTGGTTCATTCCGAAGTGGCGTAGCAAATATTTAGGGATAAGCAAGACACAACCGTCCATTTCCATTACGGCCGACACCTTGCGCCGGCGTTCGATAGGCGTCCGTGCGGGCGGGCAGGCGAGCCCGCGCCCGCACCCGACTGTAATTCCATCAAATTCGCAGCGGACGGTGGCGGTGGCGGTGGCGGTGGCGGCGGCGACGGCGGCGGCGGGAGCGGAGCGCGAATTGGGGCGTCTGAGTCGGCATTATTCGGTTACCTGAGCGGCGGGTGAGCGCCCGGGCGCGGTGACGCCAGGGCTCGCCCCCGCCTTCCCCTCCCCTTTTCCCGGCCTCCCCGCCGTCGCCGCCTCCGCCTCCCGTGCGCGCCCGCGTGGTAACCCGCAGTGCGTGTCTCCCCTTGACAAACGACCCGCTCGCCACGTCCCGAGATACCTCCCTCGCCTCCCCCTCGCCCGCCCCGCCCGGCCGCTGCGCGCGAGCTCGGCCTCGTTTGCGGGGGCGTTTCCCTCCCTCAAAGAAGATTGGGGAAAATGTTAATCGCGTTTGCTTACTGCGGCTGAAATGCAAGCGCATTTACTCAATTCGGCATCGCCAGCCTTCCTCTTCGCTTCGTAATCGAGTATCCGCAAAGGCAGTTCAACGTTTTCATACAGAAGACTTGGCATAAAATAGTTTAATATATTACTTTGAAAATATTTAAGCTGATGCATTCTGCACAGAAGGACATATAATCTTAATTTCTACTGACGATATTTTTTTCGTGCCTTAATCATTCATTTGTCAAAAGTTTTAACCAACGTCTCGAACAAATACCTCAAGGGGCACCTCTGAACAGAATATTTTTCTCTTTTGCAGGCAAACTACAAATAAAACTGAATCTAATCTTTTTGTTGAACCAACAACTGTTTCATAAAATATTAATTATGTCCATTCAGAAATAACATAACTAACGAGATATATCGGAAAGAATTGATGATAAAATCCTATACACCTGTCATAACACGGTAATATTCCAGAACTCTTATTAGCTCGTACCAAATAAGAAAAGCTTATACGTACACACACACAATGAATCCTCAATCTCACATCACTAGATATGAACAATACTAAACATAAAATCCAAGACAAATAATTTTCACACTTCAATTTGTGTAGCTCGATCGTGAAATTCCCAAGCTATTCTTCCCAACTGGCTTCTTTAGAGCTTCCGAGCAACAGGGTGGTAGGCCACAATCTATTCCTCAAAACAGTCATCTCAAGAACTCGCGGCCATAATGATCCTCGGACTCGAGAATTCCATTTCATTCCATTTGCTGGGATTCGGCGGCGCCACGCGAAGACCTCCCAAGCGGCTGCGTCTTTCTCTCCCGTCGAGGTCCGCGCTTTCGAAAGCCCGCTCCGCCGCGCCGCGCCGCGCTCTAGCCTCCAGTAAATATTAAACAGTCGCCCGCTGACAAGTGCGTAGTACACCTTGGGCCCCTCTGCCGGAGCTGTGCCACACAGCACAGCACCGCGCCACACCGCGCCGCGCGTGCCGCCTTCACTTTCTTACTTCCCGGACGATAAATCACCGGTTCACCCTCTTCCCGGCATCGTGCTCCGTCGCCACCATCGCCGCCGCCGCCGCCGCCACTTCCGCCGCCTCCGAGTTGCGGAGTCTCGCTCCCGAGACAGAAACAATACCGCGCTCCCCCCGTTCAATATCCAATTCGAACGTGAAAATTGCGAATTTTTTCCCCCTTCTTCCCCTTCCGGATGCACGCGGCGCCACTGTCCCGTGTCGCGCGCGCGCAAAAAAACAACAACAACGAAACGTCTGCCAAAGAGCTCCGTTCGATCAACCTTCCCTGCAGCGCGCAAGCGAGAGTCTCGCCAGAGAAGCACAGGGATATTCCCCGGATTGTTTATAGATGCGTCTATTCAACCATCTGCATAAACGCACTGCATACCAAAAAGTTATAAATAATTGTTCTGAATATATGAGGTAATACTTTAGCACGATTCCTCGTTTTTGATGGTTGTAAAGAAGTGACTATTCGCGCCAATTTTTTGCGAATAGTGTATGCCACGTGGCATGTGCATATTTTAATATTCACGTTTAATTTGCAAAGGCAATGATAATTAAATGAACTCCTTTCAATTCCTTTTTCTGGAATCGAATAGAACGCCTTTTTCCTCCTCTCGCGTTATTCACTTGATCTGTGAGCCGCCCAACATTTTTCCCCGCCTGACTAATGCTCAGGTCGACATTGATCTCTATAGGCAAGCCTGCGAGAGCAATCGCTTCATACAGCCATCCATCCATCCGCCCGTCTATCCGTCCAATGCCTTTTTTCATGCGATCACACGAATCCGACAGTCGCCCCTCTATTTCGCGAATTCCATCCGGAGAAATTCCACCTCGTCCGTACGTTTTTAACCGACACAATTACAAGAACCCGGCCGAGGGCAGGGAGAAGGACGGGGCGCGCGGGAGCAAACGCGATTTCCGGGCGCCGTATCGCCCGTGCATCGCGGCTGTCAAATCATCGCGAGAGCGCTCCGCCAACGCAATTGCAAGAGGGGGCGGGGCGGGGCGGGGCGGGCGAGCGTCGGCGGGAACACGTCGGTGGGGCCCGTCGGCCGCTCGGGGGACCGCGGGGAGCGGCACCGGCACCGGGCTGGGGGGTGGGCGCCGGCTGGCCGGCCGTTCGCAAGCGATGCGCTGGTAAAATATCCACGAGATGCGCGCTGGTGTGGAGGTGCGTGGTCGGGCCGGGACGGACCAGGACGCGGGGGTTGCAAGCGGCCGGGCCCAGGACGGAGCGGCGCGGTGCACAACGCATCGTACCGTAACGTGTACTTCTAGCCATGCTTCAGAAAAATGAGTAGAGCGTAACTAGAGCGTACGATAATATGTTTTGCTGATGAAGGCGAAACAACCTTTGAAATGAACCTGAACGGAGAATATGAGTAAAGGGATAGAAGTGCAGATATTTGAAACGCAACAAAATAAGTATTCAATTCAATGGCTGCGCTACATGTAATACCAAGTAAAAAGAGATTTTCGAATTAACAATTACTTTTCGTTCATTCCTTTCGTACCTACATGTACGTATTGTTGCAGCCGTCAGCAGGAAGGCTGGCTGAAATATCCACGAGACGCGCCGAGTTGTGACGGTGACGATGGAAGGTACCTCAATTGTGGAGATGGTAGAGGTAGAGGTAGAGGTAGAGGTAGAGGGAGAGGTAGAGGAGAGAGAGAGAGAGAGAGAGAGAGAGAGAGAGAGAGAGAGAGAGAGAGGTAGAGAGAGAGAGAGCGGTAGGTTGTTGCGAGTGCGAAGATGGTGGCGGGAAAGAGGATGTTGGGGCAGAGGCAGGGAGGAAGTGGCGAGGAGTGAGCGCGCGGGCGGGCGGCCCCGGACGTCACCGCAAGCCATGTACCGGGACGGCGCGAAGCAGGGCGGGCTGCGGCAACGGCGTCGGTGCGCGCCTCCTCCATAATGCAGAGGGAGGCAAGCACGAGAGCAGGCGGACCGGTGGCCGATCTCCGCCCGCGGGACCGCGCGCTTGCTAGGTGCGGGCGTGTGTGCGCGCGCGCCAGTCAATGGCTGCATTCGACTTAGGATGGTCTTTTTTTCGTAAGACAAAAGTTGCTATGCGTAAACAATAATAGATCACGTAAAAATTTGCCTGCTCACGGATCATAGTTCAACATTCTACATTTTCGCCTTCTAGCTTTTCTATTGAATTTCATGGAGGATGAATTTCAAATCGTGGGTCTAATTCCATTTTCATAATAAGGTTGGAATTGAGATTTTCGCTTGGTAATTCTCGCATTTAAATGTCACACGACCTATCATGCTAAATTAATACGAATATAAAATAAGTGTAAGTTATTCGTGCAAGGTTCTTGGATGTTCCTCTCTTATGCAGTCTACGAACTCCTCCCGTAGATCCAATGGCTACACTCTGGCAACATTGGGTAATTTCGCTTAACAATTACGAAGTCATTAAATCGATAAGCTTATCAGCCCATTAAAGTAATCAATAGATATGACCTCCATCAACTAATCCTACCATTGTGCGCGGCACTTTCCATCCCCACGCAAATCTGCTATCGTCAAGCTAGCTAATGTTCCTTTGATAATTATCGTCTTTTGTACGAAGTAATGTATTTTTATATTCAATTAACATGGTGAGAATGTCGCTGTCTGTTCATCTTCTAAGGCTCTACTGAACATGTAAGATTTGATTTCGTTATTTAATTATCAAAACCGAACTCTTCTCAAGACTGCATTAAGTAGCTCATAAACTCACGACAAATGGCCGACGACAGAAATGAATAAATAGCTCCGAAGATTCTAGCAAGAGGTACCACGCGCCAACCTTCCCCGCAGATTGGTCATTTAGTCTATGAACTAGCAGTAGCTCCGTGGAGGTAGATATACGAGCCTGGGCTCTCGAACATTTTTTCTACTTCTTCAACATTTGTACTTAATTTAAAACAATTACCTCATTAATTACATCACACTACGCAAGCGTATTCCGAGCGGAGGGCATATAGTTAGAAAAAAGGTTTTTTTTAACGAATTTGTGGCAGGCTGAGGTCCGTACTGACATTGCCACCCAACACGTTTTGGAACTGATACCGGAACACTGGGATCGATAGACGAGGTAATAATAAGCCAAGTTTCGCCGACTACACTAGATGTGACTGAGCAGAAGTGCAAACAATGGAACACGCTGCAATGCTTTCAGGTGTGGTGACTTGGCGGGCGTTTGTAGACTTACCAACAAGACTGTTTCATAACTGAAAGCCTTGGCTTTTTAAATTCCCCACCTAACTCAAGTTTCTCAGCAATAATTGCATGTCCACCTTCTCGCTTGCTCATCATAATCCGACCCTCTCTACCCATGTGGCGCTCGGAGCACACGCTACTACGCCTCTCTGCACATATTTCGCGTCGCTTCCACATTCTGTGGCCACCGCTGCTGCGAATAGCAGTGGTGAGCCGCCATCGGCGAACAAACGGACGTCCCACGCGGGCGCACTCCGGCGTAATAGCAATGCCCGGCTCAGCTGCGCATTGACCGAGCAACGTTTGTCAATACAGCTAAACTCACTTTTGTCTCTCCCACGCATCTTCACGCGCTCGCCTACGATTCTATTTCCCTGCCCACACGCTCGCAGGCGGATGTTAGAAACCTGACAGCTGCGATAATTTATTCTATCCAGACGAACTTAGAGCACACACAAAAAAAAACGTATAACCTATTATAAACGACATCCGTCGAAGATAATTTCATCTGGAGATCAACATCCACAAAGGACAGGATAGATAAATTGCAGTTTCTATAAATAGTAAGTCTTCCCGGTTTTGAGTTCGTTACACACGATAGCGTATGAAATAACATCAAATTATTTCACAGGTGGTTTAAAAATGATACAGAGGAAACGAAACCAACGCAAGTGACATTTCGAACAAAATTTTGTTAAATGTAGAATTCCTTCCACAAAAAGAGACTTCATGAAAAATAGCTGTTAGAGAAAACTACTTTTCACTTCCTGTGAACCTCCATTTTACTTTAGTCAGTTATCTGCTTTTGTTCTGTGACTGGAATAACGCTTCCCTGGGCAGATTCTTTTCTCTCCTACAAAATATTTCCAGCTTATTCGCTTCCACTAGACAAGTGTAGCATTCCAGGGCAGGGCTATCCCAAGCGTCTTCCGGCCCCGTGACCTCAACTGACGTCACACGCCCACACACGGGCCCCGTCATGGGCGCGGTCTTTCCTCCACGCCATTTCTTCCCCCCCCCCTCGCGCACCGCTCCGCGCTGTTCCGTTCCGTTCCGCTCCACTCCGTCCCGCCCGCGACGCGAGGGCCCTCGAAATGACGAAGCGACCGGTTATTTCCGACGCCTCTAGCTCAAAAGGGCTAAAAATATCGCGCGCGGGGCGCCGCCGCCGCCGCACCGCGCCGGCGGCCGGGCAGAAAGTGTGCTACGGCCACGATCTCTCCCCCTCGGCGTAGACCGTGCAATTGGAAGCACGTGGCCGCTTGCGAGAGGAGGGGCTGCGCGAGGCACAAAGAGAGGCGTTCGCACCAGACATCGAGACGCCGCCGCCGCCGACTTGCCGTCGCTCCTTTGACTCTCTGTGGACGATCGACGCCGGCCGCTGGAGCGGGCAATCGGGCTGTAGCCTCAGTTCAAAGGCCCATCACCAATCGATAGTAAACCTACACGAGCAACATCTTCCAAATTTCCAGGATTTAGCAATGACATAACATATTTATTACATAGCATAACAAATTGTTGCATGTGCACCACAAAACAAGAACGCCAATAAGTTCGTTTCATAATCGAATTCCTCTCTTGCCATCTCGCGTCAAAAACAGTCCACACACGGGCAAATGAAATTTACTGGTACGCGGCAGTCGCAACCAAATGATCTGATGCACATCCACCATCGCTTGTCGCAAATACATGCTACACTGACGTGAAATGAAGAGGAATCGCTCAAAAGCTTTCCAGTCGCAGGCGATTCCCCAGCTCATTTTTCCCGTCCCCGGCCCGCAGTCCAAGGAGGCTCCCCGCGGTTGCCCCGAGCACGTGTCGATAGCAAGAAACGGGCCTCGTTTCTTCCCTCCCGAACCAGAAGTTCTTTGTAGTCCAAATAATCGCGCCTCCCAGCCACCGCCTCCGCCTCCGCTGCCGCCGCCGCGCCCGCCACCTTCCTGTGAGGAGAGCGGGGAGGGGGGAGGCGCATTCCGTTTGTTTTATCAGAGCGGCTGCGTCGGCGGGGTGGGCGGGCCAGGCGAGACGGAGGCCAAGTGGGAGGGAGAGGGTGTGGGAGGCAGGCGGGCGCGCCCGCTTCCGCCAAGAGATACAAGGCGGCTGCTGCCGCCGCCGCCACCGTGGCGGCGCAGGCGGAGGCGCGGCGGCTGCGCTCTGCTCCGGCGGGGGCGGCGGCGGCGGCTGCGCGTCGCGCTTAATCAGCGCCTTCCGACACACGACGCCCGCGCGCCAGCATCCGCCGCCCGGCGGCGAGTCTCCGCGTTATTT
The DNA here is from genome assembly GCA_964035755.1 of Teleogryllus oceanicus. NCBI lineage: Eukaryota > Metazoa > Arthropoda > Insecta > Orthoptera > Gryllidae > Teleogryllus > Teleogryllus oceanicus. The sequence goes on along the minus strand of CAXIVR010000001.1, from coordinate 114,974,993 downwards.
CTTCCCGCCGACACGGGCAGCCGCGACAGCTATGCAGATTCACCAGACTATCCTCAGCACGAAAACGAAAAAAATAACCCGGAAGTGCACGAAATGTATCTGAGTTCCATGCGTTACACATTTTTTCAAATAATTGAAAGGCACAATCGTCTAGCGTGTTGAAGATTCCTTAAACTCTCCTAGTGTTCGCATTTGCGTAATCATGAGTCACTTCTTCCAACCATAGTTTTCATGGTACGCTCAGAACAAGTTCAAACTTGTCTGGGGTGATGCATCAACAATGCGACTCTCGCCTCAGTGTATCTTGCTAAAAAGCCTCTAGGTCTTTGTTAAATAAATTTTTGAATGTGAATATAGTCAAGTAAAACTTAAATATGTGACTGAGAATACGCAACGACTTTGTATTTATATAAGTAGAAAATACCGATAATAGGCAGAAACTGCTAGGGTATACGACACGTTTCATGTACTGACGTTACATTCTGCATTGCGGTACTCCTGGATTTCGCCAGGCGCTCGCAGCACTCGCCATGGCCGCAGTAATGGCTGTTGAACCAAATTGGATGGGTAGATATTTATTTTAACTCCTGAAGAATTAACATTCGTTGGAAGATTTATAGCATACAATTAGATATAAAGAATATATCGCCAGGCGCGTATCACACACACACACACACACACACACACACACACAAGTACACATAATTTAATGGTGTACGCTTCTCGCACTTGCAATGAAGTTTCTTTGAAGATAGGTTTAGACGTATCTAAATAAAATATTGCAATGGGAAGTATGAAAAAATTGCCATGAAATCAGTCTTTAAAATGTAATTTATTTTGAACAGGCTAGGAATGAGTTAAACGATTCTCGACAAATATTTATAAACAATACTTTCCCCACATACTCCATACAGAATTTACTTTGCAATGTTGTGTGTGCCTCCAAAACTGCATCACCTTCGTGTACCGTTACGAAAAAGATGCTCTAATACGAAGTATATACGAACTTTTTTCTGCAACACAACAATTTCGTAAACAGAAAGAAATGCTACTTATGAATAACTCGGCAACAGTAAAGAAATTAAATAATCTGGAAATAAGTTATTTTTATTTGAAGGAGCACATACACTGTACTTCTAAATTTTCAGTGTGTGCTCATAAATTCTCTAAATCAATAAGTCAAACTGTCGCTGAGTCATGCAAACAGAGTTGCGTAATGCATCAAGTACTAAGGAATGTTTGCCGCAGATAAGTCTAATCTGAATGTCACACAGCATCATTACACGCCCATACGTGGCTTCAAAATCTTTGTCTAATAATAGACTAGGTCTGAAGTCTCCTAAAATAGAGTGTAAAATCTTACAATGAAATTCCAAAGGAGTGAAATCATTATTCTTACATAAAGAGAAAGTGGAACATTAATGGTTGATTAACTTGCTCTTTATCCCCCTACAATTTACAACTAACTACAATTCACAACCTTTTCTTCGTGGTACATGCGTATACTACTACTGTTTTATTTAAAATTTCATTGAAATTTAAATACTTAGGCAAAAACCCAGTGTGCCACATTTCAACGTCTTATTTTCAAGATAGACCAGCCACTTTAATGATTTCCCAAATAAATATCATATGAAGCGAATGGGAACACTATTGTCTCATAAAAATATTCCTAAGGAAATGAGAATTTCCAAATAATAATTATTATTCCTCCTTAAAAGTTTTTTTTAAAGTTAAGCACTGATATAAGGGATACAAAATATTCACAATTTGCACCTTTTCAATTGGACGATATAGATGTAAATTGCGTAAATCGTTGAGTACTCACATCTCAGCAAACAAGAAATATGCAGCAAACACTTGGGAGGTGGCTTACCTGAAACAAAATAAGGATAGGTAAATCACATGATTTCAAAATGAACATTTGTACACTTCCTATATAATTATGTAATTTAGTTATTGTAATATAGTCCTCTCATTTTCAGTAGCTCCATAAATTAAACAATTATTAAGAATGTTTTCTAATGTTTATCTCTAATAACTTCGTTCACTGAAACATTTAATCAATCTTAACGCTATGAAAAGTCTTTTATTCAATGTTATACTGAATAAAATATTCTGGATGCTTAGGACAAGCAGAGTATTACGAAAAATGTTCAATTAAACATCAAGAGAATAGAATCATTAACAGAACAAAGCGATATTTGAGTAAATGAGATTCTGTCAGACATTTCAAAACTGCAGTGAGCGGGTGTAATTGCGGGGATCCCCGGAAGGTACGATTATCAACGCGCGCTCCGCCCGTCCGGTGGTCATGAGCCCGTTCGTAATCCACGCACGGCCAAATTGAATAACTAAATCTCCCGGCGCCAACTGCCGCAGTAACGGAGGAAACAAGAGCAGTAACCGCAACGGCGGGTCGGCGCCGGGCGGGCGGGCAAGCACCTAGAGGCTGGCGAAAGTTGGGCGGTCCCGCGCCCCGTCCCGGCAAGGGGCGTGGCATCCGAACGCCATCAGCGCCACGCAGCGGGGGCGGTGGCGGCGGGCACTGGGTGCGTGGGAGGGGGCCGTTGCATGCAGAGGCGGATACACACCACCGCCAGCGTCGGCGTCGTCGTGCGTCGCGTCATGCTCGCAGGCGCGCGCGCGCGCAGAGGGCGAGGCATATTCCAACAATCTGGCGACACAATGCCGTAACATCGCGGCCGTTGCTTGCGTTGCTTCCGTCCCTGGTGGCGGCGACAGCGGTCGTGGCGGCAGCGTTGCTCAGTCGCGAGGCCGCCGCAAGCGGACGGCGGCGGCGTTAACCCTTGGCCGCCCACGCAGTGTTTCTCTTACTTGGATCGTTCCCGCAACGCTCGCTGCACTTTGACGTCGCACAGAGAGCCCTTTGTACTATCGTGTTCCTGCCTTCCGTGGCGAAGAGACGTCTTTGTACATACAGTAACACTAAAGCTAATCCCTAACTCCTGCAAAACGAGGAGTAGTTACCAGGAGGCACTCTGATACTCGCCGCTTATGCTCAATCGAATGATTCACATTTGGAATGTCTTCCCATTCCTTGTTTGAAATTACTATCAGACATTTCAACGGCCTTCTATAGACATACAATGTTTCCGGTGGAATGCAAATATTTTTTCTCCGAGAATAATACTACCATTCAACTTCGAATAGAATTGCTTCAAATTGATTTTTTGTTACCATCACACAGAAAGGAGGAATTGAAAATGGCATACAATTTTCTTTCATTTATTGTGCGAATTATTAAATTTGTCAAAAATTACTTAAGAAACCCAATTTCTGGATAAATACAAATCCCACGTTAGGAATTTCGATAAAAGACGCCTGTATAATAACGTATTGTAAATACAATATCTATCCACGCGACAGACGACAAGCACGCAGTCTTCAGGATCCGTCCTTCGGAACGCTCCTCGAAGTAGCGTGAGACACCGCGCAGTTGCGATTACAGATATCTATATAACCCCTGACGACCTTCCCCACACTCTTGGGAGAGCCTCATTCACCGTCCTCCATCTCGCCGCCGCTGGCGCGCACCGGAACCAAATATTTACGAAGCGGGCGATTGAGCGGGGCCGGGAACGGGGGCGTGGCGAGGAAGCCGCCGGTCAGCGCGCGAGGATAATCAGTGTACGGAGAGCGCCCCCGCGCAGAAGGTTCCTATGGCCATAAAGCACGTTCGCTTGAAAACCTAATTCACAACGTACGTACGTTTAACAGCGCAGCAAACGTCGAGGTGTTCTCGGATAAAGTTGGAGTGACTCGTGGCGTGGCGGTCAGTGCTACGTTTCCACCCATGGAACCGGGGTTAGAATCCCGTTAACACAATGTGGAATTTATATACGACAAAGTGCCTTCCCGAAAAGCTTCCTTGGGTTTGCCAATTTCCTCAGTCTCCCATTCCACCATTGTAGCATTGCGGCATCGTTCATAAATTCATCATTACCATTTCCTCGAGTGCCCATTTAACACTCTCCGATATGAGCCATAGCCATTGTGACAGAGAAAACAATAAACGTCCTTCACAATGTTTAAATGAAGAATCATAAATTTCCAAAAAAAAGAAGCACAGACGGAAGGAAACACCATCTACAACTCCTCCCTCCATAAACACAAGAAAATTATTTTTGGTTGCGCCACTCTACCTATGGATTCCACGTATCCAATTTGAACAGACTTGAATTGAGTTGAATTGATGCCTTATTTTACGTGGCGAGACTCAGGCCATGAGGTCTGCTCTTCCGTCTGACCACGCAAATTCCGCTACGCTCGTTTCCCCAACTAGGGGAGAAAGAAAGTATTACTTAGGCGACGAAACAGGCAATTTGAATTTAGTTCAAAGGTTTCATTTAAGCTCGAGGATCTTTTACATGCAGTAAATCTACTAACACGGGACAGCCGGCTTTACTTCCCCTCCGAAGGAAGGCGTACGAAGGATTTTCTTCGCCCTTAAATATCCACGGCTTCGATCGAGTCTGAATCCGCAAACTTGGGTATAACAGTCCGATAACAGTTACATCATCGCCGCCGCAAACATTCCACGTCTCATCCACACCGTACTAATTGGCAACGAGAAATAGTCCTCGCCAGTCCTTTTCATTTTCACGCGGAGGCGTCCGTAAAGACGGCGTAGCGTGGCGTACCTCCGCGCGGGAACAGGGCCACGGGATGCCTCGCCCGGAAGCCAATTCGGCCGGAGAAGTGGCTCCGCGCGCAGGCGGGCGGGCGGGCGCGGGCGCGGGCGCGGGCGCGGGCGCGCGCGGAATCGCAAATTTAACGCGGGCTTTTTCCCCTCGCGGGAGCCGGAACAGCGGCGCGCGGGCTCTGCAGTTTATAAGCTTACGCATCAGGTAATCACGAGATTCGGCGGGCCCGTCCGGGCCGCGCGCACAGAGGAGGCTCATCAATAAAACATGCTGCCGTGCAAACCCACTGCGCCCGCGCTGCACACCGCCGCCGCCGCCGCCGCCCGCGGCACGATCCCGCTCCTGGATTCAATAAACGAGACTACATATGGATTCCGAGAGCATATTATTCTGTAGTTACGTATGCGATAAAACATGCACGTCTCTATGAGGGTCAGCTGCTAGCGTTCGTGCGATCGACTCGTTTATACGCGCAGAGTCGTCTCACTCCGAAAAAAGGCGTGGCCGGATTACGGGTCTAGGAATGATGTGCGGCCATAAAGACATGGCTACAACCGACACGTAGTTCCCCGGTACATGTTGCCAACGCGGATTCGGTGTCGGGGCCGTGTGCAATGAAGTGTGCGCATCTCCACCGGCGAAACCTGTGTTTTCGCGCACATGTTTCGTAACGAACCGTGTGTATTTACGCCTCGCCATCTCATCTCGAACCGGCACACAACTCAACAACGCCAGCTCTTCTGCACTTCTTTGTGTATTTTATACACGGCTTATGGCTCGCCGAGGGCTTCGAAAAAAAATACGCGCATACGTAATGGTAGACGCGGAGCTCTCCGCGTTTTCGCCTCCCTCCGTTTCTGGCAATGCGTACTTGGATGTGTGGTCGGCTGAACGAGCGGGGCGTCGGGGCCCGCATTCCGGACCATCCCGCGCCCTTGGGCCCTGTCGGAGGAGCGAGCCTCCGCTGCAGCGCTTGCGCGACACAACGCGCCTAGAGGTGACAGGCCTTTGTACGGCAATTGTTCTCCGCAAAAAATAAAAAAAAATGAAAAACTTCAACCGCGCTTGTTTGCGTGACTCCCGCCATGAGAATAATTAACGAGCGCAAGAAACTAATTATTACGTGGTACTCGGATATAACAAAAAGTATCTAAGAAACTCGGCCCATTCAAATACGTCTCTTCGTTTGCCCTCTTTAACCATCCTCTTGCCCCAAACTCCCCGTACCCTGTTTTCCACGGCGGATACGTGTACTGAAACTAGCACCTTTGCGTGACTCTGAACGTAGCGATGTCGCAATGATGATTCACCGCCCCGCATGTAGCAAAACAACTCAATTATGCAGAGGAAAGTGAACTTCTTTAATCCGAGTGTGTGTGTGTGTGTATTATATATATATATATATATATATATATATATATATTACCGCATCCCAATTAGAATATTTAAAATAAAAATTGTTGACTTACGAGACCAACTATGATGACCTACCAGTATTGGACGGCGTGTTTCAGAATATTTAATGATGCCTTACATTAACCAGATACGGTCTTGTCAGATCTCAAATTCCATCGTACTACGCGGGGCATCGAGTCGATAGCAGCCAAAAACGGAATAACGAATCAAACGAGGTAATGATGTTCATGAATAAAGAAAGGTGTTGCTGAGAAATTACTAGCACACAGCATCAAGAATTTCCCACATTCCGTTTGTTTAATGGTAAAAAATTAACCGAAGAGTACATATAAAGTGTGATTACGCATGTAAAAATTTAAACACATTCTGGTATCGATGATGCTTTACTAGATACTATCAGACTTCAGATAGTATAACTCAGTGGGAAATACTTATTTTGGTTTCACAGCAGCCGCTTGACAACGCGCTGGCAGAAAGTAACTGAATTCTTAACAGATTTGCTATCCGCCTTACAAAACATTATCTAAATCAACATTTCAGATATACAAATATGATTATAAACAAAACCAGCTTCGAAGCCCACCAATTATCATATCTTCACGTTGCCAATAGCGTTTGTTCACTGCCGTCACGGCTGTTCTTGATTTAGCATGGGACACGTTAAGTCTACATTTACATTTACAGTTACGAAGTGACGACAGATTTATAGTATCAGTTAAAACAGTAACATTAATTTTGAGATCATCAACTTGTGCGCAAAACTGATGCAGAGTCAGGTAAATGCAATTCATATTACGTTTCTCTATCTCCACAACGCATTATATGTTGAAGCAATACTATACTAACCTCATAAACACAGAATATTTAACAGTGCATAAAGTTAGATAAGCTGAAAATATGCAACTCGAGCGCCACGCACAGCATGATCTCATAAAACGGGAAGGGCACGCTAAGCGTCGTTTAACAGGTTCTTTCGAGGGCGCTTCAAGCGCACACACACACAAAAAAAAAAAGAGACGTGTGCAAGAAAGCGAATGGAAGGACGCAGCATGACGAAAAAGATCCTGCATTACATTACCATCCTATTGTCATGGCTAACAGAATCGTGTGGGTACAACAGAAATATGCTAAGTGCACTTTCACATTAACCTACAAGCTGGGCAAACAAAACCGCCGCAGACGAGAGCAGCGGCGGCGCGCCGCGCGCGCAAGTGGAGTGCGGTTGGTTCGGAACGAGCGGCGGCGCCGGAGAGGCAACTCCGCGGGAAGCCAGCGCGGGCGCGTCGGGAGCGCAGGCGGGGCCAAACGGCCCGCCGCACCGCCAAGAAATACGACGCACAAACTCCGGCTCGGCGCAGGGGACGCCACGCCAGACCATAGTCTGCGAGAGCGAACGGAAACAAGTGCGCGGATAAAACGCACGGGAAGCTCGAATATCGAGATAAACCGAAGCAGGCGAGACTTTTTTTTAACGAGTTAATTGGAGTACGATTTGGGCAGCCCCCATTTAGAACACTATTTCCGTTGGGGTTGATCTTGAAGACAGACCTAACAAAAGAAAGAGGCGTGGAAAGAAAAGGCATTCCGAAAACAAGGAAAACTAGACGGTCAATATGGGGTTTCGTAATAATGGGCATTTCAGACAACGTACGTCCATTTAGCAAACACAGGGGTTGACATTCCATTAGCAAGTAGGAAAGACCTACGTTTTACTCCTCAAATTTACCGAAACATAACATTTCAAAAGCATTAACGAACCAACAAAATAAAATACGACATGCTATTACAGCAAAACGTGATGACTGGTGAGCAAAAGTGGATCAAAGGGGGAAAAACATTCGAAAAGGAAGAAGGGAGGCGGCAGGGGAGAGAATGCGGCTTCGAAAACGGAACCGAGGAGGCGGAAACAGGCCGCCGGTGTGGAGAGGTGCGAAGGCAGAGACAGCTGGAGACATCGGCGACAGGCAGCGGAGACACGGCGGTGGGCACGCGAGGCAGCGGGTGCGCGCCGGCGCCGGTGGGTGGAACGGCTCGCGAAAGGACACTTCCACAAATGCCGCCACCATTGTGTGGGGGTGACGGAAGAAGGGGGGGGGGGATGTGGGCGCGGCCCGACCAACGCGCAAAAGAAGGGTGGAGTGGAGGCGCCTCCGAATCGTGCGGTCCGGGCCGGAACCCCCCCCCCCCGCCCTATCGACGAGGCCTCTTCCTGCTTTCTCCTCCCAACCTTTTCCAATTTTTTTAAGCTGGAAGAAGGCGCCTCGCACGGTGTGGCGGAACATATTAAACGATGGTCCGAACACAAGCTCCCTTTTCACCTCAAGCTTGTTTCTTAAGAACATCACTCATGCCTTCTATGTATTTTACACCTGAGAAATACATATTAAACTTGCAGCTTTATTTTGCGGTAACAGTTCTAGTGGAAACGTACCATCCTTCGATTCATTCCCCTACCACTAATGAAGTCATGTCACGACACAATGCCCTATTTCAAATCCATTTCTAAAATGCAATATTATGACCAGGTAAATACTTACGGCAACACACCAAAAATTGTTTTTATCTTCTGTACTCTTCGATGCATTTGTTTGCATTACTATTACAAAACTAGAATCGTGCCTGGCTGGCGGGTCAGCCCTCACGGCTAGCGACACTTCTGTCATCCCCCTTTCGACGCCCCCAGTCGAGCCTGTCGATTTCGTTGCCTCGCCCTCCTATCATCCCACCGCCACGCCTCCACCCCCGCGCCGACCTCGCCGCCCTCGCTCGAGTTGCTCTCGCCCCCGCCCCCCCCCCCACGGCGCGGCCGTTCCGGGAATCGAACGGCGTGGCGAACACGAACGCTACTCACGAAGCGGCCGCCGACACCGCCGGCTGGTCGCCGGGAACGAGCACGCCAGAGGCGCAGCTAGCGGGGAGGCAGCGGGGCGGGGGGGGGGGGGGCGGGAACGACGGAGAGGCGTCTCTCCGTCTCAGCGCGCCCCCGTCGGGGGGGGCGGCGAAGGCGGCGGCGACGGCGGCGGCGTCCAGACACGCCGTTCCCGCCACGTCGCTACTCCGACGCCTCTCCCGGATCCTGCCGCCACAGAGGACGAACCGCGACGGGAGAGGAGTATGCGAACTACTCCCATTACGATTCCTACTACTGCAGGCGTCTTGCAACCGACGCGTGTTCTTTCGGAGGTAATTGGGAAAACTTCCGATCCGTCTTTCCACTGATGATAATTGACGTACATCCCATTATCAATCCAACCTCATTATCCACCTAGATTAACATTCCGAAGACAATCGTACCAACGAGTTATCAATCCATAATGAGGTTTCATCGTCAATGAAACAATCGATTTTAACCGTGTGGCTTGAGGGGTTCTGTTTCCGTATCCTGATCTGATCCCATTTCTGAATCAATCAATAACTCTTCGGTTGATATGGTCGTCTTGGGAATTTCATGCACTCATGTCCCCCGTAGTGACATTCATGATTTCTCTGCCCCATCTCCTTCATTTATATTGATTTTAGTAGAACCCTTTATGTGTGGAGGGTATATCATCATGGAGAATACAAATGGCGTATTTTCGCAATAACCGATTATTCCTAACGAGGTGGGAAATCCACGGAGAGGATCACAAAATTCCTATACGTAAACAAAAAGCAGTCAATCGAGCTCGACTAGACCTCGAAATACGTTTGGAGAACGAACGTGCGTTTGCATTCCCGTTACGTGTCTTATTTCCCCATCTCTTCCTGCTCGCTTATTTACGTTTTCGCCGTCTTTATCATGAAGTAGCGCACTGCTCACATCGAATTCAGCATCGGGGCCCGCCCACTCTGCCGCCCCCGCCCCCACCGTCGCCGCCGCCTCGGAGCCCCCGTGGCGTGCCGAGAGCGGCACTGAGCGCCGCCGCCCCCGCCGCCGCTGCGAGGACGTGGCATGCCTACCGATGAAGCGATCACACGCCCCACGCCTCACGCTTCGACTCCCCCACCCCACTCCACCCCCACCGCCGCGCTAGGCGCCCGGAATTCTAGCCCCTTTTGTCGGCGGAGTACCCCTGTTCGCTGCTCGGAAATCAGAACGGGTTACGTCCCGGACAGAGTGCAGGTGACAGAGAACTCGCATCGTACTGGGGAGTCAAAAATGGCTACTTCTAGGAAGAGGATGACAATTTTGAATTCAGATTCATTTTGTTTTTCTGACTCTGTAGGGTTCAAACGGATGAGGCAATGTTTTAAATCATATTCGTACTTATACATCCCTGAATTTTGAATTTTCAAACAGATACGAAGTTCAGTAGTTGTTGGTAAACAGAGGGAAATGTATGGACGACGTGCGGCGTAGACGGGGAAAAACGAGTTTCGTGCTGGGGTTTAACGTTTTCATATGAAGGGTTGGACTTTCCCAAACATTTGAGAAAAGCCATCCGCAGATAATATACAGAGCGGCAAGGGACGCCATGAACAACAGAGAATAAAGGAAAACGTCCTCTCAAAGACTCGACGGTCTATATGACATATGTCCGGGAAGAGAAAAAGTTGTTAATTCATACGGAAATTTCCTGAAATTCCAAAACACTACTTTCAAGTTGTGAATGTCGGCGATGAAACAACAGCGAAAGAGAGAAAAACGTTTCAATACGACACACGCAAAAGGAGAAACGTACTTTTAAACGTATTGGATTTTTTGTCCGGCAAGCACAGGGGCTCAGAAATGCATGAGCCATCTACTAAAAATACGTACCACCAACTACGAGCAACTATAAACCTCGAGAAGTGCAGAGGAGAATTAAATAAGCCGCGAAGTGGTGCGGAATCGTTTTCTAACCACCGCTTTTCGTACGCCTCTCCGATGCAAAGCCACTCAGCATGAACGTCCGACTTTTTCACTTCGACGCGCGTTTCGGCGGGGCCGGTCCGAGCAGGAAGGGGAAGGGGGAGGGGGAGGGCTGCCGCCGTCAGGTATCCCACCCTCCAAGCCCGGTTCCCAAGCAGGCGGAGGCGCGAATGGAGGCGCTTTCGCGCCAAACGCCCCCTCGGCGGTAAGTCGCTGGCTCCCGCATGGCGCCAGACGCCGGAACCAAACCATCAATCGACTGCCTCGCCGCGCCTCCCCCGCCCTCACCGTCTTCGCCTCGGCCGCCCCCGCGCCCGCCCCCTTTTGCCACCCCCGCCCCCGCCCGGCCGGCGTCCCACCGTTCCCTCGCCCCACCGCCTCCCCGCAGCCCTTTCTACGCACGCCTCCTCTCCCACACAATAACGAGTCCTGCACACCTCCCCCACCTGTCCCACTAAGCGCACACACCCCCACCTATAGGTTATAGGTTCCCTCCAGTCACGGCACATCCCCCCCATTTCCGTCCGCCGTGCGGTGCTTCGCTTCCCCTTCCTCCGCTCCGCACCTCTTCGCCTCCGCCCACCCATCCGGCCACCCGCTTTCTCAATCGCCTCCGCCGGCCGGCGCCCACCGCCGAATTTCTTTGTGCCCGCCCGGCTCCCCGGCAAACCCGGAAAACGCATTCGTCGGCTATTATATCGAACGCGAGCGTTCTCCGTTTTCGTTGAAGCCCCGAAAACGTCGATAAGAGGGTCGTTCCGAACTTGCATGGAAAAGGCCGTTTCCTGGACAAAGCGGCGCGGCGAAGAAATATGTCGTTTCTAGTTAGTTGGTAGGCCTCTTGTGCGGAGCGAACGGCCGCGGATCAGCCGCGTGAAGCCGCGTGCGCGCGCGTTGCACTCTCAGCGGGATCCGGGAAGGCGGCGCTCACCTGATTTCGGGAGAATCGTCCAACAGCGCTCCCACTCCAAATTTCCAGTGAAATTCAGGACTAGTATTCCCAGAAATTCTCAACTAGACTTGCGTTCAAAGAGAATCGGCTAAGTGGGAACAAATTGGGAGATCTCGTTTCGGTGGAAATTTTTTATGCAAACAGGCAAATCTGTATATTCGACGAATAGGATTTAATGTATAATGAGATGTAATGAAAGAACTACTAGAAAATGTTAATTATGTTTAACTTGTTTTGCCTGTATAATACCTGGAACATCTCTAAACCGATTAAAATAAACTGAATGTTTATTATGTCCTATATTTTATTAATGTACACATCAATGTCAACCTTCTCAATAATAAGACAATAGGTATTTTAAATATTAGCAAATTTATATAGTAATAAGGTATTATACATATTAGCAAACCCCACAAACACTCATAAACATTGAAATGAATCAATGAAATCATTAGCAGTCGATATTTTCCGAACTATTGCACTATTTTTTCCTGCATACAAAACCAGTCTATTGAAGGAAACGTCCAACGGGTGCTTGGAAAGCCCATTACTACACGTAAGAAAGGTGCATCAGAAAGAGCAATTAACTACGATAGATCCATGAAAACGCTACCGGTTTTTGACGAGATAATCAACAAATCCATAATTCAAGGAGAAGGAGCGCAGCTGTTTCGAGCGCCCGAGCGAAAGTGGGGAGCCCGAGAGCCCGACCGGCCGCGTTGGCAAAGGTGCGTCCGGCTGCGGGCGTGGCAGGCGGCCTCGCGAGCCTCCCGGCGACGCCGCCGCCAGCGCGACGCGCCACTGCGCCGACGCGACCGCCTCCCCTAATGAGCGGCGCTGAACGTCGCGAAGTCGCTCCCGCGCACATTAGTTGTAATAAAAGCTTAATGGTGCTCTCTCTCTTCGTACGCGGGCGGCGCGCGAGGGCGGGAGGTGAGGACGAAGGGGCGCGAGGACGGGGAGCGAGGGCAAGGGCGGGTGAGGGAGGCCGAGGGAAAGAGTGAAGACGGGGAGCGATGGGCCGGCGAGGGCGTAGAGGGAGAGCAGAGGAGAGAGGGCGGGGGAGGCGACGGACGGCGCAGTCGTCGCGGCGGGCGGGGAGTTGCGGAGGAGGAGGCGGCGCCGGAGCCACCCTCCCCAGGGTGCGCGTCCTGTTATCCCTCGCAATGACTCCATAAATCATGCTTCATTTCAATGGAGGGCCGCGCAAGGGCAGGGCGTGGACGTCGTAGCCGTCTGCAGACGCTAATGCAAGAGCGACGCCGCGCTGGCAGGTGCGGGGTGTTGCGTGTCGGCAGGCAAACAACGCTCACCCGTCGGCAGACATTTTATCATCCGGGGCGTCACGAGTCATGAAGAAGCCGATCTTATCGCACAAAACGAAAAAAAATTAATAAATAAAAAAATTCAAGCCATTGCTCACGCAGGAACTGAAGAACCTCATATAGGACTTCAAGGGTAATGGATGTGACGTAAGTAGCGTGGCACACACGAGAAGGCAGTCACAATAGGCCTAGGAGAGCAGGGACAGAGGGCGCAGATGCTCGTAACGCTGAGAGCGGCCAGCGCAGGCTACAGAAGGAGCTGCGTCGCCCCAGGGAGGAGGCAGCGAAAGTGGCAGAGGCAGGAAGCGACAGAACACGCGTACTAAAGGGAACGAAGCGTCAATACGGCGCGGCGAGTAACACCGACGAAGTAATCGCACGTGGCTAACGGCATGGGAACCGAAAAAGGCTAGGGAAAAAGGGGAGGAGCGACGGACGATCGTAAACGTAAGCAGCGAGGTGAACAGAGGTGATAGAAGAGGAGGCGGCTGTGGCAGGGCAGAAACAGGGCAGCGGTAGGGCAGGGGCTGGGAGGAACAATGGCGGCGGCGCGTCTCTGACGCCTTCCCCCTGACGAGAAATGCGCTCTCCTAATATGGGCGGCCTTCTTCGCTGGCGCTGTGCTTTTACTGAGCGCGAGCGCAGGAGCACCGCCTGAATACAGTGGCCTCTGCCCGCGCCGAGGGAGCGCCGTGCCGTGCCGGAGAAAACGCAAAATCCGATCCCAACGGCGCGCTCAAAACGCACGCCAGGGGATAAAGCCCAAGGGGCTTTGACGTGGGCGCTCACACATACACTCACACACACACACGAACTTAAGCGCTCAGAAGCTTGGGCTTGCCAGCCGGTAAATTCCATGTGTGGGCACCAATTCGACATTCTGACACAACATATGGTTACTAATTCGGCGTTAACACAGCATGTTTCGACATAAAAAGTTATACGACTACGTCACAACATAATGACCGAAAGAAGTTTCACAACAGTCCCAGAACTCATGATTTTTATCGACTATTACAGTGGTTTGTACTATCGGCTGATTTCGGACTATGAAGTACCGCAGATTAAAGCTGACAATTTTTTAAATAAGCAAAGGAAAAGCTAACAGTACATTCAGTATTCTGAGCATTCCCGTGTCACGAATAAACGAATTATTATTTCAAATTCCAACTATGGAACTGAACGTTTATTGAAACAACAATTGCAGAGAAGAAAGATATCTCGTCGAAGCAAAAAATTGGAGAGTCCGTTATCCCCATCGCACAATTTCACCCCCATCCCGCAGGGCGGTGAGCTCCGATCTGCTGCGAACGGGCTACCACTGTTTCATTTCCTAAGGGATGAACCCCGGCGGCTGGGGCTGGCACGCGGGCATCACGCTGCCTCTGCGGAATGCGGTGAGCGGAATTGAATATGCATGAAAGACTTCGCCGAAGCATTTACCGAGCGGCGCTTTTTCAGGTGAAAGATCGGGAATGAGCTTGCGGCGGAGGCGGAGGGGGCCCGTGCGGCGCTGGAGCGGAGAGGAGAGTGGAGCGGAGCGGAGCGGGCTGCTCGCCTCATCGTACATCCTGCACACGTTGTAGGCGACGGTTCATTTCCTGGCTGCCGTTCCGCCGGTGAGCCGCGGGAAATGCCCCGGGGGCGGGCGACGGAGGTGACGGCGCCGCCCCGGCCTCCAGGCAAGATGTCGGAGGGGCCAGGAGGCAGGCCGCGGGTGGAGATGAGAGGTAGCGCGCAGGGAGAAGGCGAGGTAGGCGACGAGGGGGACGGCGAGGGCGATCGAGAAGGGACGAGACATGATATGCGGGGGGTGATGCGGGGGAAGCAGAGTTTGCGGGGGGAACTCGCGAAGATGGATGCTTGTGGAAGATGGTTGGACGCGCGAGAAGGGGAAGGAACAGCAAGGCGACGCAACAGTAATCAGATGGAAAAGCGTAGCGAGCAAAATCAGTATGCAAGACGTCAAAAAAAGGCCAGAAACTAACAAAATAATATCGACAGCGTGCACCCAAAATTGGTAAAACGCAAAAATACGAAAAAATAACGAAGATTAGACATCTCGCATTTGAAAATCGTAAGAACGAAGACGTAGGCCCGTGGTAAGGAACGGAAATCAACGGTCAGCCACGAAAAGAATTCACGAAATACAGAAAGGGAAAGCAGAGACAAGAGCGATTTGGGAAAACGGACAGAGGGCCAAGAAAATCGTCGCCGGGCAGATGAGAAACCGACACGCGACACTCCCGAGGCGATAAAGGAGCAGCGGCGCACGGCCCTGCAAAGGGCGCGGGAGGGCGGCGCAGCGCGGCTCGCGGCCACGCCCTCCGGCGTCCGCAGCTTCGTGACGCCCGCCGCACCACGCCGCTCCGCGCGCTCTCTCGCGGCGGAAACCACCCGGGAAGGCAAGCGACGGGGCGGGGAAACAAGGCCCAGCATCCCATCTCTCAGTGGCGGCATTTGCACAACGAAATTAACCTTACCGCAAGGGCGGTTGAGAAAATACTTACAGAGGATATTTAAAAAATAAAAGAACCTTTTTTTATAAATGAATTTATATATGATGACTTCAATTCCTAAACTACTTATAAAGTCTAATTTTTAATAAAAAAACAAAAACAAAACTGAAAATAAATAAACCAAACGACAGTGTGTCAATCACTACTATTATTTTTCGAAGAAAAAAAATTGATTTTGAACTCTTGCACCTACGTTCAAAATATTATTCGTTAAAACCACTTTAATTGTTTCTATTACTGAACGAATTCACAAATATTATTATCCGTAACCACATTTATAGTTGATTGTTCAAAGCTTTACATTTTCACGGGAAACTATGGCTCCGTTTCTGAAGACGCTTATGACGCATATACGTGTCACGCAAGTATGCGTCTTAACAGAGCGTGCCACAAATCTTCAAATAACACAAAAAAAGTAATACATTATAAAGCAGTATGGGGGAGGGATAAGAAACAGATGCACGTAGTCTTCAAAACGGTACGTAAAAATAAAAAAAATCTCGCAAAATCATTTTTTCGCAGGAAAATTATGCAAATTCATAACCGTATGCCAAGGTCGACGGCGAATTCTCGATGCCGACGAGTGTTCCAAACCAGCTTCATTTCTCGCTAGCACTTTGATTCTATTAGGTCCATTGTTTCTGCCCCGTTTCGAAACAAATATTGCTTGTCCAGTTCAACTTTCAATCCGTCATTGTTAAAAATTTATTTGTGATTAAAAAGCAAACGGACGCTATACTTGGAATACACCGCACTTTCAAACGACGTTTTCAGGGAAACAAAATACTGTTTACGGAACAACGCCAACCCACTCCCGGCGCATGAAATGGCGTATCGATCCACGCGCTCTCTTTGTCGCCGGCCACAACGCTGAACATACTTTCTCGCTTATCTTTCGCAGTAGTTCCTCTCGGAGTTCCACGAACAGACACGTGTCGTCCGAAATGGACGCGCGCGCAGCGGTAATGTTACTTGTTTCGGGAGGGCTTTCGTGGATTAGTTGAAAATATTTAAAATTTCTGGAATCGCCAACAACGCGGAAGTCGTAACGACGCTCCGGCCGACCCCACGCACCGCGCGCGCGGATCGCAACTCGGAACTAATCGGGCGCTCGGGTTCCGAGTAATATATCACAAGCACGCGAGCGGCTGGCAACGACGCCGGCCGAGGAAATACCACTACGTGCGCATTCCTTCCACTTTTCGAACTCCCGCAAGCAGACGACTTTTATTGAAATTATAAGGCTTTGCCGTGCTGAACTACTCCTGCGTAATTACCACACTCATTTTTATGTTGCAACGGCAAATGAGAGTTTTTGGCAATTCATGGCATTCAATGTACGTTGTCACGTTTTTTTATAGTTTGTTTCAGTTTCTCTTCCAAACTGAACAGAGAAAAGACTCTTTATAGAAGGTACAAGCACAACTTTCTCCGATCGATTTATATGGAGACGACGTTTTAGCAGGAAGACAATTTTACTAATATAGCAAAACCACCTTTAAGAGTGTCGCATCGCTAACTAGTTATTTTATACACGGCTGCCATTATACCACAAACACTATATATGCATTCTTTGGTGTATTAGAATCTTTTTTTTACATTTCTCAGGTCATATTCGTAGCATAATTATAGAAAAATTGCTCTAAACCCAAATAATAAATACGTTTTGCAGTTCCTATATTCAGTTATCTTTCGTATCACATTAACTAAAATACTACGAGTTTAAAAACCTTAAAACTACAATTTCTTCACAGACCACGCACATATCATTAATCACCAAGTGAACATAGGTGAAAAATGTAGATAGCAGAATAATACTCCGGAGGTAATCGCGCGAAAGGGCGTCCATGAGGGAGTACCTCCCCGAGCCAGGGTGATCGGCGGCAACAGGCTCGAGAGCAGCGCGGCAGCAGAGAGCGCGAGGGGGGGGGGGGGGGGGGGGGGGTGGGTGGGGGGCGAGCGCGGGCGCGCGCGCACGTGCAGGCGGGGCGGCGCAGGAAGGGAAATCACGCGCGCGTGGGAAACGGAGAGACGGCATCGCGGCTTCGCGGCTTCCCGTCCCACGGCCCAGATTCCATCGACAGGGCCGGCTGGCCGGCCGGCAGGCAGGCAGCAAGAGAGGCAGACAGACTGCCCGGCGCGGCGATGCAGCGCGCAGCATCCGACGCGGCGATGCAGCGCGCCGGCTGTCGCGGGACTCGCGTGCAGAAGCGAGAAGAGCATACAGGGGGGAGGCGCACGGAAGTCGCGTCCCCCCCTAAAATTTTCGAAACGGGCCTCGTAGTCTTTCTTGATAGAACATGTTATTTCCCTAAATATGATCAACTCATGATTTGCTCATTTTTTAAGCATATTATTTCGAAAGTTGATACACGTTTGGGGAAGAGGGCCTCTAAACCATCTGGCAACCACGTAAAATGGTTCAATATAAAACTAATATTATTTATGAAATGTATCATTAACGTTACTTCACTCTCCTTGTATTGTTTAATTTACATTCCGGCAAAACAAGCCATTTCTAAGTAAAAACTGAAGAAGCTAACTGTAAAAAACTAAGTAAAAACTGAAAGAGGTCACAGTGGGAGCAGAGGGACTCCAATACGTAGTTTGAGTTCCTCTTGTTTTAGGCTGCGCATACCTGTGGAGAAGAGAGCCTACGCCGCTGTGCACACTGGCATGCAAGAAGGGTGGACCACGGTGCATCCCCCATGCTGTGGATCACTTCAACATGCGGAATGTGAGCCCTGAGTAACGAAATTCTATTGCACTCCAATTATTACAAGCGCGAAACGGATCACTATTTCCAAAGCTTCCACATACTTTTATGAACAATACAGCGCTTACAGTCCTTGCCAAATCCCTCTCACAAACGTTCGTTCTGCTTCAGATTCGCATGTCATTATTGCTATTGTTATAAGAACAAAATAGGATAGCTCAGTTTCACGGCCGTCACACCCCAATGAGCGAATTATTCAAAGCGGTAGGCAAACAATGACCTCAACGCTGACCCTGCGGGGTACGTTCATAGTCCTCTGCCGTGCGCGCGCTTATGTCACGATGCTCACAACACCATCTGTTATTCGAGTGCTTTTGCTGTGGGTTTCCCAACACGCTCAGCGACTAGTCTCATCTTACACATCGCTATTGTGCTCATCGTCTAGTCAGCGTTGCCGAAATGTAAGGAATATTCCCATTGTCTTTTAAACACGCCCTATGACCAACTACGATAAAAAAAATGTTCTAATAACGATCAAGGTACAATGAAGCATTATTGCGAAATATGAATACTTCTCATTGAACAGTATTTCCTTGGCCTCACATTAACATGGGAAGAAATAACCTGGTGTAGAAATTATTTATTTTACGGCAATAAACAGAAGGCGTGTTCACTGTTAGAAAACAAGACCTTTATCTGATCAGGCAGAATTGTCTCCAGAATCAACAACATTTCTTTTATCGTGCATTTCGCATTTCTTCCCACAGATTCCATCAGTAATAGGAAGTATATCGCACAGACTTTCTCCGAAACTTCGCGCCATCTTTTCACAGCCGCCTGGGTGCCTACCGACAGTATCGCCGCCTCCGATCCTGGCATCGCCAACACCCGACGTCGCCACCAACTCCGCCGCCGCCGCCTGCGGCGTCACCAGCACCATCGAGCAAGATCCCGGACGCGCGATACGCGGCGCCGGTCTCCGTCGGCGCCAGGTAGAACGGAACGCTAATGAAATATCTTCGCCGCCCTCTAAATATCACCGCGCGCTCTCGACTGCGCGGGGCCGCCGCCGCGGAGCACGCGATCTTTGAAATGAGCTCCTCCCCTTCTTCCTCCTCCCCCGCGCCCACCACCCACGCCGTCGTCGCCTCGACATTCGCGTCGCGCCGCACCTCAATTCGTTAACAGCCTCCTCTGGCGTCATCCCCGCCCCGCCCCGCCCCGCCCCGCAGCCGTTTACCGCTTTCGCCCCCCCGTTTGCGAAAAAGGGACGGCGTCTCGGGAGAAAAAGCGCTGGATGAACGCCGGGTGTTAAGAGGGACACCCTAAGGAAACAGGGATCACCGAGTCTTACCTTTGTCAGATGCTGCAACACTTCCTCTCGGATGAAAGCGTGAGTCTACGAACTTCTATTAAATGCCTCCGTTATGAAGCTAAGGTTAATAATCTGTTTCAAAATTAATTTGAAAATAAAAACTGTTTAGAGGCTACATAAGAATTTATTTTATATTTTCAATATTTATAATTAAAATACACTCAATCTTTGCCCAGTGTCACGCACGCAATATTAAAGTAATCCATCTGCAAAGGCACTTGGTACTTTCGTAATCCCTATTTCTGCTTCATAAGTCATATTTCTAAGCTTACCAACGATTTGTGAGGCAAGTATTAAGAATAAGAAGAGTATTAAGAACAACTAATCCTCGCCAGAACTTACTGCAGAAGACCTGATAGTAAAGACACTGCTAGTCACTTGTACTAAAGAAAATACATCATACAGTATTGTATTCCTGACGTCTCCGAATGCCGAAAAGATTAAATAAAATCCATAAAATATGGGTATAACCGGATCTGGCGCACATTCTCCGTGTCGTAGGAAGACTATCCGCATTTCCACACGTGCTGCGTCTTCGGAGCATCGGAGCACGACTTCGGGCTGAAAAGGCGGCGGCAATATTACATGTCGGCTGATCGGCTCAATGCTGCTTAACGAACGTACAATGCTTAATTAGACCGGCATCTCGGGGTGCTGTAGAGGATCGGCTCGCGCGTCGTGCGGCGCCCTGTTAAGAAACAGCCGTCAGAGACGTCGTCCTCCCGACCCGGCCTGCCCTGCTCGTCCCCTCCCGGCACCTGGAGGGATTTCCAGCCGCCACAGACCCTAAAAGCAACTCGGCCGTCTCTCTCGCCATCCTTAGGAGTTGCGGAGGCAGTTAGCGGTTCGTCTTTGGCGTTGTCTTCGCGATACAGCGACGTCCGCGCGCGTCGCAGCGCGGCGTGGCGCTGAGCAGCGCAGCGCAGCGCAGGGCGACCCGCCGCATCGCGCCGCACCACGCCACCGCCCCGCAAGTTCTGCTTGAAGTTTCGCAATTGCTAAACCCTTTTCCTCTCGACGTTCTCTTCATCTTCCTGTTTCCACATTCCACTTTCGCTTTTCTCCCGCTGGGAGCTGTCGATTTCGGAAGGCAAAGGCATCGTCTGCGACGCTCCGCCTGCCGGCCGGCCGCCCACTCCAGGCCGCGCGCTCTGCGGTGTACTGCGCCGCGCCGCCCCGCCCCCATCCTCTCCCACCCCCCACCCCACCCCAACCCGCCAGGCTCTCCCCACTCCACTTCTTCGTGCCCGCAAAGATGGCCCGAAGGAACACGCTCGAGACCGACCGCCCGACGACCGCAAACCAGCGGGTTCTCTGGCGACGCGCCCCCACAAAATAACAAGATTTACATATAAACACCGCAAAGACGCCGGAAAAACAAACATGGCCGGCCAGAGGCGGCGGTGGAGCGTAAACAAATCAATCCAAATCAAAAGCTGCTGATATGATAACGCTGTGAGGGGAGGCTGCCGATTGATCGGGTGAGGTCTGTCGCCCAGAATAGCGACGAATACGGATGTTTGCATGTTTAGACGACGGAGCGCTAGATGTACAAGGCTTACTTTAAGAAATCGACATGGGTTCGGCTAATTCATTCTTCTACCATACCCGTGCGAGAACTCTCGCATGTTAAACCCCCATCCTCTTCCCTATTCCCTACTTTTCCATTTCCATATTAAGGCTGTAATATATCTTTTTCTCCAAGATCCTCCTGTCGTCCGTCACTTGTTCTATATGTCTCCTTATAATTGATAAGAATACAATACTCCCGTATCAATACAAAACTGTACTTATTGAACTATATTAACGAGAAGAGAGGCACACCCGTGTAATTCAATCGCATAGAATATCAAGTAATTACTTTAATTTCACATACAGTTGCAGATTCCACAGGCACTGAACAGGTGGAGTAGAATCGAGAAGCTTCGAAGCAGCAAAACTGTAATAGAATGTTCAAGATCTCATCCTATAGATTATGGTGTGAGAAACGTTTCCTTGAGGCCTTTGGCGTCACAATTTTAGTTTTTTAAGCCCTAAAACGCTTATTTTAGGAGTTATTTAACGATGTAGATTCAAATATCCGGTCGAGTTTTTCGGGTTGCATTTAGCATGAATATTTAGATGCGTTTTTTAAAACAAATCCTTCATATTTTTAAAGTCCCAGTGCAATTCGTCACGTCTCCGTGAAATTTTCTTTCTTTCGGGATCTCATTTATAACGCTTGGTTTCGTGCGAGAGCCTCAAAAGGTATGTATACTACTGAAATAATATAGGAGACGATTCTACAACTTCCATTCTAGAGTTTAATTTCAGATCAGTGCAATGTATAAGGCAGAACAATAATGGGATCTTAATGCCGATCTTCGCAATGACTACAAAAATCTTTCAGGTAAGGCAAAGATTGACACATACCATGTTTTTCGTGCAATATTTTTTTCAACATATTTAAGGGAACACGTTTAGAACAAACCGTGCCCATTCCAACAAGCATACAAATATCAGCTAAGGAGATGCGCAACATACAACACAATCGCTAGAATCTCAAAATGCATACCCACTTTCGAAATTGCCAAGAGAATGAAGGGAGTCTGCGTCTTACTACATTCCGGGCGACGAATCTCTCGGAACGAAAAGCTAGCATTCTTAGGCGCAAGATAGGCTACCAAGAATCTGCGGGCGACAAGAAAGGCCTCTACAAACTCGACGAAAAGAAATCTCGCTTTCTCTACACATTCTATGAAATATTTATCGTATATTTTACCGTTCCAAAAAATGGAAATTCAAGAACCCGGGCGGGCGCGCAGCCGGACGGGGAAGGGGGTGGGGGAGAGACCGAACAAGGAATTTAAAATATCGAGGTATGCATCCGGCTTCGTTCTTCATGAAAAAAATGGGCAAAACGAACGGGGCCGATCTGCCGTCGGCTGCGGGAAGAGGCCGCGTGGGCGGCGCAGGGACGGGGCGGACGGGGTGGATGGGTCTGGGGGGGGGGGGGGGGAACGGCCGGGGGGCCCGGCGGGGGTGGGGGGGGAGGAAGAAGAAGGGGGGGGGAAAAAAAGGTGTGAGGTGCGGTCGCGAGGAACTCCACCAGAATGGTCAGCGATGGGCAGTCTCGCGCCCCACTCGCGCTGCCCGCCTCCGGAACGAGGCCTCTCAATCGGGGCTTCCGCGCCCTTTCCTCGCCGCCCTGAAGGGCACGCCCACGCGGACCGAGCCACTCGGAAGAGAGAGTTTTCCGCAGCTCGCCGCGATTGAAGGGGATGATATTTCACGGACGCAACGTAAGTTCTCACAGAAGTACAATTACGGCATTAAAGGGAAAAGGAAGTTCATTCCGTGAATGGAAGACTCGCAGACACGCCAGAGTTTCCGTTTCTGAGGTTTTCAAGGTCTACGAGAATTAATAATATCGCTGGTGAGGTTCTAATAATTTGATAAAAGGTCAGGTATCAATATTTCAAGAAATCTACGACAAAGTTTCATGAAAGGGATTTCTGCAAGTGAGAATGTATCAATTGATCTAGAAATTTCCAGTTAAAAAGGGGAAAGTCCATTCTCTTTACATTTTACAAATAATATCACACTAGAAAACTGCATGCTACAACAAAACGATTTGTACTAAAATCCATTGAAACGTAAAACGTAAATCCATGGAAAGGTAAAATCGGCATTTTCCAGCAAATTCGCACGCATATTTGGCGGTAATCCTCTGCGATCCTTAACATTATTATTTCATAACATGCGCTAATCTTAAATATGTATGAAGACGAAAAATAGAAATCCGATTACGAGACGAATAAGGAACCCCCCGCGCGTCCACCTTCGGGAGTTGAGTCGGGGCCTTTCCCGGAGAGAGGCGCATCTTCCGCTGAACGGCGCGTCGGCCTCCTCGAACGCGCCCGGGGCTCTTCTCGCGCCGCGCCGGCCACCCGCCCCGCCACCCTCTTGCCCCACACCACTCGCTCCTTCTCGCTCTCCTTCTCGCTTCCTCCGGCAGCGGGTGAATGGGAACGTGCGCTCCCTTTCTCTCAGTTGTCAACGCGCGCCGCGGGCCGGCGATACGCAAAAGGATTTCGAGAGGGTTTTCCGCAGAAAGGGAATTACCCGCAAATGTTCCTGGGATTTATCTGCTGTCAGATGATATCAGTTAATTCTCTTCGGAATTGCCCTAGAAGAGCCTGTGAAGAGGAAAAGCACGCCCTCTGGCGAAACTACGAGCAACGACTCGGCTGGAATATGAATAAAGAATGTCACACTCGATCCATTATGCCACGTCTTTGATAAGGATCAAGAAATAATGTAACAAGCGTTACGTCTCGGAGATTCAGATCTCGGGCGGACTTCCAAATACCGAAATGAAAATCAAATGATTCTAATTCATCTGCTACGGAAAACCCAAGGAAGTATAAGCTATTGTCATAAGTAAAATTTTCTACGATCAAGGAGTGACGTGCAAAACACGCGTTTTTATCTGTGAGCGTTCTTGCCCACGGTCAGCGGGAAAAACACAGGAAATATTACCAAAATTACCATTCGATTTCTTCGAGATGCCAACACATGCGCCGTGAACATAAGTGCTTTGTCATTAATAATAGCGGAGGTTAAAGGCGATTGCGTTTAACATTCGAGTACGACGGTGCGGAACGTACCATTAAATTGGCCGCCAACAAGAAGTAAACAGTGAACAGCTGTGGCCAAAGTGGCCGCGCTTTGGACAGGACACAACAGACAAGCAAGCCTGCCGAGAAAGGCGCCGCAAAGCCCATCCATTCCCCCAACGACTCCGAGTTGAATAACCTTCGTTATCGCTCTCCCGCGCCGCCTGCATACGAGACGCACGCAGCCGGACGCGCCACTCAGCCTCCTTTCCGAGAGAACGCCATAAAGCCGCAGGTGGTAGCTAGAAAGTACTCGAAAGTATCCCGCGTCGACACATGCTCGCCGCGGCGCGCACGGGTGGGCCGGCTGCGACGACGCACGATCGCCTGCCGCCACCGCCGCCGCGCGGCCGCGTCGACCCGACCGGGCCCACCGGGCAAGGCAGTAGCAGCCGCAGCAGGTGCCACCAGCGCCTTGCAGGCGCGCATCAAAAAACGCCTTCGCCGCCATCGCCACCGCCGTCACCGCCGCCAGCGCCGAGTCAACACGCTCAATTGTCCCGCGCGGACGCCATGCCTCACAAAGAAGCCTCCATTGAGGCGGCACGCATTAGACGCGCGAGGCCGCCCTTCCAAGGACTTAATCCCGGGCGGGTGCGCGCGCTGAGGATGCCGAGGAGTGGATGGGCGCGGGCGGCGTCGCGGGGCGTGCGAGGGCGTGGCGAGGCGGGCAGGGCGGGGAGTGGCGGAGGGTGGCGGGGCGTGGAGAGGCGTCGGGTGCACGGGGAGAAGCTCAGTAACGCAGTGTCAGGTACTAAGGCGAGGGCGGAGCACCGTGTGACGGGACGGAACAAAGGGGCGGGGCGGGACGCGGTGAGGTACGGTGTGGAAGGGCAGGGCCGGAGGACGCGGGCCGAGCGAAGGAGGTAATTGGTTTGGACGGGACGCAAGGGAAGTGGGGGGCGAGATGAACCACGAAGGAGGGAGGCGTGACGTGGAGAGGCGAGACCTGGCGGAACAGATAACGTAGAGGAGACGGGAGACGCCAAACAATGGAGCCAAAAGATACCTAGAGGTATTTCTATACGTTTTCTTGCAAGGGGGCAATTTCCTGAAGGCAGATTTTCCTACATTTCTTCAAACAGAAGGATAATGGAAAAGTGACGCAGTAATATTTATAGAAATGAGTGAACAAACTTTTGAAATCACTTATAAATAAACTATTTACACGATGTAAAATAATTTTAGTAGATTAACCTGATTATTCAAATCAATAACGTTTGAAAGAGCTCTAATGACCTCCGGTGGGGTGCGAGGTGCCACGCCGGCTCTGTGAATAGGAATGAAGTTGTTTTGGGGGCGCTTTGTTTCGGAACGAATGTCTGATAATGCGAAGAGTTGGTTCGAAGGGGAGCTGACTGGGCAAATTAGGAAACCGACGGAGTGAGGAACTGTTGGGGGTTGTGCGCGGAGGCCCCCGAAGTTGGCCGAGCCCTGAAAAGAGGGAGGTCAGCGTGCAGGAGCTATCTTCGCAACCGCAAGACCGAAAGGCGGCCGGCCGGAAGTGGTGGCGACGGCAGGCGCCGAGGCGGGCAGCCGGCGGCGGCGGTGGACGGGGCGCGGGCGCACGCACGCGACACGCGCCGCCACGCACCGTTCCACTCCGGGAGACAAACGTCGGAGGGCGCGGAGACACAGGTGTACGCGGTGAACCACTGCCTCGATTCTCCTTGGCGACGGAGATGGTCAGGTTGTGGAGAACCGTATTAGTGAGGGGACAGCATTTTCCGCTCTTCACGCACTATATGGGACGATGATTCATCACGGATTGGTTATGCAACACCTGAGACAGTCTGCGAACATCTGTTCAAATATCAAGAACGATTACTTTCATTATTCTTCTTATGAAATTAACACATATCGCATTTAACAATACTTGTCGTATGGTACAATCGGAGCAACCTTAAAAAAATATTGCTTTTTCTAATAGATTTTTTACCGTTTCTCTCTACTGTCTAATCACAGGTGAGATACACCGGCTACACACGGGGTCAACACGAGTTTCATTAATATAAATAATATTCGACGAATTCTGAGTCTCTTTTTCAGAAATTGAAAGTGCAATTCTCATGAAATACAACTTGCAATTTATCTAACATTTCCAATGCTATTACTTATAAACATTATTTTCAGCTATTAATCGGCATGCGAAAAAATAATTCCAATTGACTAAAACTTAGTCATCCATCTCTCGCAATTAGCTTCCGTTTCGCTAAATCCCCTGCGGATTTTCCCGCCGCTTTTCAAGACGCGGAAACGGGCGCCGGCGCCATGGCCCATTTCGCACCACGCCCCCACTCCCGCCCCCCGCCTG
Source organism: Teleogryllus oceanicus (assembly GCA_964035755.1). Classification (NCBI taxonomy): domain Eukaryota; kingdom Metazoa; phylum Arthropoda; class Insecta; order Orthoptera; family Gryllidae; genus Teleogryllus; species Teleogryllus oceanicus. The sequence continues at coordinate 114,948,220 of CAXIVR010000001.1, read as the reverse complement.
AGTGCCACCGGTGTAAAGGACGCGTACGGCCTGCGAACAAGAGGCCCTCCGCGCCACCCAAGCGCCGTATTTTATTTTTAGCGAGCGAATTGATTTATCAACCCCCAAATAGCCGCTTCTACAGCCGGCGTTTGACACGCCTGCGAACGATATATCATGTGCATAATCCGAGGCGTGCGCGCGCGCGCGGCGGCGGCGGGGGCGGCGGCGGTAGAGCGCCCAGTAGCGCGCATCGATCCAGCGATCATGCTTTTGGGCGGGGGCGACCGAGTGCGGCTTATTGTGCCAAGCTAGCTGAACAGAAATCATAGTGCCCCATCCACTCTACACCGATTTTGCCTTGTTCTATAACGGGCCACGCGTGCCCTGCGATGTACCGCACAAAGTACAGAGCAATACGATCGATACACGGCGTCGGTGCCATATTGTGATGATGCAGCTCGACGTAGTTCTTAAATCAAAAACTACCCCTCAGCTTGTAAATGACTGCAATTATCTTTAATGATCATTTCGAAGAGTATTCCCCTAAGTGATTGCGAAAAAAATGGTTATGAAGTAGAATAATCGACACGCTGAGCAAAATGATGTTCATTGATGTCATCCTCAAATGACAATGACGTACACTACAGAGTCAACACCAAAGGCAGTATTTCTTGCAGTAGCATTACAACTTGGTTGGACAATGACTCGGCCGTGAAGCGGGGCAAAGGGCGGAGGCGTCGGCAGACGGTGCGCGGGACCTCAACTCCGCTCCGCTCCCGTGCGCACGCCCCGAGCCTCACTGTGAGCGCTCGCGCACAAACGAATCACCGCGTGCGCGCGCGTGTTTGTGCAGCGGACGTGATTGAGGGCGGAAGGGGTAAGTGGATGTGTAATGAAGTTGGCGAGAGGCGGCCGGCGCGAGGGCGCGGTGGAGTGAGGTGTGAGGTGGAGTCGCAAACGGGAAAGGGCTTGGAGGAGAGGGCGGCAGGGGGAGGGGCGGGAGGAGGGAAGTGGAACCGGGGAAGGTGTGCAGGGAAAAGCGGGGCGGAGAGTGGCGGGGTGGGACGGGGCAGAAAGGGGGCGAGGCGTGCGGACAGAGCGTAAGCGGTGCCCCGAGAGCGCACGGCGAAAGCGACGTGGGATGCTGGGAGCGGATTCGCGATGTTTAGAAAGTAAATCATACGGAAATGCGGCTGTTTTCATACGCAAACACAGATAACCACGTCGGACGAGGGCCGCGCGCCGCGACGGCCGAGGGCGGTTGTCCTCCAATTGGTCGGCGGTGCCTGTAATCCCTCGGGGTGGATTCAGTGTCCGCACGCACTTCCTGAAGCCACGAAACAAGTTATCCAATCACTGGCGATTCAGCTCCGCTGCTTGCTTAGGGTCAGAAATGTGTACTTGTTTTCTAGCGCAGCCTTGATTAGGTTTACTGGTATTTCAACGCCTAATGTTTACATACATAAAGTAGTTACTAGAACAAAATAACACTTAAAATTCTGTGTAGATATTTATTCAAACACGTCAAAAATTGTTTATATCTTTCATTTCAGCTCACGTTTGGTAAAAAAAAAACACCTTGTGAATTTACCCCTTTCTATCATTCATAAAAAAAACACCGCGGATCCTACACTACAGTTGGCAAACACCAATTCTGTAGGCGACAACTGGCACCAGGTAAGGACTTCCTGTTCGGTCCTGAGCGGACATGGCCGCACTTCATGTGTACCTTTCTCGCGTAATATTGGCGTGGTACAGAGAACATATTTTGAACAAGCTTCTGCAAAAATCCGCAAATTTTGATTCAAAAATCGGATATCGATGAGACCCCGATACCAAAGAAGTGTATTCTTCTTCTTCCTATATGTAGCAAATAACTAACAAGTTGTGTAGTCTGAATCTACGTTTTACCGGTCCTTGATATAGAAAAAAAATAATTTGCAGCAAAATATGTCACTCTGTGGTGAACGCTAGCGCCTAAACAGTTCACATAATTTTCTCCGAAACATATTACCAAATCGATCAAGCGGAACTCGAGACCCTGCGAGATTGAAACGGATATTTTGTTTTTCTGCGTTCTTTAAATGAAGCCTTAACATTTTCTCAATGTTCTCAATTGACTCCAAATTTTTAACCATAATATTACTTAAAAACGATTTACTCCAGATTTTCAAAAATTATAAGCGATGAACGTGGCAAAACTACAATGATAAGATATATCCTTAACGAAATCTGTTCTAAAAAATAATCTTTAAATAAGTCTGTGACAATTGTTTGAAAAAAGTAGTTCTTTTCCCATAAGTTTTAAATGAATGTTTTCCTTTGCTGAACATTCTGAATTTTCAAAAATCGCAAAATTTACAATTAATGTGAGAAAGTATGTACTGTTGTAGTGCCACAAGTTGAGGGGCGTTTCCGCGTCCAAGTGACCTTCTCGATCACCGCGCGTGGCCAAGGCGGAGGACGGCGAGGGCGAAGGGTGGGGGTGTAGGGGCCAGGGGGAAGTGGGCTGAAGCGGGGCGCTTCGTTGCACCTGGCGGGCAGGTGCCGGCCGCAGTGCGGCCACGGACGCACACACGCGCTCCACGAGAAGAAGCAAAAGGACGACGATGGCGGAGGCCGCGGCGCCCGCGGGCCCCACGCAGCCGCCGACGCCGGCGCCGGCCCCAGCCCCAGCCCCGGCGCGGAGGCCACGGATGCGGGGCCGCGCGCGGGTGAGATGCGGGCGTCCGGGGTCGCCGGGTCGACGGCGAGCGCCCCGGGCGGCAGCTCTGGACAGCGTTGCGCGAGCAAGACGCATGGGCCTCCCTGCGAGGGCGAGGGGGAGGCGCGCGTCCAGATACAGGTGGAGAGCGGGCCACGAGACCGTTGCGAGGGCACAGGCAATGGCTTACATTCATGTAGTTGGGAGGCGCATGCCACAGAAATTATAGTTTGACTCAGAGAAAGAATCGTTTACAGCATATAGAGGCTCAAATATTCAAAGTTCAATCATTCAAGAATGCACGAAGGAAGCTGATTTTGGACTTCTATAATGAGCAGTTACACAAATATCTCTTATATTGTTCTATTCTTCCATTCCCATCATAGCAATACTTTCCGTAACATTAAGAGAATTCCTTTAATATTTTCTCCAAGTCTATAAGATTTACACTGTGAACTTCACGTTATGTTTAATTCTGATTTGTTCGAGCGATCCTTTAAAAGTATCAAATAAATCGCATCAGAAATATACTGAAGTCTCGTCTAAGAGTTACTTTCCATTTTATTTATACTTCCAAATACATTCAAAATCAGCTCATACTGCTGTGTTTGTGTACATAATACACATTCGAAATGTCCACATCACGTATTTCGAATCGTCCCAAATTTCGATTATTCTGTTTGACCAGTCTCCCCTGATCGGATAAAGGAGTTTGTAGTATATTCATATCTGATTGCAGGCTTTAGACAATCTCGTTAGTATCCCTGCACTGTGCCATCCCCTTCCCGGATTATAAAACAAACTGTAGCGACATGACTCAACTGAACGGCGGCTGCCAAGTAGACGCGAGCAGTAAACTTGCTCATATTCCACTGCATCTTCAGGGCAAGGACGGAGGACAATCTAGAGGATGCAGCGCAAGCTCGTGCACGTCCGCTGCGCGCGGGCGTGGCTCGTGTAAGTAAGCGCATGGATGAGAGCGTGGATGATAACGCTGATGAAGAGAGGACGAGGACGGGAGTGAGGGCGTGAGCGAGGGCGAGGGAGCCGAGACACAAGAGCCGCAGGGGAGGAGCGAGGAGCGCAAAGGGTTGCAGGAGTGGGGCGGTGGCGGCGGCGGCGGCGGCGGCGGCGAGCCAGGCGCGAGCGAGAGTGCAGAGGCCGGCATGGCGTCTCATTGGTATTTCACCTCGTCACCCCCCGAGCAGTTTCCGGCGTCACGGTGCGTGGGGGAGCCCGACCGCATGACAGCACGGCTCCACCATCTTCTCCACCGGCCCATCTCCAAGCAACGTGCGTCGCCCGCCTCTGCGGCCTCGCCCGGCCCGCTGCACGCCCCCGCGCACAACGTTCCCCTCGCTGGCTCGCCCCGCCCTCCCGCCTCGTGCTCCGGGCCCTTCCCACGACCCAGTCACCGAATACTTTAACCCTTTCCCCAGGCTCAAACCCAAGGCTATAAGGAGATTGGATATGCAAATCAGTATAGAAGGACTGCATACTAACCACGAGCGTCGCGCTTCGTCTCCGCGCCACTATTATCTAGTAGAGTTTGGAAGTCACGAAGGATTAAAGATCTGCTGATGAACGACGTCACCGGATCACACACGCACGGTCGCACCGAGGAGCCAGAGAACGTCTAGCGCGCACCTTCCTGTGAGGCGGCTCTCGCAAACGAACGCTGCTACCTCGCGTCGTAAAACCGGCCGCGCAACGCAGCGCATTCGAAACAATGCTCTCTCCCGCCGTTTGCAGCAGGGCCGTGCGAAGAGCGCGAAGCGTTGGGCAAACGGGTCCGCGGCCGCGGGATCGTCGCATTACTTTCCGAAGCAACTTTCGTTCCTACTTCGGCACGTAACGCTCTCGTAAAAGAGGAGCAAGACACAGTTAATTAACCTGACCCGCGCGTTCCGGGGGCGGGAACAGGGAGGTGGGCGGCGCGAACGCTGAAGGGGGATGGTACGGGTAGTTGGGGGCAGCCAAGAAACTGCCTGGCGAGGTGGGGAAGAGAACGGGGAAGAGTGGGAGGTTGTGGGGAGAAGCGCGGGGCGGGACGAGGAGAGGAAGAACGAAGCGGGGGATTAACAGGGAGTGAGGCGGGGAATGGCACTTTCGCAACGCAAGAGTTGGGCGGAAGGGGGTGGGAGTGGCGGGGAGGGGCGCGTTCAGCGAAACCGAATTTTAAGCGGCAGACGGGGATTCGCCATTGCCTGCACCGCCGGTACCGCTTCTATTGGCACCGGTGTCGGCGATGGCGATGGTGATTGCGTTGGCGCGCGCTGATGGGAACCGTGACGACCGCTGGGAGCTGGGGCTAGCCGACGTGCATTTACTCCCAATCCTAGCAGCATATTAAGCCCAGGCGCAAAATCAATAGCCATCATTAAAGCAAACTCGATCAATACACCACTGAAGATAGTAGAAGGGGAAGGTGGCGGCCTGCGGACAACTACGAACAGGAGAGAGCATATCCGCCGAAGGTGCAGCAAGAAGACAGACAAGAATTAGCAGATGTGGGAGTGAGAGGTAATATGCAGCGTTGCAAGGTGAGAATAGTGAAAATGTTCCCTAGATAAAATGTAAAAAAAAATAACCGAAAGAACTAGAACATGCTAAATACCATTAAAAATATGAATCCAAATTGTATTCAAATAACTAAAATATAAATGCAAATACCATGATTCGACGAACAGTGACAAATGCGACATATACAGCACAAAAAAATAAGAGTAAGACAACAAACATAAGATAGAAACGTGAAGAGTGAAACGTATAATTCAAAATACTGCATGAAAAGCAGAGGACAAAAAATAAATTAATGTTATGCAAATAGAGGCATCAATCAAACGGGCACTGGACCACATGCGCTACAGGCAAGACGGAGAGCCCGTCAACGCCAGCCTGCGACGCCGGAAGCAGCGGGACGGCGAGCACCTGCGATGGCCGGCCGCGCCCCAGCGCGCGCCACGCCGCTATCGCCAGGCAAATCGCGCCCGCGCGCACTTACGACGGACATTAAGAGGCCGGCGCTCGCGCTGCAGATATCGCCTCGCACCGGCACACGCGCCCGCTTCCGCCCCCGCCCCCGCCCCGCCCCGTCTTTGCTTAACAGCCCCGCCCACTCTCATCCCTTCCTCACCCGCTGCCGCCGTCCCGTTCCCACCGCCCCCGCCCCGCCACCTTGCACCTCGGCGCTACCAGCCGCACGTTTCCCTTTTTACGACGCCAACAGCTCCTGCCGGAGCGCGTTATTCACGTACGACGAAGCAAGTCGAATTCGAGGCCAGCGAGGCGGTGCCGCGCTGCGCTGCGCTGCGCTGGCGGCAAGTTCGTGGGGTGCGCTGCGGCCAAAGTTACGTGTGTGGGTGGCTAGGCGGTCGAGGAGGCGCGCGTTGGCGGGGTGACCTTTCTTCGCCTCCGTACGGGAAACTTTAAGAGCAATGTGAAACGCCACCTGCGATGCAAAGGGGGTGATAGAGGACGAGCTCTAGGAAGGGAGTGGGACTCGAGACTGCGTGCAAGAGGATATCGTCAGGTGGTTGGACGAAAGGTGCAGGGTTCGAGGAAAGTCATGAAGCGAAGGGCAGGGCAGGATTCAATCGAAGACGGGCGAAACGAGACCGAAGTCAACGACAAGGCGAAGAAGGGTGAGATCAAGTTCGGGGTGAGGGCGAATGAGAGGTCATGGACAAGGGGAAAACGGAAACTGGATACAGGAAGGAAACATGGTACAGGAAGGAGGAGAGAGAGGAAAAGTGAGGGAAAGTAAAAAGAGAGCAAAAGAGAGAGAAAGAACGACTTGGATACGATGCACTGCAGGAGAACGGCGAAGCCGTAGGGTGGGCCAGTGCGCGTGGACGGGTGTGGGTGCGGCGGGCAGAGGGCGATGCTACCAATATTGTTTTGCGCAGATCGCTTTTCCGCTGCCGACGAAGCGCGTGGGCCCGAAGCGGAAGAAGGAACGAAATCCGAAGCTGAGTAAAAGGCTTCCCAGAACAAAGCAGCGATCCACTGCAGAGAACCGACCCTGCTTCCTGAACGCTATTTTAGTACTGCAACTCACCTTGATATCACCTTATACCGCAAATATATTTAGAACTATTATCCATAAATATATTTAGAACTATTATCCAAGTGTGGTTATTATGGTAAAAGAAAAAATATCAATAACGCCAATAATGTGAAAATCATCAGTAGGGGAGAATTTTTATGAAATGTCATTTTCTTTCGCTTCATTTTAGAAAAATGCCTCTTAGTATTGACTCTAGTTTTATTTTAAGACCCGGGAATGACCCGTTTTTTATGCGTTTTTTTTCATTTTCGATGATTTCGACTAATAAGTCAGTTTTTACCTTTTCCCGTAATTTTTAAAGCATTTTCCAGCTATTTCGTTGATTTTAATATCGTTTCAATGGTACTTCCTTCAAATAATATTTACGCAATTTCATAATTATAGGCAATAAATGTTCTCTACAGAATTCTTGAGTAGCCTATTCGATTTCTTCTCTCAGAAATTGTAATGTCAGTCGATGTGAGTATATAATATAAGGTTCCTGTAACGCCTATCGGAGCCATTGTCGGTACGGCCGATGTCGGTATAACTAAAGACAGATATTTCTTTGTAAAAGAACAGTTCAAACCAAAAGTGTGCAAGTCGACTTCACTTGAACGAAAGGAAGAAGCTTCAATTACATCAGTAACATCCAACAAGTGGAGTGTTTCATCAGAACTGGTTTTGATCAATTTTTTTAGTCATTTTCTTTTCTTTTAGGGCATTTTAAAAGCATTTTAAGAGCATTTTATTGATCACTTTTGGCCATGATTTAGGTCACCAAAATTTGTCCCCTATTCATCAATTGAAAGGACAAAACACAATTTCATAATGCTCCGAGCGTTTCAAGTGCATACGGGGTTGAAATAATTAGAAATTTCTGTTTTAGAGACTGGGAGGAGATCGACTTCAGCCGATATGAAAATGTACCTCGACCTACTCCTGGAAGAACAGACCATTTCTGAACGGGTCCATTCACTTGCGGCGGGGAGAGGCGTCATCGTTGCCAGGCTGGGAAGGTCACCCAAGGACGACGAGGTGGTTAGGGACACAGAAGAACGAGAAAGATCCGTACGTAGCGGGATGAGCGGTGCGGGACGAGCGGGGAGGGCGAGGTAAGAGAAGGCTCGCGGCGGTGGGGATGGGGAGAGAGAAAACGCTAGCTGAAACGGCGGAAAGGAGGCATGCCAATCGGACTAGAATGCGGGGAGAGGCACGTGGAGACGACGGAGGGGTGTGGCCGGACGGGTCGAAGAGCGAAGAATGGGACAAGGGCGGTGCAGACAGTGCGCGGGAGGGCAGGACCGGAGAGTGGGCGGAGAGGGCGTTGGGGGACATGGGGATGCCGGGAAAGGGGGGAGGGGTCGGGGCGGAACGGTGTAGGCGGGGCAGAGCGGAGCGCGTGTTGAGGAGCGAAGAGGGGTAAAGCAGGATGGGCGCTGCAGCACGGGACCGCACGCAGAACGGTCGGCGGGCGCGCTCGACGGCTTCCACAGCTGGCGCGCGGGCGCCGCGTGGGCCGCGATGACATAGCCGAGTCGTCAGGGCAATTGGGGGAATAGACTGGGCGATGGCGCGGCCAGCGCTGCGTTCCGCCGCTGCCAGCGGCCTCCGCCAACCCTTGGACACGCGCACAAAGAAAAGCTTTCTTCCGCCGCCATGGAACACCGAGGAAACGGCGGAGGTGGGAGTGTGTTGCGTGGAAGTACAGGGATGCGGAAGCGTGTGGTCAAGGCTAGTTGCAATGAGGGAAGACGCAATTCTTACATCAGCGGTCGTTCAGTCTGGTTTTATGTGAAATCTACAACACGATTAGAGCGTTTTTACGCACGTTTGCGCGTCAGCTTATTGCAGAATACGCGTTGTCCCCCAATATTCATTTTTCAGAACAGGTGTAGATGGTGCAATTTCGCATGAAATTGGAACTGTTAAGAAGCCATTCCTTGCAGATTATTTTATTTATTTCTAAAACAACAAATAATAAACGAAAAAAATGTTTTTTAGTAATATGTGTTTCAATCTTACGTGAAAAAATGAATGCAATTTCCGACCACTCAATTAGAAATAAATGTTTGGTAACAATATCTTACATCGGTACATTCATAATTTTTTAAGTACAGCAATTCATAAAAAGATCATATTTCAGGATATTAAAAACATATGACATAAAACAGGTCGACATACAGGAAAAAATATTCAATGCAAATAGTGTCATCGTCGCGAACACGAGCGCTTTCAAAATTATACAACCGTTTTCAGAAAACTATCGCGCATTTTTCCTCGGAACTACACTGACACCACACTAAACATTGCTACTATCTCTGAATGTAACACGACTGTCGAATTGAATTCTGGATAGCGCTGATTGCGCTGCTTTTCCTTCACAACTTTCTAGAAAACGCGATTACGGAGCCTGCGCAGGAGGCCGGCGCGGCCACCAGTCGGAGGAAGTTGTAGTTGTTCTCGTGTAGCGTGTTGGCAACGCCGAGGTCTCCGCTGTATTTGTTTTTTAGGGAGCCGTCGGAACCGAGGCGCAGTACGCACGCAGCCTGGGTGAGCACGGCCGGTCGGTTGGAGGAACGTCCGAGCAGCTGCGCGGCCTGCGCGCGCAGAGACGACGCGTAGCCACGCACGAGTCGCCTCCCGATCGCAGTTAGCGGCGCGCGCGCAGGAAAACCAAAATACGGGTTACGAATTTCTCCCTTATCCTTATACAGTAATCGAGTAACTTGCGTCGTCCTGTCGGGAGGTCCACCACTCACTCACGGTAAGAGCCTTTTCGATCCATCAATCGATACAAATGAGCGTGTCATTCGACGCAAGTCATTCTCCTGGTGAGGAACAGATAATGTTTTGCTGATCCAACTGGGACATAATACGAAATTTCTCTAAAATTCTTGTTTTTGTTTCTTTTAAGCAAATACAAAGCGTTTTCGGTGAATTCCAGCACTCAGTGTTAAGCAAGAGCTGACAACATTCCTCTATCCAAGACACGATTGGCACAATTCTTGACCAGTTCCCTCTAAGTTACTCTAGAAGAATTCTAGAAAAAAAGCGCGTTTTTATGGTGTCAATAGATCTAAGGGCACGTTGGTGAAACTCTAGAGATAGAACTATACTCTGTGGCAATTACATAAATCGTTACGACTTGATTCATCAGATGGACGACAATAATTAAACCTAATTTTTGAGCACGGTGTTTCGATACTCTTTCCTATAACTTTCTACCACCGAAAAATGGAAGAGTGGGTATTATAAATGACCGTCTCATCCATAAGCCCTTTTCTTAAAAATTATTTTTATAATGATTCGCAAAGCACAAAAAAAAAAACTTTTGAACATGAAAATACCCGCCCGAAGCGCCATGCGAAGGTAGAGAGTTCGGCGTTCCGAGAACGTAGCTATTTTTTCTTAGCTTAAGAACTGCGGAGAAAAGACACAGGAAGAAAACTGCAATGTCAAAAGTAAGCCTAGAAGTTTGTGAGGTAAATTGGAAACTATATTACAATTACGTTTCAAAACACGATAGTTCTTTCAATACTCAGAATGGTAGTCCGAATAAATTATTCAGTTCTGGGTAGGCGTAGTTAAAGATCACACAGCACACAAGTATCTCGAAGGATTTAAAACACTGCTGCGCGTCGTGGCTTCTAGATCGCATCTTTTATGCTTTACCAGGCCAAGTAATGCATCATAAACTAATGCTGCGGCCTGAAACATAATTATGACGTAATAACCTTCGCAAAGGACACCGCAGCCTCTTTAAAATTGACGTTAATTATATAACCGCTTCATTACGATCGAGTTACAAGAACGACGTTCGTCCGGTATAATCTCGGCAAACTTCTTTACATGTCACCAGGTAAAAGACCTTACAAAATTACCACGACGCTAATTATATAATCGGACGCACAGCACGACGCTGTACACAACGTCGTAAAAGAGCAACAGTCTAGTCGGGAAACGAAGTTTTTTTATCTTTTAAAACGTGTTCATAGGTACACAGGAAACTTTCGCGATTCATCATATTTCACAAATATACTTTCTCAAGAAAAACGTGGTCATTAATTTGACTGCAAACTCCAACAGCAGATTAGGTGTTGCAATGAAACAAAACATTTACACCAAACTGTATCATTGTGGCTACATGGATGTGACGTTTTCTTATTCTTAACATGGACATGGTAAAGAAAAGGAGTGAAAGAGGAAGCATGGAATTCATGATGTCATTAAATAAATACAAAACTTTTCCACTACAAATTATTATTTGCACCCCAGATTTTTTGGGGTGCAACACGGACATGGACATGGTAAAGAAAAGGAGTGAAAGAGGAAGCATGGAATTCATGATGTCATTAAATACTTGTAAATCACAATACAAAAACTTTTCCACTACAAATTATTATTTGCACCCCAGATTTTAATACAGATATACAAAGCAACACCATTGCAAGAAGAATCCGCTTGAGTGGAGTAGGCAGCTGAGAGTCATGTTGATTTTCACGAAAACAGGAGCGTCCGCTGCTGCGTATGTATATTCTCCGGACGCAAGTCCCACACGTGCAGGGCGGACGGAGCCCGCGCGCAAACGTCGTTAGAATTTAAAATTTTCCCACCGCCCTCGAATCCCCGTCTCAGGCACGGGAGGGGCAGGGCGGGGAGGGGCGGGGAAAGGGCGGGGCGGAGTGAGGCACCGCGCGACGTCCTTTCTAACGAGCGCCCCGATTACCGCAGGGCGACACACTCAAATTCCCGCTCCCACGGCAGCGCTACCGATTCCTAATGGCGTCCGAGAAACGGAGCCTAATTCAAGGCGATGGGCGCCCTTTTACTAAAGTAGTTTTACGAGGTTCTGAGAGAGGTGTGAAAAAGAACAAAAATGAGCATTTTAATTTTATTACTCTCACATGTAAAGTACAATTAAAACAATGTCTGGCTATATTAATAGTGCGCAATTTTGGTTATTTCATCGCTTTTGTCAACACCTTCGCTACGATATCATAATGATTTATTATAGATTTTTTTAATTATTATCTTTGGAGAAAAAAATCACATCAGGCGAAACTTCCTCCATCACCTTCAAGAAACACTTTAATAATTTAAAGAAATCAATATTAACTCAAAATCCCCGCTCATCAATACAAGCGAAAACTTATCATGGAACAAATGTTCAGTTGGCGCCGTGTTTCTAAGTGCTTTAGGCAATTACTTCGCTTCTTTAGAGACAATCTAAGCTCCGTCGGCGAAGGCGCTGCAATCGCTCCCTTGATTGGCTGGGAAAAGTGATGGAGGACGGGTCGGGATGGGTCGGAACGAGTCGAGGCTGCCGGCTGCAACGCCGGAGAAAGAATGCAGATAATATGTTTACAATCGAGCTAATTACGGGCGCCCCGTCTGGCGCGAGGTAATGAAGGCGCCGGCGGCGGGAGGCAAGGCGAGGCGAGCACCGGGCCTGCTGGCAGCGCCTTCGCGCTCGTTCTGACGCTCGCTCTCGTTGGGGCGCTAGGGCTGCGATGACCGCGTGGACCGACGCCTACTCGGCGTAAACGAAGAGGGAAAAGGAAATCGGGATTGAAGCGGGCACCGCAGTCCACTCACGAATGAGGAAACGATTCTCTCAGACGACGTGCCATTGGTCAAAAGGGTGTAGAGACGTTCAAGAGCCATAAACAGTGCACTTTATTTTTTAGAATAAAATTACAGATGAGAACTGGAAGATAAAAAGAAAGAAGCCCGAGAGAACGAAGTGGTCGCATAGGAAATAAGAGAAAGGAAAACAGGATAGAGCGCGGAAGAAGAAGAATGAGAAACAAAAAAAATACTTCACACATGACTTAGAGCGACAAAATACATTGTCTAAATGAGGGAGGATTGAGAACGGGATATTAAAGTAATATTGAAAAACGGACACCAGTTTAAAAATCAGGCGTATATTTCGGGGAGGGGTGGGTATTCAGTCACGGAAATTGTAAACACAAATCCTACCTTCCCGTCTAGAGGCAGGAAACGTTTTCGATTCGCACGCAGACAGCCGGATGCTGCCGCTGCGCGCGTCGCTTTCACGCGCGGTTCGACCAACCTCGGGCGACGCCGGCGCCTCTTCGTGCCTCGCGTCCTTCCGCGATACCGCCCCGGCCGCCCCTTCGCCGCCTCACCGGACGGAGGTCGTCACTGCGCGGCGCCGCGCTCAATCACGCCGTTGCCAAGCGACCCGCCCGGCGGCGGCGGCGGCGGCGGCGGCAGGAGCAGCAGCTCGCCCTCTTGCGCCAGGGGGGATCCCCACGCCTCCTGGTGGAATCCCGAGTCGTGCTTTCGGCCATTAAACCGCTGCACTGCCCGCAACGTTAGGGTCGGTGCAATAGCGCGGCTAAAGCGAAGACCGCAGGGTCTTCGGGTTCGAGCCCTGGTTCCAAAAGACGACTTCATAGCAAATGCGTGTGGTAGCATCGTTCGTCCGCGAAGGGAATTTCCAACCAGCATTTTGCTTTTTCACCATTCGCCGAACTTCCGAGTATTTTGCGAACGCACAATAAACAAACGGAGATGAGATTGCAACATATTGATGTTGTCCATAAAATAGGACTACTTCAATCAGCCACAACTTGAATTCTTCGAAGTTGTACAACGATATTTTTCCTGCTAATGTATTGTTTCTAATCAGTTTGTTCATATATACAACATTAGGTAAACTATAAGCTGAACAATAATCAGAACCATTTTGTACTTTCCAATTACATTTTTCACCTCACGACCGAGTGCGCGTAGGTTATAATAAATGACTTATCCTACACACATGCGAAAGCCGAGCCATTTATTTCAAGAGTTGGGTAGTTCAGTGCTTTTACGACTATCAAATGACAAAATATGCGGTAATGCGAATTCACAATGAGAAAATAACAGATTTTTCACACTGTTCACGCTGTCCTCATTTGATACTATGTAGAACATTTCTGCAATTCCTATGACGTCATGGTGCAGGTGCCGCACACAATAATCCAATTGCAAGTAATTGTGAACCAGCCACATAACAGTAAACCAGCAACAGAATGCGTCCGCGAGTTGTCCAGAATCGTTCCCAAATAATATACACGGTGCAATCAATGAGGCAGTAAAATGCAAAACAACACGAGTCATGCTACAAACCCAGAGTGCGAGTTTCGACAAAGTGCAACAACTATTATGTATTCTAGAAGTGCAAACACCGGTAAAATTGTTTGATATTTATCGACATTAGTTTCCGCATATTACAAAAAAGTTCTCTACACTTTACATTAAAAAAATTAGTAATGCGTCGGAACTTTCCATTTGTTTGTGATATGAATGTGTTGTGCATCACGACAAATTTCATATAAAAACAATTGTGTGCTGGAAACCGAAAGTACAACTATTTTAATTGCAAACGAAATCATACCAACAAGCATTCAACATCCATTATCTAGTTGTCATTACGAAGATGATCTATCACGGAAACCTGTCAACAACCTAGTAAAGTTGTAGGTAAACTGGACTAAAATTATTCACGCTGGACCAAAACGTAAGTCAACTGGACTAAAATTCAAATATATTCAATATTTTGATGAAATTAATTTCTTCCAAACCCAACACACATATCGGCATCAAACTCGTCTTTCGTGGAACGGACGGCAGATGCATGGAATCTTCACCGCTGAGCAAATGAACGCGCAGGAAACGGAGGAAAGACACCTATCGCAATGGAGACGAATGAGAGGGCGAGTAGGACGCAGCGTCCCAAAAGGGCAAAAGCAACGGCAGAGGCGTCGCGTGCGGGCCCCGCCCTGCCGCCGGTTCCGCCCCCGCCCCTGTCCTCGCGCCAGCTGTATCACTCCCTCCCGCGCCATTCGCTCTGCCGCTTTAAACGTTTCTGACAAGCGGTAAGGCGCGGCAGCGCGCTGTCGAAGCGCGCCAGTCGCAGCGCCGGAGGTGGCCCGGGCGCGCCCACGCACCAGACGCCGGCGGCGTCACGGGCGGTCGCGGGGAAGATGCAGAGCGCGAACGAGAAAGAATCACAGGAAATGTTCGGGAACACGCATCGTCGGAATACACTGCAAGGCCAGATGTAAAAAGACGAGAAAAGAAATGAAAAGTAATGAACAGGGAGTTTGTCAAATAAAACCTGGGGCAGAATGCACGGAAGCAATGAAAGAGAATTGGAGGACAGGGGTTAATACGAGAATAACACAGACGCTGAGTAACTGTGATCTCTAAAGTCCATACTGAAAACGGCATTTGCGTAATGCTTCACTATTATTCTGATAGCGAATACCTCGAATAATCTATGGAGGTGAGTAGCGTCTTTACAGGTGTTGTGTAAGGACGTAAAATTTAATTAGAACAGATTCGAATGACCGGAAAGTAACAATTCATGCGACATAATGGGTGGGTGATTCCTCCAGCCGCCCGATGCAGAAGGACGAACCGTTATTGTAAATCAAACGCACTAGGGAAATCGAACGTGGACTAAAGGGCATTGTTGGGTATTCTGGATGTATCGGAAACGCTTTGCGGTGCTCATTTGGATATTGAATGGTATTCAAGGATGACGCAACATCAAACGCTCCTTTACGCAGCGCGATCGTGGATAACGGGAATTGAAAAAAATCTGGGAAAGGCAATTGAATCCGTTTGCCCCTATTTTTCTTTAACGTTTCCCATCTACCGAGGGTGCCCGGGAGACAAGTACCTCCTCACTACCAATACCGTCACTGTTACCGCCCCCGCCCCCGCCCCCGCCCCCGGCGCAGATGCAGTCGCAACCGCAACCGCTTCTTACGAAACGTCGGCCGACATTCTCGAGGTGGCGCGGCGGCGGGCGCCGCCGAGCTTTTAAGCGCAAATGTATGCATATCTCAAATGCCAGTACCGGGTCGCCTTCCAGCAACAAGCGGCAAGCGGCGTGGAGCGGCGCACAGCCTCCGGAGGAGAGCGCGGGAATTCGGAGGCAAATTCGGAGGCGGGTTTGGCGGCGGCGCCGCGAGACGAGAGACGCGCCGCGGCCTCGCCCTTCGCCGCCAGCCGCACCCGGGGGCGACGAGCGCATGCGTACTGCGGCGGCTGCGCGCCCGTCCGTCGGAGCGTGAGGGCCAGCGCACGCCGAGAGGCTTGACGAAGGGCGCGGCGCAGCGTAGCGGTGGTGGTTGCGGCGGCAGTGGTGGCAGTGGTAGCAGTGGCGGATGACGCGTGGCGGGTGGTGATGAGCAGAGAGGCGAGACAGCTGAGGAGAAGAGAGACTGAGACTGAGACTGAGACTGAGACTGAGACTGAGACTGAGACAGACTGAGACTGAGACAGACTGAGACTGAGACAGACTGAGACTGAGACAGACTGAGACTGAGACAGACTGAGACTGAGACAGACTGAGACTGAGACAGACTGAGACTGAGACAGACAGACTGAGACAGACTGAGACGGTGACGGTGACGGTGGGGTCAAGGGATGTGGCGAAGCGGTGCGGCTCAGGCAAAGCAAGCGACATGACGCAAGATGCAACAGTGACAGTGGACAATATAGGTAATTGGTAGTAATGACAAGTTTGGAGAGGCGGCGGTTTTAAGTCGGTCCAATAGACGATAGTAAGTTACCGAAAAGAGGTTGGTCATGCTTGGACACCTGAAGATGAATGCAGAAGATACTGGCGGACAGTAAGATGTGCGAGGTAAAATATTGTCGAAAAAATAAAGATACACTTTACTTAACACTGCTTGGATACACGACAGAACAATAATTGAAGAGAGTCAAGTTCAAGTGTGATTCCATCTGCCGCGACCATACAAGGATTACATACCAATCTGTGGAACGGAAAATTATCCGTTAACATATACTTGTCGCCGAAACTTCACCGAAAGTAAAAGACATCAAAAACGTGATGGCCAGCTGATTCTGTGGCTGGACGCGTCGGAGACGGTCGCAACGCGTTGCCTTGGCGACGAATATGGGGAGACGCACAAACGGAAGCATCGGAGACGAATGGCAAAGCAAATGGAGGAGGGACGGAGGGGAGGAGATTGAGTTGGCACGGCGGTGTGTGAGACATCGGTGGCGGTAGGGCGGAGAGGGGAGTTCGACCGGCGGATGTTGAAGGAGGTTCAGTGGAGGACGAGAAAGGGAGGGGAGAAGAACGAGGGGGCGGGGTGGCGTGGCGTGGCGTGGCGCGTGGGTGAGGGGGAGGGCTGAGCGGCGCAGACCGAGGACGCGACGAGTCCCACTTCGCACATAACTCAAGAGCCCATTCGGACGAGATTTGTCTGGAGACTGCGTAGGTCACAAAGGTGGTTAGGTTAGCGCGCAATGGAACGCGCCGCGCCGACGTAATCTATATCACGCGCGCTCATCGGCATATTGGCGTATTCGCTCAAATTACGGAGCTCCCCCTACGAACCTCGCCGGAGAGGTCCTCATATAAAGAGCAGGCGATGGCAAAATGGAAGTTACCAGACTGTGAAATTGAAACATTCATATTACAAAGTCGGAGCCTCGCCGCCTTGCGAGGTTCCCACCGATTGTGATTCATGAATGCTTCACCCTGCGCCACGAAATAGATTCTTACGACATTAACGGCGGATGTAATTCGCACAAAATATTAAAACAGCGAAGCATAAAATTTCGAGACGAATTCACTTAAATTGCAGAGTTAAGTGAATTTTATATGAAATATTGCCGAGAATCCGATGTTACCTTTTTTGTTGGCGTGTATTCTTTAGCGTACCACATGCATAAAACGTCATCGCAAAAGAAATGTAACTCGCCGAGCAGTTAAAGGAACCTATTAATTTTAGTGCCTGCATTCCGAAATGTAATGGTTTCGCTTCTCGTGAAAATCAATCGTCTTAAATAATTGCGAGCGAAAGTAAGTCCATAGAATATCGTCTAATTTAGGTTCCTCACAAAGTGACCATTACGGAAAATTAATAATAAGGAGACAAGTGAATGAATAGGGAATTCCAAGATTTTTCTCTAATTTCATATGCTTACTTCTAATTTAACAATTCTAAAAGTTCACAGATTATCTCAGAATATTCGAGAGTCTGGCAATACACCGACCAACACTACTTCTGAATCTCCATTAAAATAAGAAGAGTTGTAGGGGGGAGGGGGCTGAAGGATGCGATACACAGAGTCGAGCCAGAATTGGCTTTTTCAAGGAAATAATAATAGACCAGCAGTCTGAATCGGGATTACCGGCGCGCCGGTCATTCGGAGCGAATAAAGGGCATTCGCTTCCCATGATGGAGTTTCGAAAGTCACGTCGACCTCCGGGACGGAAGACACGGCAGAGCAGTACCGCGTCACCGAAGGGACGTTTACGATCACGCTACACTTTCGCTTTGTTTAATAGTGCCTCGGCCCGATTCCGCTGGGGAATTACGTTGCCTTGGAAGTGCCGACACGCAATGGCTCTCAAAATTCATTATGACAAAGGATAAAAGAACCCGAGCCTTCGACTAATTAAATTACGCACCAGAGAGCCGGAGTTCCTTAACGAACGGATACAGCCTGTGGAGTTCCGTGCGCAGTATGGAGTTTTTTACGGAAGAAATGTCGTAGTCTGTTTTCTGGCGTCCCACGGTCAGAACGTGGGGAAGAGTTAACGTATCTGAAAATTCTTAATCAAGAAATCCCAGCCTCTTTTGGCTAGGTAGTTTACAGGATTATTTCCATTATTTCATTGCAGTTAATTTATATGGCTGCTAGTAACATGGAATTTGTAATGGGATAATTATTCCCAATCAGCTGTAATTTACAGTAATATATTTCAGCTAATACTTTGTAAATATTATTCAATAAACCTTCAAGGGTGGGAGGAGGTGATCATGATACTTCTATTTCTACAGAAAATTCTTGGAGGGTCATCTGAAATAAGCGTGAGAACTGTTTTCGACTGTTAATCGAGCCGCAGTAGTAGATGCTCATTCTTGAGATCGTGTGGAGGTTGGAAATAGTCTAGGGTGCAAATAACGGTGCAATTAATATACCATAAGATACCAGAACCACAGATAGTAAGTCCAAATACGTAGTTCGAAAAGATAGCTAAATTAAGGAAAGAAGTCGGCACAGATAATGAAAATATCTTATTATAGCCCTTATAATTCAAATGGAAATGAACAGTTGAATATAAATAAATACAATGAGGACTGCAATAGTATCATTTTAAAATGAGCCAATTGATTCGACGAACTAGTCAAAAGGCGTTAACAACGCTAAATAGGGAATCTGAAAAAATACCCTTGTCCGGGGATTTCCCGCCCTTCCCGCCTCTCAGGAGAACCTCATCAACCAAGCACTAGCATGACTTCCCCTCGCAGATCGTCTCAAGGTGATGGCAAGTACTTGTCAACGCTTCGTTTGGCAGCGTCAGTGGCAATCCTACCTTCTTGAGGTGGCCGGTGGAAGTGCCGAGGAAGACGACGGTGTAGTCGCCGGTGGAGGTGGCGGCCACGGCCGTGAGATGCGTGCCGAACTCCAGCACGGGCACGGCCGCCATGGGGTTTTCTCCCCCCAGCGGCGTGTTCACGTCCAGGCCGCAGAAGTCTTCGCCGATCGTTTGCAGTTTCTGGAAGACCAAGAAAGGAGTTCATTAGTCATGGAACACATGCGTATCTTGTGGATATACGTAACAATGAAAGTATGATATAAATACGCACTAGTGCATAGTAACAACTGAAATCACAGGGAGAAGTCACAAACATACTATCATTTCCACTATAATTATGTGTCACGTGTACTCGATGTAAAGTTTTGAGTCGAGAATTTGCCTCCGGTTGAATTTTAAAAAAATCGCGATTTCTATTGAAGTGCCCTATATGCATACTAAATGCATTCCCTAAAGCAAATTCACATTGCAATATTAAAAAAACACCTAAATAGATTCAAAAATTCCACTTTGAAAACAAAAGAAAACAGGACGCAATCGATATATAGGCAAGAAATAAACACTGTAGTAATGACATAATTTTCAAGAATTTTCCCCCGCTTAACAACGTCGTATGCACATGAACTCCATTGAAATTTACAAGGTTGATACAAGAACCAATCCATAATCTTGTAAAATCAATGCTCTGGAACGACATAATCACACTCTAAAGATCATTCATTATATATAAGAAAAATCAAGTTGCGGCGGGAAGTAATAGGCGCTTGCAACCGCTCAACAGTGCATTAGCATCCGCGGAGCACGCCAAACGAACGGCTAATGATTTAGTGGAAGCTCCTGAAATATTGAATACCGCACCCGTCAACTACCTCACTCGAAAAGCATAAACACTTATTAAGCCGTAAAAGTTCCAAAACAAAACAGAGAGCTTTCCCGCTCATCCCATTATAGATCCACATTAATACCTCGCAGGCTTTTCTCGAGAGCACGGGATTTCCCTCGTTACTGCGTCTTAAGCGTCGAAACTCAAGGGCGGCCGAGAAAACTAACTGAAGTTCCCGGCGAGCATTAGCGGCGCGCTCTTCCACGTCGGGGCGACGGGGGCGGCGGGGGCGCGGCTCCCTCCCGGGCGAATACTCGAGAGGCCTGGGGCTCCCGCGCCCCCGCCCCACCCCCCGCGCCGCCCTGCCCGTAACATATGGCAACACGCGGCGCGCTGAGCCGCGCGGGCGGGGGCGGTGCGGGGGCCGAGCGCCCGGGCCCGGGGGGACGGCGCGGGGGGAGCGGGGGAAGCCGGGGGCCGCGCGCCGAGGCGGGCTTCGGCTGGGGCTAGCTGTGCCCCGCCTAATTCGGAACCTCCCCGTTCAATAGGCGCGTGACTCACAACGCGGGGGATGCAGCGGCAATGCGCAGTACGAGTCCATTAGTTGTGATTGTGTTGTGAAGTATCGGGGTCGCGGCGGGGACAGCGGCAGTCGCCGAAGCGATGGTGATGGCGACGACAGCACAGTTGGGCAGAGGAGTTGACGGCGGCCCAATAAAACTACGAGGGAGGCGGTGAAGAACATTAGTACGGGAAAAGTTGAGATGGTTGTAGCCGCATTTATAGTAGCGGTGAGACGATATTCAAAATGGAAATGCATTAATGACTGTAAAACTATGAACAGGGGAAAAAGTGATACACTAGCCAATGGTGTCACGAGATTCGACTTCACCAACGGTGAAAATTGTAGCACCAATAGCAACAGTAGGAACGATGAAACTGTACGGTGGGCGAGTGGGCTGCAGAAAACAACACAGTAGCGACCGTAATGATAACAGTGAACGCAGCTGCGCCCAGAGTAAAAGCGTACAACGCGTACGGTCTCTCTCCACTAGCGCAGAAGGCTTTACAGGAGCGATAACACCGAGTGGCAGTCGCGGGCGCCGTCGAGGCCCAGCAGGACCGCGACAACGCAGCGAGGGGGACGCGAAGGGGGGTGTCGACGGCGGAGGCGGCCACGATCACCCGCCGACCGGACAGCCGGCGGGGGCGGGGAAGAGCGGACGCTTATGAAGATTTATGCGGCTGCTCGAACGCACGACAAATACTCGGGAAAAGAATCGGCCAACTTAAGGCCGAGAGTTATGGGCGCGCGCGCGCTCCGCGAGATAACGGCTATGCACCGCCCTCTTGAATGGCGCGCCGCCGCCCGCGCCCCGCCCCGCCCCGCCCCCCGTCCATCGCCCCGCGCGCGCTGATAAACGAGCGGGGCGACGGCACGTAACCCTATCTCCGCGCCGTCCGTCTCATTAAAAATGGACGGCAATGCACCCCTCGCATGACCCTGTACCGGCCGCCTCCGCCCGTGTTTAACTATTTAAAGAACCTGACAATCGTATTCGTTATCCGAAGGCCGCTGTTGGGTTTGCTGTGTCCGACTCGTTATACGTCCCCAACGACAAAATGCATGATGGAAACGCAAACAAGTTTTAATTTGTTACATCTTGATCACAGATGTCTTTTGAAAGAAAATGACAGCATTTGTGTGTCCAGGGGCGTGGGCTCGGTGTAGCACAATACGAAAATCCGTGACACAACGAGACCAAGAAGGCGTTCAATTATAGGGGAGGAGTTGTGTCTGGAAGATTTACTACCATCACGTCTTTATATGCTGAGAAGGCACAGAGACCACGCATTGCAATGACCGTCTCACGATGTATTAAATGTCTTCATAAGAAATGTGGTGTGAAAATTTACTTGATGATAAAAGGAGTTGAATGTGAGTGGAGATTTGGTATAGTATGATAAATAATTCGAGTTGTTCAACGCACTACTTGCCCCCACCCGGGAATTGAACCCAGGTTTCCTAGTTTTTGACCAGTTGGTCAGTTTTAATAAAGTACCTGCAAGAAAGTCAAGAGAGATTTTTCTTTTTAAACCTTATTCATTGACCACCGAGAGAATGTTGAGATAGTAATATCAATTTTTGAAACAGTTATTGTGCTTTGCAATTTTTCCACAAATAACAGCAAAATCAATTAATATGTAAGTCTATCTTTCTTTTTAACTTTAACATCCGCATTGATTTACATTTTCGCAGCATATACCAAAACATTTAAAACTTTTTCTGAACTGTTATAAAAATGTGCGTCACGTTTTATGAACAAAGTTGTAGGTAGTTTGTAAATAATGGCGGTCATTCTTAAAATGTCAAATATGCTTGCAGTTTGCATAGGGTCAAAATAACTCGCAAAGATTTCAGACTCGAAAAAAGTTTTCCGCATAGCCACAAAAGTAAAGGGTCAATGATTAGTCACGCCAAGTTACAGTTCATAAATCGCAAGGGGACCTGCGGAGGCTATATCACGAACACGAGGCTGAAGCCTTTTTAAGAAGATAACTTTTGATGGTCGCACCTTTCGCAAACGAGCCACAAACCTTTCCCAAATTGCCACCGAATGGGATGTAGCATGAACATAAGAATATTACGCAGGAAAACTAATCTTGCCGCCGGGACATTTGTAGACAGACGCACGAGGTGATTGCACAAGCGTTCCCTCTCCTTGAGAGCAGAAAAGAAGGATGAAAGGAAGCGGGGAAAAAATGCCAGAGATAAAAGCTCGGAGGGAAAACGAATGCGATGGGAAAGCTCGAGAGGGAAACCAGCGCGCGGAGCCTTCCCCGATCACAGTGTTACTGAAGCGTGATGACGAAAGGGGACGGGGAGGAAAGCGGGGGAGAGAGAAGGGAGCGCACCGGCGGGCGGAGAAGAGGGCGAGGGAATTCGAAAAAGGCTGGCGCTCGCTCAGACATATGCCTCTCGGGCCGCAGGTGCAAGGAACGCAGCCGGCGCGGCAGTTGCATGCGCTGATGGCGCAATGGCACACCGAGACGTTTCGCTAATGGAAGATCGCGACCGGAGCGAACGGGGCAACGTGAAAAGACACGAGGATGAGGGGGGGGGCGCGGGGGCGAGAAAAAGGAAATGACTGCTCGACTCGTCAGTACGCAAAAGGGGATGCGACTCGAGAAGGGGGAATATTTTCTCCCCATGCTCATATGAATTATGTTACGAGAGTAGGGTGACATCCGGCAGGAACACGCAAATCCACTCTCATATTTCAAGTATACTTCATTTATCTGTCTGGATAGTCTATCCAGGAATCCATTATTTGTGTATTACGAATCACAATTCTTAGTATATATGAACCAAAAAGAAAATGTAGAGGGGAAAACTTTTGACTTCTGCAAGATTGCAACAAGGCGCATGTAATATACAAGACTTCAAAATCATCAAAGGAAGGGAGTGTGATGACAAAAGAAAAAATAATATTAGATATACAGTGTCGGACAGTATAACACAATTGTCACAGAAACGTGTCTCGATTTTGGATCACAGATCTCTTCCCCATTGTGAACACAAAAATATTTTCCCTCATCTGCCAGGCAACCTATTTCCGCGCGGAGGCATTCACCTGCTGTAGCATGCGTCCTCGAGATTACGCTGTATTCGCGATGGCTCGCAGTACCTACATCACCTTGGCCGCTCCGCGCCCCGCCCCTCGACAGCCCACTAGGAGACACGGAGACCGCGAACAATTTATCCGCCGCCGAGCCATTCTGACCGCCCCTCGGGCTCCTGCTGTTCCTGCTCCTGCTCCAGCTCCTGCTCCTCCTCAGGCCCATCCTGCGGTCGCCTCGCGGGCCCTCCATCCATCCGCCCCGACGTGCCCCGCACCGCCACTAAATTCTCCCTCGGCCACATCGCCGCCCGGCAGCTCGCCGTGATGCTGCTGTTGCTGCTACCGCTGCCGTTGCTGCTCCTAAGTTCTATTAACTCGCCCACGTAAAGACATACTCCGTTGCGCTTCCGACGTACCTAGCACCGTATTAAGGAGGATGGCTCGTCGGAGGGAGGAGAAATGGGTTTTGTGGGCAAAGGGAACTAGGTGGGCGATTTGGCGCAACTGCAGGGCTTGGGAACCGGGTGATGCGGTTCACGTCGTGGCAAACCGGCACTCGGACAAAACCCGAATGTATCCCAAAAGGAAATAAAGTGCTTTATTAATGAGAACCGTCTAAAGCGCTTCGAAGAAACGTGATTAAAGATCGCCGAGAAAATCGAAAATCACGATTTCCACGAATGATTTCAAAAGGCAAAATTATAAAGCGAGTATGGCGCACCAAGAAAAGGTTTTGCGAGTATAACTGGATTCTTTACACTACGGAGCGACCTCATTCGCTTTCACTAACCTTTTCGGGAATCAATCATAGTTCTTGGCTATCCATTCACATTGCGATTATCAAATCAATGTACCACGAATGCTACACAAACTCCATTTTCTCAATTCCAGCTGGACGCTACAGAAACGAAGTTGAATAATAAATTAGAAACGTCCATTATGTACAACTCCAAATAATTGTTTCAGAAGCATCTATTCCCTAGGTGGGATTCAATTACGAAATGAGTAAAGCGTGTTTGCAAATGATAAACTTGAGTTAATTCCCAGTTCCAAATAGCGAGTTTCGCGGAAATTCGGGGCGCTGTGTGTTGGAGTGCAACGGCACATGACAAAGCGCGGAGCGGTGAGATCTCCGCGGACGGGCGGCGGAGCGATGAGCACCGCATCTGGGGAATCGCCGCGCGGCTCTGCGCTGCGCCGCGTCGCGTCGCGTCGGTCTGCTCTGGCACCCGCTTTCCCCTGCGAGGGCCCGCCGCCGTCGCATTCATCCGTCTCATCTCCATTAGCAGGCACTCGCCGAGTGCAACGCCGCGCCGCGTGGCGCACGCTGGGATAGGGCTTGGGGCTGGGGCTGGGGGATCGACGCCGGAGACGGCGGACGCAGCCGAGGAACGGCGAAGGCTACGCGAGGCGAGACGACGACGAGAAGAAAGCATCGGGGGAAGCGATCACGCGAAGCGGCGTGTGGACAAGACAAAGTTGCAGAAGTTGATGCAATTGCGTCGGGGCCGCATTGGGCGTTCGCAGAACGAGCAATGCATGAGAATGCAACGAAGATGGAAACAGTTCAGGCACGGAGTTTTTTTTATTTTTTTATTTTTTTATTTTTTTTTATTTTTTTAATTGGTTTATTTAAGGTCGCTTCAACTTCTAAGGTCATTAGCGACCACTATTGCTGTTAACGGTATGGTAACTATGTGGATGAAACGATATGGTGATTGATGATAAGGGATGAAAGGACGAACACAAATACAACCATGCCCGAGGCGGGACTCGAACCCGCGACCCTTCGGTCCGAGATCACTACGACACTACTGCCTTAGCGATCTCGGCCACCGGGCCGGCAAGGAGTTTTTTGTTTTCGAGAAGCGGACAGTAATATTACTCTTATCAGTGAAGAACGAAAAGCTGCGAAACAGATTATTATTTTAAGAACGGGCGTGAACGGAGAAACGGCGGAAATGTGAGAGAGATGTAGACGCTAAGGGACATATGTGGTCACTGCTGTGTGTGTGGGGAGAGGCGCAGCACACGTGCAGAGGAATGATGTATCGCGTCGACTGATGCATCCCGGAGGCGGCAGAAACGGAAACGAGACCGGGGGCGGAGACAGAGGCGAAGCTCCAGCGGCGAGAGCCTGCACGCGAGGGGGCCGGCCGGAGGGCGACACCCCGCCCCCGCTCCCACCTCCGCCCCGCCCCGTCCGCGCCAGCCCTCGCCTCGCCGGCCGCTCCCCGGCGAACGACGGGCCGCCCGCGCGAGGGACCCCGGAGGGAGGGGGCGGGGCCGGGCGTTCGCGCCCCCCATGTGAAGGGAGTGAACAATTCACCAGCGCAAACACGTCGATTGTTTACTTCATTTGCCTGCAGCACTTCGCTTCCGACGCTTGGCGAGCTGCCTCGGGAGGCCGCTGCCGCTGCCGCTGCCGCTGCCGCGGTGGCGCCAGAATTGCGCGTCTGGACAATTGATCGCCGCTGTCGATATTTCGTGAGCGACGCGCGCGGGCTTGATCATGTTCTCGCAGAGCTGGACGTCGGGGGGCGGGGGCGCAACAGCACAAATACAGCGGCGTTACACGCGCGCCTCGCTATACAAGCTGTTCGCCCTCTACATAAATCGCGAATACTGTTCAAAAGTTCACACCAAGTGTTTCGGATTGCAAATCGTATTAAAGAGATTTAAAGATACATGTGACGAGCAAACATGACCGTCAAGAATTTTGACACTTCGACCTAACGTGAAGATTAAATGCTTATACAAAAGTGACTTATCGACTAATGTCATATTTAACATAACATTAATGCTTAATTAACACTGAATTACAAAATAACAAAATTAAATTAAATGTTTTTCAGATGTTAAAAACACGATACAGTTGTAAAAGAATAATATTGCTCTTGAAAAATCACAGAGAAACCTTAGTGACAGAAGAATATTTGAATACAATATTATCGAGTGAATTACAAATCTACTGACTTAGGCAAATTTCCCACTTTACATTGATGAATATCTTACCCATCTCCTACGATCTGGGTTCATATTAGTTCTTTCTTATTAGTTTTTTTTTAATAAAATATCCCCGCTAAGAGTAGCACTTCAATGAACTGTCATTTTCGTCAAAACGTCTGGTGCCGTGCGGGAAGAAGAAATCAAGATTGAATGTTAATCGACCCCTTGCATCAGGGCTGGCTCACGTCCGTGGCGAAGACGAACCGAGCGACGCCTCCGTTACGTCCGGCGGGAAGATGCCGCGGTCGCCGGCATAATGAGCTCGCGGGGAGCGCGGGCGCGGGCGGGGAGAAGTCGCGCGTGCCTTGCATCGCATTTGATCGCGCACACGTCCCGCCTCGCCGTCGTGGCCGCCCCCTGGGAACGCCAGGGCACGGCGGCCGTGACCGCGTCGCCGCGGCCGGACGTAATGCATTTTTGCGAATCGGTCGCGGCCCCCTCTCTTTCTCTCTCTCTCTCTGGCCTGCCTGTCGCCGCTGCCCACTTCCACGCTCGGCTGGACGCCCGGCACAGCGCACGGGAAGAGGCGGAGGCTGCACACGGGAAAGACAACCTGTGCATCCCCACCAGGACCATGAGGAGAGCGAGTGAGCATGGAATTTATGAAGACATTTGGGAAACATGAGCATTCACGGCATTTCTTTTTTAAGCTTATAAGTTTGAAGTGGTCGCACGAAATTTTACATTTATTATATTACATTAAACATTACATTTCCCGTACATCCAAAAGAAGGTTTTTGAATCTACACTAAAAACAAAACAACACTTATAAATAAGATCTGCGATATGCAATACAATAGATACATTAACGATACGCTATATTTGTTCCATAATATCCTTTCGGTCTATTTTGAATCAGCAGTTTTAATTAAGTCGGAGAAAAATCTCCAATAAAAATTACGACAAAGAACAGCATATCTCGACGCCCTTATTCATATAACGAACTACTATGAAGAATTACCGTGCACTCTTATTTCAATAACCTTTTTTTTCGTAACACGAACCAAACGAGAAAAAATGATACAAAAAGTAGTCCCCTTTCAAATTTTTAGAAGCGCAGAATGTTATCGCGAGGACGGCACGCTCACTTCGAACCATTCACCACGAAGACGCCCGAGGAAAAAACGGCGAACCACAAAGATTGTCGGGCGGCACAAGCGAAGCCGTCACGCTTTCAGCCATTCGCAGTCAGCGCCCTCCCCGCGCCGCGAGCGACGCCGGGCCCTCGCCGAGGTCACAAGCGGATGGACGTCGCTGCAAGTGCGGCCGGTATAGGCTCCGCAACGCCCGGGCACACTCGCAGCTCTCTCGGTGCGTCCGGATGCTCGCGCATACTCCCGGCTGTCCTCCCGAAATTCGAGACTATTCAATGCAGCCGTGTCCGCCGACACACTCAGCTCCGGCAGTGCAAACCACATCACACTTCCCGTCCTTACGGTCTATCACCTGCTACAGTTTCCCCGCTGCTCCCATCCCAATCCGAATTGCTTTACGCCGCCAATCCCCTCAACTCCGGCTGCTACGTCCGCCTCCACCAAAACATCGGTTTTCCCGATGTTTCCCCGGGATCCTTCGCCCGCCGCCATTCAGCGTCTCCGCCCGTCTTTGGATCGCCCCGGGTCGCCCTCGGTCGCCCTCGACCGTCCCTCGACGCCCCAGGCCGCCGCCGCCCCCTCGCTTGCCTCCGGCGCGGCGGGGCGACCGGGATAAACGCCAAGATAAACACCCAGCTGCGCCAATTACCAGCTCAATTTACCGAAACAGTTACAGCACACAACACACAATTAGTTTTTCCCAGCAACTTTCGTTTAAGTAGTTATGTTCTGGGTTTTGTTGGGTCCATGCCTAGGAAAAATCATTTCGGGGCGGTGGCTGATTACCAACTGGCAACCAATTTAGGGTGAAGCACTAGAAAGATTCCTATTTCATCTCCAGGAATAGAATTCGGTCCCACCGGCGCTGATACTGGATTCCAAAGTTAGGGTTACTGAATCGATCCGATTCACGATTTTGTTGATGTTGAATTTCCAAAGATCGTTCTTTGGTGACGCTTCTGACTACAGAAAGCCCCCAACGAGGTCTAAGAAGAAGTAGATAATTTCCAGTTTCATCCACGGAATGTTATGTATTTGTTAAATATACGTTTAATGTAATGCTCATTGAGATTCAGTTCAAAGAAACGGAAATTGCTCGAATTTAAGCCATCATAAATTCCAACGACAGCAAAGGTAATGACACGAATACGCCAACGACCTCCATTAGAAAACGCCCGCCACCACGGACCGATCTTTCTGCTTTCCGGGCCTCGACTTTCTTCCAGATGTTGGAAAACAACACGAGCACACCACTTGCATAAATCAAACGCCGCGTAAAATATTATTTACTGGCCGAGGCGAGCACACGATCTCTCGATGGCTATCGAGCATCGCGTTTAAGATTCTTCCACTGAAACGCTGTAATGAAGGTCGATCGAAAAAGTTGCAGCAGGAGGTTCTCTCTCGGCCGCGAGCTGATGGACCCGTTTCGCTCGGTGCATTGACGGTTCGCGAACGATGAGCACGTGAAGAGCCGCGCTACGCGCCGCCGAGCACCGGCGCGTCGCTCCCGCCGCAGCCCCGGCCCCGGCCGCGGCCGCAGCCGCCTCCTGGAAAAGCCGCCATTTATCATCCAGCGCAGAAAGGATAGCTGCTGCTCCGGCACTCTAATTAAAGGGACGCGAGAATAGCGCCAGGACGAAGGGCTCCGCTCGGGGCTGAATTGCGCGCTCCTCGGATCCGCCGCCAGTCGTTCACATTATGAACCGAGAAAGTGAGCCATTATTACCCCCCGCGCCGGCGAATACGGGGGAGGAGACTGGGGAAGTGTGGAGGAGAGATTCATAATAACTCGATGGAAAAAAAATATTGAGAAATCCAAATTTCAAAAACAAATCACTCGAAGGAAAAGTGCAGCTTGTTTTCGTGCTTTCTACAGCACCAACATGTTGAAGATGTCCCAATCATAAACTTTTCCAAACGTCGATGGCTACTTTAGATCAAATAAGAAAAACGTTATACTCCAAAATTTTTAACGAGTATAATTAAAATATACATTTTAATTTAAAAAATTAAATTTTTAAAAATACTCGTTAGTACTCCAATGATTATCATTAACCCTAACATTATTCGCATGTGATGTCGAACTTATTACTGCCTAAGTATAAATATTTAAACCATAAACTACTTTTCACTCTGTACAACACTGTTGGGGAAATTTAATGGAAATTTATTACGTCCTTACACCAACAAAATATTTTTATACAAATTTTCACTACTTGGATAAGTATATTACACTCGACTAAAGTTATTCTTCACGATATCACAATATCTGCCAACCGCTCTGCTGTTCTATCTGTTGGGCGATCAGCCCCAAGCCATTGAAACTTACTCGACCTTTCCAAAGTTAGTGAAGTCGAATGTAAACTCTGATAGAAAACACCGAACAGCCACAACAAAGGAGGAATTAACCGTTGTACTTCACTGTAACAACAAAATATTTGTCGATAAAACAATGCCTCATCACCATTGCTTTTAGTGAAAGTATGTAACCAGAGGGGTGCAATGGGTAGTTCGATGTTGTTTCAGGGTGATCGTAAAATCAAGTAAATGATTATAAAGTGTATTAACGTTCACGAACAAAGCCGTGATAGGGAGAGGAAAATGCATGACTGCTATAAAAGGCAATGCCGATTGAATTGCATGCATTTCAAATATTGATGTACACCATCGACTTCGTATATTTTCGTTGGCTATGGACATAAAATGAGTATATTCATCGACAGAAAAATGTGTACATACAACTCAGCAGTAACATTCACTTCTGAGCACACCAAATGTAAGTTCCGCGGCTCTCACGCAAACTTATAAATCACATTCACGTTTCCAAAAATACGTTAATGTTAGAAAATAATGAGAGGAGGAACCTGAAAAAAAATCAGTATCCCCTCCATTGGCGTTATTTTCGTGCCTCCACCGACTGATTCCATATCTCGCGCACTCCCAACCGATTTTTCCCCCGTGCGTAGGCACGCGCTTTGAACCCGGGCGGGTCCTCTCCTCCGTCTCCCCGGCAGAGTCGAAGCAGAGGCCGGGAGGACGTGCCCATTATGCCTGCGCCGTGTGCCCCCTCGAAGTCTGCAAACGCAGCGCCGCGCTCTATTGTGCCCCAGCATGTCCATGAATGATTCCTGCGCCTATTATTCAAAGTACCTCCCGCGCCGGTGAGGGGGCGGGGTCCGGAGATAGGGGTGGGGGCGGAGCGGCGTGAGAGAGCTCCGGAAGCCGACCGCTCATTTCGCAATGGGGCTGCAACAACGTGCCTGGCCCGGCCCCGGCAGGTACCCGCCACCGCTAGGTAAACGCCGCCGGCCACGCGCGGACTCCCAGATGAACTTCACGCACATGCGCGCTCACACACACACACACACACACACACACACACACACACACACTTGTTGAGGTTACTTGCGCCGGGCCTCTCATAGAGTTAAGTGGATCGCAACGAGTTGCTAACAGGAGACCCTTTGATCAGCAATTGAAGCTTCGAAACGAATAAACATTTCCTTTATTTGATATGTTGACCATTTTAACAGCGAATATATTAATCGCATTTTGTAAGCCTTTACAAATATGCCTATTTGATAAATTTACAATACACATTAAATTAATTGTTTCAACAGGCTTCATGAACTGCCAGGGCTTGCTCACTAGCTCGAAGAGTGGCAATTTACAAACGATGTCATTTCTTTGTCAATGAACGTTACGAGTCATCGAAAATAGTACGTATGCTAACCTGCGAAATCAATTAAACCTCAGTTTACGTAAAGTTTCGAAAACAATTCCGTAAAACCCGTAAACACCTACCTTTTCACATTGCCTTAGTTGAGGAGGTACGACGCCTCCGGCCAATTTGTCAGTCACCAGCCTTCCACGCGCTGCGGTGGCTCCAGGCCACCAGCCTTCCACGCGCGACAGTACTTCACGCTGCCCAAAAGCATTGAGCGGCGCGCGGCTGGTCTTTAAAACAACCGCGGCCGATATTGTGAATAGGACAAAACCGCGCTAGTTCCAGGGCACACTCCCTTCTGCGAGGCCGGCCCCGCGCGTGGGGCCGACTATTCAAAGCATGCAGCGTAACCCAGTATGCGGAGCGAGAGGGGGCCCTCGTAAACAGTCAGCCTTTCAACTCTGCTCGCGGTTCCTAGATTATACTGTACGCTTGGTAATTGAATCATTGACCGACGCAGAACGTAGCGCCGCGCCATTATGCAGTCACATTGCGTTCGGAAAACGTTCATTAACGCCACTAATGGAACTCTTCTGAACGGATTGGAGAACAACCAGTGAAATATCATGCTGGGACGAGTAACGCGGTTTCCCAGCAGAATCTACGATAGCGAGGAGCCCGTCGATTAGGAAGCATGATATGTTTTAGGGTGCGTTAAATTATTCACAAGTGAAAGCGGAATAATTACTCGAAATGGTCTCCAAGACCGCAGATCCCCGAGGAATGCGCGAATTTTATGGCAGTAAATAGTGCACGACTAACTTTCGATGCAGCGTTTCATCGAGCACATTTCTCTCACCACACTAATCACGCGAATGCTTTGGATTAAAACTACTCACGTCGTCTGCAAATTCTGATGAACGTTTTTGCGAGTCAAAAGTTTGGTGAGAGATTCTTTGATTTGTTTTAAAGAAAGGCAATTTTTGTAACATTGAATAGGAAATAATACGACACGAGGTTTGTGGCAATTAATTGAACGTAAGAACGAGAAGATACATCAAAAGCTAATCAACTGATCACAATCTCGTTCGTCTCAAAACGTTTATCAACTATAATATGTAAAATGGACGAGGCGTAGTTATTAATACGGAACTAGATGATGTCTACAACTACAGTGCAGCAATGTGTATGTTCGTGGTGCTTCAAGAGGACACAATGGCACGGCCATTTGGGAGATGCCTCCCCTTCGAGCGAAAGAACGCCATACGCATTGTCCCGCGCGATCTCCCGAGAAGCGAACCCAAGAGAGCAGGGAGGGGGTGGGAGGGGGCGTGGCGGGGAGCGGGGCGAGAGGCGAGACGACGCGCACAAAGCGCTGGCTCGGCGCATTCTCGACCGCGGGCCTGCTCACCCACCGGCACAACAGGCGCATTCCGGCCCCATCGCCATCGCCGGCGATGAGCTGGCCGGCGTCCAGCGCGGGCCGACCAACCTCCGGCGCTCCTCGACATCCCCGCCTCACCCCGCCCCGCCCCGCCCCGCTCGGGCCGGTCGCCCCCTGCCCGCCCGCGAAACAATAGCTCCTCCGGCCGGTGACAAAGGCGAGGACGTTGCTTATCTGCGCACACGATCGTTATGGCCTCCGCGGCGGGGCTCGGCTCCTTCGATAGTTAAGTTCCCGGTAGTGGTCCTTGCGGTAGTGAGGATACGTGATTTTCGTGTGGCGCAGAACGCTTCAGGTACCAGTAATTACAGAGCCTGCGGTACGGAAAGAACGAATGGAATCTCCCCTTAATTATTTCCAGTATCTCTCCTCCCCGAAACGGTCTTTCTCCTCTCGTTTCACGACGCACGGAGTCACGTTCTCTCTGGGAGTTCTTTCGTTTTGTTCGCTTCTTTTCCGAATGGTTTGTCTCGTCTCTGCCACAGCACGGCACGGTGAAGCTCGGCGCGGGCCCGCACGAGGCGACGGCGGTGCCCGGCGAGGCACCTGGCCGCCGCCAATGGAAAACGTGAGGCTCACGAGTAATGAATGCTATTGGCTGTGCCGCCGTATCTTCAGCTTTACAAAGGAGCACCGACGGGATTTCGGTTATAGCCCCCCGCGCCGCAACGATGACGCTGGAACAACGGGCTGAAATGGAAAGGCAATTGATGGTTGAAAGTAGATATTGGGAAATGCTCATTACGTCCGCCCGCGAAACTAAAACTAACGGAACGCAACTATAACAACACGAGTGCCGGAGGCCAGAGTCTGGCTGTTTCCTAGGTGGACCATTGATCTCTGGACAAGAGGTCAATGTAAAGAGAAAGGAAATTAATGTGCTCGAAAGAAAAAGAAACAATGACTGAAATAATATGTACCAATTAAGGTTACCTTAGTCATTCCATATTGCTTAATATCTGAGCTAATGGTTCTCCAATCCAAAATGACAGTGACCCGATTCCTTTTTGAAATCTTCCTTAAACATACATTTTTCAAGCCATCTTCTCTTGCTTTCTTTCACTGTGTCCATAACAATTAAATGCCTCCGCACTAAGCTGTTGAAATTCTATAGCATTACTGCTGCAAAAGTTTCGAATATTGCTCTAACTGTGACTACGATGACACGTGTTTACTAGCCTGATCAGCGTTTTTATTCCTTAATACTAAACCGCACGAGGTGTATCGTATACAATTAGTCAATGCTTACGGTTGCCAAGTACCTTGCCGGAACGAAGCCACGCAAAAACCCGCACTCCGAATAGCTGACCCCGACCCCGAGAGCGCAGGATCTGAGCACGAGTCTCGACGATACACCTAATTTGAAACACTCCCATTCATCGTTATGTTACCGGCGAGATAGCCTCGCGATTACCAACACAAAAACCTCGTCTGCATACAGTGTGGCAAGTCGTCCGCGACCTAATGTAACACTCCGTCCGGGTCGTTCCGGCACTCCGCCACCACTCAGCCGCAGCGGCGGGGCGCATGGGCGAAAACACCCATGTCATGACAGGGTGGCCACTCACTTCCTGGGACAAATTTCCTTGACTACTGCCGGTTTCCCAATAGATTTTTCATTTTTTCCCCTGATAAGATTTTCATTTTCACACTCTTTACAGAAAATATTAAAGCCAGTCTGACAACTGGTCAGCTCTCTGACTTCGCAGTGAGAAAATTACAAGTTGACAAACTTTTCTCAGAAAATGAAAACTGAGGAAAAAACTAATGAACTTGTACTGAAGTTCTACTCTGGTATATCTAGTTTTATAAACCTCTGAACATTTCCCCCTGACTTGCAACGATTCTTCTACAAATTCTCTGATTTTTCCCCGACTTTTCCAGAGCAACAAAATTCCCTGGTTTTCCAGAACGTGGCCACCCTGCCCGAGACGGGCCGGCGAGGGGCCGCGGGAGGAGCGAGGCGGCTAACAACAGCGCCGCTCCTCGGGGCTCGCCGCAATCACAGTGTTCGCGGGCGACGGCCCTCTCGCAGCTCTCGCCGCGCCGCCACTCGATGAAGACGCGGGGGCAAATAACATCCCCGCAATAAAGGGCGTTCGGGCGCGGAGGAGCGCGACGAATGTTATCGCCGGCGCGGCCGTCAGCGGGCGCGGATGGGCGCGGGCGGTGACCGCCGCGCCGCGGGCGATGGAAGCGCGGCCGGCGGCTGGCAGCGGGAACGGCGTGGGCGTCGGGACGGGACACATCGGGAGCGGGATTGGAGGGGTCGGCGGCGGCGTAGGCGGAGGACAATCGCCTGCCATTCAACGGTCACTAACTCGAGCGACGCGAGGACCAGGCATGCGCTTGAAAAGCGTCCGGAACCGCCTCGCTGTACAGTTACGCGCATTCTGCTTGACAAAACATCCAGAGCACGTGTGGGGGGGGGCAGAATGATCCACGCGCACACAAACCAGAACAACGGACCGAGTTGGTGGTTGGCGTAGCGGAGAGAAAACGGTTATTTCTGAAGGCAGAATGCGTCTGCGACAATTCTTTCGCTTGCAAAATATAGCGGGAGAGGAACCTTGTAGAGTTTCGAAAGGAACAATGCTGCAAGTGCTCGTGCAGATGAACGCACGACTGCGACAGCCATAAACACGGGTCTGACGGATCCCCCCCGATCTCGCAATAAAATACTGCCCAGATTTTATTGTCGGCGTTTGACAGTAAACTAATAACCGGCATGAATCCGAGTCCGATTACGAAAGTAAGACGATTAGGAAGTCGGAAAGGGGCAATTCGACCGTTTATCGACGGCCGCGTGCCTGCAAGGTGGCAATATTTCGCCGGCATTACGTTTCCCCCGCGGCAGCTGTTCTTCGCCCATTGACCGATTTCTAAGAGCGCGCAATTGGGCCGGCGCAGCGGCACGTTCGGAGCAGCTCGGCCGCGAGGCCTACTCGGTCGTTAAGGAGTTAAACGGCCCGCCAGAAAACCTCACGCGCCAAGTGATGAAAGATTACAATGACGCAACGCCCAGCGCGGCGGCTGTGCGGGCGGTAACGGACCCCGGGCGCTGGTAATGAAAACAACTTCTTCTGGAGGCACGGAGGGGCACCTCCGACAGTCAACGAAGCAGGCCACGGCTGTGACGCATTCGGGGTAACTGCAATGTGTATGAGACGTCTGTGGAGGAGCAATGGATGTCTCGGAGAAGCAACGACCGTGGTAATGCCACACAGCTGGGTAACGGTGAGGGTAATGTTTATGATGCGGAAGGGAGAAGCTGGAGGAAAAATTAAACAACAAGGCCCAAAACAACAGTAACAGAAATAAAACTACGAAAAACGATAGAAGACAATAGGTAAACAAATTTTCTGAACGAAACAAAGAGCACCCAAACAGCCAAAACAGCAAAAAGAAAATGCATGAAAAGACGGAAAAAAACAAAAGACGCGCTAAAAGAATTAAATACGAGAAAATAAGAAGGAAATTAAGAAATATAAGAGACGTGACGCCAGGAAGGGAGAATGGGCAGCAAGGAGAGGGGGAGAGAGAGGAGAGAAAAGCGGCGTGGGCGCGGGTGCCGCCCACACGGAGAAAAGGGCGGAAGCCCCGCCGTCACGAGGCGCCCCACTCCGCCCACTGGGCTCGCTGCCATTGGGGGGGGATGCTCGCACACAGGGGGCTGGAAGCGCGGAAAACGGCCCAGAAAACAGAGCAACCACTGCGCGCGCCACTCCGCGGGGGCCATTTTCCCCCGCGCATCGCGGGGGCCGCTTGGCCGGTGGACCCTGAACCGGAACGCCGCGGAGGAGGAGAAAGGGGCGTGGGAGGAAGGAACGGTGACGAGACGGGACCAGGAGCCACGGCGGGGGCGGGGAAAGGGGCGGGGGTGGGAGTGGGGGCGGTTTCGGGAGCACCGGGTCCGCTCGCGTGCGCGGGAGTCCCACACAGCGCCATCTCCTTGTTTCAAGACGCCGCGCTCGTGCCGTCGTACCCCATTCCGTGAGTGTCGAAATCGGAGTGTCAAAATCGGTGGATCCACTTCCTGCCTCATAACAAGTGCTAAACGTTTTAGTAATAAAAGATTGCACAACGGAATGAGTAAACCATTTCTTCACCGAGTAGTATATTAAAGCGTCTAACTTTTAGAGCATTAATCAAATAACGTGCTCTAAACTATAATAGCACATATACACTTCCAAACTTACATTTGTTACTGTATTTTTCCAACCCACCAATATTAGCATGGTGATATACTCCTGAGGATTGATTACAACGCGCAATATTTTTTAAATACTAAACTTCAATCAATGAAAACAAATTAATACGCAACCTGAATTCTTCACCCACACGCATTATGTCGTAATCATATTTTTTGAGCATCCATAACAACTTAGGATGAGCATGAAAAGCCCAGCATGCCCACCAGCGCAAGCAGCCTCCTGAGCCCCCAGCCAGTCTGCGCGTCGGAGGCGGCACACAGGCTCGCCACCGGAAACCCATCCGCGGCTGGGGCTGCTGGCGCGGGCTGAGGCGCGGGTGGGCCGCCGCGTCACGTCGCCACGGACAGGAAGCGCTCTCGGCGCCTCGTCTCTCGCGCCCAGCCCCAAACGTCCTCCCGCGGCCAGCGCTCCGACTCCGAGAGCCTCCACGCGACCACGAACAACACACGAGGGCGGACAGGGCGGCACGGGGCCCCTTCAAAAATTCGAAACGTTGCGTTTCCTTAAATATGCTCAATGAACGGGTTTCTGTTTTTAACCTGATTGCTTGGAGGAGGAGGGAATTGCTATATGTTTGAGGGAAGGCTCACCAAGCCATTTGGTTACTGTGCAAATGGTTAAACATAAAATGTATTGTATTTATTGGTTGTATCGTTCAAGTTATAAATTATAACTTTAGCTACCGGCCCAAGAATTCTCTTCCAGACAACGACAAATCTGACGTATATATAGTAGTTATCCTAATGCAAGAAAATCCTGCCAAAGTCAGGGCTACAACCCTAGAACCTCCCGGTCAGAAGCACTGCAGTGGCATCAATTCATTCTCTGAGCCATCCAAGCCATTTTATTCATTTGTTAGTGAAGTATGCCATATGTAAATAAGAAAATCAATGGATAAGAGGGCCCAAAAATGAAGTCCCATCCCTTTTGTTTTAGGCAGCACACGCCTATGATGAAGAGGGGAAAAAAACACAAAACTGGCTCTTGATCTATTTCAGCACTCACACATTCGCGTGACGATTGGTGCAGTCTCAATTTAGTATGAATGTACTGTATGTACTAATAACGATATGTGAAGCCAGTTTTTCGTTGTCACCTTTGTACTGCAACATCCAAATTGAGAGGAAAATCAGCTATTTATGGAATAATGTATACGAGTGGTTAGATTAGATTATATTTATTTAAACCGCAATTGGGTATGGCTGGGTGGCAGTTCACTTAATTACAATCAATGTTTGTTCAATGATCAATATTTGTTCAATGTTTCACATATGAATTTCAAATTATTCTCGACATTAGTTACAAATAATTTTGTTCGATTCTGCCCCTGTATACAAATTCACAGTGATAAAAACTGCGACATGGCAATGTAATAATATGCCTCAAAGATAATAATTCTATTATATATTACATTTCCGAATTTTTTATGTAAGATATATTGACTTTGAATATGATAATACTCCTACCACGTCAATCACAGCTCCGGAAATACTTAACTTCATATTATACTTGACGGAATGATCACCGGAAGACGATAAATGATGCATACAGCGTAGGGTTCTCATCCATGACATCACAGGAAACAAGCGGATACACATTCCCGAGGTGTTTCCAAAATATACCTGCAGACTCCCCAACAACTATCAGCGCACTACGCCAACACAAACTTGCCGTAACACCTCAACAAGATATGAACACGGCAACAGTCGTAAAAGACTTGATGGTATGTCATGTTACAAGTTTGAAAACAACGGAACAATCTCCCAGAGGAAGTCGCAACGTCCTCCTTAGTAGCGCACCCACGTCTGAGCGCGACTCTTAAGCGGCACGGGGGAGGGCGAGGCGCATAGGACTCTGATAAGCAACAGGAAATACAATATAACGGGACACAATATTCAAGGACTGTTTGTTCCCAGAATTACTCATTAATGCCCAAACACTGCGTTCCAACATTGCGAATTAAATGTACGTGAAGTTTCAGCACTGACTACTTTCTTCACGCAGTATTTGATGGTCAACTTTTCTTAGACACTGCGCTGACAACAAAAAATATCAAAATTTCTATTACACTAGGCTCACATCTGGTTTCCCAACGCCTGCAGAGTCAACAATTGTATTACTAGTGTTATACAATAAAAATATTAAGTCTTGTGAATACTTCAACACTTTCCTCTGTAATATATTTTCCACTTGCTCTATTCCACCGCATCCAATTCATTTCTAGAAACAAGCCCGTCGCCTCAAGTGCTGAAGAATGATATCAAATTGTGCGTGACGCCACGACCAAATCCCCATTAAGATTACGCGGGCGCAGAGACAATCGCAGATGTATTCAGAGCAGTCGAAGTCGAGGGGGGAAATTACGACTTCCTCGAAGGCGCGCGCGATAAGAGCCCTGACAGCGAGCGACGGGCGTCGGCGTCGGCGTCGGCGTCGGGGGTCGGCGGCGTGAAGATATCTGAGCCTCGGAGTCGTAAATGAATTCCAAATCGCCGCGCACGGCGCGGCAGCGGCGACGGCGGCGGCGGCGCGGCGGCGGCGGCGGCGGCGGCGGCGGCGGCGGCGCTCCGTCCTTCGAGAGCGGTCGTGCGACGAAGCGGCGACGTTGCCGGACGAAGAAAGCACGCACGACGTCGGCGTCGCGTCGCTGGGAAAGCCGGGCCGCTAGTGTCCTTTTCTCTCGCCACGGAGGACAGGGCCGCCTCTATACGGGAAGGAATGCGCTGATCGAAATGCGATTTGCGCGCACGCTTCGCGTTCACAGTTCCCTGCGCCAGGAGCCTCTCCCAAGCCGCGTTTCCAACTCGAGCGCGCCAGACGCTTAGCGCCATTCTGAGCATTCCTGCAACTGCAATGCATGTTGTTTTGGTTGCCTCAGTTTCGCCAGGAAATTGCTGAAGTTGCCAAAAGTAAGCGGGCTACAATGATTTCTCTGACTTGATTGACTACTTCCATCAATGTTAAAACAACGCCATATGCATCCACTTCTGCAATAGGGAAACTAATTCCACTTGGAGAGAGCACTGTTATTAAAAATCATGAACTCTTTTTGTGAAGCTCGTGGAATTTTATAACGATTTCTTCCCGTTCCTTTGTTTGTAATCATTTACTTTCAATTTCATTCTCCTCAGCTTCTGACCCAACACAGCGAAAGTTACGAGCCGGCCATTTTTCCGAACCGGCAGCGTAGAGTGCTTGAACCTGCACCCAGTCGGCCCAGCTTGCCGCTGCCGCGTGGCTGCAGCAGCAGCAGCAGCAACAGCCGCCGCCGCCGCCGATGTCGCCGTGTGCCGCACACACGTTCACTTTCCATGCACGGCGCGACCGGCCCCGCGTGGGCTTCGCTCGCCCGGGGAAGCAAGGTCGTCGGGCGACTCGGCTCCAGCGGCGAAGGCAGCGGCGGCGCTGAGGCGGGAGGGAGACAGAGGCAACGCTTGGGCGTTCAGTGCGGAGGCGCTGCCGGCACCGGTAGGAATAGCAATGCGACGAGGATAGGGAGGGGGCGCCAAAGGCAATGCACGTCGAATACTACAGAACAAAACAGTTAATAAACGAAAGAAAAAAAAAGGCTCTGAAGACTAAGCAGTAACGAGTATGAATGAATGTATGAAGCAGTGTAGAAAACAACAAAAGATAATACAATGTTCACGAGACCTGAAAAACGAAAAATTAGCTTCAATGGTAGGGCGGAGAACTAAGGATATTTAAACAATGTCAAACGGATTTAAAAAGGAGACTAAAAGAAAGGCCAGGCAACGCATCCGGACGCTGGCGAGTCCCTTGCAGCGTTGCCCGTGGGCGTTCCGGGGCGGCTCATCGGCATTCCTTCGCCCAGTGCGGCGGTGCAGCGGCGAGCAACAAGCCGAGCCCACGCGCGCGTTCCCGTCCCCGGCCCGTCCTCGTCCTCGGCCCCGCCCACTCCGGCCCGCCCGCCACCGCGCGCTCGCGCACGCCGCTACGCTCCTCAGCGCTCCGCATGCACGGCCGGCGCGCGAGAAACGCGCGCCGCGCATAAATGCATCGCTAAACGCGCGCGCACGAGCACGAGCACGCGCACGCGCCCCTCCCGCGGCGGGTAGCCAGCGGTCGCGTCGCGTTGCGTCGTCGCCGATCGAGCGGTTGCGGCGATTGCTCGCGTTTAACACGGGCGGGGCTCTCAACCAGTCATTTGCTGCAATGAACTTCGCGACACAACCAGTCTGAAAGTAAAAATGTTCCCA
Organism: Teleogryllus oceanicus; assembly: GCA_964035755.1. Taxonomy (NCBI): domain Eukaryota; kingdom Metazoa; phylum Arthropoda; class Insecta; order Orthoptera; family Gryllidae; genus Teleogryllus; species Teleogryllus oceanicus. The sequence continues at coordinate 114,907,001 of CAXIVR010000001.1, read as the reverse complement.
ATACAGATTCTTTGTACACGCACCACATATTCTGGATACTACTTCCATAACCCGTGATATCCAACTTGTAAATCAAGATTTTTTTTCGTATTGTAGTTATTTTTAAATAAATGCACGAGCGCATGTTATAGTAGTGAAACCTTTAAATAGGAGTAAGCGTAAATCTTATATTTTTCTGTCCCACACATCACAACCAATGCCATTGGCTCTGAAATCATTGCAACCAGTTTCGTGCGCCACACAAGGCCGATACACGTCAAACATGGAAAATTCCATCCTCTGTGGCAAAATTTACAGAAGGGACGAATCGACTGTCTTTAGTACGTAAATTGAGATACTTATTCCGCCGAAGTAAAGAAACTTCACTAAACTAAACAAACTAGTCCTATTTAGGTTCCCCAACAGAACAACCCTTGAATTCGTGAATGAAAACTACTAATATCTAACCAATTCACAAGATATCTAACTCAAACAGTGAACAGGTATTTCAACGGTAATATAAATATTACAGCAAACATTCGAAATATTAGAATTACCACAGAAATGTGATTTTACAAAAATATGATCCTTGAAAATAGGTAAACAATCGACATGAGTACTGAATACCGATGGCATTGAACAGTTCGCAATAAAACACCAACAGGCCAAGAACATGGAAAGAAACATGTATAAAAACAGACCTAAGGACGTTCCGAGTGAGTGAGAGGGAAGGAAAGACCTAGAGAACGCGCACAGGCAGGTGTTGGAAGCAAAGGCACGGTCCAAACATGGAGTCATTATGTTCTTTTAAATCTGATACCGGAGGAGGATGCAGGTACAAAAACGGCTCGAAGAATACAAACCCTACGGGGTGAAGGTTACGTAAAGAAGTAAAAAATAAAGAACCTTTGAAAGTCAATGCACCAAACTAGAGGTCTCGGGATCATCCGATATAACGCACTATCGCGCTCATTCTTGTGAGGGAATATGCTGATGCAGCGAGAAACTACTTTTGTCAAAGACTTCTAAAGACATCGCTATCCAGAATTAATGACGATAAAGAAAGGATACAAAACCGACGAGAACACTGTATTGAAAGCACGAGATGCCTAAGCAGATACGCTACTTGGAACTACATTCGTAACTCGTCAATAGAAAAAACATTTTTTAAAAAAATCACAAAAAAAAGTCCAGAACCACGCATTCGCTGCGGGCAGCGCGTAGCCCAACTTCCTACCCTCGGGACGCCGGTATCGACGCTAAAGGTATGAAAGGAAAACTGCCTCTGGTCATGGCAGGGGCAGGCGGTGGCGGCGCGTGGGCTGGGGCGAGGTGGCGGAGGCGCGGCGGGGCGGGGGGCGCCGCGGGGCGGGCGGGCGGGGCGGGGCGGGGCGGGAGCGGGAGCACTCGGGGGCCATGCGAGGGTCGAGCCCTCGCGGGGGAGCGCCGCCCCCGTCGCCGCCAGCGACACGCTATTGCCGCGAAGGCGGGCGTGGCCGCACACCCACACCCGCGGGCGCGCGCACGCGCACCCACACACCCACTCTATCACACACACACACACACACACACACACACTCAAGCGCACACATTAAGCAGGCAAACGGACGGGCAGGCGGTCGCCTGCTCGTGACACGAGCAGAAGCGAGCTAGCACACGCACTCAACAGAGCGTCGGTACCATCGAAACAACGAACGCCACGAGAACGGACTCGAGAACAACAGGAATAGGCAGAAAAAGGAGATTAAAAAATAAGTGGACAGAAAGAGATTACGAAATAATACCAGAAAGTATGAGAATAAAATGCGACAAGCCAAGAGATAGGAAATAAAAGTACACACCGAGAAGAACGAAGGAACAACGCTCGAAAAATTACACAAATGTGGCGAAAGATCAGACATAGCATTATAGAATATTGCATGTAATGAAGGAAAGCTTAAATACAAATCAGGCAGTTAGGTCCAGGAGAATCGGTTGGATGAAGATAGCAACGTGGAAATCAAACGGAATAATACTGGAGAGTGGTAGAGCAGAGCACAAAGAAATAGCGGCAAGGAGAGCTCGTCGAGAGATAGCCGCGGGCCCGTCGGTGAGGGTGGGGAGAGCGGGGCGGGGGGGCTGGTGCCCTCGCGCACGGGGACCCCTTCGTCGCGCACGCGCCGCTCTTGCTGCCTAACCGAGTTACCAGCAGGCAGTAACGCGACAACCATCGCCCGCTCCCTGCTGCCCCGCCCTCCCGGCGCTCGCTGCTCCCACGCTGCGTCACGCGCTGATCAAGCACCGCGGGCGAGAGAGAGAGAGGGAGCGGGGGGATGGCGTGGGGCTCAGCGGGACGGGGCGGGGCAGGGTAGACGGCATTCCCAGAGAAAATGCGGACATGTGCGAATGACATTGGAGCGGGGTCCATCAGCGTAGATGAACGCTACTAATAGAAACGCGTCAAAACGGCATCTATAAATACAAGAACTACAGCGAAAGCACCCATCACGATAACCATATAGAATTCACATAGACAAAAATCCGACTCGTGCCCTAGGAATGTTTTTCTAGAAGGTCACAACGTATACAAGAGAGACGGTCGAAATAAAACCGATTTCGTATAGTGTTCCAACATTTTAAAAAATTCCGAGAATGAACATTACTTTTTGGAAATAATACAATTAATTCGTTCAAAGGTGCTGTATTAACCCAGGTCAAAACTGCAGATCGCCTCGCTTTCGACACGTCCCCAATCGTGGGACTGTCAAATGTTTCCTGGTAGTTCTAGTTTCCCACTAGAACAAAGCGCATATCATGCAACAAAAAAAAAAGTAGAAACACACAAGTAGAACATTTTTGTGCGCGAGTTGACAGTTCCATCACGAACGACGACGCTATGTCTTTGTTCAAAATCATCGTTCCTTTTTGCTTCTATACAAACGACTGCCATGCATCAGTGTAAGTGGCCAAGTTATTCATTCCGGGAAGGAACGCCGCACGACGCTTCCACGATGCTCGACTTCGCCGTCTGGACACAAAACATTCACGAAATGCAAACTCAAATGAGATGTCACTCGTCTCCACAGAAAAGTTCTTTTCTTTGCAGGGCAAGAAGGCGACTTGAAGGGCATTGTCACATTGTCAAGGAATTGAAAATACTTCAATTTCAATTAATGGGCAAAGGATCGTCCATGAAAGACGTTCACTTCAGTTTCGAGGGCAAGGGTGGGTTTTCCCACGAACTTGACAAAACAGCGTGAAAATGTACTATCAGAATTTATTCCATTGTTCTTTTATTACAATAAATTAACCTGTTTATTAAATCTGACTTAAAATATAATTTTATAATCGACATTAGCCTAATGAAAGCAAAGTTGACAGTATTTTAATGGTTTGCAAATACTTCTCTCATATCTTCTTACGTTACGCCTGAAAACTTTTTCTCACGTCCGAAGAAAGCATTAACAGGAAAACGAAACGATCCCCGAAAAATCACTAATGTCTGAGAATATCCTTGAGTGCAATATTTAAAAGAATTTACAAAGAGAATACGATTGTCCTTTTAGGTACTGAAACAGGTAATGAAACATTTGGAGCACATACGGCAGACGCAGAAGTTGAATGTGGCAGAAATCAAATAACAGTCTCGGCACTACAATTCTTGCACGTCTAATGGAACATTCCCACTTTAAATCCGAAAGCACGAAGATTAGATTCAATATATAGTACAAATAAAACGTGCATTTATCGCTCGATAAACTCTTCCGTATAATATCTCCAGTTCAATGCTTGACTTTAGAAAGTATTTCTAATAAATGCGCCTGAAATTCTTGCAGTGTAGGGGAAGTTTGTATGCCTTCGCGATAAAAAAAAATTCCTCGCGTACAAAGGAAAAACCATGAAAAGCACATTGTGCGCGCCCCACCTCTAGGCTGGAGGGAGCTGGGGGTCTCTCCGCACACGCTACCACAAAACGCGCTCTCTCACGGAGTGACGCGCACAATGGGCGAGCTCGCAATCTTCCAGGAATAAGAGCAAATCAAATATAACATGTTTTTATTGTAAGTGCAATATCCCGAATTTTCCCACTACGCGAACTTCCCGCTTCTAAGGAATTCTGAATAGCCGAAATCCAAAAGCGCAGTGTAGCGCCGGTGAAGACTTAACGAAAATAATAATTTTGGTGATTTATAAAAAAAAGCAGCCCCGTATATACAAAAATCTCTCCCGCAGTGAGGTGGCCCCTTCTATTAAAAAATATCTCCGCAAGTCAGCCATTGAACAGGAGATATTATATGGAAGAGTTTATCGAGCGATAAACGTACGTTTTATTTGTACTATATATTGAAAGAATTCTTCGCGTGTTCGGTTTTAAAGTGGTAATGTTCGATTAGAGGTGTGACAATTTTAGTGCCGACACCACTATTTGATTTGTGCTATATTTAACTTCTGCGTCTGCCGTACGTGCTGCAATTATTCCGTTATCTGTTTCAATACCTAAAAGACAATCGTATTCTCTTTGTAAATTCTTTTAAGTGTTGGCCACAGAAAGGCACGAAGTAAAGTCAGAAGGTATGAAAGAACGGGCTGTCGCCACCAGCGACCTACCTTTGGCGCAGCCCCCTTGCCGCCAAACAGCGTGGATTGCGTCTGGCACCCCGCAGCGTTGCCGCCGCTTGTTCCTGACCCTGGACGAGAGGATTCCCAACACGACGCGGGGATGCGAGGTGCCTTCAGCGGGGGCGAAGGAGGAATACCAGGCAACGCCAACATGCTTTTTATTCTTGGAATTCTCTGACAGCTCCATGGGGCTTAGTGTTACGGAATTAAGGACATCGGAAACACGTTTCACTGGTATGCACTATGATGACGAAGGTGGACTTTGGTCGTCTATAGGGTTGCTCTGACTATACTTATTAAATCATGATCGCAGGATTAGAGCAAATTACTTTTTCTGGAAAGTTTTTTTTATTAAATAATCCTTTTATATTATCATAACTAACACAGAAGTATAGTAATTTGATATAATTGATATAATAACCTCTAAGTATCTCTTAATAAAGAAGTCGTCTACAAAAAACACAAAATTGATTTTGCGATTAAGTGAGAATATCAGATGACAATAAATGATACACATGAAATGGCGCAAGCCTTCAAATGCTTATTGACAGAATTGAGATAATTTAATCCGAATGGGAGTTCTAAATCGTTGTATTCCATGTAGGCAAACAGGACACGCAAGTCCATTTTCATGTTGTACAAACCCCCAACAAATGTGAACGGAGGCGTAATTTTACAGAGAGAGCGCCCGCCTACCAAAGAACACGAAAAAAAGTACTACTCATTACGCTATCGAAAGGCGAGGTACGAACACCTTTCTTAATATACCAACACTTTTTTACAAGAAAAGCGATAAGAGATACACGGCGAACAATGACACGTGTCGTAGCTGTAACGACGCCGAGCATAGCTCTTTCCACTATGTGTACATTAGGGCGTTGAATAAACAAGAATGAAACTAATGAACGACTTCTAGCAGGAACAGAAGCACTGTACTCTGGACAGCCGCATGGTCCCCTTATATGTGAACTATTTCGAAGCACGTGTCCACGTAGGCAAGAATCGAGTGTGATACTGTCAAGGACGACACCGTCAACGGATATTAAAGCGCTCGTCACGTTCTTTTCTAGACGAGTCTGGGCGAAAAGGCTACCACACACACAAAAAAAAATACCCAAAGAAACGAGTCGCTGGAATTAGTTCGTGAATAACATTTGTCTTCCTGTTCCCATCCAGTACACCACCGCATCATTATGTTTAAGTCTCACCTAAATAAGAAAATTAAGGATATTGGAGAAAAATGTTCGACACAGACAACCATTCAACAGTGTTTATTTTCGTTGGATCCAGCCTTCTGGAAAGCGAGAGAGAAGCCGACAGGAGGGGCCGTGATTGTGATGGTGCGGAGAAGGGGGGGGCGGACGGGACGGAGGGATGGGAGGTGAGGGGGTGTGGTGCTAGGAGGCAACGGTCGCCAGCCGCAGCTCCGTCTCATCGACTCCCGGTCTTCGGGACTGCGAGCGCAGAACGGCTCCAAAATGAAGAAGAGTAGCGGCGAACCGTGCCCATCTCGCCCTTGGCACCGAACACGCGAGTAGCGAGCGTCAGGCTTTGTTCGGCGTTCCGGCTCGTTTGCCGACTTGATAATTCCGAAACTACTTTTCCCGGCGAGCGCAGCATGTAGGGTGCAATATAACACGACGCGCATCCGCCCAGAGACGCGAGAGGGGCGGGAGGGGCGGGTGAGGGGGCGGCAAGTGGCGGCGGCCGTGGAGGGGATGGTCGCGGTGCGCGTGAACGTGTGAAGTATCGCCCCCCCCTGCCCTTTCGAATCTGTTCAGATGTGCTTCTGGCCCACCTGGTGGCGGTAGTTGTTCCATCTTGTCCCGCCGTATTTCGTTTCGTCTTGTCCGAGTCCATTTGACCGCTTCTTTTCCAGTGCGCCTGTGGTAGCTCTTTTTCGTCCCGACGCCCCTCCCCCCCCCCTCTCTCTCTCTCTCTGCTGTCTATTGCTCAGTTCCATCAACCAGAATCCTTTCACTGCGTTCTTTCCTGGACCACCCCCCTTTCGTTCGCATTGTGTTCAGCGACTTCAAACCGCTCCGTTCTGTACCCTCGAGTACAGCTCAGTGTCATCCTGTCAAGCTGCACAACAGCGAGAAGTGGTTGCTAAAACCGCGCGTCCGCAAAACGTGGGTGTTGGTGCAGTCTAACAACGCAATCCCGAAAGCTCTATATGAGCGAAACATTCAGCGATACATTTCGCGCTTCTCATTGCACGTAAAATTCCCGCTGCAAAATCCTGCAAGTTCAAAAAGCAACCGTTTTATTTTAAAAAAAAAACACGTGAAATTGGGATGTATATAGTACCGTACACGTTACAGTGTGTTCATTTAACTTCAAACAAGCATTAGAACTGTCTCAACCGGCCCCTCTTTCTCATGCTAAGCTCTGGAACGCTGTCACTTCTTCCAGAGGCCCTTCGCGGCACCGAATCCATTCCACTCCACGCCCCACACCGAGGCGAGTCGTTACCTACCAGCTCTCCCCCGGGGAGAGGCGGCCGATTCTCGACACGCCCAGATATCCTCGGGAACCCCGTCCTGCGACAAAACAGGTACACATTCCAACAGCCCGAATTGTTTACCTGCCCTTGATTTAGTACGGACGCCGATCCTCCCTTCTTAAACAGTTCACACCATCGGTCGACACCCCACCGAGCAGGTTAAAAGCTCCAAATATTTCAAATGTAAACGTCAGATGAAGATGATACAGGGATGCCCATAAGCGACCGCAGGCTCCGCTAATGATCTCAAAGACGAAGAAAAATAAACTCCACTTTGAGTGGAGGGATGTAGCCAAGATACCAGTATGGGGGGGGGGTTATATACAATTATAATAATACAATTTAATATAACATACTATATTTTGTTTAACGTTGCTTTGCTAATAATTTATCTAAAATTCTTTTGTTCATTTTACTAAGCATTCTAGTAACGTCCATTTGAACAGTCATAGCCGTACTCTTATAATCGAGTAAAATTTACGAACAATAAACATAACTTTAAATTTCAAACACAACTGCAGTAATTCAAGTCATTCGCCACAAATATACAAATTACGAAAAAAATGCACGTACTGAAAGAGAAAATACGCGTCGTATTTGTGTTCAGGCTTCAGAAATGTGCAAGGCAAGCAAAAGGAAAGAGCTTGCACTATGGGCAGTGTAGCTTCGCAAACTGCCTGACACACGACGCTTCTCGCGAACGCTTAGCGTCCCAGCAGAGGGAATTGTCGCGAGAGCAATGCAAGGGCCTTTGGCGCGGAGATCGGAACAACGGAAAGTGTGGAGGAGGTACAAATGTTCCACGCAGTTAGGAACACAAGGCGGCATTGTGGACGTCGCTCTCGTGCGTCACGCTCCCAGCATCCGGGGGGAAGCGACGTGGCAACGTTGTCGGGCGACGGCGACGGGCAGGCGAACGCTCCCGACGAACTTCCCGCGGGGATGCCGCATGGGGAAGAGGAGGGAGAGGGGAGGGGATGCTGAGAGGGGGGCGCTTCCCAGAGACGGAGAGATCTCCGCTACCTGAATGGCGGCTAATGCCCCGCGCGGGGTACCAGGTGGGAAACCGCACGTCTCTTTTTAGATTCGGAAAAAACTCCTGAAGAACGATATTTGGGGGGGGGGGATGCCCCCCGCAGCGCCGCGCTCCCAAGAACCGGAGGGGTGAGAACGGGGGGGGGGGGGGGGCAGGGCGGCGGCCACGGTGCTAATGAGCGGCGCGACAATGGCACTGGCAGGAACGCCGAGCGGACGGCAGGGGTTGCCACGAGGGACGTTTGGACCAAGCGGTCAGGGCTGGCATGTTCCGGGCATTAACTCGTTGGAATACAGGTACATATCTGAATGAAAAGCACGCGTTATTGGGTGGGTTAATTGAGAACTTCAAACACTACGTACATCCCGTCAAATTTGATTGGAACTGATGAAAAAAATATACGAAAGCAGTATTATACTAGAACACTATATTGTGTGTGTGTGTGTGTATGTATAAAAATAGAAAAATTCAGTTGAAAGTGAACCATCGGCTTATTTTAATATTATTTCTTTAAGTTTTTAATTCACTCTTCTAGTTATTCGAAATAGAACATGTTTAAAGAAGTTTATAATAGTACAATAAGCAATATGCAATACACTTCCATAATACGGAAGTTGCATTTTAAATACTGATTAGTAGTGTTTCCCTTTAATGCTTCAATCATATTTCATATACAATGCTCTGAAAACCAAGAGATAATCGCTTGATTGGCAGTGCAATACTTCCTGAGAACAATAAAGCTGATTCGGAGCACAACTTTTCCCAATTATTGGGTATTTTGCAGATATGTAGAACATTTGTTCTGAAAAACGAAATAATGGAACCAACATTCACAGAACCTAAGAGACCTAGATCAAACAAAACCATATGAATGCATATGAACCATGAAAGCATCTGAACCATGTTTAAACAACTTTAATTTGATTTTGTGATTATCTTTAAAGCATTGAGGGAAGCGAAATTATCGTTTCCCTAGAATCATACAATACGTGTGTAATTGAAATGTTCCATAATTTACATTACAAGAACATCAGACGAAATCCATCCACTAATGACTCCTCTTTTTTTCGTACAGTAATTATTCTACAGAAGCAGAGAAAAACGGCCAACAGAAGTGACAGTTTTTTTGTTCAGAGCAAATTTGTTCGCACTGTAAGAAAAATTTTGCAAATTGCTAATCTCCTCGACTTTTCATAGTTTCAAAAGACGAAGTGAATGCATAAAGACTTTGCGGTCAACTGCTTATTTCCTCAGTAAAGTTGCCGAAACATGTAACAATTGTTCCATAAACTAGTGACCTAGTCTACGTGTATTAATTACAAACGGTCTGTACTGAATATTGACAATCCACAATAAAAGTACATAGTTCGTTCTGGTGAAGTGAACTCTCAAAAATCCTTTGTCATCATAGTGTACTTGTCTGTGTGTGCGTGTTTTGTGCGTAAATATTATAGCAGCTAGGTCCACGCCAACGGTTGAACAGGGCCCACCCGGTGTAAATCGCTCAGTCGGCTGAGGGCACCGCTTTCCACTGTTGCGCAACACTTGCCGCTAAACGCAGTCGGAAAAGAGAATTCGTAACGATAAGAAACGCCCCCCGGGCTCCGACAATCGGGGCGCACAGGCAGCGGCGGCGGCGGCGGCGGCGGCGGTGGCGGCGGCGGCGGCGCAGTCGCCGGCACCACGTGAATCAAATGCCCGCTTCCTCGTTTCCATAAAAACCCGCGCCGCTTCCTCGCACAAAAACCAATGAGTCTCATTTGGAAACCTGTTAGCAACACAATCAGCAGGGTTGGCGCAGGTGGAAGGAACCGGGCGCGGGGAAAGAGAGGAGGGAGAGGGGAAGGGAGAGGAAGAGCGGGGCGGAGCGGGGAAGGGTGCTTTCCCCGAGGTCTGCGTCGGAGGAGAAAGTGCCCCGTGCCGCCACCGCCGCGGGGCTGGGCGGAGGCGGCCATGATAGATCCCCGGCCGCGCAGATAGCATCTACAACGCCCTGCGCGCGCGGGAGCTGGGAGCGACCCTAAGAAGGAAGCCGGAAAGCCTGCGGCGACGGCAGGGCCCGGGCAAGTGGGGGGGGGGTCTCACGGACGTAGACGAAAACGCTGAGACAGGGTTTAAGCATGGGGAGAGAGCTGGGTAGCGGGGGCGGGGCAGACGCAGATGCCGATCAAGGGAGAACACGATACATAGGACGGAGGAATAACAGAAGCGGGATGCGGAAAAAAATACAAAGCACCCGAAACCCAAAGAGGGAGTGAATCGTTTCGTTGGGGGAACGTAAAGAGAAACGATAAGAGAGACATGAGACGGCCTCTACCACATTGGTCAGAATTGAAGAGTAGGTCTAGTGTATTTTGTAATGAAATGTAAAGGCTTGATAACAACTGCAAGCCAGATTCACTACTCTCATGATATTCTACTTTTACGTCGAATATAAGCCAGAGTAGGCTGTCATGGCATTTGCTAGGAATCAACTGAAGTACAACTACATAATATATTGCGAATACAATTTACTTATTCTTTTGGAATACATTTCCCTATGATACATCAAAAACGAATTGAAATAAAAAAACACAATAATTTTCCAGGTAATTTTAAATTTAAACCAAAGTAGTCACTAAGTTTTGGTTTTAATTTTATATCTTTTAAAATTACAATTTAAAAGAATAAATATAATACATAATATTTTATTTGCTTATGAAAGAACGAGAACATAAATATCATAGTATGTGTTCTGCAAATTATTGTAAACAAGAATATATTACCAAATTGGTAATCGAATTTACCACATCACTGAAATTATTCTGGAATTATTTTATTTTGTATCGGAACAAAGGTAATGAACGCAAATTCGAATCCGTCCTTTCTTCTCACACATCCTTCACGACTTTCGACGGTTCCAGAGAAGGGAACTATTTTCCAAAAACCCGATACCACAATTACAAAAACTGATGATTCTGACGTGCGTGAAGGATCGATGTGTTATCAGTCAACCACTAACAAAGACCACTGGCGTATGTGCAACAATCAATTTACTATACTATCACCAACGCAATGCATGCTTCACAATGCGTACGTCATATCCGCACTGATTTCATAATTCGAATCGTCAACTGTGGGCATATCTGAGGACTCCGATTGAAACATGGAAGAGATAAGACCAATCGCATCAACCGTCCGGCCGGGGAGGACATCTATCGCTACGACCGAAAATGCATCACTTGACTGGGCGCGAACGGTATCGACTGGGGTTAGCGTGGACAGTGGGATCTATCATCGGATGAACAAAAACAGACACATTTTTGCAGCAAGAGCGAGACGAGTGAGCATTTGTGAGAGTACGTGTGTGTATTTTCAGTGCTCTTTTATATCCGTGTAACGGAGTATTGCATTTAATAGGATACGTCCGCATCGTGTTCTCTATGTAGTTACCTTGACTTACAATTTGCGCAGTAGATAATGTTTACGTAATGAACATTGTACGACAGCAAACAGCAATTGAGTATAATAATATCCACAGTACTTAACACGACAAATAAACCGTCGCATTGAGAGAATGCTGCAAACAAGTAGCTGTTTTATGACATTAATAAGAAGACCAAATAATGAAATAAGAGGAAGTTACACCCAGACCTCTCGTTAAAACGCAAGCACGTCACCACTTTACAAATGTCGTAGATACATGCACCAAATGTAGAAAGCGAGTAAAGTTACAAGGAGCATTCAAAAACCGCCGCAATTTTAAATGCGACTCCTAAAAACACAGCAAGAAAAAAGTTAGTTCATCAAATCTCGATTCCTAAGCGTTTTCCGTATAGGTTGCTACTGAAATGTCAATACTCCCTCACCCTCGCGCCCCTCCGCTTATTGGCAAGAGCAGAGACCACTACATCCGACGCTGCTCAAAGGCGTCTTTTGCCTTCCAGACACGGAAGCTCAGGTGCTGTGCTCTCGACGTTGCCCGCCGTCCCTCCCTCCCTCCCTCCTTCCCTTCCCCTCGCATCTCGCCTCCCGTCTGCCCGCCCACCCACTCACCCATCCACCCACTAGTCTCCCCCGAGGCGCCCGCAGCACCGCCTCATTACGGCTCGCCGGGCTGGCGGGCTCCAAAGAAACAGCGAAAATACGTGTACGGTATAGCACAATGGAAATAACTGCGTCTAATGACGCCCCGAAACCCACTCACGGGCTTGTTCAAAATAATTACAGGAGCACTACCTCAACCAGTCAGCCCATTTCCTGCACAACAAAATTACACGACCGTGAAAAAAAGTAAGGAACCTCAAATATGAAATTCTAAAGAAAAAAATGTTTCTTTAAATTACAAACCTGTATCAAATACCACGAAGATTAAGTAACATTTTCTAGGAAGGGTCTGTTAGTTTCCAGTCACATTCGTGGAAATAGAATGTCAGCACTAAAAAATCCCTCGCGCCTTACTGAGAAGCGCAATTCTAGTTAATGCCCCAGCGATCGATAGCAAAGGGTGTTCGGGTCCTCTCAACGCATGCTACTTGCGGCAACCAGCTTGAACCAACAAGTCCTCATCACAAGTAAAACCCACATGTAGCGGGGGCCGAGAAGGGTGAGAAAAGCGTTCCAAGACGCGGCAACGTCGCTCACGCTAGATTCCACGCACTATTGATTTCGTGAGAGCTGGAATCAGAAACTTGCCTAGCGGTCCGTCCGGCGCGTGTGGCGGGGGAGGGGGCGCGGAGGGGCGCGGCGCGCCGGCAGGCAGGCGGGCGGGCATGCAGCCAGGAAGCGAATACTGCCCGGGCCACGGCCACCGACCGCGGCCGAGAGACGCCGGAAAGGGCCGAGTGACGCCGGGGCCAGTCGACACGCGGGACACGGAGGGGGCGGCAGGGGCGGGAGGGGCAGGGAGAGAGACGGGTTGCGCGGAGCGGCATGGCGAGGCGAGGCGCTGAGCGGCTCGGCTTGGCTCAGCTAAATGCCGGCTGGGAGAGTGTGGCAGAGAGAGAGAATACAGAGAGCGTGAGGGAGAAGGGAAGGAGAGAGAAGGGTAAGGACGTTTAGCGCTGTATGGAGACTACGTTTATATATCAATACTTTTTTACTAACATTCAAAATTTGTGCATAATGATTTTAGCAAAATAGGTCCTCGCAGTGAAGAAGTTTTCCGTTAGTTAAATAATTTCGATTGCTACATACTCCGAAAAGTTTATCCGAAAAATAACTATTTACACCGCACCACACACTCAAACAATATATTTAACTGGGAAAGCAATACCACCCAAGCACAAACGCGCATAAATTGCCTATTCGCATAGAGTGCTCACGTAACAGGACTTTTAAAAACATTAAATCAAAAATTGTAACGCCTGCGCAATTAAATCTTTATATCCTACAAACAGACCACACATATTTCACGGACTTCTAGTACAAAGAGAAGAAGATATGTATTACATAAAGTTGTGCCACTACATAATATAAAATGTAATATGGGATGAGAGATATACAAATCAAACAAGTATTCAGGAAGCAAAATTGAGGCCGGAAAAGATGACCCTTCTCATATTTATTTGCAGCGAAAAAGAGAAGAATTTTCCAATTCGCTGGAAGAACAGACTACTTCTGTAAACTTTCAGCATGATGCAGTGTAGTACTCTGAGAGAAAAAATTTCAGTAATGGTTTTCCAATACGTGTTCGCAGCTACGATGTCAACTAGCAGATACGAAACCACGACAATGAAAAGTGCCAGGATCATGGGAACCAAATACTAAGTGAAAATGAACTTCGGCTACTTGCAATGAAACAGAGAGTGGGAGTTGGAAACCGTCTTTGGATGTAGAGGTGGTCCGTGACCACGAGGGGGGCGAGGGCATGGGTCAAAAGCTACGGTGCGTTCGCCACGCAACAAGGCCCGGCGGGGGCGTTCGCAACTTAGCTGGCGAAAGGCCACACAGCAGAAGAATCTATGAATGCGGCACCGTTACTCGAAATGTATGTGTAGGTATCGAGGGGGGGGGGACCTCATGTTCGCGACGCCTCAAATTCTGAGTTATACACGACAATGGAAGACTTGGCGTGATACACTAGCATATAATAATCCATATAAATAAAATAAGAATATCCCTATCCGATCGATTGCTTTTGGTTTACGAGTTATTTATCCTCATAACATCATGTTTGTTCTATAACGACACAGCGGAGAGCACCCAGACACATTTTCATTACCGTAGACGCCGAATGTATATCAACAAGCCATTACTGTCCGCAAATAGGTCAGAAACAAGTACATAAAAATGCACTAAAGAACGCAGATATATAAAAGCTGCACTATAAGAAATAGTCACGGTACTTGTATCAGAATACAATGCAAACAGTATATTTTTATCCTCGTAATATTAAGACATTTAATAGTCGGAACAAATATTAAGAATGCTTCCGAAACGCCGCAGTCATTCAAAACCGCGATAATCCTCCGCATTCCAGAGACATGTGCGGGTGATACTCGTGAAATATTCGGAAGTGATTACACAGCGCATTGGGATTCCTTTCCCTGATCGCCACTACAGAGAAGAAAGAAAGAAGATGCCAAAAGAAGAACAAAAAGCCTCCGTTCACGACGGCTTGGCTGCAGGGTTCCCACAGAGCCAGCTAGGCACGGCCGCGACTCACGACCTCGGCCCCAGCCTCGGCCTCGCCACGCCATGCCCCGCGCCACCCCGCCCGCCCCCGCGGACCCCGCCCCCCGGCCCCCCCTCGCCGCCTTGCACCCGAACCACGCTCCGTTCGGCGGCGGCCGGGCGGCCATGCTCTGTCCGTCTAATCACACTCCCCGTTATAACTGCTGGGGGCATACCAATGGGAATGGTAAGCCACTCGTAGAAGCAGTCGTCTCGTCTTCGGAAACGGATGTCGCTTTCTGCGTATGTCGGACTGCAATTTTGCTGGAAGCAAGCCTCTCACTGCTGAATGTTGTGGGGACGTGAAAATCTGCTCCGAGACAAAATTTAGGTCATTCTAGGCAGTGTTGAGCAATCGACAATCGACGAGGGGCCTTTCTCCATCGTCACTCAATTTTTGTGTGGTTACAATACTGATGCAACATATCGCCTCAGGCTGAAAGCATTTACAAATGATACGGCTACCGGAGTAACTACGAGACGTCTTTCTAAGATTTCTATGTAATTCTCCAAGAACTCTAGTATTTGCTACTAGACTCAAGGGAAGGTAAACCGCTAACAGTTTCATAACTTTTCCATTCTTTTAATGAATTTATAATAGAAAATACCAAAACCATTATTTTTAATTGTATTATTTTCGCTTCCAGTGTCTGACTCTTTCCATTGAGAACATAGAAAGCATTCGCAGAAATACATCAAGAGTAAATTTGCCCAGACGTGCTTTTTGTCAGACATGGTATCGAACCTTCGAAATTGGTTCCAGCATCCCGCGAAGATAGTCTAGTTGCTTTCCAGCTAACGAGAAATCCATCGTTCCAACTGACGCCTAAACGGTGCCCGAGCACAAACTAGAGGGAAGACGGTGAGAGAAGTTGCCGCAACAAACGGAGAGGGAATATTAGGAGGAGGAGGCGACAAGGGGGAAAAAAAGCTCCAATAACAGTTGCGCTGCGCGGGGTCGAGAGAAGCCACAGCGACGACGCGGGGGCCAGGTTGGATCCCGTCGGCCAGTGGCGAGTCGATAGCCGCACGGCGGTGTTCGGTGGGCCCGGGTCGGGTTCGGAAGAGGACTCACTGCGCTGGGCGGCCGCACTGCGCAGGACGACGCCGGGCACAGCGCAGCCCCCACCCCGCCCTCCCCACGCCGGAGGAGATTCCCGCGTCGGTTTTCCGCGCGCGTCTAAAATATCTCGCGACGAAGTCCCACCGCAATCGCGCGACTCGCGTTTCAGCGGCCGCAGCCGCTGTCACCGACGCCCCACGACTCGACTCGGCGCAACGAGACTGGATGCGGCCCGGCCGGGCGCGGCACGCAAAAAATTTCCCCTAGGCGCCGCGTGGGGGCGATGCACAGACGAGCGCGGCCGCCCCCAGCCGTTGCCAGCACATGCGCGGGACGTTATTTCGTACGCCCGTTCCCGTGCGGCACCTCGGCACACACTAACACAGAGCACCCACAAGTGATGCGAGAAACTCATTCGCACACCTTACTGCACTTCTACAACTACACGAGTTTAAATTATTTTATTTTCGCCAAATGCCGAAATCGCATGACGGTTGGAACGTCGAGAATATCTAGGCAGTACAGTCTAAAGGAGTACACAGTCTTAACATTCGCTATGAAACGCCGATAAAGTACGAAAAAGAGATAAGTTCACAGACCAATTTTTCTGGTTATTGTTTCTAATATATTCTTTCAACTTGAATATTTTAAATTATTATATCGTTAATTTGATTTATTTCCAACATTAGCAATAATTTTGAGTTGAAACATTTTCACCATAGATTAGCATTAAAGGAGTACTGAGAGTCTTTCCTCGGTGATTTATTTAAAAAATGTGATAAATTCAAATAGTCATTAAATACTGCAGTTTCAATGGTAATAAATTAGTTTGTTGATATGTCAAGTCACATAGATTTACTTCTTTTTTCGATCAAAGTACTCATGAAAATGTCTATTATAAATATGATATTCAGTAAATATTTCGTTTTTATATTCACATCTTTTCAATTAATCGTGCAGCACCGAACATACCAAAACTTAACTTACAAGTGACACCCACGCTTGCTAATGTTTCGAAAATGAAAACTTCAGAGAATTTTAACTGCAGGTAAATTATATATTTGACAATGCGACGGCATAAAGCTTATTACTTATCATTAACATTATACCATATTTACACCGAATAAAAAGTATTCATACACCCCAATACCCAAGAATTAATTTAATTAAATAAAAACCCATTTTTATATTAAATAAAAACCTGACTCGATAACTAAACAAGATCTTGAAGATTGTGTTATAAACATACACAAAACGCCTAAACCATGGTAAAAGTATTTCTATGAGCTTCAAAATAAGAAAAAGGAGCAAAATAAATATTTGCACATATCTTTTGCATTTATTACAGTCTTTTAATGTATTGGATTTTTAATCAAACGATATATTGTCTTGGTTGCATATGAATACTACACTTACACAACTGGATGTCAGACTAACCTTTTACCAAAAACGTTTTACCACTTGCATTTGTTTTTAAAAATGATACGTCAAATCCCTATGAAAACAATTTAAACTGCATAGAGAACATAATCCTCCCTCAATAACAGAACAAACTCCTTACGATACTTTTCAATGCAAGATAAATTATATTCCTTTTCTTCTGACACCCCACAACAGGCAATGCTATTGCGAAAACGTGGCGCACGAGATGGTTTTATCTAGCGTATAATTCTTCTCAGGAAAACGCAATTATTCGATATGAAGTCAACAATTAGCATTAAACATCAAGACTTATTGACTCTCCTAAGCAGCATGAAAATTAAGTGTCACGGTCATAAATCTTTAAAGCGATCACAAACTAAGGACGCTTACTCTGCACATGCTATTCTGGATCTCTCCGTGCATGCGCACTATGATTCATGAACGGCGTCAACCTTGAACGATCAGCACTATGCGAAAGCAAACGCCCCGAAGGAAACAATTCCGAGTACGAAGAATTCGTTCACTGGAATGAGCGTTACGTCACCCACGCAACTGTTCCGTTTGTGGAAAGGGGACAACACCAGAAACTAGGCATCTCTCCTCAAGTTCCCACTCCTCCTGTTGTTCCGTTCTTCCCGTGAGGATCGCGCGCGCGATGTTCCCACAGCCTACTTCTCTCGGCGGATGATGGATCTGAAAGCCGCCACAATACACCCGGAGGTGGCATTAAACAACCGTGAAAAAGCCAAGCATTCGCGCGCCCGACATGTTCCCGTCCTTCGTTTCACTACAAATACTTGGCAAGGTCGCGCTCGCTGTCCTTGCCTGCAGCTGGCGGCGGGAGGTGAGAGGTGGGCGAGCGGCGAGAGGCGAGCGGGCCAGCGGTGGGCGGCGAAAGGGCGAGGCAGCCAAGAGGGGCAAGCACGACGGAGCGGAGACAGGGGGCAAGGATGCAACTGCCTGGGAGCTATACAAAGTGGACGAAGAAGAAAATGGATACTGATTATGCAAGATAAATTGGAGAAACAAACGCATTTTATGCAGCAATGCATGATGGACGAAAAAAACCCTTGGATAAAATATTTTATGATCCTGGTGTTCTTCCACGAGTTTTTAGAGGCGGCAAACTTTGAAAATGGAATAGAACGAATGATGAATCTCGGAAATTGCAAAAGTAGGGAATTCGGCGAGAGAATATCTGACAGCTGATAACCTGAAAATAATTTATTTTTCCGCCGAACTGTTCAAAAGTACATTCGTTCAAAAATAAAATACCGCCTAACCCATTGTGAGGCAGCGGCAGTCATGTGAAACCAGGATGCAAGGCAGAGCAAGCGCGAGGCAGACAGCGGCATTCCACGCTGCGCGGCGGGGAGTGATCACGCCCGCCGGTAAATAGCGACGCGCTCCGAGTGCGCGACCTGTGGGGGATGGGGAGGGGGGGGCGGTTGCGCAAAAGCGACGACGCGGCCCCGCGCCCCGCCCTCGCCCTCGCCCTCGCCTGTTCTGCCTTGACTTGGGCT
Organism: Teleogryllus oceanicus; assembly: GCA_964035755.1. NCBI lineage: Eukaryota > Metazoa > Arthropoda > Insecta > Orthoptera > Gryllidae > Teleogryllus > Teleogryllus oceanicus. Next base: position 114,888,219 of record CAXIVR010000001.1, on the reverse strand, counting down.
GCCCCCGTTGGCCCTGCACTGCCCTGCTCTGCCCTTTACTCCTTTTCCCGGACGCATGCGCGGCATCGTTTCACGCCCGCCCGCCCGAGGAGAAACTCCCGTGCACGAGAAGCGCCGCGCGCCGGCCGCCCGGGATCAGCGGTTCAAGGCGGGCGACGCGCGCAGACACGACGGCGCGGCCGCTGCAGGGGCGGAGGCGGATCACGCGCTGCACTCCCACACCCACCACACATGCGCATGCACGCGCACGCGGATGATCCGGCCGCTATTGCGCACAATCCTTTGAAATATGGGTGCATCTTCACGAGTACTGCCAATCCAGGAGGCGCAGCCCTAACGCCACTACTACAACAACTAGGAAGTTCAAATGCTCGGTAAAGCACAGGTGATTTCATGTGTCAAGTCTTCGTGCGTGCCTTAATACCAACAAACATACCGTACATTCTCTGTATTCGTAGAAAGCTTCCAGCCTACCGATCAATAACATCATTGCTCGAAGTATGCGTCTTCTATCATTTGCATTTACTCGGCGCTGAGGTATTCAAATACGCACACGCGCGCCCACACATTCACAAACACGCACGCACATTCAAATGCATAAGCAGCCATGCCACATGCACGCCAGAAGCCAGTGCGCAAGCTCGAGCAGTCCGCGTCATAGGTCAACGGCCACAGCTAAACCTCCATGCTCGCGAGCGTTTTTGCAGGAGGGACCTACATATTTTTTCTCCATTCTTTTGGCGCGCCGAGAGTGCTCTTTGCCGCAGCCTCCCGTTTACTGATGACACTAGATCCCATCTGGATGAATTCTGGAGCAGGAGCGTCAGGAGACCTTGGCCTCGTTAAGACTGCAGCACCGCTAACGATGAAATTTTCATGAAGGATTTCCGCGTCGTCGAGAGCACTGAATAAGCAGGTAGTTCACACGCTTCAGATACACTCTTCCCGATTGGAGAGCGGCTCTCCCAACGAACACGCCCATCTCGTCGAGGCAACTTGGCAAACGATTTAGGAGAAAAGACCGAAGTAAAAAAGAGCGTGTAGAAAAGAAAGACATTAGATGGAACAAAAAATGTCCGGAGCCTAAATAATGTAAAATAAATAAGGGGGACGAGAAAAATCATCGTACGTACTCAAGGCGGGAAAAGAAAAGAAAATGTGAGTGAGGAGTGGAAGAAATTCTTAAAAAAAGGGGGGAGAATCGAAAAGAAATACTGAGTCGAAAACAATGAAGGCGAAGATAGATATAAAATATCATTTTATATAAACATCAAATAACCTCCACCGACGGCGCAACTGTTAACAACTAGCATAGACTGTGGAAGAGCGGAACGTGGCGGAGTGGGGCTGGGGCGTGGCGGGGCTGGAGCGGCGGAGACGGGGTGGGAGCGGTAGGGGCGCGATGAAAAGGGAAGGGGGGGAGGGCGAAGGGAAGCGATAGAGCCGTGTAGGGGGGGGGGGGGGGGAGCGGGCAAGAGGGGGGAAGCGGGGAAGGTGGAGAGAAGCGAGAGGCACGAGGGGGGGGAGGGAAAGGCGGGTAGGGGCGGGAATTGGGGATGCGGGGTGGGGGAGGGGTGAGCGGGAGAGACAGAGGGGCGAGAGAGGGGCGACAGCGGGGCCGGAGCGGGGCCGGAGCGGCGTCCGCATAGGAGCGCGTAACCCAGAGGCCTTATTAGGCGGCGGCGGAACCTAGCCTCGGGCGCCGGCCTCTGCTGCTACTGCTGAAGCCGCCGCCACCGCCGCGTGCAGGTAGACGCGAGGAAGCTAACGACTGCGTGGGTCGACGGCGACGGTGGCGGCGGCGGCGGCGGCTGCTATCTGGGGGCGCTCAGACGCCCTGGCATCCCCGTAATGGAAGGCCGTGCGCGGACCGTGCCATTTACCGGAGATTAAACATCCCGAGGCCCCGAAGACAATTCCCGAGGAACAGCGTGATGTTCACGCTATTTCCAAGAACCTCTAAAATTTTTCTTTGTTTCGGCACCACGTTTTGTGTCTTATCCTGCTGCCTGAATGGTTGTAACACTGCTTACGCTTCCTAATAATGTGTTACGCTTCCTAATAAATGACATTCATTTTTTGAATGTGCAATTTGACAATTGTGCCAACACCCATCACGGAAATCTATTATGTTTATTTCGTATTAAACACTTGTTTGTCTACTGTTTTAAAACATTTAGCATAAGTTTTAATATCAGTTAGGCCTTAGTATTTCTATTTCAACATGCATAGAAACCTTACACTCACTTTACACCATCTTCGAATGATGACAGATATCAACACACTTTTCTTCGCCTACTGTATCATATAACATCAGTTTTCAGAACATTACTATCATCCCACGATTTGAATTCAACTCGCTTTCTCATCATTCATCAATTTTGTCGACTTTTTTTAAACAAAACCAAATACTAAAATAAAATAACGACGGACAATGCACCAACTGGAGGCAGATGGCCCTTTAAGGTTATTCCCGGAAGTCGCCGCCAACAAAACATCTTCATTTTCATTCTCCCTCAGAAGTACCCTACGACACAAAAACACCCAGTCGTGAAAATGAAGACGTCAGTTGTGGCTGCGGACGGTGGGGATATTCTTTGGCTCATGCGCGCTTGGGAAAAGAGAAACGAGTGGCGGACCCACACAGAAAGAATCACCACAAGTCAGGCGACCGTAGTTGCCTTTCACTTCTGGGCACAGAGAGCCAAATCTCAATTTCAGAAAAATTCCTAATTAAAAAAAACGAAGTCGAGTGTTCTCCGAGATGTCTCATATTTCTCTTGTCACTGATAGAACTCTTTTGCTTCTCAGTATCACTTTCGCAAATTATTTCGTCATCGTGATGGGGACTAGAAGCAAACACAAAACGAAAAGTTAAAGCGTTGAGAAATGTTCGAATCATCGCTCGCGCCATCTCTTCGAACGTCAATTCCAATGTGAAATAAAATAACTAAATGATCCCTGGCATTCCGCGAAACCAGATATGCACACTTGTGGTTGCATTTAGTTTGCGGAATCAGTTGTGATCCCGGATAATCCTGGTCAGATAATTTCTTCAGAAACAACAAAAACAGATAAAGAAAGCCAAGCTTATTTTGCTAGAGTATACGTTCAAAGAAAATGAGATGCAAGTGTAACCTCCTAATTTTCTCATGGGTGTGGAAAACGTAATGCAGACTCAAGACGCACGCACTTGTTTTACGCGTTTTTAAGGGCAGCAAGAACGGAGATTCGGCGCGGTCAGCCATGGCGGTTAATGAAGTCGGCATCACTCATGATGAGGGAGGCAAGGAAGTCGACGGAGATTATGACATCTTTCAGAAGGTCAAGTGAGGAAATACTAAATTCTCGAAGGTAATGAATACAGCAAAGCAGTGGTAATGAAGACAAAATGAAAGTCAATATGGGGAAATAAGTACATTGCTGAAACGGAAAAGAAGATAGTGAAAAAGAGAGAGTAACGTGACAGAAGGCAATTGTGACAGTTGAATACCGAAAAGCGGGGATATTTTGAATGGAAGATTATAGAAGAATGCAGTTTGAGGACATTAAACAGTAAATTAATTGAAAGATGATATGGTAATAGACCAATATGTAATTACTTGAAAACTGATTGAATAAAATTAAAAATACAACTAATAATGATGAAACCGCGAAGAACGTGTGTGTGTGTGTGTGTGTGTGTGTGTGTGTGTGTGTGTGTGAGTGGTGAGTGAGTGAGTGAGTGTGAGTGAGGAGTGAGTGAGTGAGTGAGTGAGTGATGAGTGAATGAGTGAGTGAGTGAATGAGTGAGTGAATGAGTGAGTGAGTGAGTGAGCGAGTGAGAGAGTGAGGGAGAGAGTGAGAGAGTGAGAGTGAGAGAGAGAGTAAATGCTTGCGATATCTACATAAGCAATGGTTTTTGTCAGAGACGCAAAGGATTGGCATAAAACGGGCTTAAGGAAACTCAGGCCATACAGCGACTTTAGACGAAAACTTACGCAGCCACATTCCCGTTGACAGAAGCAGCCACACTGGCGCGGTCGCAGAGTGGGGGGATTGGGGGTGGCGGTGGAAGAGACAGAAGCACGGGAAGATGAACGGAGAAGATGAAATTGTCCAGGGGAGAGAAGCAAAGGACTGAGAAGGGACGCAAAAAGCAGAGACAGAGGCAGAAAATGGTGCAAAGGACGGGGGCAGGAGCAGGAGACTAGGTGTGAGGCTGAAGCGGAGATGGCGGAGGCGGAGAAGGCAGTGCAGCGAAGCGCGGCGCGATTTCCAAGAGCGTCGTGGTTGCGCCGACATTTCGCCTCGATCCGCCTCCGCCTCCTCCGTCTCCTCCACCTCCTCCTCCGCTTCGCCCTCCATCTTGCCAAACGAGGCGTCGGCGCCACGTAACGGCAACCGATTTAGGAGAAAAAATACGCACGCGCCGCAAAGGGGAAGAAAACAGAGGCGTAATAAAGTCTAGGGCGCGCCGACGGCCTCGGAGGGCGGGCGGCGCATGAAGGATCTCATCACCTCCGCCCACCGCTCGAGCCGGCACATTCGGCTCAGACCCGCTCCGCCACGCCTCGCCACGCCCCTCCCTTCCCCGCCACACCACGCTCCTCTCCTCCCCGCCTCGCACCACCCCACCGCGCACTGCTCTGCGACCGTTCAGCCAGGGGCATGTCTATGAGCATTTTCAGCCAGCACACTTCTGGACAGTATTCACTCAAATGCGGTATCGACAATTTGAAGTTATTCATATCACTTCATTCAATTTTTTCAACTATTAGTTATATTTCATAAGCAATGAATTTCAATGACTTCAATCTAAAGTGTACGGTCCAGAAATTTGTATCTTCCTGGTATAACGAAAGTTATGGAAACCGTGACCCTTTCTGGAAACCGGCAATTTTTAGCAAAAACAGCACTTCATTTAATGAGCTTTATCTTAAAATATTGTATCAACTAGAAAATTACAAAACGTGCATACGCAATTCCCCCGTCATTTGTTTTTAACCAAACTGAAACTTTGAAATATTGTGTGTCACAGAGTAAGATATAACAGTATGAGCAAGTTTCCTGAAAATTTTGCTGCAAATGCGATTATTACATTTCGGATACATCTGATTCTGACGGATGGATTATCCAGTGTGGAGTCGTGTTAATACGCTGCACTGGACGGGAGCCGCATCAGTCGTCCCGTCCGTTCCCCTCCTTCTCCATTTTTAATTATTCTTGGCAGCGTGGTTGCAGGCGGATCGAAATCGGATGAGTCAGAACGGTCAGACGTAACCACAATATCACACACGAATACGAGGATTTTTCCGAAAAGGACATACAGACGAAAAGCCATAACCTACATTACATCCAAGACGTTCACTTTCCACTTCATACTCTCCGACACGGAACAAGAATTATAAAATAAGAACGCATACAAAAACATTAAATTTTAACAATAAAATTTAAGTACTTAACTGCAAATTTTTAAAGAAGCAGTTTCCCAGGCATTGTGCGGAACATCTCATTGTTGGTCATAGAAACGTAGGCGTAATAACATTAGAGGATTCGAGAAATAACATGTAATTTCTTTCTATATAAAGAGAGAATTTCTCATTTTCTTCATATTTTTCAGCAATAACTTGGCGATATTAACGACTGTATCTGTTATTTAAACCGATTTCAATTCAACCACGATCGGGCGCAGTTTAATCGCAATCGGTCGAGAGCTGCCGAAGTAGCTCATCGGTGGCGGTGGGTGGTAGTGGTGCCTGGGTGAGTGGCGCGGGAGCGACGCGAGGACAGGGAAGGAGCTCGGAACCCGACAGCCACGAGCTCTTGTCATGCTCCTCGTTGGGAGCTATGAGGGCTTCAATGGCACCTGCTGCTTAAATAATTATCGGATAGTTGGTGGAAAATAGTTTTAATATATACACGGGGAAACCATAAGGCAGAAAAGTGACATAAATGAGGTAAGGAATGAATATAACAAATAGGCAGGATGCATAACTTCTGTAACAGCCTCGGAAGCAGTTTTAGCAACATTCCGTTCTTAATAAATGACAAGATAATAATTCACTGTCGTTTCCACATTGTTTAAGATTTATTCGTTATACAAATACAGAACAAGAGATTTCACATATACGAATCGACGAAATGTTGCTTTTCATTGCACTATTAAGTATTGCCTTACGAGAGTGACGTGCTGAAATCTACGACTAGAATTTACTTCATAATGCAGAATTCCCATTCGATTCATTTCATGCGCCAAACATCCATACAACGCAGAAAGACGATAAACCCGTAATTTATTTGCCATCCTCTCATCTTTTCAGCCCTTCTTCCTTCATTTCCAACCTTTTAGGCTCGGCGACGACGGAAAGCACTCCGCCTCGACGTCAATGGCGAGGGTAAATGTTGCGGAGGCGAGTGGCGCGTCGCCGCCGCCGTCTCCTACCACAACCGCGTGCGCGCCCGCGTCGCCGAGCGTCGCCGAGCGTCGCCCAGCGTCCGCCGCACGCGAAGCCGCGACCTCGCCCGGGCGCGCGGATTCCCAGAAAAACGCCGCCCGAGGAACTGTACAAAGCGCGCTCTTACGAAAGCGCTTTTGCAGGCGGCGCCGCGACGGATTACGACGTAGGCCGGCCGGCCGGCCGATGAATATGATTAAAGGCGGGGAGGGCAGTTGGCAACGCAGAGTGCGCGTGTTTACAGCGAGGCCTGCGCGAGCATCGCTAACGCGCTCCCTTCAACTAAAAGGAGCGTAGAAAGATCGCCCAACGAATGCATTTCACGCCTGAGTAGAGACGCATAGAGGCCGCGTGTGAGAGAAACGGCAATGTGCTATTTTCTCGGAGAACTAGAGTTTTTTTTTCTTTTTTTAAACAGCAGTAATGTGTATTCGTTAACATTTCTATATTTGGAGAGAGGTAAAAGATTTCGCAATTGCTAGATATTTTGTAGGTTTCAAAAACAAATATTATGCGTTTGAAGTTATACATTATTTCGTGTAAAACAATACATTCGAAACGTTCAGATAAATTTCAGACATTCAGACTTCTTGAGAGTGTCCAAAACACCTAGCGAGCAACAAGATGAGAAAGGGGGAGGGTCATTCCATGTCCAGGATGAAACTGCATGCCTCGCCCCAGAAAGATAGAGAAGAACGTCTAAAACAACACTTTTATCTGAATCGCAAATCCGAGGTTCCGGCCCACATCACGAAACAAGGCACGGGAAGAAAGTAGCACGCTGCTAATAACAAATGACTGGAGGTCTGAGAGCCCGGCGAGGTTTCCCGGACCGTTTAAGTCCGCCCATAAGGCCCCGGTCATTAATAACTGAACACCAAGTACCTCCTGCCCTTCCTCCCACGCCGGCCAGCTCTGAGCCACGACCCTCGTCCGCGCTGATGATGCGCTGCCCACGGAGCCAACGCGGCCCCGCCCTCCGCGGCGCGCCAGGCCAAAGCGCTCCGCACAGATACTCGATACTCGAGGCCGCGGCACGGGGGCGGACTCCACGAGGCGCGCCGGGCGGAGCAAGCGGGGGGGGGGGAAGGAGGATTTCATGCACGAGCCTGGAAGGGAAGCGGAGCCACCAGCACGGATCAGGAAGGGGAAAAGGCCGAAGTAAAGAAATGAAATGGTAGCGCATTTACAAAGGGCGGCATGAAGGATACAATGCCAGGGAAGACGGATGCGCATTCGTCAGGAAAGAGCAGCAAAAGATAGTGGGTGAAAGGAATTATACAGGCCTTATACGTTTTGACATGGGAATGCACGCGATACGTTTACTTCGTTTTCCTAATTTCGTAAGACACAATCGATACTTGAAAATCGGGAAAATACATATTTACGCAATGTTGCTAAAAAAATAGTGAGTGTCCGCCATTAAATTTCGGAAACGTGGCAATTGTGAACTTGCCCTTTGCATCGAACGATACAGAAGCGATCGGGAATGCAAGCGCGTGGGAAGGCGTCCTTTGGGCGAGGCCGCCGGAGGATGGATCAGGAAAAGAGCAGGGACGAAGGAGTGGGTGACCGAGCAGCCGGGCACGACGGAGAGGTCAGGGTTGATGAGACGTCGGAGATGGGCAGATATCGAGGCCATGAGGGGTCACGGAAGGGAAGGGTAGGTATGAAAGAAGAGAATGGATTAGATTCGACACTAATTAAGAAACAGGAAAAAAACATAGCAATATGAAGGTTATACCTTCGAGATGTAAGGGTTTGACGGAAGTCATATTTATTACTCAAAGAACTTCATAACCAATTTGTACGTGCCTAGGGAAGAAAGATGTGTGACGCACTGCAAAGTGAGGTCACGTTCTTATCTCGCACCAAAGCGACCAGAGAGCGGCTCGGGCTCGAGTTGGCCGTGATTCACTGGAGAACAAGCAGACATGACGCAGTTCATAAGTGGCGAAGGCGTTTAACGCATACGGCTTAATAAGCGGGCACGTCGAGGCGGAGACCCGCGCACCCAGCCGGTCGGCTGCAGCAGCCCGCTCCAATCGCCGCCACCCCCGCGCTCGGCCGCATCCTGTCACGCCCCACGCCCGCCCGGCCGCGTAGCGTCATCCCGCCCCCGCCGTCGCGCCGGCTCCCGCGCGTCATTAAGACGGGCACGCGTTTCACGTGCCCCCAGCGCACGCGGCCATCTGTGTCGGCGGCCGGGCCAGATGAGAAACGACGCGGCCACCGCCAGCCAAGTCTAATGTGACAAATTTGCGGTTCGCGGTTCCATTTCATACGCGCTACTATTTCAGTCCACCTTCCCGGCCTATTCTTAGGAGGTAACATTATCCGAAACGTACAGCCTGGTGATTTCCGCATTTGAATAACTTCTTAGACACACGGAGTGTTGCAAAGACGTTGTAGTAATGGAATGGCCTCCCTGTATTATGCTAGTTTTATATATGGCGATTTGGCAAAAGAAGTCCACACCCAAAACCTGACGCTGCCACAAAAAAAGCAGCCTCATTAAGGTATTATAAATAAAATTCTGAAGCCTATATTTGGTTCGGGTGGTCTGAAGCCCGCCAGTGTGTCGATGAGTCAAGGTCCATATGCGCTGGCAAGAAGTCATGGATATGTTTATCTTCACTAGAAACGGAGTAAATTTAACAGTTCCACACAAACTGACTAATGAAATAAAATCGAAAGAATTATGCAGAACACTTTCGTACATTTCACCAAAAATAAAAAAAAGGCCCAATTAAAGCGCGGAGTGGAGCATCAAACGACGAGAAAGCCTCGCAAGTGTATCCAGCCTGAAGAGAAGCAGCGTGTTTTGTAGGCCTCCTGTGTGGCATTCATGTGCAGGTCCGAGGGGTTTCACACTGGAAAAATTCACCTTTACATCTCCGTTTAAATGGGCGAAAAGCGCGACACCACGTCCATTCACCGGCACGGCGCCACCCACCAAAAAAGACACGGGGGAGCTCGAGCGGCGTCGGCGACGAGACCTGCGCCCACCCCTTTCCACCTTGATGCCGCCTCCGGCACCGCTGTTGTCCAGGCAACCACCCCGCGTTGAGGTGGTGGATCCGCATCCCGCGTGAGATAGGAATGTTTTGCAAGAATGACTGAGAAGGCAAAACAACCGCCACAATCATTCATCGTTTCATAATTGACTTGTAAAGTCGAGTACTACCAGTTCTTAGCTGCAGAAGTTCATTTTTCTATTGAAGGATTTCAAATACTGAAATAATGTATATTCTTCTTCTTCTTCTTCTCCTCCTCCTTTGTGCTTTTCAGCGTCGGGAAGGTATTATTTTTCATTAACCGTAACTTCATTCTCTGGTTTAAAGAATTTGCTGTAGTTCGGTGTCAATAATGGTCTCACGTAATATTATTTTTATCAACCACTCGTTAAGTCAATATACTTCGCATCTCAGCTACTTTCCTACCTACATAATTCATAATAACTCGTTTTTGTAAACTGCCATTGCAGCTCAGTTAAAACAAGGACGGACTAAAACACTACGAGTGAATATATCATGATTACAGCCATCTCCTCTTTTTGCGATAGTTACATCCACCGGTTTAAATCGTACTCTGTTATACGAGTCTTCATATGTCTAACACGAGTTCTGTAATGCCCCAGTGCTGTAACGTCACTCAAATGGACGTCTGTTCAGACAGTAAAGAACAATTCTACAAACCGCTTTGGCAAAATTTAACTTTTGTAACTCTATCCCACCGTATTTTACAATAAGTGACGCTTATTGTGAAACCCCACCCTGAAATGAAATTTCCGTTTCGAATCCTCGCCATCTCCTTTCCCTTTTTCGAGAATAACAAAATGTTTTTTGTTAAATATTGAGTATCATTTCACAAAGTTTTTAAAACATTTCTTTTTAATTTAATGTTAAGATATTAGTATTATTTTAACATATTTTTGTAGTTTGAAGATAATATAATCACTAAACGTTCACTTCTCATCAATCCCTTCTGCGATAAAACAAAAGTATTTTTTGAATGTACCTATGGTGATATCACATGGCATGATATCATAATAGGAGGTGACACTCCAGACTTCGCAATCACGATGTTTAGAGTTACAAGACTATCTTATGAGTGTGTGCCCGAGTAAGCTTACAAGATTTATGATTCTAGTTTTACGACTCATTTATTACAGAAATTCTTTCTGGCTGACGGGAAGACACGGAAGCTACTCAATAGTGCAAGCAAACGTGCTCTCAGAGAGTGTACAGTAAAATACCACACAACGGCAAATATGACGAATACGGTCAAAGAATGAGCGATATATTTTACAATAGATCATACAGATCATGCAATTTACGTATCGCCTGCATAAGCTCTGACATTTTCAATACCACAGCTACTTAGGGTTGCTCTCAGAATTCAAATCACAAAACCATTGTATTTCGTCATCACTACAATACTCATCAACACACATTGTGAATCTTATCGCATTATTACTTCTACATTCCTTACAGCATTTGCTCATTGTATGCATCCTTGGCGCTCTCGTCAACCGCCCGCGCCGAGAACGAAGAGAAAGGAACGATGCCCGAACGCGATCTCCATAGGCGGCGGGTTTTATTGTAATGTTCGCTCCACGTCGACAATACCGTTCGACAGGCACCTCCGCCCGACCGCGCGCGCGTGCAGGCAGTTTACTACCGGTCTTTTTTACCCACCACGTGCTGGCGGTGCCTTTGCCGGTACGGTATCCTCTTCATTCAATGCCTCGGGGAGGTACCGCTAGGAACAGCAAACACCCCGCCCCGACGAACGAGGAGGGGCAGGGGCGACGGAAGCAAAGAAGGCGCTATGTTGTAGAGGCACAGGTAGAGGTTGAACGACTATTCTGGGATTGATGATGAGGTGGTGCAGTGGTGGTGTAGTAATAGTAATAGTGGTGGTGGTGGTGGTGTGGTGATCATGATAGTAATACTAGAGGTGTTAGACTGGTGATGTGATGGCGATCATGGTAATATTAAATAATAATAATAATAATAATAATAATAATAATAATAATAATAATAATAATAATAATACACGTAGTGGTGGGGGAAGGAGTAGTAATGGTAGTAACGATAGTAATGGTGGACGTGGCGGTGGTGGTAATAATATTAGTGTTAGACTGGTGACGTGGTGGTGGGAGTGGTAGTAATGATAGTAATGATAGTAATGATGGTGGTGGTGGTGGTGGTAGTAATGGTACCAAAACGAGAAGATGATGGTGATGGCTACTGTGTTTTCGAAGGCGATGGTGGATGCAGGGGCTCAGGCGGGATGGGCAGTGGCGGCGGTAGCAGAGGCGGCGAAAGCCAATCTCCTCCATAGGCGCCTTTGTCCTGCTTCTGCTGTATCTCCACCTCGCTGGCGAGTAACGAGGTTAACGCGTGGGCCCAAGGCCGGGACTCCGCAACCAGGAAAGCGCTCCGAGCAAGGCCAGCCTAGCTTTCAGGCGGCGGTTCCGATGCAGGAGCAAGCGGTCGGTAACAATGAATGTGTGTATTATGCGCGTACTTGTTCAAGCTAAATATACTACGGTGGAATAACCTCGGCAATTCGAATAACTCATTCACTTTCAACTCAAAACAATTATTTTCAGAGAAATAATGAAAACTTACTTTTCTAATTCAGCCGTCCAATATTATTTAGAGGCGAACACTTTTCCTCGCCCATTTCCTGAATACCAATTTTTCGCCATAAAATTAATGCATTGCATTTCAAGATAATTACACAGATATTTCCAGGGCAATTTTTCGTGTGCAGAGGAAGTGGTTTCTCTAGTGAAGACGCGTGTTTTTGACGACGAAGGAAGTATCAGATGTGCGAAAGACACGGCATAATAGAATCTCGCCTTCTATGTTCAACACGGATTTCATGGGAAGGCTTGGGTCGGGAAATGCAATGCGCGCACACTTCCGCAGTTATCAGCGCTTTCACACGGAGTACGCAATGCTCTGGGGAGTCACGATTCTGTGAGCGAACCAAAGGATCTATTGTCTGGGGAATCGACAAGATACAGCCACCACCATTGTTGAAACTCTCTATGCCACGCCTTACATGGGTGGATCTAAATAATGGTTACAGTAGAGCTACGAAACCGTATCCAGACGCCTTATTCTCGGGAGAACCGTTGGATGCCAATGTTACCAGACAGCTTCAGGCATTTATCGATTAAGTTGCTAGCAGAGAAAGATCAATAAATTTTGTTCAAGGAGAAGTAATTATATCATTCTTTAAACTATTGGGAAATCCTTATAACAATGATTATAGTTGGAAAAGCATTTACTTAGTCAAAATAACTTGAAGTTATTAAATTATTTACCATACTATTCCCCATTTACATAGTTATGCCCAGCATGGTTCTCATCATACATTTTGAGTAACATATCAGAGAGGTCTGAATTTTTCCTATACGCCCCGCCCCTCCCACCTACACCGCGACCTACGATGCAGACGTCTCTACTCGGTCCCTCCTAAGCTAAACACACGTGACATGCCGCACTGTGTTCTGTGACGTTCAAGCTACTCCCACGAACTATACGCCAGGCTAACCTTTAAGAATGCATTATGATTACGTAAAGGGAAAACAGGCAAGGCACACTTCGTGACTAATCCAAGAGCTGAATTAGAAGAAGTTAAAGAAGATCATCGGTGTGCACGACAGAAGCAGTGTAAAACTCTAATATCACTACTACGGAAACGTTACCGATAGAATATTTATTTAAAAGTGTGTTAGCAAAAATAATTTTCACTGTTTTTCAATTGCTAAAATATAAATCTTAACAACTGCTTCGAGGAATGTCAGTAAATACGAGAATAATTATTAAAATTTCGCAAGAGTAATAATTCATTCCAAATGCAAATATACAAGACACAGTAAATACAGCACGGCAAGTTAAAGAAAAACGCTAACGAGAGCACTCAGCACCGTGTGTTCCGGGGTACATTCATAAATTAAACGCTTAGCATCAAAGAATGGATGAACGTTATATATACACGGAACGGCGAGCAGTAGTTCTTGCAGCATAGCTTTATTTGATGAAACAGAACCTGAAAAGTGGCATCATTCAATCGCAGAGTTAATAGAAACTATTTTACATGGCTTGAAGTACCATATGATACACCATCTTTGATCCTCCGCGCATGCGCAACTTGAAGTGCACATGCGCAGAGGCTCAAAAGCGGTCGGTATACGTTAAGGTGCTTCACGCAGTGCAAAAAGTCTCTAGAACAACACGGAATCAATGAACGTGCATTCTTCGGATGCCTTCGTTCGCCGCTGCTGTCCCCCACCATTTCAATTTTTTTTATTAAATACTTTTCCCATGCAGCATACAAAGCCACTTTACGGAACTGGTTGGATAATATGCGGTATAGATGTACACAATAATGTTCTGTCTTATGGCTCGACAGCCTGCAATGGGCCTTGGCCGAAGATCGGTGACCCAGCCTCTCAGCCATGGGATAAGAGGTACACAATAATACAAAGTAAATATTAAACGGATGATTTCTCTACGGCGCGTTGATGGAAAATCAGGGTGGGACGCTTAGGAACTTTAGCTGGTGATTTGTGAAATGAGTGGTATAACGGGGCTTATGATGTGGATATATAATAGGAGTTAGCGGGACAGAATTTATCTTGGGAGAATCTGGAGGGGATGGGGTTTAGAGGAGGGCGAGTGATTTTTAACGTGACACCTGACCACAGCAGCCCCCTCCAGCCCTGCCTCTGCCATCGCAGCGGCCTACATCCACGGGTGGCTACCGTGCTGCGATGGCACCGTGGGCAGCACCTCTGGCCCAGTAAGCCTCCGCGCGAAGCTATCAGGGATCGCTGATCCCCCAGACAGTGTCTTCTCCTTTATCACTATGCTTGACACTGACTATACATGCCGCCGAATAGCAGCAGACTCGGTCACTGTCACATATAGCGGAGATAGTAGTCTGGTGACAAAGCATCGGATATATGTGTAACACTGAAAATATCCATTACTCATAGCTGTCATCGCATCTCTTCTTGCGGAAGTAACAAGTCGATAAAGGAACACACGATCATAATGGCTCGCGCCTGCGTTGAACGCGGCTTCGGAATGCAGGTTCATAGCAACGATCGTGAAGCCCGAACATATTTGGCGGCTTCGACACAGGTATTGCATGCCCCCGCACCTACCTGCCCCCCAAACCACCGCCACCTCCGCTTGGCGCACACCTTTGTCCCGGCTAACAATTAATTCCTCTTCCGTCTACGCTCCTGGGACCGTGTCCTTTCGCGTCCTCGCCATCTCTCCGCTATTCCCGGCGCGGCGTCCGCTCACCCTCGTCCAGCCACCTACGCGTCGTGGTCCAGCCCGCGCCACGGTCCACTGAGCAGGTGGCTGCAATGAAACGAGCTGTTGCGAGCGGCGCGGCGTCATGAAAGCACGGAGCATGTTGTGGACACAGCGCTTCAATAAGGCCGGCGCGGCAAAGGAGCCGAGAATGTGCCGAGTGGCGAACAGCAGCAGCGGCAAGGGCCAGGCAAGCCATGCGAGTTTTGAACTGTAGTCGATGCCCGGACTCCCGACACCGCTTTCTATTCCGACATTGCACACAAGGAAAATTGAAGGAATGTGCGAACGTATGCGGATTATTCGAAAGATACCAGCGGCTCTGAACTATTACATGGCGCTATCCGCAAACGCATTCAAACAGACGCATGGTGTCAGTACGCTATTCCTTTTAATACATTCAGAGCCAGTTACACACCCCAGGCAAAATGTTACATAACGTTTAATACATTGGAATTTCACGTTTCACAAGCCAAAAAAAATGATGGTCGTGATGGTCGGGTCGTCAACTCAGCATATCATTACAATAAAAATGCATTTTTTGCAAAATGCATTTCGTTACTTGGAACAATCGTATTCCCCATGTGTCATGGACAATCCGTTTCATCTCAAATAACTGAGTTTGTTTTCGTATTCATCGTTGCAATTTTCTTCAGAATTCTTTCAGAAGATTCCACAAACAAATTTCTTATGAAATACATTTTTTTCACAAAAATACCACATTTTATCGTCGTAAGAGTGCACGTAAGTAATATAAATTGAGATCGTCCAAATTTCGAATAGAAACTTGAAGTAGAGCTCTTTTCCTTTTCAAGTTATTTTTTATGAACAGCCTGTGTTTTGACGTTAAATTAACTCGGTATAAACTTCACAGAATCGGATGTGTAGTTAGTAATATTCGTTGGAAAGGATTCTGCAAGTTCTTTTATCTTGGTAACATTTTTGAACTCGATAGCACGTCTGTTATGTTTTCGTTTCCGATCTTATGGAGACAGACCTGACAAAATAATTCCTGTTAGTTGTTGAAGCTGAATATGTAATAATCCTTTTAAGCTCATGAATGCTCGTTTACAACTTAACTGTGATCACATTCTACCAGAGCCAAATAATGAAAAGTGCCGGGTCTCCCCTTACTGTTCTCCTCACCTCCCGCACTTCAGTTCATTACAAGCACACTCTCGATTAGTAACAAAAGTAAATTACATCAGCCCGTACGATTAGCGAATAACAAATGGGAACTATCCGCTCTGACAAGTCCGAGTCACCAAACGTCTGAAATCCTGAATGGAGAGCAGCACATGTCAAGGACATACTTTGACTCATCAAAAGAAGGAGATGCCTATTTTGAGGTCAAATGACCACACATTGATCTGTTTTCAGTCTCAAACATGTACTTCGGTCCCTTCTGAACTAATTTCTGTAAAAAAACAAACGAAAATTACCAAATTTGGACTAGTATCTTTTTTCCACTCGCCCATTCAATTGATGGCTGAGCATAAGACAAGCTCAGAATCCCCCCCTTGAGAAAGTAATGATGATGATATTACCGATACGCAAGTAATACTAAAACTACTACTAATGATAATAATCCTAGAATGGGGGAATTGTAGTCGTCCTGCAGGGAAATTCCAACAACGAAATGGACAGACAGGTGAGAGGCGTGACGAAAAGAAAGAGACAGGTGAGAGGCAGCGGCTGAGCGACAGATGATTTCCGCCATCTTTAGTTCGTTCTTGCGATACCACTGGTAATGCAGAGGTGGCGGTGCGCGGCGGAGGAGGGGCAATAGGGGGAAGGAGAGACAGCTTCCACGAGAGCAGTGCAGCGCGACATGGACTGGAAAAGGTCGCCGTCGCGTTCCTCCACGCAGATCCGGTCGATGCCGCCGCGACCGCGGCCGCCGCCACCATTGCCGGGCGGTTGGAGTCCTCTTAGTCCACGCACCTCATGCCACAGGGCCTTTCTTTGGCTCAGTCACACATTTACGCGCGTGTATTTCTGTATTTTATCTCACCGGCGATAACGATTTGCAACACGCCTTGTTACAGTTCAATAGTGCAACACCTACATCAGTTTTAAATGCCTTTTCGAAGGCACGGTAGCTGCAATATTTACATTGGGTCTGTTACATGTAGTCTGATGTACCAAACTTCTGGTAGATTTGCGCATTAGTAAAGCAAGTGTAAGTACTCCCAATTATGTCAATCATTTTACAAGTATACGTGTTCGTCGTATGCCATCAACTCTTTTCAGCTTCAAATTTTTATTTCCTCCCGCTGTGAATGTACAAATACATTCGATAACATGAACGCGTCTCCATTAAGCAGTTCCTGCCGCACTGAACTCCGGCATTTCTTTTACTCCCGCTGACAATGCTTCCACATCTGCGCATCTTTCGAACTTCCCCCTCCCAGCAAAGCCCACAGAGCCCGCCGCTGGGCTGTGGGGAGGAGGTCGCACTGCCACGCCGAATCTGACTACCTTGAACCGCCGCGGCGATGGCATGACTCGTTGCTTTCGTGGTATTCCTCCATCACTCTGAAATGCTCGGACCGTTCTCGTGTCGAATACGCCACGACTGCCTCGCCGCCCGGCCCGACATGCCTTTGTTGCTCCGGCAGCGCGCCGGAGTTCATGGGAACCAGCGCGCCGGTGCCCCGGTGACGGCAGTGCCGCGGAGACTGCAGGGCTTGAAGCTCCAGCGCGGGCGGTGGCGAGGCGGTGGTGGGGCGGTGGCGGGGCGGTGGCGGGGCGGGGATGAGGCGGGGACGAGGTGGGGACGAAGAGGGGACGAGGAGGGGGCGAGGGGGGGGGGGCAGGACGGGAGCGGAGCGTCGAAGCCACCGCCGAACTGAGAGAAAAAGCGACGGGAAGAGAAATGCGCGATTCGAATCCCAATCCGAAGAAGAGCGAAGAGCTGGAATGAAATGTTCGCTTTTCGAATGCACCCTGGTGCGCGTAATGTTGGGGTGGCGAGCGGCGACGCGGACTGGCGTTGATGAAAAGATGTCTGGCCTTATAAAAGACTCAACCGCTTTTATACGGAACATATTTCGCCAGAACGCATGATGAAAAATATGTCAAGCACCGAGTTATATCCTTCCGTTTAATACGCCAAACCTTTACCCAAGTGTTCCCTAAATAGTAGTAGTCGCTTATGTAATGCGGAAAGTCACATTCGATAAAAAAAGACCAATGGTCAAGTGTGACCATTAACTGATATGTATGGATCAGATCGCTGCAGCGCACACGTTTCATATTGTTACATTCGGATTTTTTACACAAGTCGTCCTAGATGTCAATAGCTGCCTTATTTCCAATTTCAGATGTAATCTAAATCCTAGATTGATTAGTCAGTTTGTTTGCAGTCTCTATGGCTATTTATTTTCTGGGTGGGATGAGTTTTCATAATGCTTCCCGCTAAGGAAACTATCTTCCTGAATGCTATTGTTTTCATTTCGAATGTTCTTGTAAAGATATAAAGTTGATCATTTACTATTTAAAAACATAACTTTTAAAATCAGAGTCATTTTAATTCGTATCATATCATTCGTATTCTTATCATATCTCATATATATCATATCATTCGTATTCTTCAACTTCTGTAAACACCACCATACGAGTTAGGGTTACAGATCTAATAAATCCGTGCTTTTATCATTTGCACAGCCTGTACTGCCCACTCGAGCAAAAGGAGAACCCAGTGAAATATCAGACATAGCATTCTGCGACTCTCAAAACGCCTCAGTACTTTGCATTCTCTAAAATCTTATTTCCGCGTGCGCTGCTGGGGAGGAGGAGAAAGTATTTTTAAAATGTATCTGAGACTAACGGTCTACGCGGCTGCCGCGAAGGAATTTCTTGTCTCGTTCTCTCTAGAAAGGAGTTTTTGGCATTACGAAGAAGCTTCGCATCGCAACTTTCCATCCGCCACACAAGAACAAACAGGTCGCTATAATGAGCTCCGAGAAAATTACTAGTCCCCACGCCCGCGCCCTCTCCGAGAAGAAAATCGGCGCAAGGGGTCTCGCCAATGGGACACCATCCCCAAACAAAACTAGAAGCGGTTCCCTCGACAAGGGGCAGAGGTACTTTCTAGAGTAGCTATGAATGGTCGAACAAGCAAATTGGTTCCATAATTCTATACGCACCATCCTGGGGCTGCCAGATTAATGACAATTCATTTGTTTCAATGTTAAACCCAATAATTTATATCAAATATAAAATAAACGATGATAATATAACAATTTATCTAAAATGTTTTACACTATTGATTGGAATTCATATTATTCTCACTAGTATGATGTAACTTTGGTAGTCTAATACCGTTATATTTCAATATTGCATTTCAAACATTTAGAGTATAAAAATAAGTATCCTCCTTAAAGGCTGGTAAAATTCGTTAAAATACCAATCCTATTCAATGATTAAAATGACAAACATTTCCCAATAAAAAATTGATTCGGTCTAAGATATGTTGAATGGCAACAGAGAACTCTTATCACTCGCGTCCATAGTACAAGCATCACATCGAAAACGGTCCAAAGCTGGTCGTCCACAATAAGGAAAACCACTTTTACGCGGTCACTGACCTCCGTAGGTGGACTGGTCGCTCTAGTCGAATGCTCCCGGGGTGGAGCTAGAGCGCCCGAGTCAATTCGGACATCGGTTTAACAAGGCTCGGATGTGATGCAGCGCATAAAAGACGCGCCCAGTCCACAGTTTCGACGCACAAAAAGGAAAAAGAAGACCACGTGGGACGTTTTCGCTCTCTGCCTCGCCCAGCGATCGGAGCAACGCCCGTGATTTTCTCACGTGCAGGGCAAGCAACAGAGTGAGTGGTTAGCGGTTCCGGGCGCGTGAACTAGTTTGGTCCATAGTCCCCGTGAGTGTGGCGCGTGTTAGAGCCAGGCGGCAACGGTTTTCGTCCCCCGTTGAACGCATTATCCGATGCGTCTTATACGTTCATTTGCGAGGTTTTCCCTTTCCAAGTATCACCCCAAAGTGGCCCCTCCCCTTACGGGACAAGCTCCAAGATCCCGACTGGTCTTCTGACATGCGGGGTAGTGTCGGGCGTGTGAGATTGGGCACCTATAAGTATGTATAAGAAAGGGGAGCAGAATAAGGGAAGATTATGCGCGGTGCGTGGCCCGTTTGTTGAGGTACTGCTTCAGTATTCACTAAGAATTTATCAGAGAAGTCACGGGCAACTATCGGTCAGGGCGCTAGAATTTCTCTCCAGACAATGACTGAATTCGAGCTAGGTATGTAGGGTCGATATCGGGACTTGCATACTACATCCCCCCGGTCAGTTGCTGGAGCGGCAACAACTATTGTCACTGATTGTGAGTCATCTTAGCCGGTGGCAATCGAGACTTCGTCCTGGGATGGCACGAGGCTTTGGTGTCAGCCGCGCTGGAAATGGTGGTGGTAATGGTGGTGGTGGTGGTGGAGGAGGAGGTGATGGCGGAGGAGGAGGAGGAGGTGAGGCGGAGGGGAGGAGGGGGCGGAGGAGGAGGAGGTGAAGTGGAGGTGGTGAACACCGTCCACAGCGGCCGTGCGTGGAAGGCGCGCTGCCGACCAAGCGGCGCGGACAATCGCCGGCCACCGGCGGGCGGCACAGCGGAGGTGCGTTTGGAAAGCCCGCCGCCTCCGCCGCCGCCAGGCCCCGTCGGCCGCCCGGCGCACGCCATGCCGTCGTGCCGCCTCGTCGCTAAACGGTAACGAGCACAAAATATGTCGCCTTACGTAACGTCGCCCATGCCGACAGATGTGCCCGCCAACGCAACGCCAGCCTCGCGTTCGGAAGAATCCTGCTTAGACTGCGAACTCGATGGCAAGCGGGAGGGGTGAGAGACTGCACACGTTTACATCTACTGCGCTGTGCTCTGGTGGTAGAATCGGTGCGACCTCTACGTAAAACACCGGAAAAAGCAAGATAAAGGAGCGGATGTGTGAGCAGACGCGCAGCAGAAGACCGATGAGTAACGAAAATCCCTAATTCATTTAATCTGCCGTAAATTTCATGTACTTTCAAGAGTTTTATTCCAAATATAAAAAGTTGTTTACTCGTCTTTTAGATAATTACTACATTAATGCAATTAATTAGGCATTAATACATGCCTAAAATGCAATACCGAAACTAAGGGATATTTGCAGAAGAAGAAGTGAGGTAAGTGTAATAGAATTTCGTCTTGGATTGTATCTCAGAATTGTATCTTTCCAATATTCTATTCCAGGAGACATACAACCACAAACACACGGGTAGTAATTTCCATACCCTGTAGTTTACTAATGCTAACTGTACACCGATAAGTAGCAAACATTAAACAAGTAAAATGAAACTAGTAATGGACAAGCGTGAACAGTAAATGTGGCGAAACAACGCAATTGCATTGAAATGTAAGAACATAATTTCTTCGAGCTCATGGTAACTTCATACACGACTGCATGCGCAAACTACACCCAACCTCCTCGAACCTTTGGAGACGGAAATAACATTGTTTCATGAAGACGTACGAAGCAAACAGTCGAGCAGAACATCTGACTTGCAGCCCCCATCAATTCTGCACATTCCTCACAATTCTTATTCTCCGTCGTCCCCGGAGGCACATTAGCCGCGAGGTGAATTTGCTCCAAGGTCTCTGGCGAAAGCGCATTCAAACGAGCTGCAAACCGCATTCCAACTTCACGGGGCTTCCTGCATTAGAACATGCACGGAGTGCTGCCTTCCGCTGGACGGCGGAGCGCTCTGGACGACGCGTCACGTGAACCGCAAGCCAAGCGGATCCGTCTGCGCAGCACACCGCGTACGGTCCGTTCTCAGCGGTGAGTAAAGAGCAGAACTAAAGGAGAGACAGCGCCAATATGGCTTTTCATAAATAACAACATTAAATTTTATACACCGCCGTTCCACGGTCCGCGCGCGCACTGCTCCATAAAGACAGCGCCGATGAATGGCCGGCCGGCCATACAAAACGACCGACGATATTCCCCGCCGCACAAAAGCGCGCGCCCGCTCCCCTGCCGCGCATTTCACACCCGCCGCCGGCCCATCGTTTTATTTTCCACAAATTACGTCCCGTTGAGAGTGGGGCGACCGTGGCCCAAGACCAATGGTATGCGCTGCTACACTCCACAACACCTTGCTCTGCACCCTATGCAGCGACAGGGAAGAAGTTGGCAAAAGTAACATTTGACAAATATTCATATTTCGTACAGAAAATCGCAACCATATTTTGGTTTCGAAGGTTATCACTCATTTTTCATTGGATTGAAGCTTTAAAATTGTAATTCAAGATGTTTCATTTGTTAGTCTCCGATCACCACTTTAAGATAATTAGATTCCTTTTGCTGATTCAAAATGCGGTCAGGTCTAGGCAGTACTGGTACGGAAGGAAGCTAATATCAATCCGACGAATGCAATAATTTATAACAATTTAGTTATGCAACTCTCTTAAATTAATTTTCAAAATTAATGCAAACGTGTCTTTTCGAAAACAAATGAGATGGACATCTGAAAGCTACGAATACATAAGGGTCAGAAATAAATTAGACAAAAAAATGTGTCAGTTCTATCGACGAAACTCAAAAAGACCACATGTGGCATTGTACTACTACGAAAGATAAATGAAGACCCTCACTACGTAAGCACATCTTCAAGATGCCGGGAACACACTGATTTCCACCTTCGACCTTCAGAGACCCTGGTACACGATAAAGAGTATACCTGCGACCGAGAGGAGACAAAAGACCAAGGAACGAAATCTCGCGGCCTGTCAAATAAACTAACGCTTCGGGATCGTAAAAAAGGCCGCGGCGAACCGAGGATTCCGCAAAAGCCGCCGAACAGCTCCAACCCCACCCCCGGTTCCTCGCCCCGCCCGGCCCCGGCCCCGCCCCCGACCGTTCCGGTGCCGGGGGTAACACGGAACTCATTCGGACAAGAATCTAGTTCCAGCTGCCAAATGTCTACGTAGCGTTCATATCCTACCAAGTTTCTGTTAGTTTAAGAGAGTCGTAAAGTAGCCCATCCCAAAAGCTCCTTATCTTGAGCTGAAGAGAAAGCGCTGTTGAGGCGCTGGAATTCTCTTACAAAATGGAAAAGACAGCCGACGTGAAATCCTTTGTACGAACACACGTACATAAATATGGGCTATTCAGTCAATAATACGTTCGCTTTTTCAACAGATGTTTCTAATTAAATCAAATATTATAGCTTTCGATTACGTAACACATATTGCGCGGACTATCACTTTTAACTGGTACATCGCACTACATCGTGAAACAGTTAATCATCGAAGGAAAGTTCTTAGAAGGATTTTTCTGACTCATCACGTATTTTTGAAGAAATGTAGGCAATTCAGAGTTGACGACCATGAACACACAAACGCCAGTGAAACTGAAATGAATCACAAGGCATGCAAGTCATTCTCACCAATTTCCCGTTCACCACGATAACAGTGCGTAGCAAAAAAGTAAGAAAAATCCTTTACTCGATTTATTCATTTCAGTTACGACAATTGTTTTCTCTATACATATATGTAAATTAAATCTTAAATTCATATCAAATAAAAGCACAATGATGTCATGAAATGTTATTTTCACTCTTTTATTTCTTTGAAAGAAAATCCGAAAAAGTTCTTTATGCGTTACCTGACCATACGAGCAAACACAAATGCGAGAACTGAAGACGACAATTACGATTCCAATGAATATGAATGTCCAGTCATCTAACAGACAACGACACATTGCTGGTTCCGCTATTCTTACCGCTAACGAAGCCAAGAATATAGCAAGAAGCAAGCGTCTATCTTCGTCCGTCCGTCACGTTAAACGCAATTTACTATTCAAAGCACTTCTAACCGACCGCTGCAGTCTGTCAGCATTCCGTCAAAAAGGCATAGGTATAATACACCAGTACCGTTTCGTTCGTGAGTTGCCAAGAATAAAAGTGAACGCGAGGAAAAACTGCTGCACTGTGCTTTCCCCCCGGAACTGGCAAACGAAAAAATAAAAAAAAAGAAACTGAAAAAATATCCAGCATCCTAACATACGATTTCGCTGCTTCGGCGAGACGTGCCGAAGCTCCCGTAGTAGGTTTCTACTAAAGCTCACCAGCTGCGCCCCACACGGCTGACGATAGATTTCACGGCAACTGCGCCGTTAACATCACTCGCTAATCCATAGCAATCCAACCGCTTGGTATCCAACAACAAATGCTCCGCTCTCGCTGAAATCGCGGTTATTCCACTGGAAATTACTTCCATCAGAATACCCCACAACAAAAATGTTATTACCCAACCACGAACTGCCATGCTGCGCAATTCTAAATACAGGTTTTTTGTAAGTTTCGAACTCGTCTTTAATGAAGTCGGAAACAATGTAAACCCAGATTGATGCGAGTTATATTTTAAATTGGTGTGTGTCCCCCGGTCTTGGTTTTTGCATGATAAAATGTGTTTTAAAAGTTCAAGCTGTGTGGCAAATAAAAGGGGTTTATGAAATTACGAAACTCCGAAGTTTAGTATAAAGGAAGCTGCAATTTCTAACAAGAAACTTAGGTGGCATCTACGGAAAGACCACAGCGTTCATTACACGTTTCAGCCAATATTTAAAAAAAAGTTACTGAGAGAATGGAAAGCATGCAACGAAGTTTTGAGCAATGTTTAATTTCGAGCCTACAAAAAAGCCAATATTGCTCTCAGCAGTCTTCTCTTAATGCTGTTTGATCAAAACGCGACGTATTATTGTAAAAAAGTTCGACTGTAAAATAATTCATTTTCAATAAGGAAAATGCTACTTAAGGACGAGTTTTGATAAAAATCGCAGTGTTGAAAAACAAGACAAAGTTCAACCTTACGAACCCAGATCAATGAAACAAAAGTAGGCATCATCAAATTTTATTAAAATCGAATACTGATTAATGGAAAAAGTAACTATCTAACGGTTTTTTATTACCATTTCCATGTACCCAGTTCATTTGGAAATTTAAAGTGGTTGATGTAATTGAAATACTTCGACAATTAGATTTTCATAAAGATATTTAACCATCCCAATACAAAAATGCATTTTTTCAGCAATTTTGAAGAAATGTGTGCACACTCCTCGAAATGCGTACATCCGAGTGAATAACCGCCCAGAGCGATTGCGAACGCGCGTAAAATGGGCTCATTTCGCCAAATGGTTAGTGTGAACTTTTATTGGAGATTCATGTGGCAGCCAGGAAGTTATCGATTCAATTCCGCAAATGGTGAACGAGTTGACGTTTTCGTTCCTAAATCAAACGTGTTAAACTCTGCCCACGCATGCTGGCGCAGCCACGTAAAATGGCAAGCGTGACAAGTATCTAAGGCTGAACGACTCAAATCCGGCCGCTTAGTCCGGTGCGAAATTGAGCAACTCGGCTGCTGCATCGGAATAAAGGATAATTTTGATTAATGACGGGGAACCGGGAGGGGACGGGTCGGGGGAGTGGGGTGGGTCGAGCGGGGTTGCGGTCGGAGGAGAGGGGCCGGTCGGAGAGGAGAGCGGGGCGGGGTGGTCCGCGCGTTCGCATGACGCGAGGCCCACGAGCCACGTGTCAATCACGGTAATCTTGGGCGCACGCCACCGCCGCTGCCGAGAGCCCGTCGGCGGCCGGGCCCCGATCGCTCAAAGCCCGCGCCCGCACCCGCGCCGGCTCGCACGCCGCCCCTGCCCGCGCCGGCTACCGCATGCGACCGGCCGGCCTGCTGCTGACGGGCGCGCAGAGCTCAGGTGGGCGCCGAGCGACGGCCCGAGCCCTCCCGACCGGCAGCGGGGCGAAGCGGGGCGGGAGAGGAGAGAAAGCGGGCGAGACCGCCATGTGAGCCCCCGCCAGCGCGGACGGATCTGCGGGGAAGGGTTGATCGCGACCTGCCCGCTCTGCTCGCACTGCGTGGGCGTTGGGCTCGCCACCGTTGTGCACGCGTTAATATTTCAACCTGCCTCGCTCCATGAAATACACCACAAGTAGGAACTTACTGTCCCGATATTAGTACAAGCAGTGTTCATCATAAATCCTTTTTTAATGACTTCTTGCTCGTTCTTATCATTTTTCTTTCTAAATCAACCACATGAACACAATTGCAACAAGTTTTATTTCGTAAGACACACCCAATGATATGATTACAAGAAATAGAGCTTGCATCACTTAGCATTCATCCAAAAAGCAATGGAAAACTAGAAAGTGCAGATTGTTGTGAAACAAGAATAAATAACCTTAGATTAAGAAGTCAGCAGAGACCATATTTTTTCCACATTAATTATTTTGTACGAATGTATCAGTTCAATAAGCAGAAATCGCACGACGTCAAACTGATATCCTTGACAAACAAGAAAGGCAAACAGTCATATACTACTAACGAGAAATGGATTTACATCAAAGAATTCTCACAGCACAAATCAAATTAAACTAAACTACGCCCTTCCAATTACTCAGCATCAAAAAGCACACGCACATACCTCCAGATATCATTAACGAAATCCCAGTAATTGCGTTACATCAATTTGTTATCGTAGTGCTTCCGCGAAAGAAAAAGCCATCCGTCAGAGCTCCGAGGAGCAATACAGCTTGTGAGAGAACCCGGAGACGGAAAAACACGAAAAGCGGCGTGTTGGAGCCCGCGCTTGAGAGAGGGCTGTGAGAAACGGGCCACGGAGAGAGTCGCGTCGGCGGAGCGCCGGCGGGGGGCGGCGGCGCGGGGTGCCGAGGGGCCCCGGTCGCAGCCCCCTCCGGTGGCCCGGTGCGCCCCCTCGCACACGCTGCCGCAGGGCACGCCGGGGGCGACGCGCGTCGCTCATTCATGCATTGTATACAAAACTTGCGCCCCTCTGCACGTCCCCTGCGCGGGAGCTAGGGCGGCGGCGGCGGCGGACGCTACGGCCGTGGCGACGGCGCTGGACACGGCTGCCGGGGATGGTCGTGGGGAGTGTGGAGGACGCCAGAGAGCTTACAAGTACCGACTGGAGGGGTGATGCGAGGATAGACCGATGATGAAATCAACGTTGAAGAGGGGGGGGTGAGAGAAGCCGAAGGGGATGCTAGCAAAAGAGGCACGGTTGCAAAATGCAGAGGAAGCACGCGAAAATGAAGAAGTGAAAGGGACCTACGTAGAGGATACAGGACTCGTTAACGGGGAGAGGACGAAACACGAAATGTCGTCATCGGTTTACTGTCAACGGGATTCTGGTACAAAAGCAGAAAGGAAGACGAGTCGCAGGGCGGAGGCGTGTGCAACGGGGAGGCGCGCGAGTTTTGGTTGACGAGATGAAAAGAAAGAGACGGCAAGAGGTTAGAAAAGAGCCCGCGACGCGGAGGTGGGGGGGTTGCTTTATGGAAGCGGGAGCGTCCTGGCAGCAGCTCCCCCCCCCCCGACGAGCACGACCGAGGGGCACAGCCTCCGCACGGTGCGTCGATATTGGCCCCGACACAGGAACTGACCCCACTTCCTCCGCCGCGCGATGGCTATCGCGCCGCCGCCGCCGCCGAATAATCGCCGATGTCGGGGGATATGAAAGGGCGGGGCGCAAGAGGAAAATGCGACGATGTTTCATGCGCAGCAGCCGTTTAAGCGCGTGACGTACGTCTGCGGTCTCTTAGGCAGATGCCGATCGCCAGTAATCGCTGCAGGGGAATCGAGAACAACCCCTCGCTCGCCCGCCCCGAACTCGTAGTACCCCCCGCCGCAGAGGTCCTACACGTCAACTTCCAGACTCCACTTAGCCAACGCAGGAGGAAGAGGAGGAGTCGGGGGAGAGCAAGTCCCGGGGTTTGGGGAGCCTTCCACATTTTGTAGATTAATCACTTTCATGATCCAGAAAGATTCTGAAGTTTCTTTACAGTTTCGATTGGGCTTATGAGAAAATATTATAATCAAGTGGATCGTACTTCAGTCGTTTCTGTACTTCAAAATAATTACAGCCCTCTTTTGCAAACAACAATTCACGCATTCTCCTTCCGTATCAATTCTCAACTGCAACACAAATGTACGGCGAATTAAGTGAATGGCGTCCTAATCCATCCTCGCACGTTATCACCTCGTCCACACGTCGCGCCTGTCAAGCCAACCGCTATGGCGTCCCGATTTGCCAACGCAGCTCTGCGCTGGAGTCGCTGCCGCCCCCGCACCCTCGCCACGCCCCCAATCCCGCCCTCTGGCTCAGCAGACGCCTCCACCCCCGCCGCACAGCCAAGTGGCGTCAGCGGCAGCAGCGCTGACGGGACGACGGCCGGGGCCAAGGGGGCGTGGTTCGAGGCCGCTTCCACCCACGACGCCCCGACCCGCGACTCTGCATAGAAATGCAATGTCACGCACTGTCACAATCGCCCAGAGATTTGCTCTCATTACATTTGATTTTTTATGTAACTTATGCCAACATTAAAAAATATTAAAATCGGCTTCTATGCTTCTGTCTAAATATCTAGTTATTTTTATATGATCAAGCGTTTTCAAATACTTCATGATGTATGAAAATGTCAGCATTTTCAACAAAAAACGACATCATTTCATGAAACATTCAAAGATGAGTAATTCTTTAAGTGCTCTATTCTATCGACATATTAGATCATAATTCAAACCGAGCGGACTTTTTCTCGCTTCACATGGTCGCTGATCGCTGAGCTACCCTCACGATCTTTTCCCCCTGGACAGTTTAAGTTGCGACAGGATGAGCCTTGGCTATATTTTGAGGTGTGAAGTGGGTTATCATTCACCCTATCGTCTCATACAGGAAACTGTTATAGGCGAAATAAATTAAAATATTTTTATTACAGGAGGGGATGCTCGAAACCAGTTTTTTAGTAAAAACGTTGAGCTCTTGAAACGTTGAACAACACCAGTCGCCCAGGAAGTATGGAGACGGTTTCTGCCTTGGATCAACTGAGGATACATACGAAAGGGTCATCCCCACCACTTCGCATTCAGAAACATTTTATACCTCCATTATTAGTATGCGTAATGGTTGATTTATGAAATTTTAGGTTCCGGAAAGCACTGAAATTAATTGTTAATTTAATAGAAATAGTTATATATTTAAAATAGAATATAATAATTATTTTTGAGGTGTTGGATCGCCGTTCCGTCGCGATCCGCCAGAAATCAAGCCCTGAGTATACGAGTTACGAAGTGCACGATAGAAATCTCCGGCGTTAGTACTAACATTTTTTAAAATATTTTTATGACACAAAATACTAACAATATCTCTGTCGACCTAGTGAACAGAAAATAAAAGAAAATATAAAAGGATTAACAAAGTATGTAGCACGCAAACAAAGAAACTTGAGAAACATGGGTTATAATTTAATTTTCAGGTAGACATATCGTATGTGTATGAAATCACTACAAATACGCTAATCGTAAACAAAGTTAACTAACCCTATGTCAACCTCACGCGAAGACTTCCTCGCACATCAAAATTTGAATTCACGCGATTACTCTTCTCACTATAATTGTCATTATTACTGAAGGGCCATTAAATGCGACTGAAAGAGAAAATGCCTAACTAGAGACATCTCCGTGCGGCAAAAGCTCCAAATTATGCAGCCTCCCGAACTGTTCCCCACTCGTGTAGGAACGCCCGCGCATCCGCAGGGCCCGGCCGCTCCATTCACAAGCGCTCAGATATCACCGTGGCCCGTCGCCGGGGAAGGGGGGCGGGAGCGGGGGCGGAGACAAGGAGGAGGCAGGAGGACCATTGTGCGTTTCCTATAAATACGGCTTTCTGTAGGCCTCGTGGCGGCGGCTGTGGCGGCGACCAGACGCAGGGGAAGCGACGGTTACGAGCGACGCCCTACCCCCCCTCCACCTCCACCACCGCCGGCTCGCGCCCGGCGCGCCGTCCCCCGTCCGCAGCCCGCGTCGTGCCAGGTGCGAGCTGCATTCCTGGGCGGGGGCCTCGCGCCTCTACCGGACGCTTCTCGCCGCCGACCGGGCGCACACGGACACACACGCAGACATACATGTACGCCAACACGCACAGTCCCTCATGAATTTCTCCACCAATGCACTCCAGGCGACCCTCCACGAAATTTAATGTATACCCCGCGTACATATTACATGCATTTGAGGCACCACGATCCGTCGTAATTTATTGATAATCGAAAACAATTCTTTCTGTTTGTTAATGGTTCTCGGTGGTATCTAATATGATTTATTAGTCATGTGGTGCTGCAAAAACGTGTGCTCGTATTTTCATAACACGAAGAGAAAATGAAACGAAAGTTTTCTTTGGAGAAAGTTGTATTTTGGAAATGATTTTTTTTAACGAAACAATGTCACTATTCAATTATTATTTCAATTACTTCTTTGTCTGGGGCAAAAATAAATTGGGTGAATCCTAAATGTCAGAAACGTTGCGATTTGATACGCCTCTTATTTCAACCCTAAATATCTTATTGTACACTTAGTGTAAACATGATAAATTATGTATTTCCTTATCGTGACGAACACTGTTACAGAAACTGGGCACTACCAATTGACTTTAAAGCGGGAATAATTTTATACCCCCCTAAGTGCACACATTTTAAAAAATGCGTTCTATAATGATGCAAGCAACAACGAGAATTTTGTATGATGTACAAGACCCTCGCGTAAACCAACACTAACCAGTAAAACTCCAATAAACCAGAAATTGTGCACAACCTTGCCCGGAGCGCCCACGTGAAAACTGAAAGGACCGAAGCGGTTTCTCACTCTACTTTACGTCCTCTTCGCGTAAGTAGAAAATTGGCAGGGCATGAGATCGCGCTCCAAAATGTCTACTACCATTACCGGGGCTTTACCGTCCAGTACACTGGCTCGTTTCGAAGCGTTCAAAGCGACCTTTTCTTGTTTATGAAACCAATCACGCCACTGACCTTTCTGCCAGGGGGCTTTCAGTTCGGTCGATCTCGTACGTCGCGCCTCTGGAGAGCGAACTACCTGAACAACGGCCTCCATTTGCACGAAACGGCTTTTACGGAATATGAAATGTTTGCACGGAAAATAGATGCAAACAAGGACTTGCGCGCAGGTTGAGGAACGGTAATCAGCTGCCGACACTTCGCCTCAAATGCACACACGAAAACCTGTCCTTCGCTCCCACAAAAGACCTATCAGAAAATATTCTAATCATCTCTTGAGGACAGCAGGGAGAGGTATTCGGCGACTTCATAATACTTTGCTGGGGCGCTACATATAAGAATTTGTTGACAACACTTCCTTCATCAATGTTGTTAGAAGGAATAGACCAATCGAAAATATGACCTTCATTCTTCGCTGTGCATATTCAATTTTTACCTTACGTCAATAAATTCGATTTATCGACGGAAATCGAAAATGTTGACAAAAAACGGTACTAAACTACGACAAATATTTAATGAATTCAAATAGCTAATTAACTGCTCTAAACATTTTGGAAGCCTCTAGTTATGCAGAAGCAATTCACGAAAAGGAAACCATTATCGGATCCAACAAATGGAGACTCGAAACAGAATGCATAGCTTAGATCACACAATTCAACTGTGTCAACGCACTCTAAGCTACCTCAAAACCGTGTCACTCGGTAGACGCAAAAACAAGACGCAAATCCCATGTGAAACAGGGACGGGGACGCGCCAGATAAGGGTCCCGTTTCGCCAATCCGAATGTTCCCTTCTGTTGTAAACGCATTATGGTAACCGCGAAACACTAGCGCTGAAAGCAAAGAGAGCGGAGAGAGCAGAGCAGAGCAGAGCAGAGCAGAGCAGAGAGAGAGAGAGACAGAGAGAGACAGACAGAGAGAGAGACAGAGAGAGAGACAGAGAGAGAGACAGAGAGAGGACAGAGAAGAGAGACAGAGAGAGAGAGACAGAGAGAGAGACAGAGAGAGAGACAGAGAGAGAGACAGAGAGAAGACAGAGAGAGAGCAGAAGAGAGAGATAGAGAGAGAAGACGAGAGAGAGAGACAGAGAGACAGACAGAGAGAGAGACAGAGAGAGAGACAGAGAGAGAGACAGAGAGAGAGACAGAGAGAGAGACAGAGAGAGAGACAGAGAGAGAGACAGAGGCGGAGAAAGACAGAGGCATGAGAAAGGAAGGAGAAGTGCAGTCGAAATTGAAGTACGTATGATGATAATGAGCAACCGCATTCATGCTGCAGTTGGCCAATCAGCGCCCTTTCAAAAATTATTCACAATTCGTGAGATAAAAACGTTATTTTTGAAAAGCTAGAAATTTCACGTGAATAAACACGCAATATTTGATCTAGAAAATCAATCCATTATTTTCAAAACAGGGCGCATGTTTTTTACTGCACTAGTTTAATGATGCAAAGAGGAAACGAGCTTTGTGTTGTGAAATACGTTCAGGAAAAGCATCTCCATTACAATCTTCCTATGCACCGGATGTTTCAGAGGTACAGAAAGCAATTCTATCTAAAAATGTATGCGACACAAAATTCATTCCACTGGATGGAATTCCTTTGTTTCAATATTTCGAAAAATAGCACCTGCTTCCGGAAAATCAACGCGCAAGTGCCACTTCATTTTTTCGCGTTAATGAAATCAACATATGTGACGCCAACACAATTGTATAAAAAAAGCATCGGGTCTCCACATTTGTTACCGTGGTTCACTGAATTCACGTATCTAATGGAGGGCATATTTCTTCTTGCTCCGATTCCTAACAAAGGCGGTTTTGACTACCACGAAATTCATAAATACCCCAAAACAAAACCTGATAAAAAATTTTCACAAAATCGAGGAACCATGAATACAATATACCCTACTGTTAGAGAAACAGTAACACAGTGAGAAGTGGACGACGATGGATAGAAGTTGATATGGAGACCTGTAGATATGTACAGTCACAATACCTTTTCTTCACATGTATTTCTGTGTACAAATGTTTAACTCAAGTCTAAGAGCATAATCCACGAGTGTGCTAAATATGGCAATCACATAGGACTAC
Source organism: Teleogryllus oceanicus (assembly GCA_964035755.1). Lineage (NCBI taxonomy): Eukaryota > Metazoa > Arthropoda > Insecta > Orthoptera > Gryllidae > Teleogryllus > Teleogryllus oceanicus. The sequence goes on along the minus strand of CAXIVR010000001.1, from coordinate 114,855,486 downwards.
AATTGACGCTAAGATACATTTGAATCTAATATAGAGTATGCAAATATTAAGTTTACCTAAAATCGCTTAACTGCAATAACTGTCTTATCACACTCCCTGATGAAATCGTCATGAACCCAAGTTAATACTAACAAATGAAAGAGTTGACTACATGGAATGCCATAATTTAACCTAGATTTACTCGCTGAGCAAAGCAGACAACACAAATCCCGAAGCAGACTTCTACAGCCAACGAACCTTCTGCTGCGTCGTCGCACTCTGCTTACACCTCTCCGGATCCCCATCCCCGCCGCGTTCTCCACTGGTCAACCCTCTTCAGGGCGGAGCGGAGCAGGCGACCAAGCGCGCCCGAACGTCCCGAAGAAGAAAAGAACGGGCGGAGGCCACGCCCGGTGCTTTGTTTTCACCTCAGCGCTCGGCAGCCTCTCTACACGTGAAGAGTCGAGAGGTGCATTTCAAAACACAGCTTCGAGACCCGGATGACTCGGAGGTGTGTGCGTGGGAGGTGGAGGAGGATGCGAGAGCGGCAGCGTGGGCGGGGTGGGTGGTGGGGCGGAGGGGGGCGCACTCGACCCTAGGCAGGCGAGCGCTGGGCCGATTCGGCTCTCGAGACGAGGACCCTCTTGTGACGAGCGCCTTGTTGCTTTCCGCCGCGCACCAGCCGCAGCGCCGGCCGAGGCGCCCGCTGCCCGCCGCCGCCGCCGCCGCCGCCGCCGCCGCCGCCGCCGCCGCCGCCGCCGCGACGCTCTCGGCCGGCGCCAGCCAGCGCGTCTTCTTTTGTTCGTTTCGGGTGCGTCCGTGGGCGCGGTGGGCCGCCACCGCTGCTGCTGTTGCCAGACGCGGACTTCTTGGCGTCACCATGCACTGGGGACTGCCAGACGCACCAACGCCTCCCGAGCCTTTGAAAGTCTGAACAGACTTCCACTACTGTACTTTTCTAACCTCATTCGCACTCTTATTTTTTCAATGATTAAATTTTATGTGACAAATGTATTTCGTGGACATATTTTCAAAAAGGCTTTTGTTTACTCATCTTTATTTTCAGCAGCAACGTGGTTCGGAAAATGCACTCTCTGGCTTTTTCTTTCTTTCCTTCTTTCAGAAAACGTCAATATTTCAACTGTTCTACGTGATGAAACATTTTATTTGTAAACATCAACATGCTTGAAAAATCACTAGAGAACTAATACGTCAATAATGACAATTAGGCAGATATCGCGTGGCTTCCTTTCTCGCATTCCCTTTATAGTACGTCAAAAAGCAAAACTAGATTCACCTTCACCGTAATACAGACACAGTTAGGTCCGCCGCGCTGCACTCGATATAGCACTGCAACCCTGAGCACGAAGCCAGTTCTCGGATATCGCACTCCGGCAGTGAATGGGACACCGGAGGGTGTCCGTATCGTGACCACCGGAATTCACACTCGAGTTCCACACTACTCTGCCAATCTCAGAAGGGAATCTCGACGTCAGTTGCATTCCTCAGTCAAGGGAATGCGTCCGAGCGTCGACGCACTAGCGTCTGACACTATTCACCCAGTTCAATACCATCACCTAATCGAACATCCAGAAGCAGCCTTAATGTTGAAATAGTTCTCTTTCTTCCTCCAGTGCAACAAACACATCTTTATTATAAAAAAAGAACATCCTTAGCCTCTCAAATTTTAATACACAGCCCACATAAAAAATGATGTCGCTAGACGGAAGGCAGATGGAATATAAAATCAACCATGCATTTAACTATCTACATTACAAATTAAAACAAGCACATCCATACATGCGCCTATCATGCATCCTATCATATGCCACTTTTCGATGGTCGAAGCGCTCACACATGTTCCCACACGGATGTCCAACACCGAGAGGAACCTACGAGCATGCGTTTGCCTACGACCCGTTCACAGAGGTGATTCGGCGGAAAGCCACGGACACGATGAATGTCCCCCGTCATGGAAATTCGTGGAAAGTTTGCCTGGCTAGCTTATGATATTTATTTTAGCTTAATCCCGATGGGAGGAACAGCTGTGTAAACACGAGAAGCGCGCCGCGGTGCGGTGCGGTTAAGTATTGATCATACTGTTGCGAACGAAGAGAGCTTGACAACTTAACGAATTTTTCTCTCCTCTCGCGAGCGCCTCCGCCTTTGCGCCGCGCCCTCCGACGCCTCGCCTCGCCAGGCCTCGCTTCCCGTCACACGTCACTCCGCAACAGCCGAGAAGGTCACGGACTCGTGCATATTTCAAACGCCCGGCCGCGGGACTTGTCTTCAAAGCGAGCCACATTACCACACTTTTCTGCGGAGCGCGGCAAAAGCCAGATACGTTTTCCAATAATGGATTCGGTGAAGAAAAGCCTCAACTTGGCGAATCGAACATTTCAAAGCGCACGTGATTTGTATAAATCATGCTCGTGCAGACGTTTCCCTGAGAGCAATTGTTTTCTATTCTTCCAATCAATACGCAAGCCGCTATTTGTCTCGCCGCCTGATCAGCAGAATGATGCACATTTTCCCAGCTGCTATGAAAGTTTTTTCCTCCTCGTTTCAGCATTTCTGATACCAAAAACACTGAAAACCATATCTAGCAGATTATATTATTTAAAGAACAGTGTTCCGTGCTTCTAGTACAAAGGTTGATAAAAAAACTGTATAAATTGGATTAAAAAGGGCTTCCACCATAAACAAACGAATGTTTCAATCTTGTAACGTGGTAATTCACTTCCTGCAGGTGTACACGTTTCCGAGCATACAAACGAGATACACAGTCATCTTCATATTCAGGACGAACGTATTCACGAGCACGTCTCACGTTTACGTCCATAGTGTATCAAAACAGAGCGAAGCACGCAAACGTTTATGAGAGTACTTTGTTACAAAGTAATTGTTGAACGTTTAACTTCGTGGTATGATGAAACATTGTCTGGTTTAATATCCTTGATGTGAGCAACATCTGTGCAAACAAGTACTAGGCGACGATGCAGTCGATACTGATGATGCTAGACGGCCGCCGGAACTAATGAATCCCGGTAATTACTACGTCAGGCGGCGAGAACGCTGTGGCGGCGAGGCCCAAACACCCGATCCTCGTCGTTATGAATTTCAGAAGAACCGGGGCCCCACAAGTTTCGGCAGTTTAAAAATAGTTCCCGAGGGGCGGGAAACCCTTGATGACTGGGCAATGAGTCACTTCTTTAAATAGGTGACTATGGTGGGCTGGGCGTTATCTGAAATGCAGCGCCAGCGAGCGAGCGGCAGGCGCGACAGAGCGGGTGGCGAGGGGCGCAGCTGCCGCAGCTGCTGCCACCACCACCACCACCACCACCACCACCACCCACAAGGCCGGCGTCGAGGAAGCAGCGTGCGGGAAAGAGGGGCGCAACTGAAAAGTGGGCAGTGCACGACTCCTAAGGGTCGAATGTGAATGTGGAAACTGAGGAGCAGCGAAGAGACGATGCGGTGGGGACGGAAGTAATGGCGCGAATTGGCGAGGGCGTGCACATGAAAGAACGGTAAACTGAACAGCGTCTTCGCGTGAAAATAGAGGGAAATGACAATCATTACACGGGAGCTCCAACGACTGCCTAGAAAACACGGGGTGGCAGACTGAGGGAGTACGAGGCGCGAGACGGCGAGAGAGAGAGAGAGGGGAAAGGAGAGAAGGCAAACGAGGCAGAAAGAGAAAGGAGGAGAGCGGCGGCGGAGGAAGGTCATGGGCGGGCGATGGTGGATGAGAAGCGGGCGGCGACTGGCTGGCTGGCGCCGCATCATCAGTCAGTCGCTCGTCGACGGAGACTACGGGCGGTGTCCACGTCGCCCGAAACCCGCACTCCCCATCAATCAAGTCGCCTCCAGATAAGGCGCAACTCCTAGCGCACACAGGAGAAATTTCTGCCCTCTCCTGCCAAATTGATTAACCTCCGCATACGAAATATACAAATTTTCACAGGAGCGGTGGCTCCGTTCCTTCGTCGCTGATTAATTTGTTCGCGCAGACAAAGAAAAGAGTGACGTTTTCGATGTTGACAACTGATAATCGGTTTTTTCATCGTTCCCTTGGCTCACTTTTTTGTTCCTGTGGGGCATGAAAAGAAGAGCGATGGTTTAACTAAACATATCAATTCGATGGCAGAAGTGAAGTCGTAAAAGTCAGTTTCAAGATACTGGAAATAAAATTGTGTATGATTATTGTAAAGCAATGAATATTTCTGAAGTATTACATTCATTACATTTTAAGCCAAGTAGATTGTAAATTTTCTAACGCATCACTCGTTAAGCCCCACAATTCCACTTTCACGTAAAATGACTCGCTTTATTCTAACACCACGGAATTTACACGGTAGCACACTAACCACAATGAAAAACATATGTAAAACTATTTTAAAATAATTTGTTGTATTTGATTGTCAAATCATTTGTGTTATTTTTGCTATTAATGTAGTACTAGTATTACACCAATAAACTGGGATTGTGTGTTGAAGACAAATGAGAGATCCGAGTCACATTTACAGCGAATATCTAAACAGCAAGCAGTTCGCTAAGAATAATGTACCTGAGCGAGTTCTCGAGTGGACCCAGAATGCCCTTCAAGTGACATCGAGAAAAACTGTATACATAACAACGGTGTAGAAGCGCTCCAGGTATCTCCGGCAACACCGTAGCAATTCTTCGGAAGTAAGTGGGCGTAACAACTTCGAAAACCGAACTTCGAAAACTATGGAAGCCGCTTGCGTCACCACATTCTTTCGTCGTCATCGTGGATTAGAGCTGAGAGGCCATTTGTTGCCCACGGACAGCGTCCTGGCGCATCGCCGGGAGCGAGATAGGCCACGGAGGGGAGGGAGGGGCAGGATGAGGAAGGAGAGGGGAGAGAGAGATGGGAAGAGGGAGAGAGGAAAGAGGAAGAAGGAGAGAGAGGAAAAGAAGGAGAGAGAGGAAAAGAAGGAGAGAGAGGAAAAGAAGGAGAGAGAGGGAAGAGAGAAGGAGAGAGAGAGGAAAAGAAGGAGAGAGAGGAAAAGAAGGAGAGAGAGGAAAAGGAGAGGAAAAGAAGGAGAGAGAGGAAAAGAAGGAGAGAGAGGAAAAGGAGAGGAAAAGAAGGAGAGAGAGGAAAAGAAGGAGAGAGAGGAAAAGGAGAGGAAAAGAAGGAGAGAGAGGAAAAGAAGGAGAGAGAGGAAAAGGAGAGGAAAGGGAGAGGAGGAGAGAGAGAAGAGAGAGGAGAGGAGGACAGGAGCGGAGCGATAACGAGGCGTCACGTCGATCTCGGCTTTGTCCGTTGAAGAACGCGCGCCGCGCGGGGAGGTGGCCGTGTCGCCCAAGCCCGAAACAGCGTTCCGCCGCGGGAATGCGTGTCCACGGGAGGCTCGGGCACGAGGGTGAGGTCGTCGGCGACAGGGGCTACGACGGGGGAAGGGGGGGGAGGCGGGCCGCGACACGTGCACATGTGAAGGGACAAGGTGAAGCGGGCGAGAGTAGCCGGGAAAGTAGAACGCACCGCGATGCGAGATGCTACGGAAGACAGCGCGAAATGTAAGTTACAAGAAACTACTAGAATACTATTTTCACGCAACGGAAGGTGCTGAGTCAGCTAAATGAGACTAGAAGGAAAGAATACCGACACGAAACGAACGGAGAGTGTATGCACCACATCGGAGGGCGAGCGAGGCGAAGAGCAGCAAGACTGACATAACAGAGGGGGGCGGGGGGGGGTAGCGCATACGGGACGGAGGAGGCGCGCGGCGCAGGGCCGTGGATGGCCGAGCGGCCGTCCAGCAGAGGCCTGGCGCGCGGTCCAGCGTGCGCGCGCCTCGGTCGTCACCCGCGCCGACAACGCAGCCGCTATTCATCCGTCCACATAGCGCGCGTGGAGAGGGACGTTAACACGACGCAATGCACACCAGCAGCAGCAGCAGCGGCGGTGGCGGTGGCGGTGGCGGCGGCGGCTGCATTGGCTGCGGCGGCGTCCGGAGCCGGCCCTCGTGCCGAGTCGCGCCGCAGCCACCGACATCAGATTCGGCATCCGGCCAACACCGTTCCCCGGTTTACACTCGCATCCGCTGCGGCAGACAGCGGCTTCCTGCGCCAGCCCCCGTTTCGGCACCAGCCTGCTGGCGCGCCGGTCGGCCGCGGGTAGAGAGACCTTGCGCGGTGATTGAGCGGAGACGGTGGAGCAATAGGAATAACGAAGGTGCTGCTGATACAGATGTTCGTTCGCGAGACAACAAATTCGGGGCACAGGGAAAGTATTTCAGCTGACATTCTTGTAAGAGTGGAGAAAGCAGACAATGACTCATTAAGAATAATATGAAAGCAAGAGTCATTCACGAAATACATGTAAATGAACATTCGGGGTGGACGGTGAAAAAATGATTTATCGCTAAGCTGAAATGTAGGGTGGGAAACGGATGTGTATAAAGGCGGCGAGTGGGAAAGTCTCTGTCGGGGCGAGGTGGGCACGCGGTTGAATATGGCGGCGAGCGATAATGGGCAGTCGGTTTGGGCGAGTTAGATGAGCGAGTGGCTCCGCCAATCGATGAGCAAACGCGCCGGTAGGCGGGCGTGTCGCTGTGCAGGCACGTAGGCAAATAAGCAAGTGGGCAGGGGAGATGGATCGTCGGGCAGAGACTCATAGACATACGCGCGGGGGCGAGGGACCGGGTGGGATGGGCGGGGGGCGGTTGAGAGGGCGGAGAGGGGCTGTGGCTGGGGCTGGGGCTGGGGCGGGGGCGTGGTCGGGGCAGAGGCCGGCGCCGAGCCGTCCTGTCACCGCCGTGAACTATGTGCGCGCGCCGTGGCCGACGCCATCTAGCGGTTCGCCTACGCCGCTTGCGTGTACAGCATTTTTCAAGCGCGGACGCCGCCGCCGCCGCCACTGCCCCCGGCAAAAACATAAAAGCCAGGCGCGGCGAGGGCGCGCGAGGGTAACTGGAGGTTGGCGCTCTACACGGCCACTGCCTGCCTGCTACAAATTTCACAAATCTCGACGGCCGCAACGAGAACAACAAGGAAGGAACCTCCTACGCTGAAACGACGCCGTGCTCCTCGTCGCCACTGAACATCCCACTGCCAAGGAAGCACCCCAATAACACATTAATGATTGCTGTTCAGGATGGGCAGTAACAGAAGATTAAATCCTTGCATTCATTAATTAATCACCTAATTCCATATTTTAGCAATGATCATTTATTATCATACAATGTCGTACGTACGCACTTACTTAATCTCAATGATTTCCTTTAAATATGCAATAAGGCTTTAGGGAACCAAAGTTTTCGCTTCAAATTTTTAAAATTTCTGTAAAAATTTGCAATAACACGTCGTAAAATTTTGACATACTCTGCAGGACGCATTTTCACATCAATAGTTTCCAGATGGGCATAAGCATTTCTAACGATTAAATTAATCATCTTCAATAGAGGCAATTCATTGAATAAGCTCCTACGGATTTTTACATGATACGCCAATACGTTCTCATAGACTTTATTTTCAAATACAACAGCCTTTAGAATTGGTGAATTTGAATACATGCGTGAGTATCTCATCTCCCGCTCATTTATTGATACAGCATTCTTTGGAATTAAAAACAACGTTAACTACTCATTAATGTATAACAATTGTTAAGTTTTTAGTGAATGTATTCCCGTACACCAACATTCTCCCCCATTCTAATAAACCGCTGTAAATAGTCCTGAGAACATTTGCAATTCCGAGAACAGTCTTCCGTATTTTCTTGTTTAATTTGATGCGCTCCCATAAACACGTAGCTTCCCTTTGCGACGGCATGTCAGCGGGCTGGAACAGCGTCAACGCGACAGCTGTATAACTTTCCCTCCGCGTAACAGCGGCGAGGCATGTGGCTTCACCACGCGTTGTCTCGCCTCGGGACACCACTTCGCAAAATCATAAATTTCAATCATCCCCGGCATTCCGGACGTGAACTTGCAGGAATTCTCGATTTATCTATGACGACTGCATCATAACAAACACGGAAGACAGAAATTTGTCGGCGAGAAGCTGATTTCAAGGCAGAAAGCGGCTGTAATATTAGTACATTCACAAGAGATCCCCCTCAATGTAGTGGAAATTTTCTAAGTAATTATAATTTCTGGGAATTAAGAGAGAATTACGAGAAGTACATTTATAGATAATAATTCCTCTCTTTTTCAGATTTCCGTAATGTAAAAGAAACGGTATCTTATGCTATTGCCTGCAATTAACTCGCATGAATAAACTTTTGGTGAAAGTCACGATGTTTGGATCGCTTGATTGAGCTTCTCGCCAGATCTGAATTCCTTCTTCCGTGATGTCCCGGAAACGTTTCTCTGTATTTGGTACGTGCGAAGTTTGCTGCTTGGTCGTAAGAATCTTGTTGTGGAGTGGCTTGAAACCTGTCAGCGAGGGCGAATATTGGTAGTTCAGAGATTGAATAAATCCAGGAGCGAAATGCTTTACATAATGATACTGACTCATACATCCTGAAAACTAACACTAAGATCTAATAAAAATTATATCCAGAACAGACAAGTGAAATTCAAACCCACAATTCTGTTTCGCTCATGCGGCGACAAATTTCAAGCCAAATCATAGTGGAATTCGAAATGGAATTCTGCCAAGTGAAATATTTGCCTTGTTTTAATTTTGCGAGCAGTTGTAATTGCACGACGAAACTATATTAGCACTTCTAGGGACTGATTGAAAGCTATTTCTGAAGATAATTTTTTTTATTCCTGCAATATGACTACAGAAATACTCTAGGAAGAGAATATTGATTATAATAACCACTACAGAACAGACGGATCTCTAACGTGTAATTAAAATACTTTAATTGAACTTGTCAAGCACAGATTAGAATTTCCCGTAAACAATTGTTCGCGAGTAATTTTACCGTAGAATTTTGTAATATTCATTTCACTTTTATAAATTACTTTTTATTTCACAGAAAAAATCCACAATCCAATATACCGTTTTGGGTTAAACAAAACAAGTTAAAATGGGGAAAATTCATTTAAGTTTTATATTGGTCATTTTCCATTTCATTTATCGGGTTACAATGGTAACACAAAATTAATAGAACTTTGTCTAATAGCCCGTTTAGACACAAAAAGAGAAAATACATTTCTAATCTTATAAAAAAGCTCACAATTTTGTTGACCATTTATTCCGTCATTTTAACGTTACTGCTCTGCTCCATGCCGGAAATAATTAACTGGAAGCAGTGCATTAGATTACTCGTGTTGGTATACCGCCAAATTTAACTAAAAAATACACCGATTAATTTAGACTGAGATAGTGTGATACAGTTGTATTCGCGATTACACCCAATACCGCAGACAACGGCTGTGAGAATCGCATTGGAAAATATTATTTATTTGAAGCTTAATATTTCAGTTCGAAAAATATATTATAGGAAAATTTCTATTCATGCATTACGTAGAAGTAAATAAAAGGTTTCACTTGATACACATGAGTTGGCTTTCGCAACGCGCAGTCAAGCTGACTTCCCGATCTTTAACAGCTTGAATGAGTAGTAATGATCCATTAAGCTGAAAAAGATAAACGAAATGTCTGGAGTTGTGGAAGCCTATTCACTCCACTCTAGGCAGCGCGTGACATCGCCTCGTCCAGAAGGAAGACATCTTCCCGAGGAGCGCAGCTAGCGGCACGAGTGCTGAGGGGCGTGGCTGCACGGGCAGCGCGCGGAGGGGGGGGGGGGGGGGGGGGGAAAAGGGGGGGGGGGGGCGAGGGCGGGGAGGGGGGCGGGGGGGGGCGGAGCGGGGGAAGGAGGGGGGGTGGGGGGGCGCTGGCGGGCGCCGGGGCAGTCAGCGCGGCGCTAGGGCGCGGTGGCGGTGGCGGCGCCGCGCCGCCCGGCCCGCGTAAGTGGCAGTGAACGCCTATTGATCCGATCCCCCACCACGGCGCTCACCTAACGTTGTGCAGCGGCGGCGGTGGGGCAGCGGGGACGGGGGGCGGGGGCAGGGGCAGGGGCGCGGGCGGCGGCGGTGGTGGCAGCGGGGACTGAGAGGCCAGCGGGGGTGAGAGAGACGAGGGTGGGACGCACACACTGCGGCGACTCGGTTACCCCATCCGCGACCACCACCACCACCACTACTACTACTACCACTACCACCGGCTCCCCTCGTTCCGCCGCCCCCGCTCGCTCTCACTCTCGCTTTCATTCTCCGTCTCTGTCTCACCCGCCCTTCCCCTCCATCGCTCGCGCTGTCGTCTCGCGCGCGCAGGAGCCCGCGCCCCAACAACCCCCAACATTTGGGTAAGGTTAGAGAAACTCCAAGCAGCGGCCCCGGCGCCTGTTCCCTCCAGCACGAAAACCTTGTTAATATTCGCGTGCGCCGAGGCACCGCAGCGCGCGCTCCGCCACCACCGCCGCCACGGCCGCCGCCATCGCATTCACCTCCACGTTTTCTTTTAAGGTTCCCCAGTGGCGGTGACGTGAAAATTCTCTAATAAGCGCCTTAGCGAGTTCTGTCGCCCGACCGCCCGCTTTCTGCGCCGGGGTGAGCGTGGAAAACAGACGCGTTTCACGACTCGCCCTCTGACAGTACCAAAGCAGCGGCATCAACACCAACACCAAACACTACCACACCACCAACAACAACAACAACAACGCCACCAGTAGCAGCAGCAACAGCGGCGGTGACTTCGGTGGCGGTGGCGATGGTGGTGCTGGTCGGGAGCACTAACGAGTGATTATCGATTTAGGTCGCCGAGTGTCACAATGTTACTGCACCGCGCCGCGCAAGGGCTTCGCTGATTAAAAGGGCAAAGCGCTATTTATGGATCGCCACGGCACGAGCGAATTACACTGTTCGGTTTCATCTCGCGAACTGATCTCTGGTAAATACGGCCCCCGGACGGACGACTGAAAACGCCAACCACGCCCACTGCAACAACGGCAAAATCAACAAATCCCGAAATAGAAGGCGGCGCGGCGCGGCGTGGCGCGGCCCGCCGCGTGAGAGCGGCCGTCGATCTGCGGAGGTGCGCACATGCCCACGGCGAAGGCCGCGCGCGCGGGCGCGGGTATGGGCGCGGGCCCGCGCGCGTCTCCCGCAAGCAGCTGCCTCTCTCCCGCTGCCCGAAGACAGCCGTCGTCGTTTTCGCTAGTTCCGGGAGCAAAACCGACAGATGGGCGACCCCTCGCTCAGGCGAATCGCAATATTTGTGCGCACAGAAAAAATATTTATTTCCCGGTGGAATTTTTTGAAGTGGAGTATTTGTCGTATACCTATTACTCTGGTGATGTGGCAACTGCTGGAGTTTTTTTTTTCGATCGATGCGTTTGCCTGTATAAACATCTTCAATTTTAGTAGACTCAGAATTTTCGACTCCAGAAATTACAGTATGTCTCTAGTAACCGTTTTCGTTTCATCGCGTGTCACACGACGAAATTGTTTTACTTCAAAGAAACCACGAGTTGGTAAAGGAAACTGTATAAATGAGCACAATGCAGTAACTTAGTTCCTAGTTAGCAGCACTATAACGACATACGCCAGTTTGAACTTTCATCAGACAGATTTGTTTCTACAGAACAGGGAACGTCACAATAGAACAGCGTGACTAAAAACATCTGAGACAATGTCGTACGAAACACATCTGTGCAACGAATATTAAGAACAACATCGCTTACGTCGTTCGTGAGCACGACCTGTGTTGGAAAACACTACTTCAGCAAACTTTAAAATAGCTCGGAGCAAACAATGCACCATCCAATGTTCTTTAACTCACGAAAAGTTTATTCATTCACTCATTCGTTCAAGAGAGAGGAAATTCGACAAGGCGGGTTTCACTCATCTCTCACAAAAGGCATTCGCTTTCTCCGTTAATGATTGCAGCTTTCCACTTTCGTTTTAAAACATTACCGGAAACCCAACGACAAAAGTCATTTACATGTCCGCGCGTTGTAATCGTAGTTAGAATTGTAGATACAATAAATTCAGAGAAAATTACCTCTTTCAGATTGCGTTTTATTTCATTGTGTTGCAATAAAGAAAGTACAATTACGTACCGTCACGGGACAACGCTTTAAAGCATGTCCAATTTGACAGTCATTCTATTACGAACATGTCACAGCATTTCTCTCGACATGAGTATGGGGATCAGAACTATCTCATCTTTTAATAAGAAAATACATGGAAGTTACGTAATTCTAGAGAAAAGTCCAATTTTCACATGTTTTTTTCGCTCGTCCACAGCATAAAATCAACACCCTTTTACAAAACTTTTTTTAATAACTATGTTTAAGCTCAACAGAACGTTCATTATGACCACTCGTCGAGGCGGCGGTGCCGAGTTCCGATAAGATAGCTTGTTCTGTTTGACGGGGCCATCAACGCCACGCGCGGAGGTAGTACAATACGCTTCGGATGAAGCACTGGAATTTCCGCTCCTGCATCAGCTAGGCCTCTGGGCGGTGCGTTCACAGCGCGTCCGCCACCGCCCATTCGAGAGCATCTGAGAGCCTAGTGCGCTATCCGGCCGCACCTCACGATTGCCGGGACGCGAGCAGGCAGGGAGGTGGTAATGGGCTTGGCGGCTGGCACTCGCTCGCGTCCTCGCCACGGCGGACGGCCGGGAGAGAACGGAGGTTTCGAGGACGAGAAGCGAGACGACGAGAAGCGAAAGGACGGGGGGAGGAGAAGGGCGAGAGGAGAGGGGCGAGAGTTCGAGAGTCGAGAACGAAAAGCGGGAAAAAAAAAAGGAAGCCGAGGGACGAGACAAGAAGAGGCGAGATGCGAAGCAGCAAAGAGTAGAGAGGGTGAGGCCGAGAAGGCGAGAGGAAAAAGGCCGAGGGGCGAGAGGGGGCGAAAAGACGAGCGTCACCAACAGGCAGGCAGCGAGACGCGTCAAATGCCAGACGGGCAGCATTCCTGCGTCTGCGGACGGTCTCGGAGGCTCCGCGGCGCGGAGGCGGAGGCGGGACCCGCGACGAAGGGCGACGCCAGGCCGAAGGCGTAGGAGCGGCGGCTGCCAAAGGGAGCGACGCCGCGTGGGTGCGCACACTGCGCTGTGAAGTCCGGAATGACAACACATCCAGTTTAACTACGAAGGCGGCAAACGATAAGGTACCCATAAAATGCCGATATAAATAAAGGATAAAAACTTCACGAGAGAAAAAGGTGCATTCCAAGCATGAATATCGAGAAATTATGTATGTAAAAAGAGTTCTCAAAAATAATACTACGAACCCTAAAATGTGTTTTTCGGTAAAAAAAATTTTGATATCGACTTCTTTGGAGCTTTATACAACTCCTCTGCACTATATATTCTCGCTGCATTAGAGAAAGTGAAAACTATCAAATAGCGACTGGATCGCGGAAATTCACGCACATTAATATGCCACACAAAACAAAACAAAAAAAAGACAGGTGCCCGGCGATTTCTAAGAGGTAATGAGTCGCGAGTCATCAACGTTTCGTCGCCTCGCTCAATTTCACATTGTCCCGCTTGGGCGTCTTGTGCGCCGAAGACTGTGTCAGCAGGCCTGTTAATAGGGGCGGCAGCGGCAGCGTCGCCTGCGAGCAAACGCCCACGCGCTGGGAACTTGGTTGGCTTTGACGGCCGCGCGCTCGCCCACGCCAAAGCGTCCGCCGCCGCGAAAAGGGAGTGCGGGAAACGCCGAGAAAGGGAAGACGCGTTCCCTTCGCAGCCGGCGCCACCGACGCGCGCGCTCGCTAAAACGAAGTCGCCTAATGAGATAGGGCGGGAAGAATGGCGCACAAGCCGAAGCAGTTCGCGTGACGCTTCGCAGAGAAACACGGCGAAATCAGTGTTGTTTCTCCGGATTGCTCTCTTTAACACAATTCCGTGAGCCGCCGCCAATTAACTCCCTGATGAGTTAGTTCTCCGGCGCTCCTTGGCGCAAACGCGGCGCGACCGGCACAAATGTTCAATCGCGGCGTGGCGTGGACGCTTTCGCCCGCGTCGGAACACATTCACACTTTCGGAACGAAAAATGCAAGTTGGACGACGGCGTTTAGATGCACAACCGATCAGAAATGCACGTAATACATACGATGATGCTGGCAGCGTTAAGCGCGTTTGCTTTGGGAACGTACTGTGACAACAACCAATGCTCTTCGGACCGTTCCAGCATTAACTACCGTCAACAGAGAAGGGAATTCCTATTCATGACAGTGCTACGAGAGCTTATGAATTCTAGGAAGGTGTGCTAGGGTGATTAGTACAATATCCAGCGCGATTAGAAATGTCTTATGCCGAGCTTACGTGCGAGGAGCAAAAGCGCAAGCACAGTTAGTTACGGGATTCTAGCCCTCCTTTCACCGAACTTAAACTCGAGGACGGGGACGAGAGGGGCGATCTCGTTTTAATTAGCGGAATTAGAGAAAGCGCCTTTCGACTAAACGCGCCGCTCTTCGCAGGGCGTTCCTGTTCCCAGTTGCGTCGGTCCGGCCGCAGCGCAGCGCAGCGCAGCGCAGCGCAGCGCAGCGCGTCCGTCGGCAGCCGCCGGACGAACAATATGTCACAAACTCGTTTCGCACGCGCTGGCGCGCCAGCCGGCGAGCTCGCGTACCCAAAGGTCAAAAGTCACGATGCGACCTTCCACTCTGAGCATACCTGCAAATCGCCCCCACCCCCACGGCCCGTGCGCCCGCGCCCGCCCGCGCCTGCCCGCGCGCGCAAGATGACTCACTGGGGAATTCAATGGCGGTCTCTGGCTGACGCCGCCGCGCCGGGGGAGCGCACACGCGTGTCCGCCGGGGGCAGGGAGGTGGGGGTGAGCGGGTGAGAGGAGGCGGGGAAGGCCGACTGCATATTCATGTGCTCTAGGCGCTCTAGGAGCCGCCCCCACCGTCCCTCATATACGGTACACGCCGCACCTAGATCCTTGCGCGAGATTCAAAGATGCGACTCACGCTGTTCCTGCCGCTCACAAAGAGCGCTTTGATCGCGCGCTGGAAATATGTTTACCTACCCACCATGGCAACTGCTTTTTGCATCGAAAGCACGGAACGTCATTTTATTAAACTGTTTTCGTGCTTGCATTTATTTAACATGCTTATCTACCCTTATTTTAAACACGACAAAAATTTAAATACGATACGAACTACGCGCATTGCTCACTAAATAGCCGATAACTTTCATAAAGTTTTCTCAATTCCGAAACGTATCGTTCTACACTCTAAATGAGGTAGTCGCACCAACAAGAAATAAATTTGTCGGAGAGAAAAGCGTATCGATATAAATGGTATAAAAAATTGATATTGCATGAGTAATGACCACATTTTCAACTCACATTTAAAAACTAATTTTCTTAAGCTCCTTCTTTCAAAAAACTCTACAACCTTACGTGTTTTAATCTTCGCAGTGTTCAACCTAAACATCGAAGTCTATCATACAGTTTTCTATTTCCCGAATACACGCGTGCGACGTCTGACGCGTGTGAAAACCCCGAGGAAACCGATCCGGCGTTACGTCCACGAGGTATCACCGTCCGGCGCGTGCTGCAAACGTTTGTTTCAAAGCCGAGTCACGCATCCCGTTACTTTCTGACACGAACCTCCCTGGAAAGCCAATTAAGACAAAATCGATCACTCGCCAAGTTTGTTTTCCAGCGATGCACGATACCAAGTACCAACTAAACGTACCAACGAATATTTGCTGCGAACGGATTGCAACGGAAGCCCATCTTCGCGGTCACGCGCGCATGGCCATCTCTCGCAAGAAAAATGTGTGTGTGTTTGTTGGGGCATCAATGAGTGTGTATCCCCCGGAAATTCATTTTATGCGGTGACAATTTTTTTATTGATTGATGGTGGTGGTTTCAGTAATAGTGGTGTGAAGTAATGTATGGCCCTCTCCTCTAGGCATGGGAAGGCAGGCACCCCGGGAGAGACCTACTCTACCCGTCACTTTGTGGGTATCTTAAACTATTCCTTGCCCACGTGTTTTTTAAAACACATTTTTGGCTAACGAAGGAAGGCACAACGTTTTTGTGATCACTGTGCTCTCGTGAATGCTATTTAACGAATAAATACCATCCCTTTGTTTTTTCTGAAAGAACGTTTAAAAAAATAGAATAAATAGTCTCTATTGAATATATCGGAGAGCAGTACCCCCCACAAACATACATACACACACACACTACCTAAGACACTAGTGCATGCAGAAGGCAAAGCTTCCCATTTCCCGAAAAGGCTGCCTGAGGACGCACCCAGATCTTCGCAAGTGACACCTGCCCACGGGCTCCTGGAATCTCGAATCTCGCCGCTTCACTGTGTTGTTTTGATTTTAGAGAGTGCCTGCTGCGGAATTTCTGAATAGGAAAGGATATACACCGAAAATAGCAGTAGGAAACGAAGATTAGAAGCCTAAGAGAAAGGGTTTAGAGAAGGCACTACAGGGCAGAGGCAGAAGGAGAATGTGAGGAACACTGTCAGAAATTTCTACCTTACTTTTAATGTAAAAGTATATGAAAGTAATTTTCATGTACGTGTACAATTAAATTTAATGTACACAATTAGTAAAATGAAATGTGCAGCTGCACAAAAATTGAGATAATTCTTACATATTAATTTAACAGATATATTAAAGATAATACTGGAGTTTTGTATAGTAATTTTTTATCTTCATGAAATTGAGCGTCTGAAATAGAGAACCATAACAACATGTCGTTTAAACGGTTATATATTCTAACAGCAAGAAAGTGAGCGTGTCTTCTACTTTTCAAAATATATTTAATTGTGTACTAATACATTTTAGATTGCGTAACAAACTAATACATTTATTTAATCGGTTAATAAATTTCTTTTCTACCCAGGAACTCGTTAAAACAAAAAGAAACTTTTGTTTTCCACATGTAACAAGCCGAAAAATTACAGCATACGTCCAAGCAAACGACTCTTCAAGGAAGAGACCACCACCGTAGGCAAATTCGGATGCGCCGCCCGCCGGCGACACGCCGTGCGCGCAACGCACGCGTACGGGAGCTTGGGCGGGCTATGCACGCGGACCCTGGGGGCGGCCGATCTCCTCCCTTCCGCCGTGGGCCGCGCGTTCCCCGCACTCCGCCCCGAGGCGTGAACGTCCTCAAAGCAACGTGGCGCAGGGGGGCGGGCCACGCAGGGCGGGGCGGGGAGGGGCGGGGCGCTGCGGCGCAACCGCGCGCCGCCGCTACACGGACACAGGGGAGAGATTCCGCGACGCATGCCAATAACCAGCGGCGCGATGCATCAATAGCCCATTAACAGCGCCTGCACATTCTCCACTGTGGATGGTGTGGATAGCACGGATGCCAAGCTGCTGCTGCTGCTGCTGCTGCTGCTGCCGCCGCCGTCGCTGCAGCTGCAGCTTCGGCTGGGCGGAAAGCCGCCAAATGGACCCCAAGCCGGTGCCACGCCCCGCGAAGACAAACACGCGCCCAGCGCCGCATCCCGCCCGAGCCCGGGCGAGCCGCGCACTGCCCCGCGAAGGGCGCGCGAGGCGGGGGGGCGGCGTCGTGGACGCCCCAGCGCGAGGAGGCGCGCGCGCGTAGGCAGAGCGCGAGTCCACTGCTGGGGACGCGCGCGACCGATTGATTAACCAAAGGGGGGAAACATTTCCGAAAATAGTGGCTTTCCTGCAATCTACCTTCCTCTTTCTATGGCGAAAAAAATACTAATATAAGATACCAGGCAATGGTATTGAGTTCATTATTTGTTTTCTTTATTTGTAGATTTTCTAATCATCACAACGGCCAATGTAACAAACACGTCTCCCGTTAATATTTTGGTTCTAATTTATCACTGTCGGAGTGTTCAATGGTTGTATGTCGAAATCATTTCTTTTTGTGCAATTATTTTGGAAGTTTAATATTAACAACAAAAATAATAATAATGATAATAATTAATCGTTGTTATGATACGTCTCGTACAGGAGGAATAATGTCGTTGAACAAAACAAACGATATAACTCAAGATTAAGCAAACATATGTTTCATGTAAAGTACTCCCAAAGACAAAAATACTAGTTTCAATTTCGCAGTGCCTCGAAATCGGCGAAATTTATTCGTGAATATCCATTTCGTCGAACATCCTTGTACGGTGTAGACTGTACTGTTGATCGTAGACGGACGGGCAGACGTATATAAAATAACAGTCTTTCGCTAATACAGAACCCCCAAAACGTGGATTTGCATCAAAAACGCCTCAACGAATGTTAGCAGCATTACGTAACTTTTTCTACACTACATAAACGATAAATTGAAAACCGGATTCACAGGAGATTATTTCCTACACATGTAGGAACAAGAAAATAACGAACTTCCACATTTCTAGCAGAGAGATGTAATGGCGAATAATCGTACCTTCGACTCGAATACTGGCTTTTTAGATACGCAACACTATTCGCGTGATTTGCCGGAATTCTGAAAACATATTCTACATTTGCTGTCACCCAACTTGAACTCTACTGTTCACTCTGGAACGAACGTCAAGCGCACGATCGTTTCTTGGCACAGTGTTAACACAACAAACTCGACACAGACGCTGACAGGTCGGTAGACCACGACCAGCTCTAGCTAGCTGCAAGGGAAAAGAAAATATAGAAGTTTTGCTGGACGCTAGCCGCGGTTGTGGCATGCTGGTTGCTACCAGCTTTCCATCCTGAGCACACACAACTACTTTTTGTATTATTAATGAGACCTTCGAAACAAGCTGACAAATGATTCAATCAATAGGGCTTTATTTCATTTGGACGGACGGGCGGTTTCCGTCAGTGTACGGTTCACGGAATTCAAGCGCCTGTGTGAGGCTGCTTTCTGGTAATAAATGATTGGGAACATGCAAATATTAACGGGATTAACATTGTCGAACGATCTGCTCTTTATAACTAGATCCGTTCAAGTGTTGACAAAAAGAGTACAGAAAAATCTATAATATAATTTCCTGGGTCCCTGAAATTTTATCGAGAGCAAACGAAGCAAGATAGAAATTAGTTTTAATGTTTTATTTTTTGTATTTTTTTGCTTATGGATTATGGATATGCTGTAAAAAATCGTATAAGACATCTCCGTAAGCAATAAAAAATTAAAAACAGACCGGGTTTCTAAGGAAAGTGGTGCTATTGGAACGAGATCTGGCGGTACAACTCGATACTCATGGCACGCAATTCGTTTTCGCAGTTTGAGTGCAGCATTAGGTAGTCATGGAAACTGTATTGGCAGAATACAGAAAAATCGAGATTGATTTTGTTTGGCGGCCCCCATGTGTTTGTGTGGCCGCACGGGGCAAAAAATATCCAATAATATTAAAATAATTCTTGCATGATGGCGTACTTAGATTCCGACCATCTGAAATGAAATAAACTACACTTGGCATACATTACTACTTTTAGTACAATATTTTTTTACAAACTTTTGGAGATCTACTTAAATTTAGAATTAAATCAATTAAAGTGTGTTCTATTATTCACTATAATGAATACGTAAAAAGGAAGTTCGATTTCCTCCTGTCATTTTAGTACCCACAGCCAGTAATATAAAATCTACTAGTCGGGATTGCAATGGTTAACTAAAACAAATATTCTGTGGGAGCACCACACACTACGTGATTCCACATTCACTTCTCAAAATTCGTAACGGAGCACAGGAGACACTGACCTTTCGGAATAGAATTTACAATGTCATATTATACCCATGTATGTCAATCTGTTTATTATGTCATATTAATTACATATAATGCGACTGAGGGGAAAGTATTTTCTTCGCTTCGCCTGAACACGCCGTAAGGAATGCCGTGATTTGTGAAGTCTTGGATTATTTTTAAATTCAATAATAATAATAATAATAATAATAATAATAATAATAATAATAATAATAATTATCATCATCATCATCATCATCATGCGTCTTAGAGAGAACAAGTGTCAGATTTTGAAATATTTTGTCGCAGATGGGGAACAACAAATTCAAAATAAATTAAGTTGTTAAAATTAAACCATAAATGAACAAGTAAAAGTAACATAACGTGCCGGAATCACGCAAGTTTTGTTATCTCAATCTAGAATATATAATATAACGTATTTAAGGCGCCAAACTATATATTGATTACAAAACTTCAACATACTAACTAGCATTCATCATAAAGCGTCGTAAATACACGGCAGTTTGCTTTCACGAAGCAGAATTTACAGCCGCGACTTCCCTACCATGCCAACGAGCTCAGACACAAAAGTGTCATCGTCTGGTGACAGTGTTTGCTGCAAGCCGAACGTGGATCGCCTACATCCGCAAAGAGCCCAAACAAAACAGCGCATCAGCCAGTGACATCAGGCGGCTCGGCGCAGTCGTCCGTCCACACGCACGCACGCACGCGCGGCCTCGCGCTGGGAAGCACAAGTGGGGGCGAGCGGCGTTCTCAGAAGTGGGCGCCGCGACGCCGGCGCCGCTGACGACGAGAATGCGGCGGTGGGTTTCTGTATGGGGCGAGAAACCGCCACGCTGCCCGACACCGACCTGCGCGCATTTGCAGCCGTTGCAGATCACGCGCTCGCGCCTTCAGCACGCGCTCAGACACACCACGCTTCCGTAGAGGCGGTCAGGCTACGGAGGTTCAACACCGAAGACGAGGACCTCAAAGCCACCTTTCTTTTTTAATAAACTCTTCATTATTAAAAGTCAATTTCCCCAAGGTGATGTTTACGAATTTGTCCCAAATAGTGGCGTTTCCCGCCTCGAAAGGAACCCACAAAGAACGGTAAACGAGTGTTTTTAAACAAACTGTCATTTTTCGAGATTAAAATGAAGGATTATTGGATGTTATGAAGGATTATTGGATATATATTAATGAAGGATTATATTGGAAGTTACCTTTTCTTATTCGAACATATCAATGAACATGAAAAATATTTGATTTCAATTATGGAATTCTCAACAAATGATGTATATTTTATGATGTATGTATTCAGAGCGAGATATTTCAGTGGTAAAAATCACACCATAATATTCCTCTTAAAATGACAACAATAAAATCTTTCAACATTTCGGCCTCAAGACGACGCACGGATACACATCCAGAAAGCTTTCGAGTAATTTTCGATTCCTGCCGCAGCCTGTATTTCACTTGCTCCCCTCAGCGCACCACGTCTTTGCGAGGCCACGCGTGAGCGCACCGAATTCGCACTGCCGTTATTCGCACCCGGCATTGCATCAATTCACAAATTTGTGTCTTCGTCGCTTGCGTCCGAACTATGTAGATTTTCTAAATAATGAGACTTAGAAGAATGTGTAAACAAGCGTGGCTCGTAAGCCCCTCTTTCTAGATGAAAAGAAAATGAAAATTCGTCGAGATACTGATGTGCAGTAACGAAAAAGTGAAAAATATTGGTTGGCCACTTTGTGCATTACACACTAGGGGGTTTTCTTACAACGGAAATGACCAATCCTGTATTTTATATTCAGCGAAAACAGTATTGTATGTTACATTGAATTTTTTGCTGATGTAGGGAATGTAGGAGGAATGCTTCTGAGTCAGTGTTGCCAGTTGACCATTTGGGTCTGTGTTCGTTGGAATTGTAAATTCAATTGAGTTATGAACAGGAAGCTACATTTATTAAAGCGGAAAACTTTCTCGTGTAAACATGTCAAATAATAAATTAGGTGTAGGTTGATAACTATATTATCTCCATTTTTATTATTATCAGCAATGAGAAACTTCTGTATAATTGATATAATGTTTGAACGTTTATGAATTTAATGCTTAATATAATTTAATTTGATTTAATAATTCTTGTCCCCCATATACCACATCCTTTCCAAATTGAATTAACAACCGAACATCTTCGCCGTAACTGAACAGAAGTTAAAAATTAACATTTTAATATAATGAAAAAAATTATCCTCCAGACTTTTTTTGTTCTAATTGCGAAATTCCGAATAACCAAATGTAAATACTACATACCGCACACTCTACCGCACATGTAAGACCAGTTGGGAGTTAACAACTCGTCCCACTTGGGGCAGTGTCAAACCGAGGAAGGTCCTCGAGAGAGAGAGAAGCAAGCCGACGCCTAGGCTAGCCCCGAATCTCGCATTCCAGCGGGGCAGAACACCGCTACCTCTCGGTCTACAACACGCACTACCCGTACGGGACTAATGTCCACAACAGTTGACCTCAGACACTAAAGAAACCGTCACAATCTGCCCAGTGAAAAACCGGGATGTGTACGCCGTCCGCAGGGTGCGTGGACGCCGGCCGACGGGCTCCACCTGGGCGCGGCCCTCCCAGCGCGTTCTCGGAAGCGGCGGCGGCGGCGGCGGCGTCCCGCCGGTCATCGGCGCGACGCAGGCCAAGGCGACGTCGCGCTGCCGCGGGACGGGCGCGGGGCGGCACGCGCGCGGGATGACGCACCCGCGACGGCGGTGGGGCGGGAGGGGACGGAGGCGCTCGCTCGCGGGCTATTGTGCACGCGCTCTGACGTGGCCGCAGCCCCGCGCCGCCTCCGCCGGCGACCGCACCCGTTGAAAGCTCCTGCCGCCGCCGCCGCAGCCCTACTTTCGGGTCGACGCCGCGAGCACGCGTCAGCGAGCCAGGGATTACGATACGCGCGCTGACGGACGACAGCGAAGCGCGTGCTCGTCTCAAGAGCGACGCACTGGCCCCGCCACGCGCCCACGAAACGCAGACAGCCATCTCGATTCGGACGACGCCTTCGCCACATGGGCTGTGCAGCCACATGGGACGCTTCTAGTTTGCGATGAATCGCAAGACAATAACGGGGCGGGAGGTTGGTTGGCCTAGCTGCAAAATACCTTTTGGGTGAAACTTAGCTGGTCAAGTGTACCGATTGATTGGTATACATATTCTTACAAAAAAAATGTACAATGCATTAGACGTCTGAAAAAAGATACTTTTCTTCGACCCTGTAAGTTCTGAATGATATTTATACCATGCACGTATTTATACAGTGTACCATTTATACCATTGCCCCATTCACGTTAAGGCGAGTCAACAGATGTTAGTGATATTAACAATAATTACTTTCATACTAGCAACGTAAACGGTTATTTGTTCTTAATGTTCTATTAACGATTTCACAAAATAATAATCAAGTATTATTTGCAAGTAGTTCGTGAATGAATATTTAGCCATTGCTTTCACTACAGTATCCCTTGGTAAATCTTCATAAAAAAATTACAACGGAAACAAAATATTCAACATAAATTAAATGTTATTGTTATCAAAACAATGAAGACAAATTTCCTATGGAACTATCATCGAAATACTATTTTAATCGCAAAATACTATGTTAATCTCGAAATTCAGAAGTTCTAATAGGTGTAATCTTTCATACTTGAGTTTTGCTGATTTGATTCTCCACCCAACACGACACAAAATTCCATAAGACAAGGGAGAAAACAATTTCTCCAAAAAGAATAGAATTTACTCGACAAAAATGTTTTGAATAATACAAGAATAACACGGTGATATTTACGCAATTCTTTCATATTCTACTCACAAAAAAAGATGGTGATATTTTCTGCTTCACAGCGACGAATGAAAAAGTGTAGGTATTCAATTACGTATCAAAGATAAAAGTATGACGGTGGATTTTAGACGAGTAAATAGTTTTAAGTAAAAGGAGCCCACTTCACTATATATTTAAATTTATAGACCTTATCGTGGCCAGTCAGCTAGACTGAGGCAATAATACCAATGTAACGCCAAAACAAGACTTGCATCATTCTAGTGATGTCATGTATGGGATGAGAATCGCAAACGCAAGAGATGTGTGTGGAACGGGAAGATTATCATTTCCTATAAATGTAAATTTTCCTGGAAATTTCAACACTATCTTTATCAGCCTGTTTACAGGCAAGACTGCGTTATCATCAAGCTAACGCGCCCCGTAAATGTTCCGGCGATCTCAGATGCCAAAATTACAACAGGCACAAGGATATATTTTACTTTCTTTATGAATTAATTTTCTGCCAAACCACTTAATAAATAAGGTACGATAACCGCCAGAAAAGGATATTCCGAAACAAGAAGATCGGAAAAGCATAGAAGTGACTGTACAAAATGAGGCGTTTGAGTACACGCTGACAGACAAGAAAACAACCCCAAAGTTTACCTAAATTCCACGTTCGCAAACTACTATGTTGTTGAAAGTGTGTTCGGCAATGCTGCCCCTCAGTCTCATGCAGTCCATGTGGGCCCAAATTTACTTGTCCACATACTACGTCAACCTATCGGACATTCAGCAGCATGCCAAGCAAATAAATCTTGTAGACTAAATGTTATCTCCCCAAATTCCATTGTTTTCTACTGCATACAAAGAAACGAGAGACAAGATTAAACAGTTCATGACCTCACTCGGTATCCATAAATTGTGGACTCAAAACCCGGACATTGTAAACTATACAGTGGACTCAAACGACAGTTACTTCGCATTTCACAATATTTGCATTATTTTCTAGAATAGGACGAAAAACGTTTCGTACACACTGTTCGTGTCTGGTTGCCTGTTCTTGAAAACAAATTTTTGATGTTCTTTGTACAAAGATCCTACGAAGAACCTCGATAATATCATTCGTCACTAATCATGCAACTATTGTCAAAAACGAAGTCATTACATCACTACTGGAGAAAAAAGATCAGTACTCACCGTCAAAACGCAGGTGTGGCTGGGAGAGATGAAGTCGAGCCCGCGGCTGCCGTTGCCACTGAAGCACTTTTTGATATTCTGCATGAACTTCCGGCGGATGGACTTGAGGGAGTACACACAGAGGGCGCTGTAGTCGCTGGGCTTGCTGGACACCTCGCCCTCGGACTGGTCGTTCTCCGAGAAGACTGCGAACAGCATGTCGTCCTGCGCGGTGATGCCCAGGTCGGACGCCAGATCGGAGCCGGGCTTGCCGACGTACGCCGCCTGCACCAAGTTGTAGTAGCGCTTGCCGCTCTCGGCGATGCAGTCGATCGGGATTTCCGTGTAGGAATAATAATTCTCGTCGTCGTGGCACACGCGGACTAGCTTGGAGATGAACGGCGAGGGCGACGTGTGTCGCATCTGCGTGGTCAGGAAGTAACTGAAGCCCTCTGAGCTAAAGCCGTACACGTAGTGAATGGGGTAGCGCTCCCGCGCCAACGAGTTCACGAACATCCTCGTCCCCGTGGTGACGGCTGTCTCGGCGATCATGAACATTTTGTCGCGGTCCAGGCTGCGGGACGACACTGCCGGCACTTCCGAGCGGTACGGGGAATTACCAGTGTAGGTGACGCCCACGTACATGACCTGGGTGACGGGCGGGTTGGGCGGGCCCGGGGCGATGAACGCCACTGTGGACGCCGTGGAGTTGTTGGCCACCACCGCCTCCTTCACCACTTGGGCTACGTCCGAGATATTGTGCAAGTTGCGCACGGAACAGATGCCCTGGAACACGCTCCCGCACGAGATCAAGCGGGTGGTCGTGTAGTCGATGACCAGGGCCTTGTTCACGTTGTCGGTAGGTTTCTTGACGACCGCGGGAGGGCAGTCGAGTACCGAGCATTCCGGTGAGTCCTCTTCGGGACCGGTGATGTCGCGCATCACCAGTTCCAAGTCGGGCGACAGCTGATACAGCCGGTTGACGGCCCCGATGAATACGCGGCCGGTGTTCTTGTCCACCACCAGGTGGTTGAAGCGCTCCGTCCCATCGTCGGTGAAGTTTTTCACAATATTGGCCGAGCCGGAGCCGACGATCCCCAGGCTCAGGCCCAGCAAAACGAGCACCGCGGCGCCGCGCATGCTGCCCGACTCGCTCCTCAGGCAGTCCGCGTCACGTCATAGGAGACCCTGCAACAGGCAATGCAAACCCGCCCGTCACGCCACCGCACGTGCGCGCGCGCTGGTTGCCGGGCAGCGTGGTGGGGGCTGGGAGTGGGAGCGGCGGGGCGGGGAGAGCGAAAGGGGACGGGGACGAGGCGGTGTGTGGCGGGATGAAGCGCGACGTGAGACGTGTGGTGCAGCAGGGTACCCGTCTTGAATTGGGTGTTTGCATTGGATGAGGAACGAGGTAAACAGTGCGGGGTGAGAAGAGGTACGGTGAAGTAAGATGGAATTATGGGAGGTGAGGCATACGAAGAGGCATGGAAAGAAGCATATGAAGAGGCGGGGATGAAGCGCGAGAAAAGGTGCAATGAGATGGCATGGGATAGGAAACCGTGCCGGCACCCAACCACGTGCACAAGAACGCTTGCACGCATTCCAGAACGCTGACGAAGGTTTCTCCAATAGCATTACACAAGCAAAATACAACGATTTGAACGTGCATTCACTCAAGATACAAAATACTTCAATAGAAGAAAAGCAAGAATAACCACGGAGCAGGAAATACACGGGAAATGTGTTTATTAGAAAGCGATGTATTATAAAACGTTCGTTTCGGTTTCTTATATTATAAAAATACTTCGTAAAAATAATAAAAATTAATGACACCTGTATTTTTCTAATACAAGCATTGCCAAACTATTCAGTCTTATTATTCATACAACATAAGAACAGTGCCGACAAAAGAATGTGTTTAAAATTTGCATTTTTCTTTACGTGTAATTGACAAATATAAGGCCTGGATCTTTGACCTGATCGAGTACAATTTTACGGAGAATCATGAAATGGTTACAGTCAGCGTTCTGGGAATTTTTTCTATGCCCTTCTGGCATGTCTAACTGGATGAACAATAACAGTAACACATAACGAATTAATTATGCCATTTTGGAAGTTCATACAAAAACTCTTCAAGTTCACTGAAACCACGATGAAATCTGCAAACAACGTACTCACACGTGCACAATCACCTCTGCTTTCCATCTTTCAACACACACACATACACACACACACGCACGCACACCTGCACATGAAATTTCTGTGCAGCTGATGTGTACGAAATTTGTGTAGTTTTTTAAAATACATAGTTCATTACTCAGAGAGTTTAAATTTCGTCAAAGCGCAGAATAATGCTATCTAGATAGCTATACGAAGAGTAGGGTGATTTTCTCTCGTAAAATGCCCGAAGCACACTAAATTACGAATGGCAATAAAATCTGCGATGTTTCATTAGAAAATATAAATCTCACACGCACGAATATTAGCAGAAATCTCGCAACCCGCATGGGTTAGCGAATGTATACACAAGCATTGCAACTATTTTTTCAAAAAGCTAAGTAGAAGAGCGAATGACTAGAATACATTGTTTCTTTAGATCAGGGTATCACAAAGGGGTCGGTATCGACTCCTTGGGGGTCGAGACAACATTAAAGGGGGTCAATGAAGATTAAGGGGCCGACCGGGGGTCAATAACCGAATAAGAACTAGCGACTGATCGATGCAATCAAGAAAATAATCGCATTGATTACACAAAACCATTAAAGAAATTGATAAATGTTTTCTGATATAAATAAAAAAATGTATCAGTAATTATTTCTCCTTTTTATTGTAAACTCATATCATTAAACATGTTTGTGTATTAAATTACGTATTTGTTGAAAACATGTAAGGTCAAACAAGAATTAAATATTTTCAATACAGTAATTAATTGGAAATTCGTTCCTATTTTTGCGTTCATCATCAGACTGTAAAGAAAATTCAAGAAATTATAACTAGTTTTATGTATTCACAACCCTACTCTATGACGCAAGATAATATTCTCCGCAATACGCATTGCCAAAATATAATGGTCAGTTCTTAATAAACCTCCCACACAGATTTTATTTTGTAAAAATTACACCATAAAGATTCGAAACTAAGTTACTCAGAAGCGGAAACTGTCTCCTTTTATTGGAAATCGACATACTGTATTTACAAAAATATTAGTATTTGGAATGTGGTATGTTATCTGTAATTAGTTTTGCGCATTATTTGTGCGATGATGTGTGGTAAATTACAGAGAAAAATGTAATGGGTCGATGAAGCAATCCATTCTTTTAGAAGGGGTCGATAAAAGAAAAAGGTTGGGAATCCGTCATTTACACCAATCGTTTATGGTATTGATATATTTTAAAATCATAACATTCCCTTCAAAATCATTCACCTTTCTTCCTTCCTTCGAGGGTGAAGGTTTTGGACTTACTCCGCTCCGGTTCCTGGCTCGTATAGGTTGTTGCTTCAATATGTGCCTGAAAGTGCTTCGACATACGTTCTTCATAGAATCGTATTACATTTCAAAACAGGTTTAATGTCGCTTTTTGCGGCAAAGGGAGCACCCCTTTTGCATTTCCTTAACACCGAATAAAAGGAGAAAATCGAGAGAGTATACACAACTTGTCTTAATTACAAATTACCATTAAGGTTCAATCACAATCCATACATTCATCTTTTTACTATGAGGTTCGAAAATATGCCCTACCGTGTTGATTTTCGAAGGTCAAGGACGGTCACAGATGGAAGGAAAATAAGAATGGTCAATAGTACTTTTTGGACATTAATATGTATGAAAGTCGAAACAATGTTAAAAATATCAATACAAAATTATCAAAAATGAATATTATATAAGGAGTACATACGGCCAAAATGAACAATAAATTGTCAATTTATTTGACGGGCGTGTCAAGGGGCGTTACATACAAATGTAGAGCCTGGCATGGACAGTTTTGACATGACGGCGAGTAACGCGCAAGATAACCTTCGATCTGGAAACGTTGCAACGCAATATTATCTGCGGGTCGCGAGTCGAGATTCGCTTTATCGGCGTCGAAGGTCACGCGGTGTCGAACAAGACTGTCTCAGAACGACATAACTCAGAGTGAATAACCTGACACTCAAATAGTTTTGTTCAGTGGGGTGAACACTGAATACAATGACATCAGAGAAAAATCGCGCCTAGTGAGAATAAATTCTGGAAATTTAGAACGGTGCATGAGATGATTAACGAAGGAAACGCCATTTATACAGAAAACATACCAATAAGTCGACCCTTATGTATTGCATCGTCATTTATAAACATCCCGTGAAAGAAGAAAATTAAAATTTTGTCAAGGATTCTTCTCTAATTGCCAATAATTGGCAATGGAAGCACGGCGAGCCGAAGAAAAATGCTAGGCTCATCACGCGAAGCCTTGCTGGGGGACGCTCCCAGCACGAATGCCTGGTGTTGAATAATGAAGACGCATTGGCCCAGCTACGGGTATTTTCTGCCTCGACTACTGCAGGCAGCTACTTACAAAAATGATGCACACGCCATCTATTTCCCTAGCGGACAAAAGCAAAATCACAAGCCTTCGGGAGGAAAACTTCTAAACACATTGTCGTCGTAATTCAAAGAACGGGATGCAACGGGTGGTAATTATAGTTGTGGGTAATTATCGTTAGTAAATGCTGAGACCGTGGAGGTGAAGTTCTTAAGATACCACAACTCAAGTTCACGTGCAAGAATTCACTGTATTAAGATGCCAGTAAGACTACGTGAAGAGATAACATTGAACTAAACATGTTCATATTGGAATAATTATATAAATAAACTACTCAACAATAATCTACAAATAAGTTTTTTTTCGAAATCTTAAGTGCAGACTTTACAGAAACAATAAACAAAAGAAATTTCCTTCACAAGAACTATGCAAACCGTCATGAGAATGTCTTCGAAAAACGTAAAATATCCACCAGCCGGTAAACTGATATTGGAAATGAAGACCAACTAGATATTCAGAAATAATCTAAATTACACATTGCCAATGAACACAAAAATTGAAAGAAAACTATGCCGCCTCCAGGCACGTGAGGGGGGTCCGTGGTTTCGATAGATACTCGGGAACTCGAGGAATCTAAAAAAAAAAATGAAACGGTTTCGATTTAAACTGAAAAAAATGCAAGTATTTGAAAAGAAAAGTTCAAATCTCCTGTTGCGCGTACATTAATTCTCATATTGCGCGTACAGACTGAATTCTCTTACTCAGTGCGTCACCGCTTACGGCATAGCTTACGTCATGTGACAGCAAAGCTCCAAGAAAAAATCTGTTTCCAATTAAATACTTGCAATTCACGTGTTGCGTTACGGAACAGCAACCTTTTGACATTCTTGGTATGTAAAGAGCCGTTGTACTGCATACATACTGCACAATAGTGTAACAGTATTCGTGCAGACCGTTTTGGTTGAAATATTTCATTTCTTGTTTAACAGTAGCATTGTTATATGCGAGTATTTAATTTTTTGTTCTTGAGCAGCATACGTGCTACTTTTTGAAAAACCATATTGTTTAGTTTTGTTCAACAGTATTTTTGTTGCTGCGGACGATTAGTGATTATAATTAAGTAACTATTGCAACCACTGATAATCATTAAAAAATGTTCAGTGTCAAAATACTTGAATATTTTTTTCAAGTATTCATTTTCATTAGTATTTAACGAAAATCTCTGAAACATCCATTATATTCTTCCCAATTTCTAAAAACTCCATTTCAAATCTCAAATCGTCAAATGATTTGATTCATTAATATAACAACAAGCAGGCAATTAACGTATGTCCGTGTATCATGTCATGTGGAGTCCAACGATTAGTCACAGAGTACGTTATTTTTGCATTGGAAGCCACTGCCCGCCACGAAAGTGTATGATTATGTATCTCAAAATAAAAACAATTGTTTATAATTATCAAATTACAATTCTCAATACGTTGTTAATATATTATCATTATAATACTATTAATAAAAATAAATGGTATAATTCATAAACGTTCTGCATTTTTGACGTTTACATATTTAACTACTAAACTAATGTATCAATGACTCAACTAGTATTTACCGTTGTTATATTCTAACTCCTAAGAGAAAGACAAAAATAAATGCGTATTGCAAATCAGTGAAATTATTGTTCGTGTGCTTCGCATCATTAAATAACTTTCTCTAATCATTATTTTAAGCGGATTTTAATAGTATGAAAAACTACAATTTCCACACAGACGCAATCGAGCTCACAAAAATATCCATTACAAAAATTCTAGAACAAGAAAACCACACGTTATTTCACATTATTGCATTATTGCATTTTCGGAATATTCGCAACAACTGAGCAGAATGTTTTAGTAAGGCAGTATGGTCAAGGTTCTGCAAGAGAACACATGCAAATGTGCAAGGAAAAAAGAGTTCGCATACGCTCTACACACATAATATCAAGGAATACTAAAGAGGTCGTTACCCACGACGTGGGAATCGTGGACGGTCTTTTCTCATTATTAACAAAACACATCACACATGCATTACAACGAGACCTACGCACTTAGAACAGCGATGGGAAAACTATAGAAGAACAACAACAACAATAATAACAATAACAACAAGAAAAATTAGAGGGAAAAATCGAAGAAAAAGAACACTAAGACGAGGTTTAACATCTCTGAAATTACATTGACAATTACATTATATGCTCCTACAAATAGAGGCATGACGTCTATACAACTATTAGCAGTGTGAAGTTGATCTAATGATTGCGGCAGGGACTTTTTTCCAGCGGTTAATATCCTAATAAGTACATTATATTCTCTACTGTCACCCACAACGCCTCAGAAAGCAAAAAACGTTTACTATTGCACGAGAAGCTTACTTCTGTGCTGCTTCAACACACCGCCAATAAACGAGCGGAGCTCGTACAAAATTCCAATCAGTGGGACGGGACGCGCGCATGCACATACATGCACAAGGCATCGAAGTCCACGCGCGCATCGCATGCATAAAGAGGGCCGGTTCCTGGCGGAGGCATCGGGGCGCGGTTCCGGCTCGCAGGGAGACAGGCAGGCAAGCAGGCGTTCGCCTGCCCTTCAAATGAGCCACCCCACGCCACCCCGCACCTGCCACCACACCCCGCCACGCCCCGCGCCGCGCCGCCTCGTCCCGCGCCGCCCCACCTCGCCTCGCCTCGCCCGCCCGCCCGCCCGCGCCGCGCCGCGCGCGCCGCGCCGCCCGCCTCGTCTCGCCGCCTCGTCTCGCCGCCCCGCCTCGCCCCGCCTCGCCCCGCGCCGCGCCGCCGCGCCGCGCCGCTTCGCCCGCGCCGCCCCGCCTCGCCTCGCCTCGCCTCGCCTCGCTCCGCGCCGCCCCGCTTCACCCCGCTTCGCCCCGCGCCGCCCCGTCTCGCCCCGCGCCGCCCCGCCCCCTCGCCCCGCCCCCTCGCCCCGCCCCGCGC
Source organism: Teleogryllus oceanicus (assembly GCA_964035755.1). Lineage (NCBI taxonomy): Eukaryota > Metazoa > Arthropoda > Insecta > Orthoptera > Gryllidae > Teleogryllus > Teleogryllus oceanicus. The sequence goes on along the minus strand of CAXIVR010000001.1, from coordinate 114,823,392 downwards.
CGCCCCGCGCCGCCTCGCCCCGCGCCACCCACGCCGCATCATTTCCATACACTGGCGACGCGTGCGAGCAGCCACATGAGAAATGCGCCTTGCCGCCCGCCCAACCACGCGCGTTTCCAGGCGCTCCAATCTCACCTCGTTATCGCCCCGGGCGTAGGTTTGGGCACTGGCTCGCCGGCTGGTCGGCCCGCCCTCCGCGCCTATCTCATCTACACCTACACGGAGTCGAGATCAGCATTCAAAACAAGAAATGGCCAAAACGAACGCCTTCTCGGCTGGAGTCATTGCTGTTTCGGCTGTCCGAAATACCGAGTAGCGTGGTCAATGCGTTGGACATCGTCTTGTGGCATCCTGCAGGGAGCTAATAGCAAGGGCGGAGTCAGAAGTATTCGAGATGAGAGACTTTTGGATGAGCCTAATTTGAAGCGTGCAATGATTATACCAAATCCATTTTCCACCGTTTTAACCCATCAATGTTCTATTAGTGTCCAATACTCAGTAAATATAAAAAAAAATAATATATATTTATACTAGTATTTAAATTTTAGAAATTGCTAAATGCAGGTAAAGTGGATCATCACACTTAGTTGATCTCCTTGGATTTATCCCTACAATTACTCAAACAGCGTAGAAAATATTCACGATTATGCACCGGTGGTGTCGAGATATCCTAACACGAACATTAAAGCGATCATTTTTTAATTGACGTCTTTTCCTGAGGAAACAACGATCGTAGCTTTCTTCCTCTCGAAAACATTTCCGTCCAACAAAACTTGATTCCAATTTTTACGTGCCAAGCCGCTAAAGATAAAATGAATATTTTATGAATGCGTCGTAACCCACAGGAAAAAAAGTCAGGAAATACCACCAGAGTTCAAAATATTCATGATACCATGAAATGTCCAGCGCTTCTAATAATTAAGCTCCAATCAGAGAGCAGTGCATCTATAATAAAAATTTACTTTACGACAAAAACTTTACGATCAGTGATGAAGCAAAATCCTTGGTATCGGAGCATTACAGGCAGAAATTCTATTTAGTATTCACCATCAGATGCTTCACAATTAGAACTAATCTTCGATTATTTCTTCCATTACTTCGGCATTATGGCCATAAATGGCGTCCTATGCAAAGGCCATATTGCATAATCAAAATACAATTACCGTACAATATCGGAAAGTGAAACCCACAATTGTTAATACGGAATTTACAATTATATTCCCTATCAAGGGGAACAACATTAAATATTTCTGAAATTTCCATTAATATATTACGAATATGATCTGATACTGATCTGAATTATGTGACAAATGAATGATAAATGATCAATCCATAATTATTTTTATTACATTCTGGTAGTTATTTCAAACATGTTTCATTCATAAGTAATGAAAAATTGAAAATAAAAATGAAGTTTGTGCATGCAATTTTAAAATCAAATTAACTCTATTCATGAAAATATTTTATTTCCAATGCACATGCCAATCGGAATTTAACTTTCTGTGCATATGTAAATACAAACACTACTACCGCTTTCCGGATGAAAAAAAAAGTACGACGAATATATATTGAAACTAATGAAATTCTGAGTCAAAACTTTACTGTCTACCTCCTTTCGGTAAAACGCACAAAAATGCTGCAGCTATTAATGATTTGTTGGCAGAACTTATATTGCAGCTAACTTCCTCAGTAAGGAATCCAGTATTAGCAGCGAAAATTGCATTTTGCAAGATTATTTACTTTCTCTTGAACGAAGTTCATGTCAAAAACATTTTTAGAATAGCGCCCAAAATGCTGGACAAAGTGGAAAATGAAAAGTCAACACAAAAACAACTTGGAATGACAAAACAAAAAAAGACATGAAATTCTGTACAATAATTGTGAAATAGATGTTTCATAACATATTCTTTCTTCAGCAAAGAAAACGGTCATATTATAAATTTTTTGGCGTAGAGGATTTGCGTACGATCTGAAAAATTATTTTATTTCTAAAATGTACGTGCCAGCCAGAAAAGGCAGAATCGCCCCCCCCCCCCACCAGATATTTCCAAAGTACTTTCCCAGACAAGTACACGAATGTCCTTCAACCCACCGTCCTCCCTCACCTCGCTCTCTCCTCCAACTATGTAACGTCCAAGGGAAACACTTTTCGACGGGACGCTTCTCCGTCCCACACATCTTGCGACGCGGAAGCGGCAAAGGGGGGGGGGTCTCGGTCGCGTCGTTCTCGCCCCTGCAGGGCGGCGAAAGGCAGGAACGCGGGTGCAAGGGGCGCCGGAGCCCGGCGGTGGCGCATCTTGCGCGCAGGTGCGCTTCTCCACCTCCTCCTCCTCCTCTGCCCCGCCCCGCCCCTCCCTCTGCGTGCCTCCTTTGCTCAACACAGGGAGCCCGCTCCGCACAGCGGCGGCGGTGGCGCCGCCAGCTCCGCCGGTCGGCCGGACGCCCCAAGCCGCGGCGGCGCGATCGAAAGATGCTCCCGAGAGGTAGATGTGGCAACATCCGCGGAGGTGGCGGCGGTGGCGGTGGCGGCCGCGTCGGCGGCAGGGAGCGTTCCCCCGGACCGCCTCGGCGCCGCGCCGCGCCGCGCCGGCATGACTCGACTCGCCCGGGCCCCACTCAGCCGCCACGCCACGCCACGCCACGCCACGCCACGCCACGCCACGCCACGCCACGCCACGCCACGCCACGCCACGCCACGCCACGCCGCCACGCCGCAGGGACGCTGCGTACCGCCAACCAAGTCCCTGCTATTTGTCCAGGCCCACCAAGAAAGAATGCGCGGTACCCGATTGTTGTTCTGCCTCTGCTCGTTCCCATTGAACCTCCATCTTCCAACCACATTCCACACAAATTACATTATACAAATCCATTCTTACCGTGACTTTCAAAATATTAACGAAATTTTGGATATGTAAGTTTCTTGCCAAGAAAGAAGACAATGTGAAAAGCTATTCGTTTTATAACAATTCGAAATTTCTCCCTCATTCTATCAAAAAAGGCCATTACGTTGAACTAGGATTTATTTCATGGCAATTCACAGCAATTACTATTATACCGTGAGAAGCCCCCCATCGAAGTCTCTGATGCATGGTACTCTTCACACACACGCACACACACGCGCGCGCGAGAGAGAGAGAGAGAGGAAGCTTTCAAAATGCAAAAATATTTTTAAAAATCAAGAAAATCTTTTTTGGGCAACTGACATATTTTCCAATGGGCGCAGCGCGCAAATAAATATTATCCTTAAATCTTAAGATTGAAAATTACATTTACGGTTCACTTAATAGAAGAGTGTGGCAAATACATTATCAAATACGAATGAAAATGTTCCCGGAAATGACCTAAAAATTTGAACAATTTATTTGAAACAAATGGTAATCAGCTTTTGCCCACATTTACATGTATTATCTCTTTCATTCAGGACTTGGTGTATGGGATTACCTTTTCACTAATTCATGCAGAGGCGGAACCAGACCATCATTTGGGAAGAGGGGGATTATAATAGAATTTTTGTAACATAATAAACATATTATTATATTGTACATTATTTTTGTAGGGTACATATGGTACTATACAATATTTTTAAATAATTGCATAATTCTACCATAAATATTTAAATCAATTTTACCAAATAAAGGACGATAACAAACGAAAACGTATTTTCTGGCAGAACTTAATCTGGGCCATTTGGCTGGCATATAAAGAGAAAGATTGCTGTTTTGGCTAAAATTCTTTGGAATCAATTTAAATCTTGAATAAAGTTACAATTGATTGATTTTTCCTGAATCATTCAAAGTTTGACTAAAGGATTACAAGTTAATATGTAAAAAAATAAGGTGTATTGAATTAAATCGTAAGAGATGACTAATTTGCAATGCAAACTTCTAAAATGTGTATTCCAAAATGAAAGCTATTACTAATACCTATGACACTAATCAGAGTGTGAAACAAAATTATTAAATAACTACAGGTAACCCGTCAAAAATGACAGGACGAAATCAAAAGAAAAACGTAAATGGGGCGACAAAACTATTCTTTCCAATGTAGGAGATGAAAAAAAATGTTGGTGATTCGTTTTAGACAAATAAAGCAATAATTCAAAAATACGATGCTTATAATTATTGACAATATTTTTAAAATGCGTATATATTGCATTAAATCAGGTGAGCTAGCACGAAAGTTTCCATACAATAATGATTAACGGTTAGATCAGAAATATGCAACTGCCACATGTAGCTTCATTACGGAGAACAATATTTATGAAATAAGACTGTGACGATACACCTTTTATTATATTTCTTTTCATAGAGAACGAGTAGAGCTACACCACCTCATACTTTCCTCCATTATTTATAACATTTGGTACTTTTGAAAATTCAGACTGTTCAACGAAAACGAGACCACCGCGTCCTTTGCTCAATAGAGAGAAAACGAAAAAATTGGAGCCGTTTTTGGCAAAAGAGTTATAAACTGCATTTACTTCACGCAAAAATTACGAGAAAACTATCCGCTATTCAAAACGCTGTACGCGACTATTTTATTACGGGAAAATCTCCGTTATCAATTTTGTACTTTTGCAATGTTAGTTTTCAGCAATTTTTGAAAATAGAAATTTCGCTGAAAATAGATCCAACTCCGTTTTTAAGCTCCCTTTGCTCTATCGGATGAAAATAGTTTCAGAAAAAATAGGAAACGTTTTGAGAAAATAAGTTTTTAAAAACTGCCTTTATTTCATGCAAAATTTCACAATCCTATTCATATTTTCGACAAATTGTGCGTGACATTATTTCTAGATCTGAGTTTGACGAACAGATTTCCATGAAGAAAAAATCTTTTGGAACCAAACATTCTTCTTTTGCAATATTCGAAAATTCAGAATTTCAATGAAAATGAGACCTGTGTAATTTTATTTATGCGTTGTTTACGTTATCAGAAGAAAAAAAAAGGAGTCACATTCGATAAAATTTTGAAAATGTAATGTATCCCCAAAACGAAGATTCGTTTTAAACTTGCAAGGCCTTGAGTTCCGCATTATTGATTGATGAATCTCAATTTGTTTGTTGTTATTTAAAGTCTCATCAACATCCAGGTCATTAGCGACCACTATTGGAGTTAACGTTATGGTAACTGTGAAGATGAAATTATATCGTGATGATAAGTGGTGAAAGGACGAACACAAAGACAACCATGCCGGAGGCGGGACTCGAACCCGCGATCCTTCGCTCCGAGATCGGTCCGATACTACTGCCTTAGCGATAACTCCGAGATCGCTACGATACTACTGCCATAGCGATCTCGGCCACCGGATCGGTAATATCAGTTTTGTAGAAAATCGTCAGAACTGTTTAGGCGCTACGCGATCATGGACAGAAGTTTTACGATCAATTTTTCGGTATGAAGAACTGGCAACTATTACGTAGTATGGAAAGACAGTAAAAGACTGCCGAATGATTCTATTGTTATTATTTCAGGAAGACCGGATGTGCCCGTACTAATAAAATGCTGAAGTTCATTGCTCTTAAACATACTTATTCTATAATTGACACAGAAAATCAATTTTAAATGGTGGCACACCGTTATGACATACACAAAGTTATAACTTTTATTACAAACACTTTACAATTACTTGATCATTATTAAGCAGCTCATTGTTCCATCGTTCCTCCCCGTGCGAAAATTTCGTCTTCACAGTCAGATGTGTAACATCAGAAATGCCAATTGTAAGATAATATACAGGGATAAAGTCTGATTTCCTATATAATATTCGCAATGCAGATCACAAAATTAAATTCACTCATGATCCCCACACTCCGACAACGCTGCGAATCACTTCCTGGTGCCCACCAGCCCCTCGATGCCCAGCGTCCCGTTCCGCGTGCAGCCACTAACGTGACGCGCTGAGAGTTCACGGCTTGTCGGTGGGGCGGCGCTAGCGAGCACGCTGCCACGGCCGCCGCCGTCCTCGTCCTCGTCATGGGGAACGGCTACGGCAACGGCGCCGCGGTGGGCCCGTGGCGGTGGCGGTCCTGCCGGGTGACTTTCACTTCGGCGGCGGCGGCAGGCCCTAGTATGAGTCGTCGCGAAACGTGGCTACAGTGCACGGGGCACGCCGGCGCGCCGAGCGGCGTGGCCGGCCGCCAAGGCATGGCAAGGCAAGGCAAGCCGCCTCCCTCCCCCGCCCACGTTACACGCTCGACGCACCGGCCCACGCGCGCCACCAACACATAGCAGCAGCGCGGAAGACAAAACATAAGCAGGGGGGGGGGTCGAAGAACGACAGGGAGTAAAGAGATGGAAAATTAAAAGAAAATTACTCCTTTATTTTAAGATGTTAAATCGTGTCTTTAAATAAACTAAATTGTATCTCCAGGCACGGGTTCTAAAATTAGCACGTGAGAGTTCTCACATTTTCATTCCTTATAGGTGTTTTAATTAGCACATTTCGGAATCAACATTATTCATACTTTTGAACGAAACAATAGATGCACTAAGTTTTTTTTCCTTTCTATTATCCCAAGTTCCTATTTATATGACTTTTTTCGGGATCTTACTTTTAATTTTTTCTATATTATCGAAACATTCTTACATACTCATTTCCTTGCCAAAACTTTCTCCAATGGAAAGGACCAGCGACCTGAAAGTATCTTCCATCGCTAACTTTGATATTCTACAGTTCTGATTTTATATCCGTAATATGAGGATTCAAAGGACTTGTCAATCTGGTCCACGCCCAGTTCCTAATGCTTCAATTGCGAGAGATAATGCAATCAAATGGAAAAACAAAAACAAATGAAAACGTGACATTTGAGTTAGAAATATTACTGCTCTTACGGAGTTACGAAAATATGACGTCATATCAAAAGTCGTTTCTGTCATGCTTGGTTCGGGGAGAGCAATACATTGCTGATGTAATCAGCAAATCCGTTCAAAGATGGCGCAAAGCTCGCAGGGTAAAATTCGAAAAAGACAACTTTTATGAACCTTGGCATCATACTTTGACAATTGCGATAATTGACACGACCTTGGCAAGCGCGGCTGCAAATACCAACTGTGTCATATTTCAGTAGAACCCAAAGTACAGGTAATGTGCTCGATTTTTCACTTGAAATCTTGGAAGAATTGTTCTACTTAACAAGAATCTAGAGTAATTTTCTTATTGATTGCTTCAGGTGCCACCCTAACTCTGCTTTCGGCTCGTATCCTCATTTTCTTCTCGCAAAATAGACTGTTACACTTTTTCCGCGCATGTAAACTTTGTGAAGAAGAAACTAAACAAATTTCCTATATATTCCAACAATGTTCAAATGAAATTGAGAAATAAACAAAGAATACTTTGAAGCAATTATTACGTTCGGAAAGTACCTCAAATAATACTACCATGACAAAGGAGATCTCTTTCAGTTGAAAAGTTCAAAAATTAAAAATTTCAGCACATCATAACTTACAACGAAGAAAAATACAAATCATGTCTTCATCAAATCACATCACTGTTTATTTTGAGATTTCTTTAGTAGCACTTCATTCATTACCGCTACACTTACCGCTGCACTTAATTCATTACCGCATTTGGTCACTAACAAGGACACTGACGGTCCAGTATATAAAAGTCGCAATGTATGAACCACCGTAATTTTACCCACCACGGCACAATATACCCCTCACTTTCCTTTTGAAGTACGGGGGTCTAATATCCTTGCGTCCCGTAAAATTAAGAGCTCTACAGCAGACAAAGGCCTTGCTTGCGTCGCGAACGCCAGGAATAGAGGAAGTGTGTTAAACCCAACCGTTCCACACGTGTGCACTTTATGGTGTAGCGTAGCCAACATTAATGGCGTTAATGCTATTCACTGCATATAAATAAAACGCAGGTTATGAGTATCTGACATTATAGGTTTCGGGTCCAGTAAATAAATGAAAGTGATAAACGCAACGAGAATGGAATCAAACAAGTATGAAACGCAGAAAGTTTCTGTCCTCTACAAATAGAACTTCGGAGTTCAAAAATTATGTGAAAAAATTGCATCTACAAAGACTCAAAACAAGTAGTACATTTTTAATTTTTTTTAAATTAAGAAGACAATTTCGTATACAGCATATTCCGATGCCACTAGAAATCCACATCCCGCATTACTTGGACTTTAATAGCCACTGCTGGACAAAAATCGATTGCATTGGCGTGGCTTAATTATTCACGATAATGAGACAGGCCATTTTTATCCCGCTCTTTATGAATCCAGAAATAAACGCAATTACGGCCTTTTGAATTAGTCAATGTTTAATAAGCCTGTCGACTCGCGTCTTTCGACGAGCAAGCCCATAAAGAAAGTTGACACAAGCAGGTGCCGACAGCAGCACTAACGATCCTACCAACAGCACCCACCGCGTAGTTCTTGTCGCGGAATATGCTTGGAAAGGCACCTAGGCCACGGGCGCAGGTCGGCTTTCAAGTTCTTCTACCTGACAGCAGGTCGCCGAACCCCACTACAACCTTGGTCCTTTTAAAAGTGCCTTCCAGTTTAAATCACACAAAGCTATTCTCGGCGTGGCCGGCGGACGCGCATGCTCGGACAGGCAGCGCGGTGGGGCCAGCACCTTTGTCGAGAGGCCTCACTCCCCTAGGTCGGCACCGCGTGGCGTGAACAACTAGGCCTAACTACATTCCTGTAACTGCAATTGCCTTGGGTGAGATATGTGTGTGGGGGGATGGGGTGGGGGAAGGCCTCGGCTCATTAGCTTTGAATCACCTAACCTCTCCATTCGAAATTCGCGAACTCTGAACTCATTGGCTGCGTTCTTTAGAAGCAATGATATTCAGGTCAAAAGAACAATTATACTCTTGTTCCTTATCATCTTCTTTTATGTTATTTATTCTTTCAATTCTTTTTTACCTGAATTTAATTCCTTCTAAATTCTTATAATTAATTAAAGATATTTTGTTTACATTCCAGCATTCCGTCCACTACACACCTGAATGAATTTTCTTCACCCAAGATGGCGGTGCTCAGAAAGTGTTACTGCAACTTTGAGTGCCATCGACAGGATAGAATCCGCAACAGGCTACTCAGTCAATGCGTCAGTTAATGCTATTCAGTATTACTTTAGAAAAGAATATACTGAAAAAGGGGCGATTTGTACAATGATTCAAAATGCTGAATTCAGCAAAATCCCACGCAATCCAATATAATCTCCCGAATCGTACTTTACTGGTTTTCGGGAACGATATAAAGCCACAATTATTGGGACCACTAGTTACACAGCTGAGGCCGCAACGTAACTACCCATAATTATTTTATTTAATGCTTTGTCCCTGATCACAGTCTCATGACATTTTGGCAGTTACGTAGAATGAATGAGGAAGAAGCACTTAAGAAATTAGAAGAGAAGCTGAAATTCTCAGATGCCTTTTGTTTATAGTGAATAAAAAAAATATTGATTTGCACATGCTATACTAAATGAACTGCGAGTTATGAACAATATGAAATTAAGAGGATGCTCTACAGACGAATGTTTATAGAATACATATACTGCTGAATAATTGTATACTTTTTAGTACATATTGATACTAATATACATATACAACTGACTATACAATTGATACTAAAACATGGACTATCTCATGACCCAAGTCTAGGTCCCAGATGTTTATTAACTTATTTTCCCCTCTGTTCCAATTCTATTGCAAACGTTAAGGCATTGTTTGCGTATTCTTATTGAAATATAGATTTTATTGTTTAGTCATATTCCAGTATTTTTGGTATGTTTGACACGGTTCAGTCAGATATTAATTCACCTCCATGTATTTTTAATATAATCGACTTGAATTCAACAACATAGTAATTTATTGTTAAGTCAATTAATTAATTGGCTCTTTTTGTTACTGAAGATAATTTTCTACGTATGTATTAGCATTTTTTCATTGAATTTTGAAGACAATCATGATAAAAATACATCTTTGTATCATCGGTATACTTATGAATCCTTCAATACTTTTGCTGAAAATTTTTATTTAAGATATTTTAATCATTTTAACGCTCCATTTTGCTTACTGACAACTAGATAAAATTATGCCAAATATAGAACCTTCTTTTCTAATTTTTGATCGTAACTGCTTTCCCTTCGCTTTTTTATACATTTAGACTCGGACCATACTCACGAGATAACACGTTTTAATCCGTTTGAACTATCTCAGTAAAAGTTCTGAAAATTTCTCATTTCCCCATTCGCCCCAATGCAATTATAGCAGCGTTAAAGTGTTTGTGGCAGTGTGATGCAGCACCACGACACAACAAAGGAGGGAACCCTATACTTGACGAACGGTTGAAGCCTCACAACCTTACCACGTGAGGGGTCCTTGGGGTCAAGTTCATAGACACGACAGTCGCACCTCATCGCCAGCCACGCCCGCAGTGTTGAGGGACTACCGCATAATAGGCCGAAAACTCGAGCGTAATAACTAAGCCCAATATCAAATTGATAGTGCTGTCAAGTCTCCACATGCAGTTTGGAAAGACCTCGTGGGTGTCAGATGAGTAATATGAAGTCGTGGTCATGACAACGTAAACGATTTCACCCAGGCCGATAGCTTTTCAGCACATCACATGACGTGCCAAATCACGCAGCAAGAACTGCCAGAGATGCGCAAACGTCGAAACTGAGTCAGCGGCGAAAAAAAAAAAAAAAATTACGACAAACAATGGAAAGGAAATGATGCTTGAAAACTGTATGACGTAAGAATATGCTGGGTGAATCTGTTGCATTTGCACGCCTAACTCTTTCAGAGTACGCATATCGTTCATGCCCACTATCCACGGAACGTAGAACCTATTTGAAAATAGTATGCCTTTGTTGAGGTAATAGAAAGTGTGTATCTCATTTATCACACAATCATGAATTCGCAGTTAGAGCTGTATAATATTGAGGTAACGAGTTGCGAAACTGTATCCTGCCCGAGTTCGCAACGCCAACTAGGACGTGAAGTTCTTGTACGTGAAGAGCGCAGATAAGCGTCTCCCGTAGTAAGCGCGCACTACGCGGTCATATTCGTCCCATAGGCCAATCGCATCTCTATGAAGAATCAAATTGGAACACACCGGTACTCCGCAGAAGGAGCGAATTTCAAACGAATAATATTTGAGAAGAAACTGATTAAAACATAATAACTCCCACACAAAATAATTGGAGTGTCCAGTATTTTGAAGAAATATTGAGACAGGATTTTATATTTTCTGATGTGATAATTATATTTTCTCCGTTATTTAAATTAACTTGATATTGTCTGATCAGCTTATCTTTGGTGTAGGTTCAAGTTCAAAAATAAAGATTTATTTTTAAATTATATTGAAAAGAATTGTAGTTATATCTAGGGGCGGATTTTAATGAAATATCATTTTTTTCTTTTTACTTTAGAACAATGCCGTTTAGTATATAAATTAATTTGTTGTGAAAAGAGGAAATTACCCATTTTTGTCTTTTTTGGCATTTTCGACGATTTTGAGTAAAGTCTTTTTCATTTTTTTGTAATTTTTAATGCATTTTCGCTGATTTCATCGATTTTAATATTTGAACGGTGCTTGCTTCAAATAATATTTAGGAGATGCAACAAATGTTCTTCATAGAATTCCTGAGTACCTATACCTGGTAGCCTATTCCATTTCTTCGCTCATACGTAATGTCAGCCATTGTACGTAATCTAATGTACCTGTGTCGCCTGTCAGCGCCACTGGCGGTTCAGCAGATTTTGGGATAATTAAATACAGAGATTTCCCGGTAAAGAACTGTCCAAACCAACAGCTTGCAAGCTTAGTGCACTTGAACGAATAGAAGAAGCCTCGATTACATCAGTTACTTATCCAACTTGAGTTGTTCATCCGAACTGGAACTGATCACATTTGTACGTCATTTTTCTTTGGTCTTAGTTCACTTTTAAAACATTTTACGAGCATTTTATTGATTATTTTTGGCGGTATTTTAGGTCATCAAAATCCATCCCTGGTTATAACATTTTGATTTGATCCTTCATATTTACCACTATTTCCACACGTTTACTAAGACATGAATTCCATAAAAATAATATTACACCTATGTGAGGTACAATAAAACCCAAATAACCTTGATATGAAAATACATCCCGACACATTCTCTAAATTAAACAGTAGAAAACTGACATCAGAATAACTAACAACAAAATTTAAAGAACTACACGAAATCAATATTATATATTCACTGAAATATATTCACTTCTGAGAATTAGCCCAACGAACAGCGTTGCCTGCTCGCCATTAACCAGTTGATGTGAAACTAAAATATTTCAGGGGCGGAATATAAAATTAACTAATAGATGCACTCAATTGCAATTCATTACATTCAGAGCTCATTGCTTGCCACGAATTTAATTACATGTATTCCAGCATCACGGGCAACATCAAGAAGTAATTAAGGGGGGTCAATTAAGCCTCGATGTGGAGTTAGCTTACCCAGCGATCGTTTAGAAAATAGTATTTGGTCATGTATTTCTTAGGTCTTCAAATGACAGCTTCCATCACAACCTGATGAATATTGTATGCGCTGACGTCAGGTCACGAACGTGTCGTGCGCATAGAGGCGACCCGACGACGACAGTGCAAGAGAGAGGAACGAAATAGCGACCGCAGCTTATAATTCTTCAAACGATGCATTGGCAAGGCGCTCTTTTCCGAGGTAACGAAACAGCTTCGAATTCTCTCTCAGTACCAACAGGACACACAACATGGGTTTGGGAGCTAAACGCAAAAACGGGAAATATAAAATAGGAATTCAGCCTTTTTACTCTTAAAAGCTGCAAAATTTTCGTGTACCACAGGTGAACGTGTACCACAGAAAAAAAAGGAAAAATTATGAAAAGGAATTCGACGCCATATCTCGATGAACGTGTATTAGGAAAAAAAATATAACTCGAACCCCAATGTATACACACTCGCACACAAAAGAATAAAGGGAATAGAAAAAAACCGAAGACGATTACTCGATGGAGGCGAGGAACGAAAACCTAAACGTGCACCTAACAGAGGAAGATTACATCCTTCAGCTAACCGACTGGGAAGCATAATCGGTAATGTCTTCACTGGCCGGTGCGCCGTACAACCCGATGTGGATTCCCGGAACAGGTGAAGGTTTTTACACGGCATTTTCCTCATCTGCTCCGGGGAAATACAAGATGAAACTTCAAGGCCCTGGCAAATCGGTTCCCCAATACTTGTCATTGAGCTATCATCAGTGTCCATTTTCTCCGTGAACAGAGAACTCTGGCGCGCCGCTCCGTTTTCCGAATTTATAAGAAGTTCGTGCACTAGCGACTTCAGATGTAATATTCTACACTCAAGCTTAATAAATGAGCACCCAAACGGCGCACACTACTGCAGAGGCAACCGCTACGGGTTTAGAGTTTGTATCCTGCGTAGGCCATCGATACTTTCGTGTTGTGACTAACTAGCGCGCAAAAAAGAGAAACAACCACTTATTTCTTAATATCTAAATCATTTTAGTATCACTGACTGGCAAATTCAAATACCAGTACTGATAATGAGAAACATCGTCTCTGCACACTAAAGTGAATAATACTAATTATTTTTCAGTTAAGACAAGACACGTTTACAAAAGTCTATTCTAACTAATACTTTTCATGAAGTCAGTTCACATTACAGCCCGTAATTAGAGTAAAGCAGTTTTCGGCCTCAAAATAAACTGTTCCGCAAGAAGAAAATCGGTCTCCAGCAAAGTGACAATTTTTGAGATCCACATGTCACGTTTCTTGTACACAGCGGACACGCACATCTCGCACAGATTACAGCACCATACGAAATGCTATAGACGTCACGTCAAGAGATCGTCCATCACCCCCACTCGTTCCCACGACCTTGAATTTCGGGGATTCGCGCCCAGCTTTCCCGTTCGCCGCGGAGGCGGGGCGGGGCGGGGCGGGGCGGCGGAGGCGGAGGCGGAGGCGGGCGCGGAGCTTCACGCAAGCGGCCGCCAGCGCAGAGTGAACGACCCCGGCGCGAGAGCGGACTTGCGTTAACGGGCTTGTCGGAAAGATCTCGTGCTGCGGACTGAGAGAGAGCTGCACGCATGATTTACGCCGCAGACGCACCTCCTCCCACAGCCTCCCCCCCCCCGCCAGCACGAGGGTCAATGGCGGCGGCGCCGCGCGAGCTGGACACGACGCAGCAGCTCCAGAGCGCCCTGGGAGAAGAAAAGACGCCATGCGGGGGACGCGAGAAAAAAGCGATTTTACGAGGGGGGAAGAAACGTAATAGAAACCGCGTTCAATACGAATGCCCAGCGCTTACAACTTTCGCAAGGGGACAAATTCTGTAGCTGCCACAACAAAATGGGCACTCCAATTTTATTGGTCATATCGCAGTTATTTCGTGGTAATAATGCACAAAATTCACCCGCCCACAAAAATCACTCGCTCATTTCTATACTTAAAAGGCCAAGATTTACAGCACAATATACATTCAACAGATCAGAGTTACAACCAACCCTTTTAAATGAAACTGCTTTTTCCTGCCAATTAAGAATACTTCGGGAACTTTACCCCAACGCAGTTCGTATTGCATCCCCACACATCATAAATTATTTTTAAAAAACACGGCACATCTCACAAACTGAATATGTACAAATGTCCATGCACTGAGTAAATTTAATTAAAAGAAGTAAGAATTTATAATTTTGAAACTTCTAAGATAAACTACGATGAACTACGAGAGTTGTACTTATTTCGGACACTCCTACGGTCCCATTAAAAATCCAACTGCCACTTTTAGAGAACCATCACAGAGTTCACCCAAACAACAGAAACCCGAATCTTGACGATCCCGAGGCCACACTTCCCACATGCATCTTCCAACAGCCTATCGTTTAATGCGCGGCGCCGTCGCTCGCGTGGGCGGGTGGGCGAATGGGCGTGCGGGCGCCCCGGGTGGCGCGCTGGCGGCCTTGGGGTTTGGCAGCGCCGCGGCAAGGCACAGCTCGGTTCGGCTCGGCCCGGCGCCGCCCCGCACCGTGCGCGCGGCAGTGGGCAGGCAGGCAGTCGCGGCCCTCTTCCACGTGCCCAAGCAGCAGGCATTCTTCGGCGCCCGCAAAAAGAATGCTTCGATGCGTCTCTCTCTCTCTCTCCTCCCTCTTTCGCCCTCTTTGGTTGTCGCTCTCGCTCGCTCTCCGCCTGCATGGCTCGTGCGCAGGTAATGTCCGCCTCTCGCGCGTCGGCACGCCGCCGAGCCCGCTAGCCAGGCAAGGCAGGCAGCCCGGCCGCCACACGTTTCCAGCCGACGCGGCTCGGCTCGGCCTAGCTCAGCTCGACCGGACAGCAGGGACGCGATAGACTGGGCTCCCCGCTAATGATCTCCATCAAGAGATTTCCCCCGTTCTCACCACCTCTCCACTACTTACGCGAAACGAGATCGCGTTGGAATCGTAACCATGACTGACGTTTTACCGTGTTATTCATTTTAACCGCATACTATACCGATATTCCGGATATCTTACTCGAAATACAATGAACTCGACATGAATTCTTTCCACGCTTATTTAATCAGAAAAGTATTATAATTCATAATACTGTTGTAAATGTATGCGGTGTAACACTATTTAGCACAGAGATTGCAACATCTTCATGAGCTTACTGTAACGTGCCAAATAAAACCTGCAAGTCAAGAAACGTGAGAATTCAGCTGACAGAGTACGGAATAGCAGAAAATCTGTCTCAGAGACATTATTCCCTTCCTTCTTTTTTTACGTTATACTATCATTAATATTACTATACATCCTTCTATAAGACAATGTACTTCTTTGAACGTTAATGCACTTCTCAAAAACCATAAATCACAAATATCCCCTAATCAACAGAACAATAAGTGGTTATGCTGAAACGTCGTAACATAACTAATTCTAACTTAATACTATGGATTTTGAACAATACATGAAAAACGCAAGAAGCGATGCCATGCGATTTTTATGGCTCATTGTGAACACGATATTTAGAGAAAATAATTGGGAGTGTTTGAAGAAGCATGTAACACCGAACATCTAACGTCGTTCTCCACCTACAGACACCTCCGACTGACCTATCAAGTGATGCAGAACTGAAAGATGTATTATATCATATCTTAAATAAATTTACGGATTCATAATGCACTGCTAAACGAACATTACCACTATATGGCGAAGGAAATAAAATCCTCTTTCCAATTCTGAATATACTGAGGAACATAGATCATTTTAGGTTTAGAAATAAAACACAATGAATCGACATAAATTGAAGATTACACTAAGCACGTTCAAGATAACATTGTAATATACAGTGAATAATAAATTCGTAAAATCTTTTGTAAAACTTTTCTTCTTTGTATGAATGTCCATTTACTACTATTATATCTCGAACTGTTTGGTTATCAACTTCGTAAAATTTTAATGACACGCCGTTTCTCCTCATAAATAAATGACAGTTCAATGAGTGAATGGTCTTAATTATATAATGCCAAAACACATTACTCTTCAATTGTGTGTAACGTTTAATAAGCAAATTACGCGCTACTCAATATATCATTCTCAGTTCCAGGAACGGGGTAAATTTTGGAAGATAACTCGGAAAACACAATAACATTTATTCACCCATAATTAATTCTTGAAAAAAGAATGACAGCGAAAAAATGAACTTTTTTTTTGAGAGAACAGATCGACGATCTAACCTTAGAAATTATATCACAGAATCATTAATATTCTGTACTGAGACTGTGTTTATCGCAGTTCCGCTTCAGAAAATTGTTTGACATACACTTTCCGTCTGAACTATTGTCACTATCTGCCTTCAATATATCAATCAATAAATTATACGTTCCTACAAGCGTTTTCCTGCACATAAACTATGATGTAGAATACAAATTAAAGCTCCGAATCTGTTATTCTGACCTGCGTAAATGTACTACGCCGAGAGCCGAGCAAGCACAAGAAAAGGCAATATCGGCAGAATATACGACCGGCAAGCAAGTCAGAAAAGAGCAACACACATTCAACACGCCTTCGCTCTGCCATAAACTACTGCCACAAGAAAATATGGAGTATTACACACATCATCCGAGGACGCGAAGCGTCAGAAAACAAACGACATTTCACCCAGAGTTTCTGCATCTCCCTAACTCTTTTTTTATATACACGTTAATTCAAATTACAGGCGCAACAAGAATTTTTCTATGAGGGGGACGGGGCTATAGGTACATATATTGAGCAGCTCACTTTGAAAAGCGTTATGCTGAATTTAAAATTTATTTTTATTTGTTAATGTACGGTTATTTTCAACATATTCAACTGGGATGTTGAATGACTTATTTTAGAAAATTAGTAAAAATTATACTTTTAATACATCATCGGCTTCAAGGAGGGGGGGCAATGGCTTACACCCCACGCGGCCTCACCCTCTACCATTCATTGCGCCACAGATTACAATCCACAACAATCAACCGAAATGTTTACTATACCGTATGTCGAAAGTAGTAGAGAAAATATTACAAATGCGTTTGAAGAAAATACGAACAGCAAATGTAAAAAGGCGTTCGGAGGTTTGTTTTTATATATATATATATATATATATATATATATATATATATATATATATATATATACACACACACACACACATATACTCCGATGATCAATTACATCACACATAGTCATTTATCACCCTTTTCCCCACTCTAGTACGCAGTTTCGTTCGGTAGGCCACAAAAACAAAAGACCTAGCCACCAAATTCGAAAAAGGATGTTCACTCGTTCTTATTCACGGAGATTGATAGAGTCGCGATTCACGATATCACGGAATTCACAAACATAACTATAATTAACCACAAATAAGTCACAGATGGTTCTACATCTATCCTCCTCGGCTCCGTGCTTTACAAGCAAATGCCTAACTTTCTCCCCTGGAGATCCGGCCTGGCGGAGGCGGTTCTCCGGAGCCATTGCGTTCGACCGGCGACGCTCACACTTGAACTGCGCGCGCGCACATTGTTCCAAAATTTGTACGCACAACTGCTTTTCGATTAGATCTTTTACGCAATAAAGCCAATGTACAAAACATCACTTCTTGTGTTGTCTCCGAATAAATCATCTTTTGCGAAACTCGATTAGACACGTTGCTAGATTCTGACAAACACTAAAAATGGCAAATTACCACGTTCGTGTATGCACAAGTTCGCACATCACTAATTACTTATTTTTGTGGCGTTCTGGATCCTACGTGACTCTGCAATGAGAGGCTAACGAAAACAGCCGCCATTTCGAATAGAAATGGCCAGATTTTTTCAGACGTTGGGAAATTATTTTGTAATACAAAATACAACAATGAGCGAGTAATATTAATACCATACGGACGATTTAGAAAATAATTAAATAAAAAATGCTTCACAAAATGATTCAAGAGCCTTCAATACCAGGACAATGTGTCCCTGATGTACGAGTTAATTGATACGTATGTGGGTAAGTTTCCGACACTTCCAAATCTGTACGTAACGATAAGTACTTTATTACTTAGAATACGCAAACCAAGTTCATATTCCTTTACCAAAAAATTAAAATTCAATGCATTAAGAAAATGATGCGAATAAATAATACATAGAGCAAGTGCTTTATTTTTGTAATTTCAATTCTCATCCCCAGGAGTATACATTTACAACGAAAAATGAATCACAATATTATCATTAAATTACAGCCTTGAAATTGAATTCGGAAACTATGAATCTTTTTCCTCCCTTCTATTAATTTCAACGACTGAATAATAAAAGCATCTGAAGAAATTCTAGTGCGAAAAAAAAAATCAGAAACAAAGTTAATACCCAACACTTAAGGTATTTAATTTTACATTTTGAATTGTCAAGGCTTGTTTCTAATGTGATCGCCAATTGTCTGTGACGTAACAATAAGAGAGGTTTAAGACAATATTTGAAAGAGGGTCTCAAATTAATAAGTACTCTACGATACTTGTAACACTTCACTCGTGAACTTCCATAAAAGACAACCAAAAAATTAAATCATAGACTCACAGTATGCCGATAACATGTAATATTTTTCAAAAATTTAATTTATCACAATAAATCAATTAGTTCGAGTGAATGCAGTTATGCGGAAGTATTCAATCTCATGTGTCCCCTCTCGTCGCCGAACTACCACTTAACTTGCTACAATTTTTGTTTAGATATTGAGCTTTGTCAAAAAAACCGTGCGAATGAAAACATTTTATCACCTGTTTAGAACATTTTATTCAACGTAATTGAAAAAGTACCTAGGCTATCTATATCAGGATTCAGAGTAAATTAATGTACGATAATTAAATACAAAATAAACTTTTTGATGGGTGAACAGTAATTTGTTTCATCAAAGAACAGATGCGCTATATACAGTCGTACAAACAAAAATAAAAGTGCAGAAAAAAATGTTCTCAATCACCGATATTTCGGTGAATAGTTATTTTATTACGGTCTTCAATCGTGCATCGTAATCGGAGCATTATCTTCAAATACAAATCAAACTTCTAAAAAATAAAATTTATAGAAGTAAAATTCGTACATGTAATCGTTAATGCCATACAATATTTACTTTACTTCTTTGGATAACGCCCTACACCCTACTTCTTTGGATAACGAAAAATCTGCCCGCTAAACTTAACACTACCGAATTTGTTACAAAAAGGGCGAGGGCGTTCACCAGAGGCGCGACTATTCGTACCAAAATCAGTAGCAAAACAAAATGACAAAACGAGGAAATTTCATCGGTCCAGTACACCAGTGTAAAACTATCATTATGCTACAACATCCAATAACAAGATAATGCATTTTTACCACATTCAAGATTCAGTGACGGGAGTTTCGTCTGTTCTGACAGGTAGGATTTAGGATTTCAGGCAATAGTCATAGACGCGTAAACAAATTCTTAGTTTTTAAAAGAAATTAATCTGCACGGTAAATATATATTACTTATCCTTTTCAGTTTAATTATTATAGACAAAATTGTTCCGACGTTTCAACAAGTTTCACGGGATCTTGACAAATAAGAGTTCGTTCGAAAGGAATGCAATGGCGGCTGCCCTGCCTAGGTGTAAGTGAAATCTACTATGAAAGTAATGCCAAAAGCGAAATTTTAACAACTAAATTAATCTTTTGACGTTCTAATACAAAACATCCTTATATAAAAGCTCTTACATTAGTAATTCTATGGAATATAGGAGTAAAAAACTAGTAATCAATACGAAATGCATGGGTCAGGATTACCAACAGAAAAAAACACAAGAGGTTCCTTCCATTTACTTGTGGGCAAACTGCTACGCACGAATTCAAAAATAATCATTCATACAGAATTTATTTAAAATAAACTTGTTGGGAGAGAAACGTTACGCCATCGTAACTTCGCAAATTACGAATAGTGAAGAACAAAACTCAACCTCACAAAAGGGTGAAATAGATTGAAATTAACAAGTTTTCCGGAGAATCACAAAGCTTTTAATTCAAATGAGAGGAAACTTCATCTTAAAATTAATGCAAAATAGAAGAGGGCGAACAGCGAAGTAGATCGACTAACATTATATAAGTATCATTATTCGTTCATTTTAAAACGTTAAAACTCCTATAATAATCTCTACATCATTTTTGCTGTACAGACAAGCAGTAAAATTGAAGTCCCTTAACAACCATTACGAAACTTTGCACTGTCACTGGTATTTCGAATCTTTGGGATGTGGGTGTATCTTTCACTCGCATTCGAGAAAAGGAGAAACAAAATTCACTTTTTAGGAGGATATATACAGAATTTCCTGACAAGGAATTTCCCTTCGCGCGGTTATTTAGCACGTCGTGGATAATTCACTCAACGTAATAAATCATATGTTTTTGATTTTGGATAATACATTTCTAGAATGACGTCTCTATTTACTAAAAAAATAAATAAACACGATGCACACACCAATTTGATCTTTTCTCTAAACGATGCTTTCTAAGCTGCAGTTATCTCCGCGCATTTTCGTCTCGGAAATGAATCAACGCATGAAAGTTATCACGGGGCACCCTTTAGAGGCAAGGGTGTTTCTCCGAAACCCTACCTGACCGCGCGAACATTTCCGGGAACTACTTCATACAGTGGACGCAATTACAGAAGTTCGAGAATAATTTGAAGGTACAGTTGACGAAACTGTATTGGCAACACTGACTTGAAGTCCATAACCTCGTTCCTTCGTGCGAACGCTCGCGCTAGTATTTATTTATCAAGACACCGTGCTTTCGCTCCTTTAGCAATTAAACGGTAAGTCGTATATTCCTGATAGAAGAGCTACCGTCCACTTAACTCATTAGTACGTAGCTCATCTATACCTAGCATACTAAGATATAATTTTTCCGCATACGGGCGTAATGTTTTCAGACCCCAAAAATCAATGATTGAACGTTGTGACCATCCAATACATACCACACTAAAAATACGAGTACAGGTGAGACATAAGTGTTGGCAAGTGTCAACGCAAAAGTATACCGCGGCATCGTCAAAGAAATATAATAATTTGAAACTACCGTCGGCCAAATTTATTATCGACAGCAGTTTCACTGAAATGTAGTCTGTAAATATATTTAATGTCATAAATATACATACAGATATTCCTGTATCACAACTAGAACGCGAATTCATAAAAACCGGAACTAGCACTATTAGAATTCAAAGTTTCAAGAAATTTGATTGATCATACCGCACTTTCAATCAGAGTAGTAGCGCTGCCGATATTTTCGCTAATTTTCTGGTAGATTTGTGGCAAATAATGCCTAGACTCACTCACAACAAATAAAATTCACAGTTGCAATCCGTTACACACACACATCTATTTCTCTTGTCGTTTCTCACGTCTCCAACAATTTCACTTTCAGGCGCACACAACGATTAAAACGAAACGTTTACACTCCTTACCTCAAACTATCGGTGAAATGTAGACGAAGTTCTTGATTATGTCGCTGTATCAGATTTGACATCCAAATGAACGCCGGCGAACTTTTTAAGAAGGGCGAAAAACACAACAAATTTCGATTTCAGCTAGGCTAGTCGTGTTAGTCACCGAGCACACTGGTGTATTTTCTTTTCTCATTCAAAATTACACTCACACGAGCACATTACACAAAACATTCACAGAAGTGCCAGCAAGTAGAGAAGCATCTTGGCTTCGCGTGGATCACCACCAACCAGTTAAGATAGACGAGATACGACAAGATGTGACGAGATCAGGCCAGCGAGCAAGGAGCTACCCCGGAGCTCAAAATTCATAAACCAATGTAACATACTCCTCCACGCCTTAAAACATACAACTCACTGCAACAGTCGAACATAGAATTTCATGCGTGGAATGCGTCAACTTGGCTGATAAAGGTTCGAAAACCGTCGGAATTGTTCTTCACATTCTTTCTCGAGATTTGAACCACACGCACACACACGATGTAAATAAAAAAACGCAACAGTAAAGTAAATGCACTACAAGCAGACGAACGCTCTGCACAACACCCGTCCCGCTCGCTAGACCTTCACTGAATGAGCACCGCGCTCTCCGCTCCGCGTCGGCCAGCCGCTGCTCGCGCACTGCGCATGCGTCGGGTGGGGGAAGGAATGTTGTTTTGTGCTGTGATGGGGAGAGAGACTCAGGGGCGCTCTACAGCCGAACTGAAAATATCGACTCTTGAGGTTCTCTCTGGCGTAGCGCGGTGGGCGTTTCTTGTTTAATACGGAAATGTGGAAATTTATCGTTTCGCACTCGATGTTTAGTCCGCGATTTACTAAGCAGTAAACAACGAATAAAGGAGTTGCGATCGGTAGAAGAAAAATGTAAGTCGCCATATGGTTTCACTCTCTTCGCGAAGTGTAGCATAGGGTGAGACCCTTCGTGTGTAAAGATGAACTAATTAACGGAATTTTATTATCAGTATAGGTTAATGAAATGAAATGAATTATTACATAAATTCTTTGATAAATTACTGTTCTCACAAAACCATGACATTATTGGATAAATTATTTCATATTAGATGAGTTTGGCCACAGAGTTTCTTTGACAGTCACGAGTTTTCAAACATTTAGAAATAAAATTACAGAATCATCTAATTATAAACTTAAAAGTTTTTATTCTTCATTAACCAAACACGGCGAACATTAACCAAACCAACGAACTTAGGTTAATGAAGAATAAAAACCAAAGTTTGTTGTGCCCAAGACACATTGCATAATGAGGAATAAAAACTTTTAAGTTTATAATGATATGATTCTGTGTTTTTATTTCTAACTTTTTGAAAACCCGTGTCTGTCAAAAAAACCTCTGCGGCCAGGCTCATTTAATACAAATGAATAATAATAGTGACAAACAATTTTCTGTTTTTATGGATAAATGATTGAAGAGTTGTGACTTTTCGGAAGAAACAATGAATGAGATTTCACCTTAATTCTATCCGTGAAGAGGAAAAAGCGAAACGAAATAACTGATCGGAGGACGAGTTTTAGGTTTGAACACCTGCGGCGGCGGCGATGGTGTATCGGTTAGCGTATCGGTCTGCTATACCCAAGCGGGTTCGAACCCTATCGAAGCCGTGGATTTTTAAGGGCGAAAAAATTCCTTCGTACGCCTTCCTTCCGAGGGGAAGTAAAGCCGGCTGTCCCATGTTAGTACATTTACTGCATGTAAAAGATCCTCAAGCCTAAATGATGCCTCTGAGCTAAATTCAAATCGCCTGTTTCGTCGCCCAAGTAATACCTTCTTTCTCCCATGGTTGGTGAATGGAGCGTAACGAAATTTGCGTGGTCAGACGGAAGAGCCTCATGGCCTGAATCTCGCCACGTAAAATAAGGCAAATTCAATTCACCTACAATCTAATATATATATATATATATATATATATATATATATATATATATATATATATATGCATTAATTTAGCGAACAGTTATTATTTATATTTTTATTCATATTTTCTTTGAAGACAGGAATACATATGATTCGAGTCTATTAGTTAATAAACATCGAAAATTGCAGTATTTTTTTATGAAGATCCCTCTTACAGTTTGCAATGTCTCTATTATATTAAGGAAAGGCTAACTTCATATTAATGTTATACTATTTATTTATTTTACGTAAAAAAAAAACAAGTAAAAACTGCGTATGACGTGCTATGGGGAAAAGTGAATTGTGTGCACATTTTCAAAATTCTGTGATCCCTACACTAAGTCATATACTACTTACTAAGTCAAATACTAACTTTTAATTTTTTAGAGGGTTTTGCTGGAGTAAGTTATTGGCGATTTGATGACAGAAGATGGTGGTTTTATGACACGTGATGGTTTTATCCATAATGAATTGCATGTAAGCGCACAACACAGAACTAAATATGCATGTTCTGAAAAAACGTTGGTTTTCCCTCTTTTTGTTACTTATTCCAGGGGAAATCGCCTACCCACATTGCAGTTTAAGCGACCCGAGTTTTCGGAGAGCGGATAGACCTAGAGCACTGTTCCAGGATTCTGGAATCAACCTCGCGACATGTTGAAAGCAGTGTTTGTTATAACTTTGAATCAGAAATTTAAATAATTTGTATTTCCGATTATTCATCTGTTTCTTTTTTATCAAAGAAATCACGTCTTACAAGAAAAGGGCCTTACTTTTGTTTGAATCTACTGTCATGTCATGTCTAATGTCACGTAACTTCGCGTACATTCTTGAGAGTTATGTGTTCTGAATCAATGTCAGTGCGTTCGTGGTACGCAGACTAATTTTGAAATTGATTTGCTATGATATCTGAGCTTTTACTTTCTATACGGATGAGATTGTATACAATAATTATCCTGGGATGAATGGATCATTGAGAGAGAACGATGGAATGGAAGACAGAGAAAACGGGAGACCTTTCAGGATTCCTACCGCGAACCTGTTTTGTCCACCGCCACAAATTTCACACGGTCTACCATGACAAACTACGTGCGGTGACGGAATATGAACCCCAATATCCAGAAACAGAAGGGTAGCGCGCTGTCCACTACCGTAGGCTATGAAGAATCGCAAAATAAACGTTGGCAACTTGGAACAACTCAAGATTTGACGGCGCTAGCAATTCTCTGCTCCGCGGTAACAGAAGCAGACTCCGCGCGTGCGATTGCAGCGGAGTTGCCCGCTGCTGTTGCTGCGAGCGCGCGGTGTGCGGGAACGATTTTACCGGGATGGATGTCCCGCAGCCAGAGTGGAACATGGAGGGACCTCTCGTCTCCGGGCAGAAGCGCCCGTCGAAACGGCCTCGCGGTCCCCAGCAACAACAGCAAAGCTGCAAGGCGTCGTGGAGAGCCCGGCCAGCAGTCGCCAAGCCTGCGCAACAGCCAAAAGAAGCGTTGCTGATATAAAATATAAGGCAGTTTAACAATTGCTGATGTTAGGGGGTTTCGCAGATTTTAGAAAGAAGATAAATTAAGCAATGAAGCATTCACCTATATATACACGAGTGTTCATTACAACATTTTTCTAAAATACACGTAAAATGGTCTATATCCAATACTTGTAGAGAACAATAGTTCTCCATGCAACAGAATATTTGAAAAATAAAGAATTATGCATGTTATTAACAATGGCCAACGATACTGATACCGCTTTTATTTCGTTTTTGACACTACAAGCCCAAGCAGCTACACACTTCATTTAAGAACCAGTGTTATTTGGTAATAAAGAAGCATGCAAAATCGGCCTAACTAATTTCTGGAAAGTCTGTATTTCTGTTCGAAGAGGCTGTATTCCTGAACTGCAACACCTCAAGTAATTCGTATTACGTGTAGCTGAGACTTAAGAATAGAAAGACAATCAAGCTTGTCAATAGAAGACATCATGCTTTCAACCAATCTCAACGTTAAGGATACGGAGAATATACAAAAGACAAGAAATACCCTATTTGTACATGAAAGGTTCATTTTAAGAATTTTTCTTCTGGCTAAATAAATTACTAGTAATTCGAAACACACTACCTCACATAATACAACGCTTGCTAGTACAAAAAAAATCAGATTTGGTTTCGTTATATGTGTGATTTTTACCAGTGCAATGTCATGTCCAATTCGCTTCTAGAACACAACAATTTGTGATATGAGATATTCTTGATTATAATATCAGAGATTTGTTTGATTTATGTTTATCCTCCAAAAGCATTGGCAATAAATCTTCAATGTATTACCTATATTTTACTATTTAAAGTGTAGCTATATCATACTAATTAAAAATAAATTCGCAATGAATTTTCTTCTCTGAGCCGTAAAATTGAATCGCATAATTAAAAAAAACATACGTAATTAATTTATATATTATTAGTCATTAGTTTTAATAGGGATACTTTGATCCACTTGCATGAACTCGAGTATTTCTCTCAGGCACTTCACCCACAAAGAGAGAGAGAAAAGTGGGTAACGTTTTTGCAGATTTTTTTAGAAAACATAAACCTGTGGCGCAGCCGATAACTGCACGCATACCTCTCACCGAGTATTATTACAAAATACTACGACAAGTAAGGGAATTAAACGAGGCCCTGCTCTCTCCTGCATATAATAAGGCTGTTGGTTCGGGGGGTGGGGATGGAGAAGAGTGAGGCCGCAGGCGGGCGGCGGCGAAAGCGCAACAAAGAAGAAGTCGAAAGGGGTGGAAAAGTGGGGTGAGGGAGCAGCCAGACAACTGCCTTGCACAGAGAACACGTGAGATATGGATTGCGGAAGTGTGGAAGTAAGAAGAAAGAAAAGATACAGAGGCGAGACGAAATGTCTAAGGAAAAATTGGTGTAATAGCGAAGAAAGAAAGCAGGTAAAAGGGAGGAGACTGGAGATGAAAGCAGGTCCAGAAGACGTGGTAGAAAGAAAATGCGAGGAGACGAGCGGGTGCAATGGGGTGTAGAAATAATGGGACGTGAAACGCTGAGAGGAAGAACTGACTAGACGTGACGAACGGCAAAGTAGAATTCCGTCTCTAATAGTGTCGAAGATGCAGAAAACGAATGTCGAGAAACGCTGCGGACCGGGACCGCAGAAAAGCGAGTGGTGGAGTCGGCGGGGGCGTACTGAGGACGAGAGTCTGCGAGATGCAAGGCAAGAGCGGCCCAGCGGGGAGCAGCGGGGGCGAGAGAGGGGCAGCTAATGGCATGCAGGCGGCGCGCCGGGGCAGGTGCTGTGCGCCCTCCGCCTCCGCCGCCCCCACCGCCCCCACCGCCCCCGCGCGGCTACGCAGCGCTTGGTTTACGCGCTTGCGTATGCAGCGCGTGCTCACGAGCGCCATGTTGGCGAAGCGAGCTAATGGTCGACTGAGGCGCGCCCTGCGACGAGGAAGTTTCTCCGTGGGAGATAATCGAAAATCAAGCAGCGCACCGGATATCCGAATGATGATGGGTCCCGTCGCCACTGCGTCGCCCGTCCCCGACACGCCCACTCCGCTTTGTCCGAGCGACACTCGACGCCGCTTCGGAAATTTTAGCGACGAAACCAAGCTGTGATACGCTTCTCCATTGCCGAACATCCACCTTCCGATGGGTGGATTCAAATACATTTTACGCAGCGATGTGATGTGATTTGATTTAAGGGCCACTATCTTATTTTCAATAAACATGCTTTGTTACATCAGGTATTATCCTGAGACATAATTTTTGAATTTCCATTAAAATATTAATAATTTATCGTGTATATCTGAATACTGCGTCGAAGACTTTTTTCCGTGGGAGATAATCGAAAATCAAGCAACGCAACGGCTATCCGAATGATGATGACTCGCCCTATCACGCCCACTCCACCTTGTCCGAGCAACATTCGACGCTCCTTCGGAAATTTTCGCGACACTTCAAGTTGTGATACGCTTTTGGAATCACTGCCGTCCAGCCACCTTCCGTGTGGTCGATTGAAGCATATTTTACGCGGCGATGTGATGTGATATGATTTAATAGGTACTGTCTTATTGTAAACGCACATGCTTTGTTACTTTATATATTATCGTAGGACATTATTTATATTTTTCAATTAAAATATTAACAATTTAATGTGTACGTATTGAATACAAGAAAGAATCAATTAATGTTTCCATAAGGTAGTCTCGTCGGTGAAATTGCATATGTCATGCCAACGTGCATATTTAACAATGGCCTTCATGATTTCTAAGAGAACACCTGACTTATCACAAAAAAGCAATTCATTGGATTAAAGGGTAGCGCAATTTTCAGTCTCATTTTAGCATGAAGTCCTGGAAAATGTAAAGAACCGGGTAAAGGAAATCTCGTTACAAGCGATGTGTCTGAAATAACACGACAAAGCAATGTGATCGCCAGAAGGCATCACTAACGGTGGTTTTCAGGAGCTCGTGTAGGTTGTAGCATTGAAAAACATTTAGAAAACAACTCCTGATGCACGAATTAATCTGATGAATGCGGCGGCGATACTGGGGAGGCACCTGGGCGTCGACTTGGTTCGATATGCATTCAAGTCAAAAATCTGCTTCTTGCAGCACACCTCGTGGTTTAATATGTCCCTGTACAAAAGTTAAAACAAAACGTGCTGTACTGTTTGTTTTCTGCATCTATTTGGTTACCTTATTTCGTAAGTATCCGCACAAAACTTCCAGATTACGGAGGTTTTAGTATTTTCGTTAAAATTATTGATTCATTTGATTTTCCCTATTTGAGTGTGCTAAACGTCAGAAATGTTTTCGAAACCACCGTCGCCGTAAAGAAGTAAAAAAATAAAGTTTTCATGAATTTTATTTAGACTATCAATTTTAGACATTACTGTCAATTGTCCTACACGAAATATATCTAAATCCTGAACAACAATAGATCATTTATAATACATAAAAATGCCTGTACTCGTAGATATCGAGTACATTCATTGGAATTATTTAACAGATATCACAAAGATCAAAATCTAACAAATGTGTGAAACACAAACATCATCCATTACATTTTACGTGTAAAGGCAGAGTATATACAAAATGTAAATTATCAGTGAGAAGTATATATAATAATATATATTTCTCACTACTTAAACATAATGTTATGTCCTTGTTATAACATTTTCCCTCAAAGAATACGGAAAGTATACGGATGACTTATCAAATGCATGTATCATCCGAGGTATTGGAATTTATTTTAAAATCGCGAGCACTCCTTGCTATACCTTCAAAGACTGCCATGTAACTTATGAGTTCCGGGCATATTTTTTCACAAAAAAATATTTTCTCAAGAAAGTCTGGAGTTCAGAAAAAAGAGAATTGATGGGAAGATTTTGAGATCTAATACAATAATGGAAAGCAATGGGAAATGTTTCCAGAATAATAAATAACAGGTATTTCGTAGATTATACTGCCCTAACAGACGATAAGTGACAAATAAAGAATGCGTCAACAATGTTCCGGGAAAGCAAATAATTCCCCCCCTACGGGAATTCTGTCCAAATATTTCATTGTTCAAAATTAGTCATTTGAATTTCGAGCACATGTAGCTGATTCATTGCTCATTAATTTCTCAGAAAAGTTTATTTCTTATTAAAAAGGGAAAGCAAATTATCAACGGCCGTATGACTTTCAATATTTATTGTTATAAACTTCTGAATCTGTTGTTTCCCAATTTTCATTATCCAATATTTTCAATGCATGCTTAAATGGGGGAAGCTTCCGAAATATTTGTTATAAAAACAGCTTCATATCCACAACAGGAATTATTAAACCATGATCTAACACCCATTTTACTTTCTCGTATACGCACGTATACACGGAGTAATATACGGAGTATAGAAAAAGTTTCATAAATCTGCGGAAAATCGATTTCGAGATTTCAATGGAAAGACACGTTTTGGAGTACCTTCATGCTCAAAATTGTTGTTTTCAAAACGTCTATCCGTCTGTCGTCTGTGAACAACAGTCGCGCCTAAACTATGCGTAGGATGTTTCCCAAACTGAATAAACACCGGTCGACCTGGCCGCCCTCGAAGTTCTGTGGGCAATTTCAAAAATTTCTCAAAAATGGCCTCAAATTTTTTATTTACATTTCTTGTAGGAAAGCAGTGAAATACACTACACAGTAAAATACTAAAGGTAGAATAGGTCCCATTTTCATTGTTAACATCGAATTTTCGAAAATTACAAAAGTTTGTAATTTTTTCGGCCTGTTCTTACAACTAGAAAATTGAAGATAGAGATTTTTCTTTCAAATTAAATTTGTTCTCCTTAATTCGTTCTTTCATTAAGGTCAGTTGCATTTTTTGAAACTTTCTGTAGTTTTCGAGGAATAATGCGTGAAATATGTGCAATATTAAAAAATAACAAAAATAATTTTTCAATTTTTTCTTTAAACTTTTGATAGGGATAGTGATAAATGTGTGATATAAGATGACATAAACGTCATTTTCTGCCGTTCTTCTGTTTTCCCCCCCAAAGTTACAAAAATGTATTTTTCACATCTCTCTCGTGTCGTTAATATTTACATTGGTGGCGATTTGTATACAATGTTGCATTAATAGGAACATGTGCTTTAAATGATGTCTTATAAAGTTCTAGATAACTCAAAAGTTTTCTGTGAAAAGGAGCTCAAATTTCTGCATTTTCAGAAATGCTCAACCGCCATTTTCTCAAACAACGGCTCCATTTTTCTTCCACCATTTTGTACGGATAGTGCTAAATTCACTGTATAAGATGAAATAATAATCATTTTGCTGTATTCTTTTGTTTTTAAAAATTACGCAAATGTATTTTATTTTGAATTATTCCTCACGGCGTTAATAGGCACATTTCCAGCAATTTGTTCACATTTTTCCATTTGTGAGTAGATGTGCTTCAAATTGACTCTGCATGAAGTATCTCGAAAACTCAAAAGTTTTCTATGAAAAGGGCTTCAAATTTCGCATTTACAATAACGTTAAAACGTTTTATTAAAAACGGCTCCAAATTTTTCTAAGAAAATTCCATAGATTACGAGGATTTACTCTTCTATAATTTTCTATTCTTCTATAATTAAGAAGTATTTCGGTTTTACTATTAAGAAACCGAAAAACGGAGAAAATAAAAGAAATGACGGCGAAAGATGGCATCTGGCAAGGGGGTGCGGCAAGGCCAAAAAGCTAGTCCAGGCCAAAGAAATTAGAAAGCAAACTAGTACGAGAGGGTCTGTGCCATTTTGTGGCACCACTATTGTAAGTTTCTTGACGATGGGAAACTAGTGGTGGTAAAACAGCCCTTACTTTCTCGCCCGTACTTTCATGCAAAATTAGGCGAAAATATTAAAATTTTCGAAAAATTGTACATGAGCTTATTTCGAAATATAGCTTTAAGGAGTAGATTTCATTAAGGGAAAAAAAGTGTCTTCCTAATTGTGGTTGCAGGAAGACGCCGAAAAAGTTTTGAATTTTTTCGATTTTCGAAAATTCCGAGTTTTTAAGGAAAATGACACCTGTACCATTCTCTTAAATGTACTTCACACTATCCAATAAAAAAACTTAATAAAAACAATGGAGCCATTGTATTTGAAAATTTGGAAGATGTCCAAGGGGCTTCATGTAAAGTATTCCCCAAATTTAAAAATCGGTTTCAAATTCCATAGACCACGACGTCATCCAGAACAACTAGGGAATATTCTATATATATTTGGATATATTCATTCTATTTTGGAGGAAATCAAATGAATAGGTTTTGCCGCTAGCGTTGTTCACAGACAGACGGACGAACGACCTGATGGAAAGACGGACGGAAAGACGGAAAGACGGACGGACGGACGGACAGACGGAGGGACGAAAGAACGAACGAACGAGCGAACAGACGGATGGACAGACATACGTTTTGCTGTTATTCGATTTTTCGGTATCAAGGACTCACAAAACATGGATTATGGCTACACCACGCGTTAGAGGATTTTTTTCTGAATTTAGCAACAGGATTTATCCACTTTTTCGTTACGTGGGATCTGTAATAGTTTTTCTGCTGAAAATTTTCCGTTGTTTCACGCAGAATTACATAACTTTCTCTCTACTGCGTAAACGGTAGCGAGAAAGTAAAAAACGATCCTGTTTGACATTGAATTGAAGTCGCTCTTTATGATCAAGTAGACCTTACATTGTACCTTAATAATCGTTCACGATGAGTAGAAATACCAGAAATACCTTGTGTTATGAACGGACCTTTTTTCATCATATACGTTATTCAATGCCAATGAACTAGAGGAGTCCAACAAGATCTATTCTTGTGGTTTTCGTTACATAAGTAAATGGAATGTGATATTCCGTGAAAGAAAAGGATTTCTCTTTCAGAAGTTATGAGTATTGTAAAAATGGCTGAGGATAGTGCCATCTCGCAAATTCGAAATTGGTTTCATAGCAATTACCTGATGAAGGGAACAGCGTATCAGCGTATTTTAACATATCTGAAACGAACATTCAGAAACATTTTCAAATCCAAAACAAACACTATTGATTCTGGAAAAAGACACAACAGTTTTAGGCCTTTCGATTCAATCAAATTTGAACGAAAAAAAAAATTAGTATTACCAAACTGAAATTAATAGTACATCCTATTAGTCTTTCATGATCCTCACCAATTCTGGTAGCGTACAACTGTGTGTACATTTTGAAGATATCCATTGTCGTCTGAGGTACAGCATTTTGGAGAAAATCAACGAGCACTATTCAGACATTCAGAGAGCAGCAATGAATTTGTACAGATACGAAGGTACAAAGCCATCTTCGTGCTCATTGCCGGTCCTTATTCATCAATGTTGTTATAGTGCCATTGCCATATACTTATTTTCTAAACAGTAGTTTTTGTCAGAAAGGATTTACTTAATGGAGAACGTGCCGTTTTGACCAATCCGGTTGTTTACTATAATCGTAGTACTACTTCCATTCATCAAATTTCAGTTCAAGAAGTTACCATCAAGAAGCTATGTTTCATATTTCAAAATACGCATATTTCATAATTTTCAAATTTGCGTTGGCGACTGATGATTTTTTTAAAGTAAGAATGTAATTTGTAATTATATGACTAGATGTTTAAAATACAAAGGAAATATGTACAGCGCTGTGTGATTGAATTTATTATACACGATGTTTATAATGTACTGCAAGTTGCCTCACAATATTGAACCACAGACAACAGTAGAAACGCACCAGGGCAATGTAATCTGGAAGACGTTTTTGGAATAGTCTGTATTCAGAGCAAACCAAAGATCCCCTCTTTGAAGGTAAAGCAGTCTTGCGTGGGATTCGTGAAAATAGTGCGTTTCTCTGTTTAATCGGAAAACGATCAGAATTTCTTTGATTTGAGCTTCATTATCGACAACGAAATCACTTCATGAAAGCGGATAGATGACAGCCCTACATTTTTATAACACTTTCTGCAATTCCTCGCCTAAATAGCCATATGAGTCGTCTACAAATAACTATATATAATTTTAAGTAAATAAAAATCATTAAAATATATATGTAATATGTGGATAAAGAATACAATCTGCACATTTTCTTCAGCTCCGGAATTCCTACTCTCTCGTTTTTATTACAGATAGTTAAATTAGGATAATCGTAAGAAAGAGCGTTTTTGACAAAGTTTAAAAGAAATATTTGTAACGGCAAACGGGCTTAAAAGTTTATACAATTCTGCTGCTGACAAAATAACTAAACTATTTCCGCAGCCAGTAAAAACAGATTGATTGATTTGATTTATTTAAAGTCGCATCAACTACATATGGTTATTAGCGACTACTTTTATAATTACACAGTCAGTACAAAATAACACAATAACTCAGAATTATACATATATGGTTAAATACTATTATAAACTTCAATTTCTCTTATAAAGCTAATGAATTTAATGCGCTGTTCTTTGAGTAAAAACAGAAAACGTGCGCACTGAGTGAAAACTACATTTACTGTCCAGATAGAGGCCGTAGTGCCGTGCGAGTATGCAAAACTTTTCGGACACGATTTTCTTTGTATTTATAATTATTACTTTTACACTTATATGTAAAAGCGCAGGTGCTATCAAATTTTGAGACCCCATTAACAGGGTGGATGATTGCATTATGTTGTCACCACTATCTTTGTAACGTCTAATCCGTTCTTAGTGCTTTTTGGTTTTACGGGAAATGTAATACATACTTCTTCTACGAATACTCTTACACACATTTTTATATCTTCTATCGTATTTTAGTTAAAATACATTATTTGACCTTATGAAGTAAAAAGATGTTCTGGAGATAAAAAAGATCTCATTCAATTCCAATTTTGGAAACGTTTCCCGCGCGACAATCACGGATTTTAACGAAATGTATACCAAGTTTCACACATCACGTATGAATTTTTGTGAAGTTGTAGCTTTATAGTTCAAAGAGTTTTGTAGATATAGCGGTTTGTTTAACCCCGTGAAGCGTCATACATTATGACTATTACATTTTCGAAACTTTGGGAAATAATATTTGCTTCTCCGTTTTTGCTTAACAAATGAAACTGGTAATATTTGTTCTCGTGTAATATAAACTACTTGAAACGGCAAACGAGCTTAAACGCAATTCAATGGTACTAATTTCACTTTTTCATTATTAATACACAGTGGGTAAGTTGCAACAAAGTCATCTAAAAATACTGTTAAGATATTCCAGATTTTATCACTGAATAGCTTCATTAATATTCGAGTACCAAATATGAAACTTGTTTCTCAACATTGTTTCTAAATGCATAATTTCTACCCCGTAGCTTAAACCATTTCTTTACAAATTAAGTGTAAATTTGATAATTTTACATTTACAACACATTTATTACCACCATCAAACTGGCGAAAAAATTATTTTCAAAATCGATCAAAAACATTATTCAATATTCAATCTTCGCGCGATGCGCAGTTGTAACCTCGCGCAATATGTTTATGGCGAGCTGTGTTCCATTGTATCCAAGAAAATCGACAATGCACCGGTTTATTGTTCCAGGGATCCGAGGTAAACGGCAAACTGATGAATCTTTCAGTCAAGCGCGAGAGAGGAGCACGCTACAGCTTGCGAGTGCATCGGACTTAACCTCGAAAAATGCCAATAAAAACCCGAAAAGTCTAAAAGCGGATGTAGAAGTGATCTCTTCTATTGCTGGCTAGTAAAAATATATAGAAATAAATTATTAATGCGTTTATATAATAATGAAAAATGTTGAATAATCTACATATTTTATACCTTTATCGTGTTTTTCTTTAAGAAAACTTAAATACAATAAAAAATTACATGGCCCCCATCCATGGTTCTACCCACCTGGAATTTATACGTTTCGTTGGTTCTGTATACTATGTTTCTTAACGAAATAATTACTAACTTAATAACTATTATGGTCAGGCAAAAAGTAATGCCTCCTATTTTTTATACTTAAATACAAGTGAAAAATTGGAATTTGGCACTATTCCTCAATCCTCCTCCTACAATGCACTGCAGTAGTAACATTCTGCGTCAACATGTGGCAGCACAGCAATCGTTTGAAAAATGGCCGACATCGATGTTCGAGAGAGACAGCGTTGTGTGATTGAGTTCTTAAATGCAGAAGGTGAAATACCTATTCGCATTCGTGAAAGACTGAAAAATTGTTTAAGGTGATGCAACTGTTGATGTCAGCGCTGTTAGATGAATTGTGTCGCATTATCTCCCTCACTTCAATTGCAGTCATCCAGCCGGTCACCACGAATGATGTCATCAACTTGTTAAATGTTGCGTGGAGTTACTGCAGTCACCGACCTGCCGCTCGTTTTTTCTTCAGCCAACGGTGTTTGCCCTTCAGCTTCGTTACATAGTGTAACAGTGCTGCCACATTTTCACACAGAAAGTTACTACTGAGGTGGATTGTAGAAGTTTTGGAGAACTGTCAAATTCCAATTTTTCACTCAACTAATTGAGGCGCTCAGAATATTAAGGGCAGATCCCAACCGAAATTTGTTTGTAGAAAAATGATCTTTTCTCTTTTCGTTCCCGTTTATTTTCTGGACTCTGGAAAAAAAAATTAAGGTAGAATTTGAGGGTTTTGCTTTATCTCAATTCGTTGGATATTGCAGCGTAGGATAGGTGTATGACAGGAATTTACCGTCATACTTATAACTGAATGAGTCGATTGGGATCTGTTGATATTATCCTGAGCGTCTCAATTTTATTTTGAGATTTTCTCCCCCATAGGTCACATACAGTTTTTGACTGTTTTTGACTAAATAAATAAATAAATTTAAGTAGGAAAAACTAGATATTAGTTTTTTACTGACCTATGTAATTTATGTAAATAAGAAAACACTTCTTTGAAAGTTATTACTCGATATGAGTCTTGAGACCTGACGGGAGTTCTGAGTCAATACCCTGAGCCCGAGCAGGAGGTACCTTGCAGTTTTACATTTACAGTACCTTGCCATATTATTAGACCCAAGCTGTATAATCACAATTTTCGGCTTTCCCTTGTTATAATTATTAAATTATTTTACGTACAAGGCCATGTAGTTGTTGTTTTGAATTTTATACATACTTTCTTAGAGTTTGTAACTCTGATCATATATTTTTGTTAGTTGAGGACACTTTTCACTGAGTAAATGTCTTATAATCTAAAAGACAGCGTGACAATTGGATCGTAAAACCCAAGAGTTTGTCATGATTACACAAGTTCAAGTTTATTCAAATTTCTCAAGGTAAGTACTTTGTTAACAGTTGTACAATGTTTGATGTATATATTAAGAAATGGTTGAGGTTTGTGATGTTACAATTTTCAGAATGAGGAAAAGGAAAGATTTGTCTCCAATGAAAGTTGCTCGAATTGCCGGCTTGTTGAAAGCTAAAAACATGACTCAATATCAAGTAGTTGTACTAGTAGGAGTTTTACGTAGTTCAGTAAAAAAATATAAAAGAAAAAATTGATTTGGATGATTATTTAAAAGCTAAACGCAAAGGTGCATGTGGTCGTCCTAGAATAACATCTGAGAGAAGTGACAGAAAAATTTCGAGGTATTTGCATTACAAATGGAACAATGTATTTAAAATTCCTAGCAAAAGAAGTTTCTGAAGCAGGCATTCTAGTATCACAAAGAACAATTCACGAAGATTAGCTGAAGAAGGTCTAATCAGTCGAAGACCAGCACGCAAACCGCGACTTACACCAGGCATGATTACAAAACGTTATCAACGGGCACAAAAATGCAAGAGTTTCACGACTGATGAATGGAAAAAGTGATTGAATGATATATGTTTTTCTTTAAGTTTATATTTTAATGTTTATTTGTACTTAGTCTGCATATATTTGATATTTTACAGGTGAATTTTTCAAAAGAATAACTTTTCCAAGTAATGGTCGAAAAATGTAAGTTTGTCAGGCAAAGATGCCATGAGAAATACAAACCAGAGTGAATTATTACAACCATCAAATACCCAGTCATGGTATGGTCTGCAATCAGTTTTAAGGGTTCAGGTCTCATTGCGTATTGTAGATGGTACAATGAATGCTGAAAAGTACGAGGAAGTGTTAAAAACATAACTACTTCCTTAAGTAGAAAAGTGGTTTAAAAAACGAGAAAAGCCTATTTTCATGCACGATGGTGCATCATGCCACACAGCCAAACGTACAAAGATATTTTAGCTGAAAAAAATTACCGTTCTCGACTGGCCAGGAAATTTTGCCGACATCAACCCTATCGCAAACGTTTGGAAGTTCATGGAATCGAAGTTAGCAAACAAGCACCTACTACCAAACGAAAGCTGATTTGGGTACTCACTAACACTTGGCAACATAGCCTTGAGATAAAAATGAAAATTGAACCGTGTATAAACAGTATGCCTCATTGTATTCAAGCTGTGTTGGTTGTTAAAGGGGGTCACACAAAGTACTGATTCAGACAAATAGTTATTTTCAATGTAGTGATAACTTAATTACATGTAAATAATTTTATTTTTCACTAAAAGTGACATTTTCACCTATTACTTGAGTATTTAATGAAAAACGTCCCTTGAAAAAAAAACATCGTATTGGAAATTATGAAAACATTATTTTTATGCTTGGGTCTAATAATATGCCATGGTTCTGTAGTAAGGTGTCAATGAAAAACAAGTGAAAAGAGAAACCGCCTATGAAAAATGTTGCTCGCTCGTTTGTCACTATGACCTGTTCTAAGAAGCAAAGCAAGATGACATTTCAGCATTTATTGAATGAATCAAAGAAAACTAGATGTGAAACCTGGTAGAAATAGGTGATATGTAATAACTATTTCCTTATTTCTCAGTTCTTTACTCGGCAAAATAAGGACAAATATTTGGTTTTAAGCCGTAGCATAACACACGCTGTTAGCTGATCAAATTCAAAATTAATGTATATTAATGGCTATCTGATAATCTAACGAATATTTAGAATTGTTAATATTCTGTTTGCAAGTGTATTTCCAGAAAATTTGTTCCTTGCGTTTCGTTTTACTTTCTCGTATCATAATATATACGAAGTACACACGTATTATACAGAACGTTATCAAATGCAGCAAAAAAATGGAATGGTGTGCTTTTATCGAAAATACAACCCTAATACAAATCAATGTTTTTGAATGTGAATTCAAAACGGATTTTTTTAAATTTTTGAGGGAACTTCATATGAAACCGTCTAGAACATTTTCATTTTTTTTGCAAAAATGACACCAACGTTTTCTTTACTTTTTTTCACAAATAGGACTCATATACATATGGTTTAAGTACGATTTAATTAAACACCTTTAAAATTTGGAAAACTGCGAATTTACCAAAATTGCAAATACCTCTTTTGCTGAAGGAATTTTTCTAGATACGGTTAAGTAATTAGTGGTATACAAGTTGCAGCGTTATATGAGTTACTACGGGTAAATATATGCAGTTGAAACGTCAATTGTTTGAGTGCTATGATAAGCCAAAAGTAATTCAACTTTTTGTGAAATCAATATTTTTGCCGGTTGTATGTGTGTTGCTATTCATTTGATAAATATGACTAAGAATTTCTGAGTTTCTGTTTCTAAGATACGTTTAGATAGTTCGATCTAGAAAAATATCAAGAAACCATTCAGGTCTTGTCAATGATGACAATACATTTGAGGAGCAGAAACAAAGAGGTACTAATGACATTTCTAAAAACAATTATGTGAAATTTTGGTAAGTAAATGCATGTAAAAGTTTTGAGGAAAGGGATTTCCCTTCGACTGCCAGAAGTAACAGAGTTACACATGGAAAATTCAATAAAATGTTAATAATTTTACCACAAATGCAGTAATATTGTTTGGGTTAATTAGATGACACAACAGTTTGAGTATTTGGCGACTTTAACAACATAGATATTATAGTAAACTTTGAAGATGAATTCACAACAACACGCTCACAAACTTCTGCTGTAAACCATGACACAAGGGCTGGATATAGTATTTATATATCATATGAGGTTATTTGTGAGGGACGAACGCAAGTCGTAGATCCCGACTTTTTTTTTTGGGGGGGGGACTCCGATACCCGCCCTTTGAAATCCCCGGCGCGGGTCTAGGGGATCGTTTTCGAGCAGGCGTGCCCATGGGCGTTCCCTCATACACCTGGGTGTGATTCTCACTTTCTTTGCCAAATGTCGGTCTACTATATCCGAACTGTCGGGTTGGGAGAACGTGGGATCTTGTTAGGTCAGAACATTGCCGGAGGGATTAAATTTTGCATTGCACATGCCAGAAGCCTGCCATGATCCCTGTAGAATTTTCCGTACTTCGAAAATTTTCTGGTCATATTTATCAGATCTTATTAGTCGGGATCGAAATCACAGGCTTGTGGTTCAGATGCCGGCAATCTACCACTCGCCTACCGAAGTCGTAATCTGTGGCATACAGAGTATGAGAAATCAGGAAGTGCGCGAGAGTATGAGAAGAGGCGGAATAACAAAAATCCAATATTTGCAATTTTCAGTAAAAATCGAAACGGTTTCATTGTTCTTATATTTTTCCGAGTACCTGGGTATTCAACGAAACCGTAGACCCTCTCATATATGGGAGGTCATAGTTTTCTTTCAATTTCAGCGCGTCTTGGAAATTAGGTAGTAATATAGATTTCCTTCTGACCGAAATTTTAAAAAAAAGTGACACATTAAAGGGGGTCATCGAGTATTGACTCTGTCTGCGACCTCTGTCTTCCTGTCAGATTTTACTCACGCCATTTCCTACACTTAAGTTTAGAATGCTGCTAGAACCATAGATGAACTAGTGTGAAATTTATGCAAAAGCTTCTAAGGATTATAGCTCCTTACGATCTTTTTGACTTTGATGGATTGTGTCTGCTTTGGAGCGAGTACAAAAGAGCACATACCAGACCAATTCTCCTCAGATCTACAAAAGCAATGCGCCACACCTCTTTGAAGACCGTGCGCGAAACTAAATGTCCTATTACGTCAAGCCAGGAGCGCTAACGACGCCATCTACACTCTCGGTACATACGTAATTGAGTAACTGCTTCTTTCATCTACAAAGTAGCACAAAAAATCATGGGCACGGGTGGTATGGTGGCAAAGATACAAGCGATAATAGTACGTTTTCCTTACATACAGTTGTGCCAAACATATTTCCATCAAGAAACTTTAAAGACGTTACACGTCAACATAATAAAGTTATCATGGAAAACTAATCAAATTAAAGATAAAAAATATGAAATATAAAACAATTTCTAGCTACATAAAGCAAATTAAGAAGCAAAGATGTACATTTGCAAGTAATTTGAGAATACTTTATCTAAAATCACACATTTAAATTATTTTTACTTTCTAGTTTACTACGTAGTAGAACATTATGTAATATGCGTCTGTATGTTGCACAACATTCTGTACTGGAACCAAATACGTGAATTAGGCCTGATTAAATGTTACGTTGTGGAGATGCATACGCCAGAATTTTTTTCGGAGAGTCCTTTCTTTGAGTCTTTAACAAGACTATCAAAAGGATATAATTTTTTTTAACAAGACTATCAAATTTTAGGAATTTTTTGATAGTCTTCAACAAGACTATCAACATTTGAAAAAAGTATTTTGATTTGTATTTCATTTACATCGTTTTAAGGTAGTACGTGTCTTTAACGCGATAGTGAAAAACGAGAGAGTCTGGGCAATTGTTATGGGACAAAAATAAAATATACCTACAATTTAGAGACGGAGAATTGTAAGGTTACTATGAAGGAGACACAGAAGAAAAAAGTTTCAGGACAGATGAAAGATATGATAGACAAAATATAAGAGAGCAAAATGAAAAAAGAGGCAAGATCGGAAATGGAAGGATGGATATAGGAAAGCTGTGGTATTTCAAGGCAAAAGCAGATATTTACCGCCGTAAAGTGACACAAACACCCAACGAAGGCGGATGGTGCACAGAATGGAGTGGCGCAAGCACATGGGAGGCAACGACAGTGATGCGGCAGCGAGCGGCAACAAAAGTTGGGAGGGGCGTGCGAGAGGCGCTGAGGCGGAAAGAATCGAGGGCGCAGGCCGAGGGAGACGCAGCGAGGAGGCTGTGAGGGGCCACGCGTCTGACCCCGGCAGCACGCGGCCGCATCGGGCCCCCCCCCCCCCCCCCCCCGCCGCACCGCCCGGTTACGCCAGCCTGTGATCAACCGTAAGACTCGCTGCGCTTTGCCTCACTTCGCCCCGCTTCGTCCCACCCTATTGCGTCCTGCCACGCTTCGGCCCACTGCGCTTCGGCCCTCCTCGCTTGGCCCCGCCTCGCTTGGCCGCCTCGCTTGGCCCGCCCGCTTGGCCCCGCCCCTGCCCCTCGCTTGCCCCGCCCGCTTGCCCCGCCTCGCTTGGCCCCGCCTCGCTTGGCCCCGCCTCGCTTGGCCCCGCCTCGCTTGGCCCCGCCTCGCTTGGCCCCGCCTCGCTTGGCCCCGCCCGCTTGGCCCCGCCTCGCTTGGCCCCCCCCTTCCCCCGCCTGGCTTCACTCCATCTCCCTTCTTTCCGCCTCGCTTCATTCCACATCTCCTCCCCCCTTTCACCTCTCTTTCCTTGCTTTTTTCTCCCCTCCTCTTCCCTGCCTCCTTCTTCCCCCTCTTTTTGCCTCGCTTTTCCCCACCTCGCTACGCTCCACCCCTTCCTTGGTCCCCCTTGCTCTGCCCGCTTCTTCTCTTCCTTCTCCCCCTCGCCCGGAGCGGTAGCTCAGTGCATCAACTGATGTCACTGCAGCGCCTTGACCGGGAGGTCCTAGGTTCGAGTGCTGACGGCGGCAGAATTTTCGATTTTCTTCTCATCCACCCAGGCGAATGCTGGAGCAGCGCCCTAACAAACGGGCCACGGACCGCGCGCAATCTTTCCTTTCTCTTCCTTGTCCTATCCTCTCCCCTCACACACACACTTACACTAACGTGCACTACACTGCCACATATTCCGGGATACCGGTCGGGAGCTTAGAGCTTGTCCCGGCTGGGGTGGTGCCCCGCTGGTGGGAGATTCCTAGTGAGGAGGAAATCACACTAGCCGACGGTAGGTCGGCGCCGGATCTCGCCATCCAGCGGGGGAAGATCTCCGCCATCTCCCAAAAAAACATGCATTACACTAACGGGACTAATGACCAAAGCCATTGACGCACACGAAAACACGAAAAAATTAGTCAAACCCAGCCTCGTCTGAGGCTGTGGCTATCCGAAGGACAATGAATGAAGCAAATATTTATGGAATAGACTTGTTTTGATATTTTTACTACTGCTTATTCACAATTAGTTCTCCAAGCACATGTAGTAATTTGACTAACTTTTTGTTTGTGCTTCGCGAGACTACGGGGTTCTCCGAACATCTAAAGTGCTTTCGAAGATGTGTTCCATTTGGGCTTACAAAAGGATGTTTCGATTGAATGTTCAACCTCGCCGCTGACCCCAGCTAAAGGAGGGAAATCACAGTGAAGAAGTTGCTTGGTTTGAGATACGTCGTATTAACTTCGTACCTCTGGAATATTTATTTGTTGTAATCCGAATACGTCGAGAAAATCCATATTTTAACTATTTTGAAGCCCAAATTCACTGGATCTATGATCTGCGGGTGACGAAAGTTAGTGGAAATTACAACATTGAAAATAATTTTGAAGTACCCGAAAAGTGACTATAAAATATTAATTTCCATCGTGATTGCTTATGAGCGACCAAACCAAAAGGTTAATGTCAGGGGGAAAATCGTCATCAAGGGACCCCCTGAACAAGTTCTAGAGAAAACTTACGGATTTAAAAT
The DNA here is from genome assembly GCA_964035755.1 of Teleogryllus oceanicus. Taxonomy (NCBI): domain Eukaryota; kingdom Metazoa; phylum Arthropoda; class Insecta; order Orthoptera; family Gryllidae; genus Teleogryllus; species Teleogryllus oceanicus. The sequence continues at coordinate 114,780,141 of CAXIVR010000001.1, read as the reverse complement.
TTGGCTTTCCCAATTCCACCGAAGAATAGATTTCGGCTTAAAAAGTTAATTGCTATCTTGTACACAGTTATGGTGATCACTGGGGTGCTGGAGCTGGTGGTATTGTCCAACAGGAACCGATGGCTGCGGGTTGAAATCTCGTGTAAGTCTTAAGTGTTTTCACCATATGTTCATGGCGTGGTTTGCTTTCTTATACCACCGCGTATACCATCTGCACATCACCTTAACCACAATCATTCATCTTTCGTGAGAGAAGAGAGCAGGGAATATGAACCACAGCAGGCTGTCTGCTGACCTACAGCGCCACTCTATGTGTCGGCTTGTAGATTTTTTCCCAACCAGGATCTTTTACCAAAGAGGCTCCTTCCAAGCTGGGACAAGTTCTAAACTCGCGACATGTCTCCTGACATGTGTATTGCATGTAAGTGTGTATGTGTAAGTAAAGGATGAGGAGAGAACAAGAAGAGCAGAATATTGATGAAAGATTGCGCTCTTTGCTACTTATTACTACACACTTACTAACTACTACGGTATCCTTCTTAGGATACTGCTCCCGTATTCGCCTGGTGTTGGTCGCCGAAACTGCGATATCCACGAATCAGAGCCGACCGCTAGATTTCTCCTCTATATACTGGATGAATTCAACGTAAGTTTGAAAATCCTGCCATCGTCGGAACTCGAACCCTAGGACTTTCCGGTCAGAGACACTGTAGTGACATTTGATGCTCTGAGGCACTTTAGCCGGTTCAGTTGTTAGTATAGTTAGTAAACATTTCTGGGGAGAGCGGTAGAATTCTTGCATTTTAATGTCCTCTCAGAACAGTTAACTGAGTACGATATTGCAGTAGAAGCTACACTACTAAAATATAATTCTAATACTGGTTTTACCAATTAATCATTAAAATGAAATATAAATGTTCCGGGCGGAACAGAGATATTACAATGAAACAACGGCCGTAATAACTGGAAATAATTGAATTGTGACTATGTGATGTTATTCATACAAACCAACTTACGCTAAAATGTGTAACAAAGGAGAATAAAGGACAATTAAATTAACAGATAATTCAGCAAACCTTGTACGTGTGTTTCTCTGGTGACGAACAGAACACTCAATCAGGTAACTCTGTTTATACAGCATAAACGAATTTCGGCCGCAGAACGAGCAGCCGAGGCAGGTAGTCTCTAGGTAAATGTAACGTGCAAACCCCATTGCAACTCAGTATTGAAACAATGAATTGAACAAGAATCACAATAGAGTATTGTAGATACACAGGTAATTCTCTTTAGCAGAATTAATGTTAAAATAGATCCATTAAATATCGATCAGGTACATACAGTTCTATACAAAAATAGTGGTGTTGCAAAAGCACGTACTTTCTAGCATTATTTATGACATTCCCAATTTTCGAAAATTCAGAAACTCCAGCTAAAATTTGATCTGCGCTATTTTGAATGCATAATTTGCTCTATCCGAGGAAAAAATTAAACAAAATGTATCGAACCGTTTCTAAGAAAACTTTTTTTAGCAAATTGTTTTTACTTCATTCAAAAATTAGGAGAAAACTTCTCGGATTTTCAATAATTGTACATGCCCTTATTTTAAGATCTAATTTCTAAGAACAGATTCCATTATGGATAAACAATTGGACATTATGAACATCAATACTGAAGTTTTGCAATGTGATTTTTTTCTGCAAATTTCAAAAGAGTTCGCCAAAAATAGAACCTTCGCCATTTCCATAAGCATACTCGGAGTCATTGTTGAGAAAATAATCATTTAAAAATTACTAGGTGTCTTCCTACAATTACAATATCGAAGATGGAGATTTTCCTTAATGGGTTCTATTTTTCAAAGACAGATATTTAAATGAAATCTTGTGAGTTGTATTCCCCTTTTTTAAATTAAAAACGGTTTCGAATTTTTCCTTACATTTCTTCCTGGCATTAAGTTATAGACAGTTAAAAAATTGACGCATTTTGGCAAACTGTATTTTCGAAAATTACGGAAAATTGACATCGTAAAAGCAGAATATTGATGATAGAAGTTTTTCGTTGATGAAACTGTTCTTAAAAAATAGATCTTTAATAAGGTTATGTACACATTTTTTAAAAACGAGTGGTTTTTGCGTAAATTTTGCTTGACGGAAGGGAAAATTCTAAAGAAATGTTTTTCAAAACGTCTCCACATTTTTTTTTTAATTTTTCTCCCACGGATGGAGCAAAGGATGCTTAAAAATTGGTCCCATTTTCGGCGAACTCACTTTGTTTTCGAAAATTTTGAATAGAAAAATACCGGTGCAAAACTGTAATAATGATGTTAGAGATATTTTTCTACAATGAAATCTCAGTACATGAAACATGGCGTAGGTGGAGAATGCAAGAAAGCTTACTAATCTGCTATCGCAAAATCTGCTGCCATCACTTGATCCTTGGAAAATATCAGGTTCCCTCCCTCGCTGTTGCGTATCAGATACAAGAAAATCGATATTCTCTTGGAGCGAAGTCGACGTGCGAGTGCATTGACCTCTCAGTACATTGAACGGGACGCACACTTTGTCCATGTACTCCCTTCTCCCTCCTGTCGCCTGCCTCCCAACTGGAGAGAGTTTGAGGCGGTCCGGCCATAATCCCTCGTGCATCTCGTACCTTCGAGCACATAACTTTTGGCTGCCCCCCTCACAGAACCTTGTCGACCAAAAACAGAGATCGGATACTTGCTATTTCTGACCAATTTTTAATAAAGAAGATAAGATTTAAAATAAATAGTAAAAGTGGCACTTATATTCGTTGAGTTAAGCGTTCATTGTCGATCTCAGCAAGTAAAACGCACAAATTGTACAGGAAAGTCACAAACATTTCATCTGCCTTTTTGTGCAGATGTACGTACTACATGAATATTATATTTTTTTCTAGAACAGAGGAAGTCTACAGTTCCAGAAGATGTAACGTTTGTGACTTTCCTGTTTGTGTGTGGTATTGACTTCGAATGTTCGACAAGAAATAAGTCAAAAATCGTATTTCTTTATCTGTGACAGAGTACAACTCGGTGGCAGTGAGTTAAAACAATCGGACAATCAATATAGAATTATTGAGCATTATATTAATTGTATTAATAAAACAACAACTTAATATAACACATAGCAACACAAAATCGCACCGCTATACACAGCATTGCATTCCACTACATTACTCTACACTTCACTTCACTCCACTTCACTTCACTTCAATTCACAATTCTTCACTGAAATGCACGACACTATTCAAATTGTATAATTTTAAACTAGCTATATTTAATTTAAAACTTTCCATTTATGTTCATGTTTACAATATAATAGAATTGAAGTGCTGTATCTTGAACTTTAGTTATAGTATATTATATATATATATATATATATATATATATATATATATATATATATATATATATATATATTTTGTCATTGTATATTCTATATTATATATAATATTTCATTTCTCTGTCGGGGAAGGGAAAATTATGAGAGAATTGATAATCGTTGGCTAGGAGTAAAGTAAAGTAATCCTTTTGTGATAACATTATTATGAATTTCATATGAGTTTCAAGTGAGGTTCTTCGTTGTTGCGAGAAGTTTCTGGAAGGAGCATACTTCTATTTCTGTTTTGATAGATTATTCTTTGGTGTTTTCTGTGCTGATTGAAATTTTTCATATTACTTGTAGTAATTGAAATGCAATTGTAATTGCAACAGATTGTTAAGGATGACAGGTTTACAAATTATACTTTGAAATAACGAATGAAGGAAGTATAGGGAAGAGAACTTTATACACAATATTTGATACGTAGAAGTTATAGATCAAATTGAAGTACCATTTCTTTTTTCAAAAGTTCATTCTTTTTAATATTGTAGAAAAAAGTAGTCTTCTTAATCTTGAAAAGTTGGAAAATTTATTGATAGAATATGAAGTATAATCCAGTATAAAATATTCCATTTAACGGAACACACACACTTCCTATAGGAAATGGATTCCAGTCAAATGTGTATAAATATGGTATGTTGTACCTAAACATCTACTGATAAAGTCTCAATGGCCACATCATTCAAACATAAATGATTTTTGACTTATTTTATCAAAGAGTTTACAATATCAAAGAGTTCCAACTTATGTTGGACACAAATTTGTGCATGTCTATACCTTTGTAAATGTGTATTTCTGATTTAGGTGTATGATTGTGGTTTGGGGTAATGGTTCATTCCAGCGTAACAGATATGATGTGGAAGTGTGAATACGTTTTACTCAACGATTTTTGACTTCTGAAAGAAGGTAGCCAATTTTTAACAATTTTTGGTTCTTCTCAAGCATGCAATCCATAAAGTTCTTAATAACTGGAAAAGAAAACTTGTAGGTTTTGAGATGTAATATAACAAAGGGCTTGAAGCTATTTGACCAGTTCCTATAAGAGGTGTGTGGTTTCCTTTAACACACACACACACGCACACGCACACGCACACGCACACGCACACGCACACACACACACACACAAAATAGTATTATAAAATGTCCTGAAAGAAAATATTTTTCCTCTTTCATATTTTTCTGCATGATGTTAATTTTTATATGGTTTATTATATTAAATTGTACTTAAAATATGATTTCAAAGTTTGTTGCATTCTCATTAAGTCATACGTTTTTCTTTGTTAAGGCAGCAAAAATGAAATTCAAAATTATAGACCTATTTCCCTTCTGTCAGTTTTTTCCAAAAATATTAAAGTGACTTTCTTACGTACGGATGGAAATCTTTCTCAGTAAAAACGACGCGCTTTCAGATGGCCAACATGAATTTAGAAAATCAAAATCTACGGAAAAAGCTATATTTTCTTTTCTTAAAGATGTCGTCTCATCATTGGATCAAATCGAAGTACCTATTGTATTATTTTTAGATCTTTCAAAAGCTTTTGACGTCATTGATCATGACATTTTACTTTCAAAATTACCTTCATATGGCATCCGTGGCGTTGCCCTAGATTAGTTATGTTTGTACCTTAAACAATGATCTCAGAGTAGAAATACCTTACTAGAATGATGGAATATTATGCAGATACCTTTCCGACTCTTTGCCAATTGCACGTGGAGTCCCGCAGAGATCGATTTTAGGCCCCAATCTCTTCCTACTATATGTAAACGATATACCCTCGACAATTCGAAACGGAAGAACAGTTCTCCTTGCGGATGATACGAACATTCTTTACAATAAAGAAAGCGCAAGCAGTACAATATCAGTTTAAAATTGGTTCCGTAATAACAAATTATTAGTAAATAAAAAGAAAACGGTTTTAATGCCGTTTTTCAGTTTTAAATAAACAATTCTGTACTCTATTGAAAATGAACGGTGTAACATTGACTGATGTTAAGGCAACAAAATTTTTAGGTCTCTCAATTCAGTCAAACCTTAAATGGAACGTCCATTTAAATGAACTGAACACAAAATTAAGTTTGTTATGCTACGCGTTCAGAATTCTTTAATATTCAGTCATTCCTCATACTGCTCCTTGTGTATATTTCGCGAATGTTTATTCTCGTCTGAGATATGGCAGAATGTTCTTGGGAAATACATCTTATAGCTCCCAGATTTTTAGATTACAAAAAAGAATTATACGAATAATAACCAAATCTCACTTCCGCGATTCTTGTAAACCTCTTATTATTAATCTCGGAATTTTACGATTACCTTGTCTGTTGATTTACGAATCAGTGATTTTTTGTCAAAAATGTCTTGCTTAAGGGCGGGAATATATTTTCAGAAAACGCCGGTGTCCATAACTATAACACTGTACGTAGTAATCATATTCATCAGGTGACAGTATCAACAGCTCATTAAAAACAATTCACATAAAATACATGTACATCATTTTACAATACTTTGCCAGATGATGTTAAACGATTAAATTCGATAGAAAAGTTTAAATCCCAAGTAAAATCGTTTCTGCTTCATAACTGTTTCCATGCAATTGGAGACTTTACTGAGCATCAAAAGGAAAGTAACATTCATTTTTACATTGATACTAATGTATTATTTACGATTTTGACTGTGTAATTCTAAACAACATGTAACAAGTATTGTACGGCAACTTCTGGGTCAATGACCCCCATCTCGATCAGTTTTTTCGTCGAGTTTCTCTGATCCTTTAAGCAAATGCTGAGATGGCCCCTTGGTTTGCTTCCGGACATAAATGTAAGTTCATTAACTGTGCACGTCTTCTAGAATTGAGTGGGAAATACAGGTTGTTAAAATATCGCTGTTCTCCATGTTGTTGCGGCAGGATGTATTCCTTTACGAAGGACATGATGGGAGCCCAAATATGTTGCTGATTTACCCTTGAAAATATATTTTATTATATTGGAGCGAATGTTTTATTTACAATCCTTGTAAGAAACGCTTATTTTTTATGTATTAAAAATTCAAGTAGTATATGACTTAGGCTAGGTATCTCAGAATTTTGAAAATGTGCACAGAATTCACTTCTTCCCCAAGCACGTTACACAGTTTTGTTTTTGATGTAAAATAAAAATAAAAAATAAAATTGTTCATAAAAATTACTACAGAAAGTTTCTAAAGATTCTTATCAAGAGAGCAGAAGTATGCCATTATTTTATTGACATTGTCTACCAACCAGAAATAATTGTAAGAATTACTCTGTAAATGGCCGCACTTATTGTCGGCAACTGTAATAGTTAAAGCCTGCTATAAAGTTTCAATATATTATTATTATTATTATTATTATTATTATTATTATTATTATTATTATTATTATTATTAACACGGGACAGTACGAGAAATAGTGTTAAAAAAATGCAGCTGGCAAACTGTTCCTGTTCCTCTAGTCTCCATCGCATATAGACATAGAAAGATGAAATAAAATATTTAGTTTTATCTGTGTCGTCTACTCCAAGATCCCCAGTAAAAAGCAACTATGCCTCTGGCGGGATTTGAATCCACAACCCTAGCGAAGAGCAAGTGCTGTGGGACCTGCTGCAAACGCCAGTGTTTTTCAAGGTCACTACCTTTCATTTTCTTTTATCGACGACGTAGTTGCTATACAATGGTACAGAAAATAATGCCGCTTTTTCGAAAGAAAAAATATTTTTTAGAGAGCTACTAGTAGACGTGTTTACATTTAGGACATGCAAAGCGTGCTAAAAATTCAATTTTCAGTAACTCTGTCTAAAAAACAGTATATTGTGACGTCGTGGGAATACACAATAACACAGACACGAGCTTCAATGATAAATATGTACAGGTTTATTCACAATATGTACAATAAACATTTAAGTTACTTTTAGCTCTTGGAAAACGTTTACTTCCCTGATCGCAGGAGCGATCCTTAAAAATGTAATCTGACTCGTGGCCCGCGCCACTCCTCAGCGAACCTTATGCACACAGCACGTGGCTCCCGTGACGTAGGTCACTCGTGGAAAATCTCCACCCCGGCGTCCCAACACATGGGTTGCCGTACGAGCCTCGCTCGGCTCCGCACCGCCCTGGGCGCAAGTTTGTGCATTCGCACGAGGGTTCCACTCAGCTCGACAAACCCCACCCCCGCGCTCTCCGTTCCTTCTTATATAGCCCCCACCCACGTGACCTGAAACGTCACTGGGTTTTTCACACGGCCCGCGCTAGTCGCGTTGCCAGGCATTTTGGGCATCCCTTTCCTGGATTCTAAGAATTTTGCACGCGGCACGCGCAAAAATGCGCTGTCCCGTATTTTGGGCATCCCTTTCCCTAGCTCTCGGAATTCTCCCAATACCGCATTGTTCTTACCTCCTGCCTGGCCCTTGCGTCTAATCCCTTTGGCGCCGCCATTTTGAGTGGAGCGTACAATACGTTACAATATGGCCCTCGTGATAAAAGTTATTTTATTTTGCTCATAGGATTGTACCATTCGGCTCTTCGGTCTCGTGTCACATTTACTAATGGTACTTTTGCCATTCATATCATAAATAACTATTGTGAGTTCCTGATACTGAAAAACGATTTTTCTCGCTCTTATACTTGCATATTGCTTTCTCTTATAAGTATTGTAATCAAATTCCACGTTTTGAGAATCATTGATGCCGAAAAAATGGTTTATCTCCTTACTTAAACGTTTGTCTGCCCGTTCGTTTGTGAACAACATTACTGTTTAAACAATACACAATTTTTTCTTCAAAATGCATATTCCCGCCAATCTGACTGATGTAGCAGGCCTTCGAATACTTAACGTATCTTTAAATTTTTGATGATAATCAAAATAAGACGAGATAGTTTTGAGAGTCATTCGAATGTAACCAGTTAACAGAGCTTCTTATAACATATGTAATAAATATATTTACGAAAACAGTTTTAGTAGTTATATCCGCACGAACAAACATGAAGCGGTTGGCGTGATATTGAACCCACCCACACCTTGATGGAATTTGAGCTAAAGCAGACAGTTTTTAGCAACATTTGCAACCAGTTATTTGTTTGCGCTATCATTCACAATTACTATCTTATTGATGCTACTGTGGATAATACACTTTACAGTAAGACCGCCATAACCACAAGACAAAGACGCCAAATACTTCCTACGTTTGGTGACAGGGATAACATTTTTCGTCAAATAACGAATCGTAGTTACTTTACGGCAGTTACATAGACTAACTAGAATACTGGGAAGATGATAAGTCACTAGCCATTAGAAGTGATTGTGAGGTATGTTTCATTTTACATAAAAAGACGAGAAATATTATTCCTTTAGGTTAATGCAGTGTTTCTGCGGAATAAGTACCGATCTAAAAGTCATATTGTGTAGGAATTAATGTTCCGTTCTCGATGTAATATTTAAGCGACATCTGTGCACATTACAAAACTAGATGTAGCACGACAGACACCGGTCTCCACTTATTTTTCGTGGATCTGAAATGTAACCCTAGCACAGGGAATGATAACAATGTGGAAACAGTGGAATGTCTTTTGTTAGGAAAACTATTACACTCACTGAGGTATTTTTTCTAAGCATTTCTAGTGTTTGGGTTCTAGTGGCTTACAATAAATAGCTCATTTACTCAGATAATTTCTATGCAGAAACGAGTTTCTTCTGAGATTTATGAACATAAATGCTGCGGGCAATTGTGACAACCTACATTTCCTCATACTTTCGTCTAAATATTGCTCCCCATTATTCTTATTATAAACTTCATATTTGTAAGTTTTCATATTCCTAAGATACTCAGTGAAAACACGAGATTGTTGGAAGTCTATTGGGACCTTACATACTCTGATGACATGATTTCCGATTTTCGTAAAACTTTCGAATTCAGTTATATGAAAAGAGAACATGTGAGTAATGGCGGTATATCATTAAGCTTCGTGTGCTTAATATCTTTAATTATTTCGCCTAATAGAACATACGAAAAGTGTTTTCATTTTGATGAGACCTTGTTGGCAATGAACACAATGATGTTGGTTTGATTATTGTGAACTGCTAGAATTCGAGGTTTGTTTCCTTGGAGAGTGTTTCCTATCTCCAGATTTTCTTAGAAAATGGCCCCTACCATTGACAAGCCGAGAATACGAGCCTGCATTATACCGGTTGTAAATCTGTCGCTGCCTCTTATTCTCAATTGTGAGCACAGTGAAGCAGGTATCTGCGGGGATTTATTTATCACAATAGTAAAGCAGGCTCGTCGAGCGAGACTTGCTCGTGGGCGCCTAGCTAAGTATACACAAAAATCTTTGCTTGGGCACGACAAAAATCTTTGCTTCTGCCACATACCACATTTAGCAGACCACCTACTAAACCGCGGTAGGAGAACTCGGTCCCGGACAATATCTATTCAATATTAGGAGCAAGCAGACACGCAATAGAGAAACAGTGCCTCAACGGATGATGAGCGCCACTGAAATAAACAAGAACCGCTAAATAACATTTTACCTACTCCATAGTGAAAAGAGAAAAATGAATCCTGTGCAAATGGAAATGATGTTTATACAAGATGTACGCAGCCACGTAGAGTATTCCAGCTCAGTTAAAGGGATATTCTGAGAATAACACCGTAGCCGAGGTATAGTTTTCATTTCGAATCTTTACATTTGACTTTTTATTTATCTATTTTGATTTGAGTGAAACAAGCGATATCATTGTAGACATACTATTTCCGACATTTTTTCCTCAAGAAGAATTCTGTGTTTTGAAAAGTTTCTAGTTGGAAGATTTCAGAAGACAAGAGGGAAAATAACCGTTTCACGAACTCACAAAACGAGCTAAAATATCATATGTATATCCCGAAATATAAAATTGTTGGCAGTCCATATTCATTTTGTACCAAATTGTTTTGTTACCATATTTCTAATACACAGGTATGTTATCGACCAAAACTGACCACTTTTGATTATTAGGATTTTTCAGATGAACGGGTGGCTACAGCAATACCATTGGCTGTATCATTGATGATGTAGGCGTTATTCCTTTATTAGCTCTCACCAGTCCATGTGTTGCATTATTAAGGGAGGTGGAATGCAAAATAGATATTACACTTTCAGTACTGAAGACAAATATTATAATAAAATTATTCTCTATGTCGCTATTTTTCACGGATTTCATAGACATGGCAGATATACAACGGGATTGATGTAATGTCTCAGTGCTAAATATGGTACGATTTATGGGTTATCTGTTTCATTCAATGATATTTTTAAAAAGAGTTTACGAGCGATTGTTTAGAAGCCTATTAATGAGGTGGTGCATTCTTTCCCACAAGTCTTTAAATCAGGCTGGGTTATTAAAGTGCTACCTAGTTTTGCGACTGGAAACCAAAGTGATCTATCACCAATTACAATGAAGGTGAATAATTTGTAGTAGCAATTCCCAGCGAAAGCTCTGATTGATGAGGAAGCCTGTGCATTGAAAAGTTTTTATCACGTTTAAATCAGAAAAAAATAGATTCGCAGAATTTTTAGCTCTAAAAGGGGCGTGGAACGTTTAATTTGGAAACCTAATGTTCGAAAAAAGATATCGATAAAGATACAGTGAAAACTGTATCTTTTTTCGTAATCTCTTTTCGCACATTAGGTTTCCAAATTAAGGATCTCCGAAAGATACTTTCTCTGAATTAGTATGATTTTGAAAATTTTTCTACAACAATTTTCAAAACTGTGTGCTAATAATATGAAGAAAAGGAGGTTTTTTTGTAATGCCTGATTGATCTACTGGCCTTTTGCACAGACACGGGCTTAAATTGCAACGGGCTTATCTTTTCAGTCACGGTCTTGCCTTTTCAGTTGCAAACTGTAGGCTTCCAGCGTTGCTAACAGATTTTGATTTCCATACTTATGGCCAGAGAAAGTATGAGAATTTTTTAAAAGTATTCTGAAGCTGAGGAGGAAATAGAATGCACTGTCAGAGAGAAACATCGAATGCCGATCATCATCCTTTTCGAATTTAAAAATGTGTCCCATCTAAAATAAATTAAAGGTACACAAAATAAACAGAAGCAACGGAAGGGCCACAAAAAATTCGCTGACACCTACCGGTGGAAATTATAAATTTGTTCGTCTCTTTTAAAGCATTTAAGATTTGACGAAATATATATTGCATGCTGTTTCGTCGGGCTTGTTTTCGATAAACGAAGTTTTTCTTTTCAATATGAAAAAACACTTGAAAATGAACATGCCTCAGTGGAAAATGTGTTGGTTAACAACTGAATATCAATCGGAATGTTGATAATTATATGTAGATAATACTGCTGAAATATTTGTAAGGGTACTTTATTTTATTGATTAAATGGTTTCTAATAAAATAACACATCGACGTATGTGATATGAACAATAGTAATATGATATGAACCCAGACCTTTAGATGGCAGAAAAAAAATTCGGATAATAAAAAATGCCTTTCATGTGATTCCATGATTGCCTTACCTATTTATTTACGAATCTGTAATTTCTGTCAAAACTGACTTGCTTAATGGTGGAGCATATTTCCATGCAATACTGATATTTATAATTACAACACATGTCGTAGAAATCACATTCATCAGGTGTCAGTTTCAACAGCTCACTACAAGAAATCCACATATAATATATGTACTACATTACTTTATAACATATAGCCAGATTATATTAAACAATTAAAAGCGGTGCAGAAATTTACGTTAAAAGTAAAATCTTTTCTGCTGAATAACTTTCTATGCAATTAGAAACTACAAACATCATCAAAAGAAAAATAATGTTTATTTAACAATGACATTTAACGCATTATTTTACGTTTATATGGTATATTCAAAAAAAGATACAATATGCCTGTAACAAATAATGTACTTCAGCTTCCGGGTCAATGACCCCAATGGCCCCACCTCGATCAGATTTTATTCCAGTTTCCTTGATCCACTGAGCAATGCTGAGATGGCCTCTTGTTTTGCTTCTGGACATAAATGTAGCTTCACTATGAGCATGTTTTGTTCAGCTCTGCTATTGCGTGTAGTGAAAGGATTAGAGCCGGGTGTGTGTTACTATTTTGTTAGCAAAGGCAAAAAAAATAGCCAGCAGTTCGTTCAGCAATGCAAATAAATTTTCTATAACTCGGGAGCGAAAATGTCTAGTTTTACAAAAGTTACTAATTTAGTGCTTTTTTAAATTTTACTTATTTATTATTATTACTATTACTGTTATTATTACTATTACTATTATTATTACTATTACTATTACTATTATTTTATTTTTGTTTATTTTATTTTATTTAACTTATATTCGTAATTCAATTATTTAAAAATAAAATGTTGGGAAGGGATTCTGTAGCTCAAGAAAACGTGCGCAGATGGTACTTCTCCCCCATACGTCGCATACAGTTTTACTGATCTTTGACTAAATAAAAAAAACATAAACTTATTAGTTTCTAAAAAATAACTATGTCAGCAAAAAAGTGTATAAAATGCATACTGTCGTGACCGCCCGCGCGCATTTGAAAGAGTCGCCGCCCAGCGACGTCAGCGGGGCGTTACCGCCCCCGGCGGGAGAGGAAGGCGACCGTTGCGGGCCGGCCTGGGCTGTCCGCGCGCGGCCGTCACGCCCGAGCAAGCGGGTAGGGACTCGCCACCGCCCCTACTCCGCAGCTAGTCGGCGGGCCGCTAGCCCTAGCGGGCTATAAGAAGGCTCCGACCCGACGCCAGGACAGTTAGCGAGCGACGGTGTTAGCGAGTGGGTTCTGGCGAGTGACTTGAAGAGTGAAGAGTGGTGATAGGCTACGACGACGACCTGTGCAACGAAAGTGGAACTCTCTAGTCGACTCGGCTGCTTTTGGAATTTCTTCTGGACAACAGTGATACGGTTTAGCATTTGGCACACTCTACTGGTGATACGGAACTTCGGCAATTGTACCTGATCTTTGAATAAAAATCGCTTTATGAATTCTTGTCTTTTATTGGATTCTACACATACACATTATTTACAATGTTTACATAAGCATCGATTTTTGACTGAAAGTATGTGTATAAATTGGCAGATCTTGCAAAATAACATTGAGAACTTAAAAGTGAAATGTACAATAAGACAATTGCTTCCTTACTTTTTTCGCACCCAAACTGAAAACTGTAGACGACTAATCAGTTATTATACTACATAGTCACGACATACGCGCACAAATGTAAATGTAAAAACGTAATTCTAATACTCTGAATTCTCATATTTCAAGAATATAAGCATGTTCCTGAAAGGTGAATACTAATCGGAAATGATAATCAACACTTTTTTCATCGGTATGACTTGCTTTGTCTTGTTCGGCCATATCACTTTGGAAGGGATGACTCCTCGTTCTCTTGCGCAATAGAAATGAAAAATAAAACCATTCGCAAACATGACATGACGACGAATACTGAATATCAGTGGTAATGGGTTTCATATTTATTTTTGAAGCACATTCTTGTAGTGTTACTCGAAAACGTGAGTTCAAGTTTCATTCTCAATTTGTTTTGTTTCTGAGCTAGGAATATCATATTTCACTAGAGTCAAGAGGAACCGTTAATTTTCATGAAGAATAACTTGTAACATATGTGCCGACCTGAATGGCCGAGATGGCTAGAGCGTCCGATGTCTGCATGTACGTGTGTTGTCGTGGTAGGCTTGTGAGTCTGCTGATTATAGACCGAATAGTCCGCAAGTAGGTCTAGTGTAAAAGGTTAATATGTGTCTCCATAAGGGACATAGTGAGTATGGTCGAGGATAGTCGAAATCGACATGCCCTGAAGCTAGAAAAAGCCCCCGAAAAAATCTAGCTACATATGGATGTACCGTAGCGAAACAACTATAAATTCAAATTCAGTTAAAGAATATTATAAACTCTCTTCTACTTCAGAGAGGATACAAAAAGTCGATTTCGATCAAGGTTTTTGTCCTGTTTCCCTGGTCCTTTGTGCAAGTGCTGAGATGGCTCTTGGTTTTGCTTCTGGACATAAATGTAGCTTCACTATTTGTGCACGTTTTCTATAGCTCGGTGGGGAAAATAATCGTACTCCATGTTCTCGCGGTTTATGTTCGATTCCTACACGAAGGGCACGATAAGGGATAATAAACAAAATATATACGTCATTTACCTTTAAAAATAGTTTTTATTAATGGGAGGTATGAGTCAGAGTAGGGTTCCCAGATTTCTAGAAAATACGCACAGCTTGACTTCTCCCCATAATCGCTTCGTTGCACCCAAATTTAAGTTTTTTGATAAATTATTATATCAAATAAATTGAATGAAAAGAACGGACGACGAATTTTAAATAAGAGACACCGAAATGTTAAAAAGCGTAGAGAAATATATATGTGAATATAATAATAATAATAATAATAATAATAATAAAATAATAATAATAAAAAGCAATCAACACATTTGCAGTACCAGTATACACGTACTCATTTGGAATTATACCATGGAGCGACACAGACCTCGAAGACATCCAGAGACTTACCCGCACAATTTTGACAAAATTCAGACATCACCATCCAAATAGCGCAATAGAACGAGTGACACTCCCACGAAGTGAGGGAGGAAGAGGCCTAATAGATCTAAAGAACTTGTGCTACAAACAAATCCATTCATTAAGGAACTTTTATTATGAGAAACAGGCAACCTCAGAACTACACGCTGCAATAGTTCAAGCAGATACTAAATTAACCCCTCTTAACCTTAACAACAAACAGCTGGACATTTCTCCGCGGGTTACAGACAATAACTGCAAACTAGACACGTGGTCAAGAAAGGAACTCCATAGACGCCATGCAAATGATCTCAAGCAACCTCATGTAGACTCAAAAGCCTCAAACACTTGGCTAAAATACGGTAATCTGTTTGGCGAAACAGAGGGGTTCATGGTCGCCATACAGGATCAAGTGATCAACACTAAAAGTTACAGGAAGCATATCCTCAAACAAACAATAGACGACAAATGTAGAAAATGCCATACAACAGTTAACAGCACATCAGGAAATTAAGGCCCACAATTACACCTATAGGCACAATCAAGTTGCAAATATCATTCACCAGAAACTGGCAGCGAAATCCAACCTACAAGAAATGATCAGCCCATATTACAAATATGTTCTCGTAACTGTACTTGAAAATTCAAACTTGAAGTTGTACTTTGACAGAAATTATTACAGATAAAACTATTCACCATAACAGACCAGACATAACTTTTGTAGACAAAACGGCAAAAGATTGGCTTCCTGATTGACATAACTGTTCCACAAACAGCTAATCTCCAAACAGCACATGCAGAAAAAAAACAAAGTAACAGAACTAGCAACTGAAGTCAAGGCACTTGGCATCCAAAAAGTTCATATTGTTCCTCTGGTCATTTCGTGCACAGGAGTTATGCCAAATAACATCCATAAAAATCTGGAACTTATTCAAATACCAAAATATACCTATAAAATTATGCAAAAATCGATCATCTTAAACACATGCAGGATTGTTCGAAAATTCCAAAATTGCGACGAAACATGAATTGACCTGTGTCTTGGTTATTAACCCGACACAAAGTCAAATAAAAATCCGGTGAATACCGAGAAAAACAATGTATAATGATAATAATAATAATAATAATAATAATAATAATAATAATGGTATTAAAGAAGTTGAGGAGGATCTCAGACAAGCAGACGTTACAATAAATGATGCAGAAAATAGAAAAGAATTCAGGATTACCATAAAAAACATACATTTGACACCGAAAGCAAGAAGAGGCCAGGATGTAAATGGACAGCAGAGCGGAAGAAACAACACAGTGAACACATGAAAAAAATATGGGCCCAGAGAAAACACAAACAATAATCATAAAGGAAACCAAGTTCAAACGCTCTCTTTAAATGGGAATAATCGTGAATAATAATAATAATAATAATGGTATAAAGTGGTGTGGAGTTTACATTTGCATCAGAAAAATAGATTTGCGGTGTTGTTTTGTCCTATGTGTGGCCATTTTCGGTGCTACAAAAAATAAATTATATCTATATACTAAATTACATTTAAAAAAATCTATTTAGAATATTAATATGAATAAAATTAGAATTTGTATAAAATAGAAAAAATGAAGTATAAAATGAGAAAGTATAACCTAATTTTGAATAGAGTACTTGAAATAACATATGTACTATTCTAAAGTGAAGTAGAATAAAATAAAAATAGTGTAGACAAGTAAGTGAATAAATAAATTTAGATGATATAATTGCCACCTTTCCCGTCACCTTGTTGGACGTACAATCGGAGAATATGTTCCGCAGACGTAAAGATATCCAAATTGAGACCATGTTACTGAGTACCAAGGTATTTTAATAATTAAATTAGTTCAAAGTAATATAATTAATAATATAATTAAATATAATAATATAATTAAATTAGATGAGCAAATTGGCATACCGATTCTGAGGCGGCTGGGGGCCTCGGTCCAGACAAGACAACAAGGATCTAGGGCATTGCTCGCTATTTAAAAGGAAGCTCTCAATGGAGAAGGAAAAGAATGCAGGATTTTCGAGGAAAAGGCCATTAGGGGAAAGGCCCGGCCGGGTGGCAGAAAAGAGGTGGGCTGAGGAGTCAATGTGCGTGGAAAGTGGCTAGATTCAAGAGTGGCGAGAGGGAAGGAATCCATTCATTCAAAACAGTGTGTTGGGGATTGTTTAATAAATTATTGATGTAAATAGCTTCAAATTGAAGTCTGCGAGTGTCTCTGTTCTCAATCTCCAAAATTTTGACGTCACTGTCTGCATTAAATGAGTGTTCTTGTTCCAAGAGATGGCAGGCAAAGTGTGATTGTGTTGTTTTGTGTGTATGAGCATGTACATGTTTTTTTCTTCTTTGTTTAGAGGATCTTCCGGTCTGGCCAATATATTGCGCATTGCCACAGGAAATGGAGTATACCCACACGATAGAGGGTTGGGGATAGAATCTTTGTTGTGGGAAAGTGTGCTATGGAGATTGTTTAGTGTAGTCAAATTGTCCGAGTTGTTGTGGGAAAGTGTGCTATGGTGATTGTTTAGAGTACTAAATGTGACGTGTATGTCAAATTGTCCGAGTATGTCAAATTGTCCCACTGTCACTAAACATTGCCAAAAAACTAGAACAAAAAAATCATTCAAAATACCCGGTTAAGTAGGTCATGACTGACCTACTTAAAAGACTAATGAAAAATCGGCATACTCAGTTGGCGCTGAAAGCAAACAACAAATTATTTATGGCCAAAAATTGGCGAAGGGATTCTGGAGCTCAAGAAAACGGGCGCAGGTTGTACTTCTCCCCCATACATCACATACATACAGCTATGTCTGTTCTTTGACCAAACCAAACCAATCCAATCAAATCAGAGCGATGGGCAGAGTTCTAGAGAACGGAAGTGAGCCCGGCAGTGACAGCAGGTAGACCCGCGCGCGGCCGGTTTCCAAGCGAAGCTCTACCGGGAGGTGTGGCCGCGGCTCGGGGCTCCCTTTGAATGTTGGCAGAGCAAATGTGATTCGCTGAAGAGCAACGACAGCGCAGCATTTCACGCACTCACTCATGCGCAACTCATTGCAGCGGGTGCGTGAGAATGGCGGCCGGCGGACAGGTTAAGCACGCACCCGGCCGGGCGAGCGGGAACCGCAGACACTCAGCGGGGTGCGCCGACCAAGCGACGGACGTAGTACTACGATAACGATGCAAGGAGAAGCGTTTGACGTTGTGCACCTTCCAGCAGTGTATTCAGCAAGCACGCAGGGCCCGTATGACACGTTATGGTGGGCAGAGAGAGATGAAATTGAAAAAGTGGTCGGAGGAGTTTTCATTATGCTCTTATTACGAAAAATAACATACACTAATAATGATAATTTAAGGATTAATTAAAGGATTTATTTCTTAATTATCCTTCACAAAGCATATATAAAATTTGTACATTTAGAAAATCAAATATTTTTTAATAAACCTTTAATAATTTTTTATATTTTTTTCTTGACTACCCCACTGTCTTTAATACAACTTTAAAATTTCTTCACTTAGTTAATTATTAAAAAAGTTAAAAATAAAAAAATTATAAACTTTTGGAATTATAAAAAAGTTAGAACTTTCTTATTCTGATTTCATGTCAAGTATATATATCCTATTATTAAAAAGCTGTATATTTTAAACCTTTTATGACTTACACTTTCTCTTCCAGTTCCGCCCCCCCTCCCCCAATATTGGGTGGGCTTCCACGTCCCACCATTCTACAAGATGGCAGCCACCCTAGTGGATCCATCACTGGATCTTATCCGGTTTTATTTCAAATGTTTAGGTGTTATCCATGTTGCTTGGGAAGGGAGTTATTTCAATGTTGTTTATTATTTTTTCAAAATTTTATCATTGTATTATTCATTTCACTTCTTTTGTCTATTTTATTCTTTATACTACTGTTCCTCTTTATGGTAATCACTCGATTTTTCCTTTTTGTTAGAGACCCACTGAAGATGGGAAAATATTGTTCCCGAAAGGTAATTTTGGGCATAAAATAAATATATATTATTTATTTTTACTATTGTGATTTGATTATCCCCATACCTATAGTGTGGGGTGTGTCATCGATCATCAGAGACAATAGATCATCACTGGGTGCACAAATCTCGCCAACAAAGACTATCTACACCGGCACAACCTGACTGCAAATATTGTACACCAGGCACTGGCAACCAAGCATGGGCTTCTGGCAGAAGAGGAAATCATCCCGTACTATCAATACAAAGCCAAAGCCGACAGAGAAAGTAATAATTTCAAAATGTAGTATTATGACCTTCCAATACATACTGATAAAGGGATTGCGTCAATTAAACCAGACATTCTACTACATAAGATAGAGGGAAAGAAAGCATTCATCATTGATGTTACACATCCTGCAGATCACAACATCAATAAAGGAGAAACAAAAAAAATATAAAGATATATTCCCCCTCTCAATAGAATATAACGAGATATACAAAATTGAATCTGTTGAAATTATACCAATTGTAATAACAGAAACTGGTCTTGTTAACAAAAATATAGAGAATTATTTGAAAAAAATAGACCTTCCTCCTCACAAAATGATTCCAAACGCTCAAAAGTCAGTCATTTTTCAAACCTACCGCATTGTTTGCATGGTTGTAAATATGTAAAGCTAGGAATGTGGTATGCCTGTAGGCCCCTCAAATCTGGAACCCCGGGTGAGAACCCCCCCAAAGAAAACAACAACAATAATAATAGTAGTAGTAGTAGTAATAATAATAATAATAATAATAATAATAATAATAATAATAATAATAATAATAATAATAATAATAATAATAATAATAATAATAATTGAATTCAGACCACAGAACTAGTTATTTGTATAGTTCATGGATGTTGGTCATTTGATTAAAATCCCAGTTTTCCAATATTTTGGAATATAATTGTTCCCTCATCAGGTCAGAGTAGTAGGCTCTCTCTGCGTCCATCTCGCCTTCCCTTGGCGTTGTTCACTGATTGATGTCGGGTACGAAGCGTGATTTTCTGTCGAGGAATCGTCGCTTTTTCCTGGGTATAATTTTCCTTGTATAAATATTAGATGCATAAGAGAAAATAAATATAAATATCAGCGGTAGTAAACCGAACCACAGGTTGAAGAGCGTAATATTAGTTTGTTTCAGACGCCAAAGTTTCATTGAATTTCTTTTTTTTTCTTTTCTTTTTTTCGAGATATTGAATTAATAAAGAGTGAAGTGATGCACTACGTAAATTTCTAGGTGCTATAGTTCTCTTACAATTTTAACCCGTTACTTGAATTATATGTATAAATTTATATATTTTGTTAAAGTATTAATTACATATGGTGTATTCCATTATTTCAAATGATTTTGTTTTTATGTTGAATTTTAAATACCAAGGTGGAAAGTTTTACTTTACGATGCTCGTTTGACCAAATAGCAATTTGTAAGACGCACATCACAATGTAAATAAAGCATTGGGCACTAAAAAGTAAAGTCTGGGATGACATGAATCAACATGGATGCCGTCTCACAAATTGTGAATGATGCCAAGACTCTAAACACAATGTGGCAAGAAATCTTTGGAGACCCCACCCAATCCGTTTTGTGTAACTTAATGCCCTGCAGCCAATGATGTACAAATGAAGGCCAATACGTCAATGACTACATTCGTGAGTGATATGATACCTGGTTTCTGTCAGATTGCGTCAAAGGAGAGAGACGGGACCCACAAGTACGGGCGTTCGTCAAAGAGATTTCACAGAAGTGTTATGGGGCCATGTTCACTGATAGCGAAGTTGTGGTGATGTGGAAGTGTCAGGGAAGTTTTGCGCCTGATTATCACACCTATAGGCCTAAGACACTAACTGACGGCAACCGCCAAACTCTGAAGGGTTCTGAACACACTAACCTTAAGACATCGTTGTTCTTTATTGCACAGGGCGTTCGTACGATGTCAGGTTTCGAGGTCTGTAACAGAACGATTTGTCGGGAAGGAATAGGACTCGGATTTCATTGTCGTACTGCTCTTCAGAAGCCACTGACCACAAAAAACAAAACGCGTCATCGCTTGGAGGGGTGTACAAAAAGCTGTCACTGAGTTGTGGTGCATGGAAAAATGTGCTATACAGTGATGAGGCACGGTATATTATGTCGCACTCAAATAGTCATGTAGGGACGAAGTGGATACCTGGCGCATGATAATTACCTGACTGAGTTGTGGTGACAAGGAAAGTTGATGTTTGTGGAGGGATGATCTCAGTTTCACTGGTTTGGGGTCAGACCAGGGCCGGATTAACAACCTCAAGGATTAACAACAGAGCCCACACCATGACCAAACCATGGATAATATTGCAATATTGAACGTAAGTTCAATATGAATGACAATGAAAGTAACACTATTACATTTAAATTTTTAAAAAATCCATATAAAAATAAATACAGTATAAATATTATTTTATATAATTTTCGTCGATACTTATGTAGAGAAACACTGTTTAAGTGTTCATTATCTATATTGCAACGACACTATTCAATTCATTAATTTTTGTATACAGTTATTCACATTATTAAACATTATTTTTACATATTGTGAACTAAAAAAATGTTAAAAACATTGGGGATCTCTACTCAGCAAAGGGCCTGATCACGTGTTTAGTTTGCGTGTCTATTAATCCACCCATGCCTGAGACCGTTAGTTTATATCTATGGCATAGTGAATATAGGTGTTTA
The DNA here is from genome assembly GCA_964035755.1 of Teleogryllus oceanicus. NCBI lineage: Eukaryota > Metazoa > Arthropoda > Insecta > Orthoptera > Gryllidae > Teleogryllus > Teleogryllus oceanicus. Next base: position 114,758,424 of record CAXIVR010000001.1, on the reverse strand, counting down.
CTGAAACACTTTACACAATAAAATATCTTCCACATTATGGCAAGAATTTAATATTGGACCTTTTCAGTATTATTTTTCGTATTATCTTCAGGACCATTTCCTTCTAACCAGACTCAGATGCTGTACTAGGTACGTACATAACTACTTTAGGCACATCTCCGTGGCAGGTTCTACATGTTTTTTGAACATGTTTTAAAAATTGTTTTCAAATATTTTCGCATTTTCGTTTCTGCCGGTAAAACCGCCCCAACGAGCGAGAAACTGATCATGAAAATACTGCGTTTAGCGTCACTGCACCTCCAGGACGGCGAGGAAGGTATCTCGCTGCAAATTTTCAGAGGGCGAAGCAAAGCAAAAGGTCGCGAGTTCGCTTTGAAAAGGACCGACAACCGCAACGAATGGGCCCTCGTTGAATTTCTGGCCAGATATAACCCAGGCACTTGATCTTCCGAATGGAATGTTCTGGCACAAAGGGGAAACGATTTTAATACGGTCCTTGAAGAGGTTTTGTAGAAACAAGTAAGTAGGTGTACTCTCAATTATTCACTCATGGGAAAGAAACTTTCCTGGTGCAGTGGAGTCAAAGTTGGAGTCGCCCACTCAACTGCTCATTTTTCGTTTTGGGCCTTTACAAGTTTCAGAACAGTTCCAATCGAAAAAGTGTTCTACGAACAAAGGTATTTTTTATTTGGAAAAAGATGTGAGTGAGTAATCGTTCACGGAACAGTGCAATGCAATTCTATTAAACGTTCTTTAATGCATTGCCTGCCCCCATTGTCGATTAATTACAAATTTTAACGTGATCACTTCGACTATACACAAAATTACAAATATCAATCATAATTAGAGAATCTTGTTTCATTAGTTCAGTAGCCTATCTTATGCAAGTCTTCTTGGAAAAATTCATGGCTAAAGCCATGAGACTTTTTGCATCATATCAAAACTGACAATACTCGTCTTTTTTTCGTAAAGGAAAAATAATTGATGAAAAGAACATTGAAATGAACGGAAAGGATACCAACGAGCTAAAAGTAGATTTAATGGAGAAAGAAAAACCGAGCTTCAGCATTGTATTTATATACAAGCGTGTAACGCATTGCTTGCTTATGCTATTACTTCCAGGGGCCGGAGGGACATCTGTCACACGCATATAACCTGTGACATTTATCGCGAGTCCGCACGTGTCATGGACTCCGTGGGGGCCATTTCCAGCACGTTAATGGTCCGCCATGTGTGCACCGCTGTCGAGGCGCTTCAAAAGCGCAGTCAAGATGCAGCTGCTACTCACTTCGCCCAGCAGGCACGTCATAGGCAGCGCACAGCCTACACTGCGCACGAGCCGCGGATGGGAAGGACGTTCCCTGGGAGGAGCTACGCGGTCTTAGTAAGAGCATTGGCGTGGGCGGAAGCGTTAGCGACGGAGAGGACGTGGGCGAGGACGCAGGAGTGAGCGAGGGTGGGAGCGTGAGCCAGGATGAGGGGGAGGCCTAGGTTGAGGGCACGTGAGTGGGAGTGGGCGAGGGTGAGGGCGCGGGAGTAGAAGCGGAAGTTTAGTTTAGTTTAGTTTAGTTTAGGCCTTATTTTACGTGGCGAGACTCGGGTCATCAGGTCCGCTCTTCCGTCTAACCACGCAAATTTCGCTACGCTCCTTTCATCACCTAGCGGAGAAAGGAGGTATTATCTCGGGCGACGAAACAGGCAGATATCAATTTTGCTCAGAGGCTTCTTTTAGGCTTGAGGATCTTTTACATGCAGTAAATCTACTAACATGGGACAGCCGGCTTTACTTCCCCTCCTAAGGAAGGCGCACGAAGGATTTTTTCGCCCTTAAAAATCCACGGCTTCGATCGGGTTTGAACCCACAAACTCGGGTACAACAGGCGGTTCGCTGACCGCGTACCAATGAATCGAACGCAATCGAAGGCGCACGAAGGATTTTTTCGCCCTTAAAAATCGACGGCTTCGATCGGGTTTGAACCCACAAACTCGGGTGCAACAGTCCGGTACGCTGACCGCGTACCAATGAATCCGGTTGTTTAACTATATCCGGTATATAACGGTATATCCGGTTGTATAATCCGGAAGTGGGCGAGGGCAAGGGTGAGGACAAGTGCGATAGCGAAGGCAAGGGTGAGGCCTAGGGTGACGGCGCGGGAGTGGGAGTGGGAGCGCGAGAAGACGATGGTGAGGGCGAGGGCGAGGGCAAGAGCGAAGGCTAGGACACTGCGAGGGCGCGGGAGCGGGCGCGGCGAGTGTGCAAGCGAAGGCGCGACTGACGGGGGGGCGGGTAAGGCGAGGGAGGCGAAGGCAAGGATGTCGACGGTGATGGTGACGGCAGCGGGAGCTGGAGGGGGAAGGTGAATGTGGGGACGGAGGAAGGAAAGGGGCAGCATACACCCCACTCGAGAATGGTAAAAATACAGGTCAAACATGGTTCCATGATGTGCCTCACATGAGTTCTCCATTTCATGTGGAGCCACTTACTTACCTGAAGTCGATTGTCGACCTAACGCAGAGTACTGAACCTTGACTTCCGTGGACGATACTGGAATGATGATTTAGATTGATTATGAGTAGTGGTCTGCCCTTGCCTACCACCTTTCGATTACGAAATGAAAATACTATTTAGTGAGATTCGAACTCGCAACCGTTTCTCAGATATTGCCTTCTCAAACATAGGTGATATAGTGCGATTGTCCATACCAACCGGGCATACTTTGGATCTTTAGGATCAAATCATGTCCCGGTTCATAGATAACCATTAAGATTATAGACTATCCACTCCAAGAGTTGTAGAGTTCGCTGGTACGGTGGAGGGTCCAGGGATAGCTATAGAGTTCATGATTCTCCCTTTCAAAAGCCAACATATTATTTTAGACAAACATATGGAGAGGGGCGTCGAACTGAAATCCTCCCCACTCCGAAATACATTGTTGATACACCCCTTTCCCGGTGTCATCTAGAAATAGTAAAGTAATCAACAAGTCCTTTTATTGCAAACGTTGTCGCCAGAATCTCCATTGGTGAAGTAATCCCAGTTGTGGTAGGGGCCCGAAAGATGTGGACTCTGGATGTCGTCGCCAATCCATATTTAAAGATAAGAATTAATAAATATTATATTACTTTACAGAAGCTAATAATAACTTTAATCCGTGGTCAGACGGAAGAGCAGGCCTTGTGGTCTGAGTCTCGCCACCTAAAATAAGGCATGAATTCATTTCCATTAATATTTCGTAAGAAAAGCATTGTAATCGTGCGCTGAAAAACATCGAGGCGTGCAATAGAAAAACTCTTATTGCCGTGCATTTGTAACGAAAAAGGATAAATTTTGTTTCTATATAAAGAAAATTACATCCTCTAACACATTGTGTAGTCAGAATCCATGTTTCGTCAGTCTTTAATATCTTAATACCGAAAAATCGATTGACGGCAAAACGTCTATCTGTCCGAACGTCCGACTGTGGTGAAAGCTAACGCCAAAATTGTTCAGCAGAATTTCTGCGAAATTGATATTCCTCGATCAAAGGAACTCTAGGCCCTCTGAGTTTAAAATTGATATTTTGATTTTTGGGGAGTACTCCGCACGAAGCTTCAATATTTTCAAAATTTTACAAATATGAATCCAAAATATTGATTCAATTTTCTTCCGGGATGGGGTGAAGAACGCTGAAGAGAATGATTGGGGTCTCATTTTCGTTGAAACCCCTGATTTTTTGAAAATTGCAAAAGTTATTGTTTCGATAAGTATTTTTTAATATTTTTTAATAATTAATTAATATTTTTTACGGGATGTATGGACTCGTAGCAAATAACAATTAAGGGATGTAGCGTCGGTTACTATGGAGGAGGGGTGTGTTGAGGGAGACTGGCTCGAGTTACCTAGAGAATGGACGCCTGAATGTAGGCCGAAAATATTACCGTGACATTCTGGTTTTAAAACCCTATTAGTTGCGACTTGAGTAGATTGGAAGTTTAGCAAAACCTTGGGGAAGGTATTTCAGCAAATTAATCGGTGATTCTATAGAATGGAACAAGATATTCGGGGAAGAGAAGAAGGTAACATTTGTCGATTGATTCTGGATTTATAATTTCATGAACAATATATTTGCTTATGTTTGAACTTAGAATACTATAGTTGACATTTAAATTACCTCAAGAGACTGCAACAGACAGCGACGTTCGATGAATGGCAGTACAGCTGAAGCTGAATTAGTTATCGGTGGTACTAACTAATTATTTAAAGCAATTTTTTCTCAAAAACGGCTCCAGTTTTTCAAAATTTCTTCTCTATCTATCAAAAGACAGTAAAGAATTGGTGGTAGTCTCATTTTCAGCGATCTCTGTATTTTCCAAAATTGCGAAATTTAACATTTCAAAACTACAAAATTGATGATAGAGATGTTTTCCTTAAACAAAATCTTCTAAAATGTCAACTCTTTAAAAAAGCTCATGTATACTTTTTTTAAAAAAAAGAGTAGTTCTTGCGCAATTTTTGCTTGAAATTAATGTAATTAAAAAATCTCAAAAACTGCTCCAAATTTTTTCTTCCAATGTTTTCCACCGATAGAACAAGGAACGCATAGAATAAGGATGCAGATCTTATTTTCATTGAATTTTCTGAATTTTCGAAAATTGCAAATTTAGAAACAGAGAGAGAGAGAGAGAGAGAGAGAGAGAGAGAGAGAGAGAGAGAGAGAGAGAGAGAGAGAGAGAGAGAGAGAGAGAGAGAACGTGTACTGTTGTAGCATCACTAGTTTTACTTTATAAACTGTCATTTTTCATTTTATTTCATTTGCACATGAAGCATTGGGACGCAGAGGAAGTACTAAATGGCACAGAAAAAAATATTGCTAAACTCTTGGGGTCTGTAAAATATTAGGGGCAATTATCTTTCTTAACAAGAATAAATTATGAAAAATTTCCGGCTTTTGTAAGATATGACTACTTCAATTATGCAATATTGAACTCGATGTAATACATAGTTTATTCTATTTTATTTGTTTATTAATTGTTATTAATTTTTTAATTGTCGATTTCTGACAAGTTTTTGGTTTAGATGTTAAAACATCAAGCCGGATTATTAGCCCAAACGTATAAACGTAAGAAGATGAAAAGTATTGGGGGTCTATCTGGATTGGTTAACAGGAATGTAGTATGCCTAAGAGAAAAAAGACAAAATAAACGGCTCTAGCTAAATTATGTTGCTGGCACAACCATACTGTAAATATGAAATAAGTCAAAATGAATGAAATAACATACACGATTCCGTCACATTCCTACCCATACTCAGTATGTCTAACACTGTTCATCATTCTCCATAGGCTTTTCTTGTAACTGAAACGTAGACTCTACGTCAGGAAGAAGAGAAAAGCCCGAGAGAGTCACAAGCCGTGAGGCGCCGCGAGTCGTCGAGGAGTGGCGGGGCGGGGTTGTGCGGGGCGGGGCGGGCGGGGGGCGGGGCGGGGCGGGCGGGCGGGGCGGGGCGGCGCAGCATCCCAGCAGGCCTTGCGCCCACGCACTGCGGTGGCAGCGGCTTCTACCGCCGGCGCCCCTTTCCCCTCCTCGGGGCCCGCGTGCGTCCGCCGCCCCGCACGCCCGAGAGACGCAGTGAATCATGCGTCTGCCCCAGTCGCTTGCGCCCTGCTCAGCTCCGCGGCTGCAGCAGCCGCACTGAATCACACGCGTGCCCGCCGCGGAGACCGGATTGCTCGGCTGCGTCTCTCGGCCAGTGGACCTCACCTCCACAATACCTGAATAATCAGGCTTTTCCGATTAATAACACTCGTGAATAACCTTCGGGAAATCAACACTTAATAACTAGTTACTTATATTCAATACTGAAGTATGAAGAATACTGCAATATTGAAGATTACTCTGAAACGAAATCCTTATGCTCATTTGGTGGACGGTTTGAAACGTTTCATTATGTCTGGTATGTCCCAAAGTTCCCGCGTTAGATCCAATACATCTTATTCCATTGCATGAATGGGAGGGCTTGCAAGATATTAAAGAGCACATTCTTTCTCGCATTCTTTGCATTTTTATCAATGTTCGAAAATTCAGGGAGTTCAACGAAAGTGAGACATTCGCCATTTGTTTAACAGTCCCTTGTCCAATCCGTGAAAAGAAAAAGGGCGGATTTCAAGAAAATGTTTTCTTAATAAATTCGGGATCGTTCAGATTGATCGAGGAATATCAATTTTGGAGAAAATCGCCGATTGAAAGGTGAAAGGTTTAGGCGCAAGCATTGGTCACACACGGACAGAAAGACAGACATACAGACGTTATGCTGTCAATCAATTTTTCGGTATCAAGAAGCCATAAAACAAGGATTCTGACTGTACAACGTGATAGAGGAAGTAATGTACTCCATATAAGAACAAGATTTCTCCATTTTTTAATCAGGGCCCGGTAAAAGAGTTTTTCTGTCCAAAAATCGCTTATTTCTGGCGCACTATTACAATCCAAATAAATATGTTAGATGAACACTACAGTTCAATTACCGTTCTACGAGTGGTGTGATACGTTGTAAACTTCAAAATATAAAAGCTGTCATAATTATTTATTGTCATTCCAAGCGACATTCATGGCTATTCGCGACTGCTTTTACGTTTTTTATTGGGATAATAAAATTGTTACGATTGGTGGATTTTCATTAAACGAAAAAGACTTACGTTTAACGAGCGGATCGACCCCTTAGAATTCAAATTCTAATTCGTAAAAATTGAGTAGCGTATGCCATACACGAGACGAGGCAAAACTGTTCCAAGGATTCACATTTACCTTTAAAATGAATGTACCTGAATCACGTTAGAAAAAGGGTAGTAATCGGTTCTTATTCTAGTAATCGCTCTTCTCTTGCGCTTTTCAACAAAGTTTTTAAAACCACACTCACTAACATGGTACTTATTATAAAGTTTGTTATTCTTTTTTACTTTCACTTCTTACTTCGTAAGATATGAAATAGTATATAAATCATGTTCATATATGTTGTAAACTGCTTCCGCTAATTCGTATGCCATACACGAGTAGTCAGAATCCATCTTTTGTGGCATGTTTATAGCGTAAAACTGATTAACGGCAAAAGTTTGTCCTTCCTTTCATTTTTGGTCAACGCTAGCGCCTAGACCGTTTGAACAATTTTCTCCAAAATAGTTATTCCTTTCTCGATCTATACGAACTCGAGGTTCTGTTAGTTTGAAAAGGATATTTGTTTTTAAGAGGTACTTTACATGAAGTCTTAACCAATCTGTTTTTCAAAAACATCTTTAAGTAAGACCATGTACAATTATTCGAAAATGTGAGTAATTTTCGCGGAATTTTGCGTTAAATGTTGGCAATGTCCAAACAATTATTTTCCCCAAAAGTGCTCCAAATTTTGTTTACATTCTTTCTTCCTATAAGACAAAGGGCGGTATAAAATTTCGGTGAAAATTGCAAAAAATAACGTTGCAAAACTACAATAATGAAGTTAAGAGTTGTTTGTCTTAAATAAAATCTACTGTAAAAGATCAGATCTTTAAGAAAGTCAGGTACAATGTTTTGAAAAAACAAAACGAGTAGTTTACGCATAATTTCTGCGTGAAGTAAACAGCAATTAAAAACTATATTTTCTTGAAAATGTCTCCAAATTTTTCTTTAAAATTTTTCAACGGGTAGAGCAAAAGACACATAAATTGCGCAGGTTTCATTTTCGGAGAGCTCTCTGAATTTTCGAGAACTGCAGAAGTTAGAAATAGTGCCAAAAGGTATGTGGAGTTGTAGCACAAGTAGTTAAATTTGTGAATTATTTTCATTGGAATATTCTTCACTGGAATTACTTTCCTTTTTAATCCATATAAAAAAAAACGTGTCAGCTGAATACATTGAAGCTCACAATAATAACAGAAAAACGCGTGGTAATAAACAGCACATACTCTCTAGCATGCTTTCTATCTTTTGAAATTTTGGAAAATTTAGCCAGTGGATCGAAAATGAGACCTAAACCTTTTTAAGTGTTCTTTGCTCTGTGGAAAAATTGTAGAAAAAATGGGGCCGTTTTTGTGCATTTTTTGTTGTAAGTTGCGTTGACTAATCATGTTTTCAAAACAATTGTTCTCGACTTTATATTAAGATCTAATTTTTAAAACAAATTTTATTAACTAAAAAAGTCTGTATCACCAATACTGTAGTTTAACAATGTTAATTTTTTGCAATTTTTGAAAATACAGAGTTCACTGAAATTGGGATCTGCCCTGTTTTACAATAAACTCGAGAAAAAAATAAGAAACATTTTGAAAAAATAATGGTTTAAAAATGTCCGACAAAAAAGAAAGGAAGGGACAGAAAAACATTCTTTTGTCAGCAGTTTTTCCGGTATTAACAACCAAGAAAATCAGTTTTCTGATGCAAAGGAAATAAAGTACTAAATGTAGAACCAACATGTATCTGATTTTTAGATATCAGGACCTCACAATGAGAGTTAATTAAAAATCACCACACTTCCCCTACAGCATTACAATACTTTCTCTTTACTACGTAAGTGCGTAGTATGGCGAGAAAGTGAAAAAAATACTGTCAATATACAAGAACAGGGCATGTTTCAATATTTTCTCTATAAAGAAAGTGAATTGGACGAATAAGACAGTTGAGATGGGGTCATTGTTATATCTGAGCGATCTTATAGATATCTGAATATAAATTAATATATTTGATGCTTCAATATAATAGCAAGTAATAAATAATAGCATAATCTTATAGATAGCATGTAAGTAGCAATAATAGCATTATCTTATAGATATGTGAATATAATTTAATATATTTCATGCTTCAATATAATAGCAAGTAAATATATTGGTGAAAATATTACATTCAATTTATATCGCAAATTTTCTCTCTAATTCTAAAAGTCGGATTATCAAATATAAATCGTCAGTGATTTCTTCAGTCAGAAAACGCGTACACCGGAATTATGATGCGATTTAAATTCTTTACAAAATTTTGAGAAAGCAGCTTTGGTTAGGCGGAAAGGAGATTTCCATATTGCTTTACGAACTGCAAAATCTAATAAACTATCTCCGCCGTAAATTATTTGACAACAATAACGAACAAATATCATTCCGACAAAAACCAGCTTTGCTTTTCACTTGCAATGCTTGCTTGAGAGATTTCCAGCGCCCGTTGCCATGTTAGCCCTTTTAGGGTTTCTGACCATGTACTGTTCATTAGCGCAATTACCAACTCCTCGATAACGGGGTCAGAACTACGCGAGGCTTCCACGAACTGCCCCACACACATTCATGTTCGCAGACGGACTGCAGAATTTGCGGATCGCTCACCGGCAATTCGCTAGCTTATCCGGGCCTGAGGCTATATCCTTTTAACTTCATTGTTGAGTGGAACAAAAAATCATGTTATGTCAAAATTTGAATTTTTGCATGAATGCTTTTATTTCTAAAAATATAAGATCTTAAATCTTAACAACTTTTACTTTCTAAGTGCTTACCTAGTATTATTACTTGCTACTACGTATTTAAAGAGAAAGTATTGTAATGCTATAGCGAAAAGTGGCGATTTTTCGTCCGAATAGTTGTTATCGTGGGGTCCTGTTATCGCAAAAACGGATAAATATTTTTGCTTTATGTAGTGATTTTCTTCCTTTAACACGTTGTAAAGTCACAGTTCACGTTTGAGGATCCTTATTACCAAAATATTGGTTGAGGACAAAACATCCCTCCGTCCGTTTGTCTGGAATCTACATTAAATCCGAAACCATTCTGATCTTAAAATTGATATTAACCAACGATCTGGTAGGACTCGACGCCCTGAGAATTTGAAACGATTTTTTAAATTTCTTTTTTTGGGGGGGAATACGTTACATGAAGCCTTAAAAACTTTTTAAAAAGTTTCTAAAAAATGGCACAAAATTCTTGATTTTTTCTCCTTGGATGAAGCAAAGGACTGGAAAAATAGCACAGGTCTAATTTTGGTTGAACTCTCTGAATTTTCGAAAACTACAAATGTTCATTCGTTTTCGGTGTCTACCTAAAACGATATTAAAGATAAAGTATTTTCTTTAATGACATATTTTCTTGAATGACTGATCTTCAAATAAGGCAATGAACAATTTTTTTTTTAAAAATACGAGATTTCGCGTAAGTTTTCCGTGAATAAACGAAATTTATTTTAAAAAATTGAAAATGTCTCCAAATATTTTCTTTAAGATCTTTCCTCGAATAGAGGAATGGACGCATAAGAAAATGTTGCAAGTCTAATTTTTGTGGAATTATCCGAATTTCAGAAAATTGCAAAAGTTACAGTAAAGCAAGAAAGTACGTGCTGTTGTAGCACCTCTAGCGATAGGTGTACTTTAGCTTTTCTTCCGAAAATCAGAAAATTTTTTTCCTTTGTTGACGACATATATATTTCACATATAACTGTACGTGTTGAACAAAGGAACAACTTTTTGTCAATTCATAGGCAATTTCGTCTCTTCACTGAAAAGATAATTCAAAACACTTCACTCAAAAGATAATATATTTTAGCTGATATTTCAGGAAGAACGGCATTTCAGAGACTCACCTGAAATTCGCACAGTTTTTTTTTAAATATGAAATAAACTCCCTTTACATTTTCCTGATGTAATTTTCCAAAACTTTAAGTTAATAATAATTTAACGTTAATTTAAATAAGAATTTAAAGGGGCACATCTTTCTTTAAGTTATGGAAAACCTGGAATTTAAACGTCGGTGCTTAATTGTGAAATTAGCCAATGTCTTCAAATTTACAGAAATAAAAATGTGTTTTGAAGTTTTATGAGCCTACATGTTGGCTTATTTTATTTTCAATACTAGGTAAGTATTATTCATGTATGTCTGGTTCTAGGATAAACGAGAATGCGAATTTTTTAACATGGAAACAAACAAATAATATTCTCAACAGTGATGATTTCAAGTTTTACCTAACACGGTGAATACTGTGTATGTCTACAATTCCGAACTGACGTTAATATTTACTTTCGTGCGGCTTGTACTTCAATTAGATATATCGAGTACTGACCCACATCTAAAATCTCATTCCGTTGAATAAAACCTCCTTAGTATCCATTTCAAGAGAGCACTGGTTGGGCCTGTGTTGTGCCACTAAAGTAAAAGCAAACGACTGCGTTTGACTGTAACGCATTCGGTACGAAAAACAATGAAATGTTAGAACAAGCGCTGGCACTCTGCCTCCACTCGTTTGTGCTGTGTTTTAGCTCCAGCGTTTTCTCTGAGCGCCCTTCGAAGTGGAGACGCTTCGACCACATGCAAGTATTTGATAAAAGTATTTTACGCTCGTTTTGTTTAATCATTTGTTGGCAAATTTGTTTTCCCGGCTTCATGAGACGACTCGCTTAATTTTTGTTTACTCAAATGCTATAATTTTATTTTCTACTAAATTATTTTTTCTTGCGTTTAATTATGTTTCTTATTTCAAATTTATCGTTCACATACGCGAAATCACGAGTTAATGGCAAACCCCGAGAAGAATGCGGGCCTACAAATATTTTTCATTGTTCCATTCGCTTAGATTTCATGTTAATTACACATAAAAATATAAAGCGTATACAATAGCAAAACTACTATTTTACGAAAGCAACTGCTGTTGCTTACTAAATTCCTTCTTCATCTATATATGGACGAGCTTGAAAGAAACACTGATGGAACTAATGAAACTTGATGAAACTAAAACATACCGCTACTGAAATTAGGGTGGAACTATTTCTTGGTCGTATTACACACGCCATACTCCATCATAATCTATCTATTCACTTCCCTATTTCGTAATAATAATTTGACAGAAAGTGCCGGAAAGAAACGTTGCGGAGGCGCCAAACATTCACTAGAATAACATTTTGACAGTAATATTGCAATCGTAAAAGTGTCTGCGTAATATATTATTGAATTATTAAACGGCAATAAAATGTCAAATTTTTTATGCTGAATTAAATTTTCCTTTATTCGATTGCTTTTTCGTTTCGAAGTTCGAAAAAATGTATTTTGCATTATATATCTTGAAGTGAGGTTAGGGTTTTTGCCTGGTATAATATTCCTGGAAATATACAGGTCTGGAAATTTTTATCTGCCTCGCAAAAATATTTCTTTTGAAATTAAGGGACACTTCAATGACATTCACGATTATCACGAAAACAGTTCGATGCCCACTCATGACTGTTCGCACAACGAGTCGATGACCAGTCATGATTTTAAACACTACGAGTCAAAACGCTGAAAGAAAAAAACTAGATAGAATAATCTAACTTGGAAATGATCTTGGAGATTTTTCATAGAAAGAAACATACCAACACATGGCAGCATCGCACACCCGCAGTTGCAGTTTTGAACTACATGACATTCGAAGTCATTTTGGCGTGTGTAAGCGTTTGGGATACGTCGTTTGGCCATATAAGCGACATTCACAATTTGACATTTCCATTCATCCATCTATTGCTGTGTCTTCTGCAATAGATAGATATATAGAGAGACAGACTGATTTAATAAAGTTTGCTTTGAGCAAAATCTCAAACAGCACACATTATAATTACAATTAAAAGTTTATATATTACTTCTAATATATACCCAATTGTCTCTAAATGAACAATTGGTTCTTATTTTCCATTTATGTGAACCTTATGTACCACATCACATCTCTCCACTCTACTTCACTATATATGTGAATAACTTTATTACCAATAATATAAGCAATAATAATAACAATATTATCTCAGTATATTAATACTTTGATCATTTGGATCATTTGATAATTTAGATCATTACTATCAAGTAATGGTCCAAACCGCATTATCAAAATTGTCTATAACAGAACGAACGGCGTCTAGTGCTTTGTCAGGTAGTTTCTTTCATTTAAACACGGCATACAATTTTTATTGAAAAATATTATAGGCCACCACACAACCAATCAAATTGTTTATACCATGATTTTAATTTTCGCACAAGTTTTTTTGTCTCAGCATTTCTCTTGTTTACCAGCATGCACATTTGGGCCAGGTTTATCGCTCTTCGCCTTTTTTATCTTCATGGCACAATAGAGAGTGTCTTCGAGTAAAATACATGGGATCGTACAAATATAATTGCATTTTTCTGTGGGAACACAAGTCTACGCAAAACGGTGCAATCTGAATATTTCCTTAAACTGAAACAGAGCTGTCCAGCACCCATCAGTTCACAATCAGCAACTGTTTGACATCATGGCATGTCCTCGCTTCGAACTTGAGGAAACCCACAAAAAGGTGAATCTTGAGCATTTTAATCTTGAGCACTGCCGTGACTCGGCTTTCACGGAGATTTCAGTTGCTGTGAATCTTGTTCCATGTGACCGGACATAGATCTGCATGGTCGCTCTGTAGCTTATGCGTCGTTCAGAGAAACCGTGTAAACAGGAAAATAAAACTACGGCGTGCTATGAATTAATTCACTTCGCTCTTTATTTCAGAGAGAAATATTCCAATCCCGTGCACAATATATAATATGAATTTAATCCAAACACTATTCAAAACTAGTGGTGCTAAAACAGAACCTATTTTTTTCGCCCGTATTTCCATGCAATATTACAGGAAAAACATTTAAATTTTCGAAAAATTGTACATAACCGTATTTCAAAATCTATCTTTAAAGGAACAGATTTCATGAAGGGAAACATCTCTATCATTAATATTTTAGGTGTAGGAAGATTCCGAAAAAATGTTGAACTTTTGCAATTTTCGAAAAATCAGGGTTTTCAACGAACATGATCTTCGAAATATGAAAAAAACAACTTGCAAACGTTTCACGCATAAACCAGTATCGTTAATTAAAACTGCGAGCGAATTCTCACAATCCAGATATGCGCACACGAATCCATTTGTAACCATTGTACAAAATTTACTTCTGATGGAATGTGCAGATGATTTACATGACACAGTAGGGGAAACAAGGTTTGTTATGAATTAAATCTTGAGTGTTTTGTATATTTTTGTAATTCATTTCTATATTTGTTCGGCATCACTGACAACCAACATATGCTAGACTAACAAGAAATAGTATCTCTTTCGACGTATCTGTACTCTTCTTTCTCCGTGCAATGAGAATACCTGTTGGAGGTGTATTCAATTTTTAACAAGATAAGATAACAGTGTACATGAATCACAAAACTAGAAAAGTCACATCATTTACTGCCAGATGGTTACGCTTCAATGGTCGAGCTCCGACGCTCTTCAGAAATGTCATCTCCGGCACGCCATTATCTTCGTGATTATAGTAAGTACTCGTAATTGAATGCTCGAGAAGTTGTTCAGATGCTGCTGAAAGTAAGTGGCGTTGAACGGAAGGATTTTTTCTACTCGTTACTAGCATCTTCCGTCTAGAGTGCGAGCTGTCTGACGGAACTAAGAATTCCAATTCTGAAATGCGATTATTAAGAACGCAAATGGTATATTGGAATCGAGCTTCGGCTTGCAATATTGATAATGAACGCCACCAAATATCGGAGAGCAGGTATTTCCGCAACACCCTGTATATCTGGAACGCATTAGATTTTAAAACCGCCGTATCGATTTCCTGCTAGTGGCGGTTTCTTTGACCGCAATAAGCGCAGGACGCTGTTACCCAAATGAAGCGCCTCGCCGCAGAGAGCGCTAGAACGGCGAGCAATTTCCTGTCTCTTTCCCCCATGGGCAGCCTGCTTCCTTGGCGCCAAGCAAATGCTTCACTACTAGTCGGCAAACATTCCCGCTGGCTCCACCGGGTGGGAAATCGGCGGACGGCAAGGACGTTGATCACATTAAGAAAAACGAAAACTCATTCCGCTGATACATCAGCTGAGGAATATACTAAAAGGACGCTTGCGGCACCGCTGCACCATTTATCAATATCATTCTCAGGCGAGATCGGTAAATGAGGCATCGGCGCTGGGATGTAGGAGCGCTCAGGAACAGAAGAAGATGATGGGATGAGTTAGAGGTAAGTCTCCGAACGGAGTGACGAGGCAAGCAGGCCAAGAAAAGAGATGATTAGACGCAATGTCGACGGGCGAGGTTGGAAAAGAGGATGTGCTAACGAGAAGAACGAAAATGAGAGGAGTGGATAAAGATCTCCAAGATGATCGCGAGAGCGAAGAATTACGAAAGATTCTCAGGATAGGTTGAATGTAGCGAAATGTGTCTGAGTCTTCTGAGTTTGTGTGAACCAGAGATGTCAGAGCCGTCAGAACCAATTGCAACTGCAGGTGTGTAAGAAGAAAAAAGGGTGAGAAGATGAAGGAAGTGTCGGTGACGGTAGAGGAGGAACGCAATCCAGAGGAAGAAGGCGGGAGGCTGGGCGTAGGGAATAGTGAGGGCGCAATTGCACGCAGCGTAATGGGAGTGGAGCCGCGCGAGCGGCTGCAGGGACCCAGGTTGGGAGGGCGGCGAGGGGGGGGAGGGGAGGGGGAAGGCGGGAGGGGACTCGCGAGAGGGGTGAGGCGAGAGGCAAGAGAGGTGAGGGAAGGGGGGAGAGGGGAGGGCCGAGAGGTGATAGTGGAGGCCCGACGTGGGGAGCGCGGCGGGGGCGGTGTGAGGGGCTGGGGGCGCGGGGGGCGCGGCCGGGCCGGTGCGGGAACGGCAGCGGGGGACGCGACGAGGTGGCTGTCGGGGCGGCGTGCTCACGCTCCGCTAATCACATTTTCCATCTCGCGGCCGGGCCTCCGCCCCCGCAGACGCCGAGGCGGCGGCGCCCCAGTGCGGCACCCCCCGCCCGCCCACGCCCTCCTCCTCGGGCGCCCCGCCCGCGCGCGTCGCCCTCGCGGTGGCCGCTTCTTCGCTCACGAACCCGCGAGCGCCTCTCTCGTTCGCCACTCATCCCACAAGCCCCGTTACCCCCTTCCGCAGAAACAATAACGGCGAGCCGCGGCGCGCGGGCTCTGACCGGAAACGTGGCCCCCTCCCTCACCCCCTCTTTCCTCTCGCCCAATCCGTTTCTCTTTCTCTTCCCTTCCCTCCCCCTCCCGCCCACCTCATCGGCTGCCGCGGCCCCTGCCCCGCCACCTCTTCGCACAGTTCGGCAACCTCCGGAAGCGCGGTCCGAGAGGGACGGCGAGCGAATAGGACAGGAAACGAATTATTTCAGTTCCGAAGTCTGTCCGCTCCGTATCGTTAGGGTGTTTGCGAGTAACCTTTGTACGCGGGTCCGCGCCTGCAAATACTACCATCCTAGTCTCTGGGGCAGCAAATGAGTTCCGAAGCCGAGCGGACATTTAGTCAATAAAGGAGGCCTGTCGGACTCAAAAGCGCTTGGGTACTACCAAGCCACAGGATATCTTGGATGCCACTGTGCGGACAGATAGTCTTCAAGTTTCCGGAAGACTGAAATGTTGGGAAGATATAGGGCTTCGTTACTTCAAGGAATAATTATAATTTCGCTGCAAGAATATGTTGAATATTGCGTGTCTTATTATGCTGTTTTGGTTTTCTCCATCAAGCGACGTTATACACTAATTTTAAAATTTAATGTTATAAGTAGTGATAAACTTGTCTTTTTTATTTTATTTTTAATCGTCAAAAACTAAAGACTCTATGTGACGTATGCGGGAGGGTATGTACAATCTGTGAACGTAGGAAAGTGCCTCTTGGAACGTTGGAAAACGTTTTTTTCTACTAGTCACACTAGTAGGAATTATGAACAACATTTTAACGAGTGTTTTAGAAGTATTTGATGAAAAATGTTTTGTCTATTGTAAAATAACCTATTTGTATTTGCAAACGAGCAACAGACTTGATTTGCAAGTATTGCTAGCGAAATACTCGTAGCTAACCTTTTATTTCTCACGCGTCAAGAAAAAGGAGAGCTCAAGAAATCGTACGCAAGTAGTAAAATTATATTTACTGTCCAGAAGCAATTTGCCACCTCATCATTTGCTCAACGGATAGCTGAACGAAAAACCTGATCAAGATGGGATCATTGATGAAGAAGCTTAATTAAAAGTATTGATTATACAGAGATTGTACTAGATAGAAATAAAAATGCAGTAAAATACTTTTTAAACAATAATGGGATTGACATTTCAAAGTTGCTTTATATTGTTTCATATTTAAAATAAAATTATCTTATTTTATATTTATTAATAATGCTTTTCTGTCAGTGTAGTCTTTAGTGGTAAAAAGACAGTTTTGTAGCAGAAAATCTTTTACTTATTTGTTTTTTTAAATAAAATAATGCCTTCGCGTTTTAAACGTGTAGTAAACTAGTAAAGCATTATAAAGAAGTGTGCATGAGCTGAATGTGGATTTTTGATGATACTGATATCTAATAAATGTATGCTACAGCTGTTTCTTTCTTTCCTTATAACGTTATTCTCTTAGGGATGCTTATTAATTAGTTAGTCTTCCGCACAAATATTTTTGATCGGTGTATGGTCATCTATTAAATTTCTCATCGAATTCCAGGATGAACCTTTAAAAAAATAACGAAAGTTACCGCAAAAATAAATTTAAAAAAGTGCTAAGCATCCGACCGGGAAATAACACGAAATACTTCAGCTTGGGACCAGGAGAAAAAATCAGTCTCTGTCGCTGAACTGGTTTTGCGACATTCTGAGAGTTCGCCCATGAGACAGGAAACACGATTTTCATCGTTTTGAACAGAGCTTATCTGTTTTCCACACTAAACCTGCTCGAACGACTTCTTGTTTATTTAAGAGCAATTCACAAACAGGCGATGTAACATGTAACGCTGGGTATTTCTGCGCTCAAGGCTCTGACAAAAACTCGGCCATAACCACGTAGCCCGGAATATTTCAGTGAGCTGACTTCAATATTATATAAGATATGGATCCTGTGAAAAACCAGAGCAAATTTTTTGAGAATTCCACTTCCATTTTATGTATGTATTTTACATACCCTTCGTTTGATCTGATGCATCGTAATAACTGTAGTATTGCAATGCTACTTTACGATGACCATAATAACACTTTACGATTTCCATTCTATTTCATTACGGATTTTGAAAGACATTTTGTGTTAATGGAAAAAACCCATTCGTTGCAACCTGCCCGAATTCCTAACGATCCACACTGCAAGTTAATAATATTTTACTAATATATAACTCCTGGTCAATTTCTTCGAAATCGAATGTTTCCCCAATAAAATTAAATATTATAGTGTCACACAAAACACAGCAAAAATGCTTATATGTATTCTGATTGTAATGCTTAAATTTATTTACCTTATTGGCGCCAAATGGCCGGCACATAATTATTTTTACTAATACGATTTTACAAAACTCACTTATGAACTTAAAGGATGGATTTGTTAAGAAAACGCTCTTTTTAACGTCATATAGGTAAATATATTTAATGCTATTTGAAGTATTTACGCGAATTTTATTATAACCAGTAGCATAGCTAGATTTCAAGATAAGGGGTAGCGAACAAATGAAAATAGGGTGCCACTAACAGCACATTTCTTCCGTATTATTTCTAACTTTTGCAATTTTCGGAAATTCAGAGTTACACAAAAATGAGACCTGCGCACTTTCTAAAGCTTCTTTTGCTCTATCCGTGAAAAAATTAAAGAATAAAATTAGAGTCATTTTTGCGGAGAGTACTCATTTTCACTTTCTCACTACGGAGTAGAGAGAGTTTTGTAGGCTGGGCGAAAAACGGCGAATTTTCGGCAGAAAAACTCTTACTACATGGCCCTGGTAAGAAAAGAAGTGGAAAAAGATGCTAAATTTTTAAAAAATCCTTTAACACATGGTGTAGCCAGAATTCACGTTTTCTGGGTACTTGATGCCGAAAAATGGAATGACTGCAAAACGTGTGTCCGTCTGTGAACAACGCTAGCGACTGAACCGTTGAACCGATTTTCTCCAAAACTGATATTCCTCAATCGGTCTGGCTGATGTTGCGGCCTCTTGAATTTGAAACCGATATTTTATTTTTGAAGGGTAATTTTAATAAAATCTCTGACATATTTTCCAAATTTTCAAAAAAATGACTCCATCGATTAAATTTTGTCGTTGGATAGAGCCTAGTTGGATAGAGCCTTTTGTAGTTGGAAAGGCCGTTTAAAATAATAATGCAGGACTCATTTTCGTTGAAAACGCTGTTTTTTTAAAAAATTGCAAAAGTTCAACATTTTTTGGCGTCTTCCTACAACTACAAGATTAAAGATAGTGATTTTTCCCTTAAAACTAAATTTGTTTATTAAAGATAGTTCTGAAATAAGTCAAGTACAGTTTTTGGAAAATTTGATTACTTTTTGCGTAATTTTGCATGAAAGTACGTGCTTCGTACCACTAGTTTAAAAAATATACATAACCTTATTTAAAGATCTAATTATTTGGAACAAATAGTATTTAAGAAAAAATCTCTCTCATCAATATTATGCTTTTGCAGTGTTCATTTTTTGCAATTTTCGAAATAGTTTTCCAACAATTGGGCCAGAACCAACTTTTTCATCGACTCTTGCTACCTGCGAAGTTAAAATAAAGAAAATTGTCGTACTCGTTTTTAAGAAAATAATTGTTTATAAATTTCCAAATTTTATGCAAAATTAGCTGAAAACTACTCATTTTCGAAAAATTGAACATAACTATTTTAAAACGTGTCTTTAAACGAAGAGATTTCATTAAGTCGAAAAATATATTTCTCCAATTTTTCTAGTCGTAGGAAGACACGGAAAAAAGTTTGAACTTTTGATATTTTAGAAAATTGGGAGATTTTAACGAAAAGGAGACCTGCTCCACTATTTAAAGAGTTATTTAAATCTGAGAACAGGGGATCCGCAGGGCCGCGAGTTCTTTTCAGATTCATCAGGGAATATCAAGTTTGGAGAAAATCGCCTGAACGGTTTAGGCGCTAGCATTGACAGCGCTAGCACAGGCGGCCAAACAGACGGACGGATAACAGCCGGACAATCTATCGAAAACTTGCCAATTTCAGCCGCACGATTACAAAACGTTTTCTTCACTATTTACGTAGAAAGGCCAGAAGTAAAAGGCGCCATTGATACAACAAATTCATTTGAAATAATTTATATATACATACACATATATGTGAGTCGATTATTTTACATCATTATCTACACCAAGAACAATTCCTTTTTCAATTTTAAGGTTTTGAAGAAAATCTATCTGCATTTATCGTAGCACACAAATAAGACAATATGGCCTGCAATTCATTTGTTCATAATTTGAGGTGACAACACTGCAAAAGCGAAAGCTTACCAAATTTATCACCTCATCATGAACTGTCAACCATTGTTGTCACCACCACTGTTCTTATTTTATTCGTAGTATAAGGTTCTTACATTAAAGCAAATTTATAACTTACAGTAAATTAAAAAATAATATTTTGTAAATTATACATGGCGCCTCAATAATGACAATTTGTGTAGAGTGAGCTACCTCCTCCCCTACTCCAGCCACTTCTTATTACAACATAACGATAACATTACATCGCAATGTATTCTGGCCTTGATAGGTTGGCTACTGAAACAAGAATAATATATCAATACACCTATTGACAAAACTATACTTGTTATATCTCAACGTTGTTTGCAATATATCTTTGGGCTTAACCTATTTTACATATTTACTTCATGTAGAGAGCCTCGACAAACCATGCATTGCCCTCAGAAATGTGACATTCGAATTGCAGTACATTTTTTCCTTTCACGAGTAAATTAACGAACCTGTTATCGACACCATCGTATATACTTCATTACAAATGGATATTCTTTTCGATTTCCTGCAATGCACAGATATTTACGATTCGCCCCGCGGGAATAAGTTTTCATATGCATCCACTTGGACTGGAAATACGATTCCAATTACTCTTGTATACGAAATAGAAGCAATCATCTGTTTTCTAGACTAAATTTTCATTGTGTTCACGATTTAAGCATGCATACATTTTTGGGTATTCAGTACGTTGCAATGAAATACAACTAGACAATTTGGAGATGTAAATATATTTTTGAGTACAGAACATACGGCGAATAACTAAAAATCTTATATGTATTCTTATACAAAAATTCCTGAATCTTTTCACGCTACATTTGTATGCATTTGAACTTTGTATTGAAATGCATGAAAAATATCTACATCTTCCACTCAGTATAATTCCATAGGATTTGCACCTAGTCCACGTAATTTATCTCAATTTTTCCCTCTACAAATTGCTTTACTTAATTTATCATGAATTAGTTGTTAGCATACATATCAGTTGCTAGGCGTCTTCAATTGAGTTCTATTAAATGCAATCATATATTTGTTAAGTTCACTTTATGCTCAAATCCGTACCAGTATTTGTTACATATTGGTAATGTTAGACAAGTTAGACTTTTCAGAGTGAAGAAGGTAAAGCAATTAGAAAAGAGAAAATTTGAAGTAAAACAAAAATAAGGGAACGAAGAAAGTTATAATTGTGATAGATGAGGAATGAAATGTGAAAATTGTAAGCGAAATGTTGAATGTGGGGAATGACGACGAAACGCCACTGGATAGAAGGAACAAGGAAAAACATAAAGGCATACTGCTTGTGGCGAGATGACGGCGAAGAGTAGGGTAAAAGGAGGGGCCGCAAACAAAATGAATGAACCGGAGCGTGAGCGGAAGGTGAGTCCGTTGTGCACAGCGCATCCCGTGACGCAGGCGGGGCCCAGAGCGGGGTGGTGACGGGGCGGGGACGGAGCGGGGCGGGGCGGGGCGGCGCGGCAGCCGATGGCCGAGGGCGGTGACGCGCACGGCGAAGGGCGAAGGGCGAGTGGCGGCGCGGCCCGTGTTCCGCATTGCTGCTCAATTAGCATTCCTGGCGCGGTTGCGCCGCCCACGGCGCCCTTGCGAGCGGAAGCGTGTGACGAATCCCGGCCGTCGAAGCGCCGGGCGAGGCCTTGCAAGTGCCCCGACGCACACCCTGTGCCCTGCGCCGCCCCGCCCCCTACCTCATCCGCACTCCCCACCTCATCCCGTGCTTCCCTGCCCTGTCCTGCGCCGCCCCGCCCCGTCACACCACGTCCCACACTGTCCTGTCGCGTCCCGCCAGGGGCGGATCCAGTCGATCGTTTTCGGAGGGCAGATAGTGGATTTTTGTTAAATAATAAACGTATTTGTTATTATTGTATATTATTTACGTACTTAGATATGATACTATTCAATATTATTGTTTAAATAATTACATAATTCGAACGTAAATAAATATTTAAAACCTTTTTCGCCAAATAAAGGAAGATAAACGAAAACTACAGCTTTTGGGGGGGGGGGTATGGCTCTCATGGTCCCCCTGGATCCGCCAGTGCGTCCCTCCCCCCGCCCCGCCCCGCCCCGTTCCGTCCCCTCCCGTCCCGTCCCGTGCCGTCCCGTCTTGTCTGGCCCGCCCCATTCAGTTCCGTTCCCCTCGTCTCATCCCGACTCGGCCTGTCCCACTCCGTCCCGCCTTGCCTCGCAGAGCAATGCACCGCACTCCCGCCCGCCCGCCCTTACCTCAAACCACCCACTCCAGCTGCCCCGCACGGTCCCACGCCGACCCATTCCATCTCGTCCTGTCCTGATTCACTTTGCTCCACGCCACCTCCAACTGCCCTGTCACGCGCCCTCCCGTCAAGCCCTGTCATGTTCTAACGTTCCTTTCTTAACAGTGTTCTAGTAAGCCCAAACCTGCTCATACCCGACTTCGCCCTGCTCTTCCCGCTTTACCCTTCTCCCCCCGCTTCTTCTCCCCCTACATCACCTCAGCTCACCTCTCCCCGTATTTTTCCTTCCGTCTGTTTCTTCTCTTTCTTTGCTTTATCGCGCTGTCGCGTCTCACTATTCTTTCTCTTTCCAACCCCTCTTTAACGCCCGCCCAGCCACGCGCCTCCCTACTCTGTTTTCCATCGACACCCTCCGCTTCCCGCACCCCACTGCGTGGCGCAAGCAACACAGGGCGCGCCGGGCGGGCTATCAGTTAATTAACATCCTCATCGTATTTATGAACGGATGACCGATAAAAGCAACAGGCAATGATTCTTGTTACAAACTGGAGTGACTGAATCTGTTTTGGTACATAATGAATTCACTATCCTTTCAAGGGAAATGGAGAAGGGCATTATAATTCAAATTAAATAAAGGTCCATTGTTTTTTTTCTATTTCTCTCACAAGAAATCATCAGCAAAATGTAATGGCTGCAGAATTCAATCTTCTTTTGTTACTGTAAATTTCAATCCACACTTTTCACCCAACTTAACTTTTGCAACTATTCCTGGAAATTTCAGAGTTATTTCAAAATTAATATTTTTAGCACAAATATTTTTCAATACACATTAAAACATTTGACACTTTTTTACTAACTCTACCTTAAGATTCTAGAAGTATTACAGCTCCGCTTTCAACGAAAAACAAAGACGTTAATAAAATGGCATCCAAAAGAAATTCCTCTCTCTCTCAAGTGTTACGATCAGCAAGTGTCTTCGCGTAACTCCAGCAGAACTGAAAAACGTAGTTCCGAAAACCTGTGGCGCCATCCGTATATTTCCCCTGTGTTTGCGACAAAAAGCCGTTAATAAAGAATAGTTGTTCATATCTATTGGATCCAGTCAGAATCTCATGGTTCGAGACAAAACGTGGTTGTCAGTCAAAGGGACAGTTTTCAAAGATTTTGGGATATTAATCGGTTGGGTCAATCTTTTGGATTCAATCAATCGGTTGGATACTTTGACACTATTCGTTTCCAAAGCAATAAACATTCAAATCCACAGAAACATATTTTACAAAATAATGTAGAACAGAATATTTAAAGCAGTTAACTCAATGGTTTAGCTTACTTTCATCCAATATTTATTGAGAAAAGAAAGGAGAAAGAATGGCATGGGGCGTCGAGGGTGTGGGGCGTGGGGGCGAGAGGAGTGGGGAGTGGGGGTGTGGGGCGTGGGGCGTGGGGCGTGGGGCTTGGGGGCGTGGGGGCTTGGGGTGTGGGGGCTTGGGGTTTGGGGGTGTGGGGCCGTGGGGCGTGAGGGGCGTGGGGGCGTGGGGGGCGTGGGGGGCGTGGGGGGCGTGGGGGCGTGGTAGCGCCGGGGCGTGGGGGGCGTCGGGGGCATTTGGGCGTGCGGAGGCGTTGTAGGCGTCGGGGCGCCGCGGGTGTGGAAGGTGTCGCGGGAGTTGCGGGTATCGGTTGACACTAATTAGCATGAGGGGTAGTGAAGGTAGAATGGCGCCGGGTGTTGAATAGCGGGCGGGGCCGGGGCGGCGCGTTGGCAGCGGTGGTTGTGGTGGTGGCGAGTGGTCGTGTGGGGGCTCGGCGGGGTGCCCGCAGCAGTACCGCGTCCTCACGCGGCCCCCGATTCTGCGGCGTCCCATTGTTCGCCACTCGGAATGTGTCACGCAGCGCGCCTGGGAACTAGGCTGGAGGTAGACTTTTCATCACTCCAACGCAGTCAATCCTTGCGCCCAAAACAGCGCGAGTCAGCACTGCCAGCAGACAGACTCCTAGAGAACTTCCTCACCGTCTATCGCATCACCGTAATCATCTCTAGCTGGGAAGATAACGGTGATTTTCTTGCCTCAGATTTTTTTTAACTCAAACTCTCCAGAATCTTGGAAGAAATAGAAGGCAAGTGGTCCATTCTATGTTTTGTTTTATCCCTTGCTTGTATCGTTTCACTTGTATTTTTCCACTGTTCTCTCCTCCCAGTTATCGCAAGTTTAGGTCTGCATCCTTTTAAAAACGGTTTAAAGAAATTTTCCTCGTTAAAGTATTATTAATATTTATTATTAATTAGTATTATTAATATAAGTATATTTTTATTAAAATCGCTCATTATTTAAAATTATCAAATAGTTACTTGTATTATTAAAATATTCATTATTTAAAAATCAAAAAATCTAGGGGATACGGATTTTTTGTCAGAAAAACTCATATTGTGGGGCTCTGCTATCGAAAAAGTAGATATACGAGTATCTTGATCCTATGTAGTATAGTAAATTACTTTCTAACATTCTTTCATTACACGCTTTCTAACACATATGTAGCCAAAATCCTTGCTTTATGGGTTCTTAATAACACAAAATTGACCTACGGCAAAACGTCACCCTGTCGGATTGTCGGTCTGTCGGACTGTCAGTGTTTTGGTCTGTCGATCTACCGGCTTGAATGGCTGTGATGACACTACAATGCCTCTGACCGGAAGGTTCTAGAATTAGAGTCCCAATGGTGGTATGGGCTTCAAATACCCGATACAATAAAATATGCTTTACAAACTTTCAGGACCGTAAGTGCCGTCTGTTTAGTATTCGGATATCAATTTGGGCGAAATACCTGTGTAGGGTTTAGGCGTTTGGTCAGACAGACCAACAAAACATTGGACTCATAGACGCAGACAGACTTTTTGAAAAAATAAGTTTCTACACCCGGATCACAGCAAATGTGTATTTTGATTAATGCATATACGAAGATGAAAAATCCTTTTTTCGCTATCAGTGTTTTATCTTGTTTTTATAAGAAAATATCCATACGGCGTCCCGCAGTATTACATAACTCTATATTCTACGTACACAAGAAAGTAAAGCCAAGCTATTGATAAATCTAAGAGTCATGTATCAACCTCAAATTTGCGCAGCTACAAGTTGTACATTTTTTAACCCACCTGAATGTTGCATTATTGTGTTCAGAGCTAAACAAATGTGGGGGAACCCAGAAAGAGATGCTGTGAACAAGGCCAAAGAACAGGGAGAATGCGAGAAAAAAAGCGAGGGCGTGGGCGTGGGCGAGGGCGTGGGCGTGGGCGAGGGCGTGGGCGAGGGCGTGGGCGAGGGCGTGGGCGAGGGCGTGGGCGAGGCCGTGGGCGAGGCCGTGGGCGAGGCTGTGGGCGAGGGCGTGGGCGAGGACGTGGGCGTGGGCGATGGCGTGAGCGAGGGCATGGGCGAGGCGTGGACGAGGGCGTGGGCGAGGGCGTGGGCGAGGCGGGGCGTGGGCGAGGCGTGGGCGAGGGCGTGGGCGAGGGCGTGGGCGAGGGCGTGGGCGAGGGCGTGGGCGAGGGCGAGGGCGTGGGGGAGGGCGTGGGCGAGGGCGAGGGCGAGGGTGAGGGGGAGGGCGAGGGCGGACGTGGGCGGGGTGGATGGGCGGATGAATGCCATTGCGAAGAGTGCGCAGGCAGCGCTAGAGGCGCGTGGCCCGGGAGGGGGCGGGCGCCGGCGCCGGCGCCGCAACGCCCTGCGGCGTGTCTTGCGAAGGCGTCCAGTGCGCAGCGGCGTAAGCTGGCGGGCGCTTCGCGTAATCTGGCGCACACTTACCGCGGAGCTCGGCGTCAACAGCACAGGAGGGCCCGGGGGAACCGCGAGTTCCCACGCGCCTCCGCCAAAATATTATCATACGGTTTGTCCCAGATTTCCACCCGAGGGCGTCGGGTGCCGGAGAAGGACGAGAGACGCGAAGGAGTGAGAAGAGGGCGGGGGCGACGGAGGGCGGCGGAGGGCGTTTCGCGCAGCGTCAACACGCACCAAAGCCCCGGCCCCGGAAGGAAGGTGCGGAGGGCGGGAAAGGCAATAGAATTGGCAAAGGTGAAAAACGGGTTGTGATGGGATGTCTGGCGCAGCTAACTGAACTGAGGATGTGAACAATCGAAAGGTTTCAACGGGTTTCAGGCGTGAAATTTGTAAATCTTTTTTAAATGTTAAAGTTCAATAATAATAATAATAAATATTACATTTATGGTAGCTTTTTTCTCAAGAAACAAGGGAGGCTCTGAGAAGAAGGTAAGGTGATGTGATCTGTGTAATGTAGCAGCTGCGTTCTTTAGAAACAAACAGAAAAAAAAGAATGGAAGACAACAGAATATTAAATTATTACTATCAATATTTTTCCTTTCGACATAATCCTATCCGTGAGTTTTCCTTTTATTTTTTCCATAACATAACCAACATTTTCCCTTTTCCTTTTGACTTAAATTTGGGGTGGCACTTCGATATTTGCCTTCCTTTCATCACATGCCGTGCTTTGCACTCCGGACTGGGTGTGGGGAAAAGATGGATTTAATGATGACCAATGAGAGTCGAGATCCCATAGCACCAATTGAGCAGGGGTGTGCGTAGTTGAAGACAGAACGAAATTGTGGCTATTTCATGAAATAACTTTGAATGGGCAACACGTGGATTAGTGGCTACAGTAAGCGTCATTCACCCGTGGGAGCCGAACATCAAAGCTCTGTCACTACATGCGGAATGTGTGGTCAACAAATATACCACATAGGTATTTTCATGACACGGCGCGCTTACAGATGTGTCATGTTTATCTCGGTGCTTAACTCATTCCCATACTAATTCATTATTTCATTTACTCTTGTTCATTCTTATTTTCCTACTGAAAATTATCCTGTTAAGGTAACTGAATGTAACAGAATATATCGAGATTCAACAAAAGAAATCGACATAAATCTAATTCCGAGAAACTGAAAGTCTTATAAACTTCTTGAAAACTTTTATCATTTTCTTAGGGCCGTTTTCATAGTCGTCACTTATAATAAGGAAAACCTTATGGAGTTTCTTAGAACGTTTTTCAATTCATAGTAGCAACTTATCCATCCACATAAGATAATCCTTATAGTTTAAGGAAGGTCCAGCCTTCACTTATAGTTATAAGTGAACCCTCTCTTCGTGCGTTGAAAATTGTGGTAATTTGAAAGAATGGAAATGAACGACGATTTCCAAGATTATAAGGATTTTTACGGCGGCATCATTCTTTGTAGCCACAAAGGATATTTATGAGACATGCAAAACACTTGCACATGCAAAAAATGCAAAAAATGCATAACCATCAAGAATTTAAGAAAAAATACCGTTTTACTAAGACTTTTGTTTTACTCTTTTTGGTAACATTGGTGGCCAAATCCACCTATAACTAATAGAGGTTTACTGATTTCACCACCATTTAAGGTTCTGCTTAAGATACTGCCACTATTTAAGAAATAGTGCAGGTTAGGTTATTCCACGGACGCACTCATACTAGTTCACGGCCAGTTTGATGGAGCTCTTCTGGCAGGATTCAAGTGGCTGTAAAAAAACAGCCAATACGCTGTTGCCACACGAAACGCTGCAAACATCGTTCTTATTATTAGTATCGTCTATGAATACCAAATGCGCATAAGCATTTCCTTATCAAAAGTAACTTCTTATAGCTTAATTATTTTCTTATCCTACAAGTGACGACTATGAATGTGGCCCTTAAGCGTCTTTTACACTATACGAGGACAAAGTTAAATCAAAAAATTTGGAGCAATATTTGAGAAAAATTTCAATATTTTCGAACTTCATGTAAAGTACACTAAAAAATCAAAATATCTAGTTGAACCTCCTGAAGTCTTGAGTTTGTTCATATCGATTAGGGAATATCAATTTTGGACAAAAGCATCTTAACAATTTAGGCACTAATGTTGATTACACACGGACAGACGGACGGACTGACAGACGTTTTGCCGTCAATCGAGTTTTCGGTATCAAGAACCCACAAAACATTGATTCTAGATACGCCACATGTTAGAAGTAATTTACTATACACTATAAGAATCTGATATATCCAGTTGTTTGTTACTACGACCCTACAATTGGAGTTTTCTGCCAAAAATTCTCGGTTTTCCGGCGCATGATGACATAACGCTTTCTTCTTACGAAGTAAGTACAAGAAAGTAAAAATATTGAACTGTATTGCCGGCAATCGAACTGTGCTTTTTCACGTTGGTAATTTAGAATATTTTGCATAAAATAACAAAAACCACCCACATTTTAATAAAACTGTACATAACATGATTTAAAGACCTAATATTTAAAAAAAGAATCCACTGTGAACAAATCTCTGGCTTCAATGTTAAAGGTGTAAGTCAAGTTCGAAGAATACCGTTAAACCGTCATTAAACACAAAATTACGTAATACAGCTAATATATTTAAAATAACGTAGCATATGAAATGATTTAAAGAACTAACATTCACAAATATATTGTATTACATAAGAAATCACTAGCATCTGTATTAAACGAATAAAATCAGTTTAAAATAAATAAGAACCATTTTAAACGTGAATATTTCAAAACTATTATTGAAAATAGTACTTATACCAAAAAAAAAATGTGTAATTGAAAAATATAAAGAAAAAAATTATAACGGTTTTTGTGAAAATCTCGATTTTAAAATTGCCTTCATTTCACTTAAAATTACAAAAACCAAATCAGGCTACATCGAAAAAAGTAGAATTCAATGGCTTAGCGAAAAAAGTTGGTTTCCGAGGCAAGAACAATATTAGCACGAATAATACCGATTTTAAAATCGGTTTAGGGGTGTAACAAATCCCATAAACACTACATTTTTAATCGGCCTTTTCCCCCTACTTTTTAGAAAATAACTAATATTATTTAATGGTATTATTATCAACAGATTTTGGCTGAGGTAGTGCCACGTTATCTCGCAACAATTTTATGATCATCAAACATTACTTATTTGACTCAGTGTGCCACATTAGTCCGAATATCGTCATTGTTTACGGTAAAAAATAGAAAAAGACACTTTTCAAATGGCCATGGCTCTGTAAGTTCTTATCCAAAATACTTTTAATTTAGATAAGATAAAAACTTAAAATCTCTTCTTTAAGAAATTTGCTTTGAATGATTTAACTATTTCACTGCAATAAACAAAAATTGCGTCGCGCACCATTACTATTTGCGTCCCACATTTGAACCGGGCTGCTGTATCTGATTTTTTATTCACTGCTACATTGAAGATATCTGTGAAGACATGAAACGGGTTTGGAAGGTTTACTAGACTTTAAAGAACGTCACAGGTTGATAGAACTGTCGAGACACCCCGCAGGTCCATCTCGGCAAAGGAAAGCTGGTTGGAGAGGGTATCATGGACTGGAGGTATTAGTGCCTTGGCGATCTCGGAGGGAAGGATCGCGGATACAAGTCCCGCCTCGGGCATGGTTGTGTGTGTTTGTATGTTTATGATTGTCCATACACCCTTCATCATCATCATCATCATCATCTCATACTTCATCCCTCTAGGGATAATAACTCTGGGGTGTACAAATGGATTTGGCATAAAAGTGATGATTCCCCTCGAAAATGTCACGTGCACTTGCCCCCGGGAGAATTTGACTGGACTTCGGTGGGTACAAGTGGCGCGTTTGTGGGGTCCTAGGATGGCCACTTCGCGACAAAAAATGATCATGACGATTCAGGTAGCCGAGATCGCTGAAGCAGTAGTGCCTTAGGAATCTCGGACCCGAAGGATTGTGGGTTCGAATCCCGCCTCGGGCATGATTGTGTGTGTATGTTTGTGATTTCCATTCATCTTTCATCATCATCATACAATTCATTCCCCAGAGCCTTGGTATTTTAAAATGGATTCGAGATAGGCATGCTGATCCCCCCAAAAAAGTCACCTGCACTTGCCCTCGGGAGAATATGACTGGGCCTCGGTGGATACAAGTAGCGCGTTCGCGTGGTCCTAAGATGGCCAATTTGCGACAAAAAAAGGAGCCGGCCCTGTGGAACAGGCGGTAGTGCCAACTGTCAAGACATAAGACATGCGCATTTGTTATTCTGGATACAAACTAAAACAATATCGTAAATCCAGCTCTGTGACACAAGTAAATTGCATTTTGGGGAGAATATTTTTAAGCGCATATAATCGTATATATTTGGAAGTATCTACAGATTTCAAACGGGAGCATTTGCGGTGCATTGAGGACTCCCAACAATTGTAGTTGTTGACGTTGTGTAGACCGGAAAATCCAGTTCGAGGTCATACGATTGCAAATTTTGCACACACCAAGTAGGTGGGTAGGACGTCGCCGCTCACTGGATGAATATTGAAAGAGTCCGCAGCTCTGAATGGTCGTTTCTGTCGTTTCCTCCTCCAATACCTGACGGATGCCGGCACATTACATTTAAGAACGGGTTCCAATCCTTTCGTCCTCACCCTGTGTCCACTTCACCCTTTTGGCCGGACGGTGGGCAGATCTCACATATCCATCAAGCCTATCCTCCACATCCCTGAAAGACTCCAGCAACACGCGTAAGTTGGCAAGAGCTCGACCTGGGCTGTAGCGCCATCACAGAGAGAGCTGTCTACTTTTCTAAAACTAGAACGCGTGGCAGCGCGTGTAGGCCGAGGGCTGAACGAAGCTGTCGGGAATCACGCAAATGTGCGAATGCGCGGGGGCGCCCCTCCGTAAACGCCTCTGCATCGCTGGGCAGCGCCGCTCCGCCGCGCGCCGAGGGGGCGGGGCGGGGAGGGGCGGGGCAGGGCGGGGAGAGGCGCTGAGGGGCAGGGAGGGGCGGAGGACGAGGGCGAAGGGCGGGGAAGCGCTAGGGCATCGCGCCGCCCGCGCAGGAACTGCGCTAATAGCAGCCACGTGCCCTCGGCTTCCGCGCCGCCCTCGCTTCCTCCCCTCAGCCGTCCAGCGCGCTAACCCCACCGTAAAATATTTGGATTTCTAGTTTGGATTGAATATCGTTCACAGTATAAATGCATCAGTCCGTGACAATCAAACAACAACAATAGAGGAAGATTTAACGAACATTTGAAAAGTTAGTTGTAACGAGTATGATATATATATATATATATATATATATATATATATATATATATATATCATACACTAGTACATGTGTGTACACTATATCAATTATTTAAATATTTAGGATTAAGAATTCAAGAGGAATTATGTTTCTAGTAAGGAGAAACATTTCCAAAAAAAGCACGCTTAATTAGAATCATGTAATTATACTTCACGGATTTGGCAGGTAATATTGTATGTAAGCACTTCGCAATCAGTGATAATAACATTCGTCCAATAGCCGCCCAGGCGATGAGTAGAGAAAAGTAGTGCGATCAAGTATTCCTGGAAGTTATGAGAGTAGTAGTAATAGTAGTAGTAGTAGTAGTAGTAGTAGTAGTAGTAGTAGTAGTAGTAGTAGTGTGAGTGGTGGTGGTGGTGGTGGGTGGTGGTGTGAGTGGTGTGAGTGAGTGGTGAGTGTGAGTGGTGTAGTGAGTAGTGTAGTGGTGTGGTGTGGTAGTAGTAGTAGTAGTAGTGAGTGGTAGAGTAGTAGTGAGTAGAGTAGTAGTATGTAGTAGTAGTAGTGGATGGTAGAGTAGTAGTGTAGTAGTAGTAGTGTAGTAGTGGTAGTAGTAGTAGTAGTTGTTGTTGTAGTACTTGTAGTACTTGTAGTACTTGTAGTGCTTGTAGTACTTGTAGTACTTGTAGTACTTGTAGTGCTTGTAGTACTTGTAGTACTTGTAGTAGTAGTAGTAGTAGTAGTAGTAGTAGTAGTAGTAGTAGTGTAGTAGTGGTTAGTAGTAGTGTAGTAGTTGTAGTAGTGTTGGACTTAGTAGTAGTTGTAGTAGTAGTAGTAGTAGTAGTAGTAGTAGTAGTAGTTGTAGTAGTAGTAGTTGTAGTAGTTGTAGTAGTTGTAGTAGTTGTAGTAGTTGTAGTAGTTGTAGTAGTTGTAGTTGTAATAGTAGTAGTAATAGTACTGGTAATATAGTTCAAATAGTGTGGGAGAAAGTCCGAACCCGCGAATGCAAGGGATGATAGGTGACTTAGCGAGGGCGGACCTAAGCGACAAGGCCGGAGGGGATGCCAGCTGAGGGGGTGGAAGGCAGCGGTGGCAGCGGCTGTGGCGATAGCCCACCCGCGAGCCCCCTTCGGCCTTTGAGGCGCGCCTCGCTGCTTCCAATTAGCTGAGTAACAACATGGGAGTGCGCGCGACGGCGGGACCGCGGCCGCCCACGGCCGGCCCATGGCCCAGGGCGCAGGGCGTGGGCACAGGGCGGCGGGGGGCGGGGGGCGGGACGGGGGAAGCCCGGCGCCGCGCCCAGGTCACCTTTCCGATGAGGGGAGGCCGCGGCGCCGCGCCCGTGGACCCGCCCGCGGAGAGGAATCGCCGCATCTCCCGTGCTCCGCCCCATGTCGCGCGCGACCACCTGGCGAGGGCTTCGGCAGCCCGTGCCCGGCGCGGTCGACGGGACCAGACCCTCCGTTTTTATCTCCCTCCGAAAAGAACGCTCCGTCCCATCGCAAGCAGCACGCTCCACATCCAGCAAACATGATTGCAGGATGTCTTCTCCGCACCCTCTTCTTTCTGTTTCCCTTTTCGATTCAAATCACGGAGGTGATTTGCCCCTTTTTACTACTCATTTCTCTTCCTATGACCTTCTATTTCTCCTCCATCATTACCTTCTTGTTTTTCTTCCTAATAATTATTTTGTTATTGTGTTATTTTCCCCATGTATAGCATTCTATGAGCCACGACCGAGGTTTGTTTAAAATTTTATATTTTGCTTCTTGATTAGCATTAAAGTTACTTGTATTTCCTAGTTCATTATGTTAATTTGGTACTAGGTATTTTGACGTACTCTGTATATATTTCAAGATTACAGCTCTTGGGGAAACAATATTTTGTAAAGGAATTTGTTCAGAAACTGTAATATCTTCACTTGATATAAAAATGTGACATTTGAAATTCAGAGAATGGAATTACGGCACCACCTATATTGCACCGACCCACATGAAAATCAACACGATACTTGAATTGTAAATTGTAGAATACTTTTTTAAAATCAAGTTTGTTTGTTTTTCTTCAAATTTTCAGCTTAATCCCTTAGACTTAATAACATGAAATAAAGGAGGTATGTCTTCGAAAAGACAGTGAAAACGTTTGCACTTTGGAAAAATGTACCAGTTTATATGACATCTCTACATAGCAGATTTATTTCACAAATATCGAGAAAATAATAAAACATTTCGTCCTTGTCTGGGAATGAATAGCAAGAGACTTATCAGTAATTTAATAGCAAGACAATTATCAGCATGTTTAAAGAAATACAGGTATAGAGTATTGACGACGACGATGATGATAGTGATACCATACGGTGACCCCGAACATAGGCGCGGGAGGAAACTTAACCTTTTCTGCCCTGCCTTTTCCTAGACAAATAACCACAAATGTGGTTTGCCATTGCCTTCCTCTGAATGAATGATGGAAGAGGTAATTATTCAAGATAAATGAACGATAATGAGAGATAAAGGATTATGGCTGGGCCGACGACTTAGATGCTCAGATGTGATTTGTGGTTGTATACTAAACTAACTATGCCACAGTTACATGGTAAAAACGAACCTGAATGAACAAGTTGACACGATACTTTATATAGAACGGTAGGTAACAAAATATGAAAAAAAGTCTCGTGTACATAAATCTGAACTAAAAGGATTCTAAAGATATCTTACTCCAATAATACGACTAGTGGTGTTAAAACAGTACATACTTTCTTGCCCATATTTTCAACCAAAATTATGCGAAAAGTAATCGAATTTTTCAAAAATTGTACATGATCTTATTTCAAAACCTATCTTTAAGGAGCGGTGGCGGTAGCTCAGTGCATCAACTGATGTCACTGCAGCGTCTATGACCGGGAGGTCCTAGGTTCGAGTCCTGACGGCGGCAGGATTTTCGACACTAGCTATTCAGCTAAGTCGAATTCAGTCGCTGTCTGGGGTAGAATTCTAGCGGCCGGCTGCTCTGATCGGTAGTTTTCCGTTGTTTCTCCGATCAACACCTGGCGAATGCGGGAGCAGTACCCTACTAAACGGGCCATGGACCTCGTGCGATCTGTCCTTCCTCTTCCTTGTCATATCCTCTCTCTTAACACACACACACTTACTCTAACATGCACTACACTACTACATATTCCGGGAGACCGGTCGGGAGCTTAGGGGAAAACCCCGCTAGCCGTCGGTAGGTCGGCACCGATCTCGCCATCCAGCGGGGGAAGATCACGCCATCTCTCGAGAAAAAACACACATTACACTAACGGGACCAATGACCGAAGCAGTTGACACGCCCGGAAACACGAAAAAAATCAATCAATATCTTTAAGGAACAGATTTCATTAAAGGAAAAATATCTATCTTTAATAATTTAGTTGTAGGAAGACGCCGAAAAAACTTGAAGTTTTGCAATTTTCAAAAAAATCAGTTTTAAACGAACATTACACCTGCACTATTCTCTTAAATGTCCTATTCCACGACAAAATTTAATGAAAAACGATGGAGCCATTTTTTTTTGAAAATTTGGAAAATATCGCAAGCGCTTCATGTTCATTATTCTCGAAAATGAAAATATCGGTTTCAAATTTAAGAGGTCGCGACATCAGCCAGATCGATTGAGGAATATCAATTTTGGAGAAGATCGTCTGAACGATTTAGCCGCTAGCGATGTTTGCCGATAGACAGACAGATATTTTGCCGTCATTCGATTTTTCGCTATTAAGGACCCACAATATGGATTCTGACCACACCATGTGATAAGATGTTTTCTAAATTTAGCATCCCTTTTCTCGTTAATAGGGTTCTGTAATAAGAGTTTTCTGACGAAAATTCGCCGTTTTCTTGCGCATCATTACGTAACTATCTCTCTATTGCGTAGCGAGAAAGTAAAAAGGAATATATCGGGTATATTCGTATATCGGGGAGGATATTCAGCAATGAAAATTCTTTTTCTTCACAAATATTTATTTCTCTTATTTCAGACCGACGTAGGGGAAGATTTTTTTGTGTATTTATCAGTGACAGAATATTTGTGTTTACTTTGAAAATGTAAAATATACATATAAATTTGAAGCTGAACGTACGTCAAAAACTAAATACGAGTAAATAAACATAGTCTGCTATTTTGTCATCACAAAGCACAAGTACAAATTGCTAGAGCTTCGTGGCGAATTCTATATTGTCGTGTTCAGTAAAACGTGGTTGACTGTGCTTGGTAAATACTACTAGGAGTCCTTTTCGCGCCTGAGGGTAGAGAAACAACGGCCTTGCGCCTCAGGCAAGGTGTTATGGCAACCGCGATAACTGAAACTTTCGTTTCACATCTGTTAAATGATGTTTCAAAACCACTATGGTTTATCAGAAATGAACAAATTTTAAATGAATCATCTATAGAACCTCTAAAAACTTGAATTCTTAGACTTTCTGCCCATTTCTACTCTTCTCTTTCATCTTGCCTAGTCACACTCGTTTGTACCCTTAATTGATTTGTACACTTGATTAACCTAGGTCATTTTTTCCACGAATCAAATAAAAGTAATCTAAAGTCTAACTACATCCTCCTTAATGAGCAATAAAACAGGTTCAAACATCTCAAAATTCAAAATGTATTTTGTACTCCATATATTCCATGTATTTTTCTGAAAGACCTTTCCTGGGTATCCTTAGTAGTTAGTTTCTAATATTATTGTTTTCAAATATTGTACATGTACGATGAAATGAAGTTCAAAAAACCGATTATGTATACTATATAACCGAAAAGCCCTTGAAATACATAATATTGTTGAACAAAGAGAATAAAATCTATTTTTTTAATATGTTACTGGTTCAAAAAACTTGTTACAAAGTGTTTCGTGAAAGCGTGAAACATCCGATTTTACTTCGTTTAGTTGAAAATGTTTCGGGAAGTAAGACAAGAAATGCATTCTTCTTATATACTTGAACAAATGTTTATTATCATCCATCTACGTGCAACTGACCATTCACGTTTACAAAAACAAATAATTATAATCCAGGAACAACCTCATAAAAAGGTGACGACCAGTTATCACGTTTCTTATGGATGGACATTTTGTGAGGAATTCCATTTGGGATTTAGCCTAAGTAGAAGAAAAATGAGAAGCGATCTTCCACACGTTTAATTGCACTTAATTTTTCAATAAACATTCCATACATTTGTATAAAGACGCCAGAGAATGAAGTAAATCAAGAACGTTTTTCCCATAACGGCCATTTCCATGATAACCCCCTGTTGATTATTATATATAGTATAAACTTTATTTTGATTGAGAATAACGTATACAATGACTAATGCAATGATTCAAGTAATATTACAATGTAATAATTTATAGTGAGTTTGTAAGCTCATGGAAACACTTTAGCTTCCATTATAGCAATTACAGCGTTCTAGAACAATAATATTACTTAGTTCTTGTTTTCTTAGTTCTGGACCACACTCATTATACAATTGAAATAGTATATTAGTAATAATTGTTTGCAGTATTCCACCATTTTGTCATAGAATAAAATATTAAGTGAAAATTTAATACGTTCTGAATTATTCATCTCTCAGTAAAAGTGGATAATAAATATTAACTGACAGACGTAATGAGGAAAATATTGATGTTCACTCAGTACATCAAAGTGTTATTTTATATCTCGCTTGTATCATCTTCATTCAAATGGCTGAATTCAATTCACCATTCCATTTCTTTAGAGCCACTATCTTTCTCGGTATTGACAATAATGTACAGATGCATAGCGAGACAGCTTTCCCATAAAGGTGATCGCGTTCCGTATCGAATTATCATTCAGTTCCCAATCTCTCTTCTTCATGCATTCATTCCCATTCAACATTCGACGAAAGATTGAGACTGATTAATGTCTGAAGTGTTAAATATATTAACAACTTACTTTCCTTCTTATTTGAAAAACAAGATTGACAATGGCTGTGGTAGTTGTACATTGGCAGGTACATTCCAAATAATATACTCACACGTTTTATATTCTTCTGAACGTTTTATTTCTTTCATTAGGGTGCCTTGGTATAAGTACTACACGAGGAAAAGATAAATAAAAGCTGTGTTAATCCCTTTGAAAAAACACCCATTTTTCTGTTTTATTTTTACATGATTGCAAATATTACAGCTACATGTCTGATGGAGCATACGCATTGTGTTACAAAAGTATTTACCGGTTTCTCTTTTTCCCGTACATCAGATAATTAGAAATGCACTCATAATTTCTGGTAACGGATTCACAATGAGATAACGGGGTAATAAGGAAATAATATGTGATGAAACAATCTTTTATGCCAATTTCCACATTGTTTTTAAGTTTTTGTGATAGAATGTAAAGAATTGTGAACAGAAGAGAGAAATGCGTCGTGGAAACATTAACACACCATGCAGCCAATTTTTGAGAAATTGTAATTTGTAATTTCCTATATTGCAAATCCTAATTTCGGTACACAGACTTTAATCCACAAACATTCAATTCTGAGAACTTTAACTTCAACTGTGGGCTCCGAACACATGCTAATTTTGTTGTTACACTTCTTTTCATATCTTCAATATTATTTCTATTTATAACATATTTTCGAGATTATTCTGACTGTTTATATTCATAACATTTCATTCACAATTTTACCCACAGTGAAATTTATGGATAAAAACTGTGAGAAAGATTCTTTTTATTTCTACAAATTTACAGTAAGTTCATATTTGAACATTGAGCGATTGGTATCAAGAAAAACATATGATAGAAATAAATAATTAACATGACACTTTTTAAAGATTTGATAAGTCTAAATATTTTCCGTTTCAGTCTGTTTACATGTCATCAACTAGAAAACCCGTAGAGAATGTTGTTTTAAAATATAACGATATAAATGTGAACGATCCGGCAACAGTGGCTAATCTCTTTAACCAATACTTTTCGAGAATTGCTGCCGATCTCACTAAGGGTCTTCAGGCACAAAACTCAAAAACAGACAGTTCACCCAAAATTTTAGACACAATGTTCGTTTCCGAAACTTCTTCCTATGAAATTCTCAAAATAATCGGTAAACTAAAAATAAATATTCGTCCGGTTTAGATGAATTCCCGGATTCTTTGTTAAAGACTTGTGCGTATGCCATTATACACCCGTTAACTCACATATTTAATGCATCTTTATGCACTGGAACGTTTCCAGATATTTTCAAAACAGCTAAAATTAAGCCGCTTTTCAAAAAGGCAACAAACATGAAATTCAAAATTATCGGCCCATTTCTCTTCTATCAGTTTTCAAAAATATTAGAGACTTTTTACGTACGAATGGAAACCTTTCTCACTAAACACGACGCGCTTTCAGATTGCCAACATGGATTTAGAAAATCAAAATCAACGAAACAGCTATATTTTCTTTTCTTAAAGATGTCGCCTCATCATTGGATCAAAACGAGGCACCTATTGGATTATTTTAGATCTCTCAAAAGCTTTTGACGTCATTGCTCATGACATTTTACTTTCCAAATTACCTTCATATGGAATTCGTGGTATTGCTCTAGATTGGTTATGTTCGTACCTTAAACAACGATCTCAGAGTTGAAATACCTTACTGGAATGATGGAACATTACGTACGCACCTTTCCGACTCTTTGCCCGTTGCATGTGGAGTTCCTCAAGGATCGATTTTGGGCCCCTACTCTGTTCCTACTTTACGTAAACGATATGCCCTCGACGATTCGAAACGGAAGAACGGTTCTCTTTGCGGATGATACGAACATCCTTTGCAATAAAGAAACCGTAAATAGTACAATATCAGATGTTTCAAATTGGTTCCGAAATAACAAATTAATAGTAAACGAAAAAAACGGTTTTAATGCAGTTTTCTATTTCAAATAAACAATTCTGTGCTCCATTGAAAATGAACAGTGTACCATTGACTGATGTTAAGGCAACAAAATTTTTAGGTCTCTCAATTCAGTCAAACCTTAAATGGAACGTCCATTTAAATGAATTGAACACAAAATTAAGTTCATTATGCTACGCGTTCAGAATTCTTGCAAATTCAGTCAGCCTTCATACTGCTCGTTGTGTATACTTCGCGAATGTTCATTCCGCCTGAGATATGGCATAATATTCTGGGAAATACATCTTATAGCTCCCAGACTTTTAGATTACAAAACGAATTGTACGAATAATAACCAAATCCCACCACGTGATTCATGTAAGCCTCTCTTCATTAATCTAGGAATTTTACCATTACCGTGTCTTTTATTTACGAATCAGTGGTTTTGTAAAAATGACTTGCTCAAGGGCAGGAATATATTTTCAGAAAATG
Organism: Teleogryllus oceanicus; assembly: GCA_964035755.1. Taxonomy (NCBI): domain Eukaryota; kingdom Metazoa; phylum Arthropoda; class Insecta; order Orthoptera; family Gryllidae; genus Teleogryllus; species Teleogryllus oceanicus. The sequence goes on along the minus strand of CAXIVR010000001.1, from coordinate 114,718,537 downwards.
CCGAAGTCTATTACTATAACACTCGACGTAGAAATCATATTCATCAGGTGACAGTATCAACAGCTCATTACAAAAATTCACATACAATACATGTACATTATTTTACAACACTTTGCCAGATGACATTAAACGATTAAATTCAATGAAAAGTTTAAATCCCAAGTGAAATCGTTTCTGCTGCATAACTGTTTCTATACAATTAGAGACTATACTGAGCATCACAAGAAAAGGAACATTAATTTTAACAATGATACATAATGCATTATTTACCATTTGGACTGTATAAATGAGTATAAACAACCTGTAACAACTATTGTACTACAGCTTCCGGGTCAATGACCCATCTCGATCAGGTTTTCGTCCAGTTTCCCTGATCCATTGAGCAAATGCTGAGATGGCCCCTTGTTTTCTTCTGGACATAAATGTAACTTCATTTCTGTGCACGTCTTCTAAATTCAGTGGAAATACATTTATTCAAATTATCGTTTCCATGTTGTCGGCAGGAAGTAATAAGAGCCAAAATTTATTGCTTATTTCTTTGAAAATAGATTTTATTACATGGGAGTTTTTTGTTGTTTTTCTCCCCTTTTAAAATTCAAAATTTATTGTATTTATCCTTGAAAATGGATTTTATTACATGGAGTTTTTGTTTTTCTCCTTTCAAAATTCAAAATTTATTGCTTGTTTATCCTTGAAAATAGGTTTTATTACATGGGAGTTTTTGTTTTTTCTCCTTTCAAAATTCAAAATTTAAGTAGTATATGACTTGGTGTAGAGATCGCAGAATTTTGAAAATGTGCACACAATTCACTTTTCCCCATAGCACGTCATACGCAGTTTTTAACTGTTTTTTTGACGCAAATAAATAAATAAATAAATAAATGTTCACTGTTGTCCAGCAGGATTATTGATAGATCATTCGCCTGTTCGTAAAATATCTTCTGCCAGAAAAAAATTGTGCTGAATATTACGGAGAAGACTAGAAGCGTTGACCTTTCAGGAAAACATTTTTTGACAGGTTCTAAAACAGTTGAGCATCTGGGCAGACTGCATGGCTTTGCAAAATGCATTTTTCATCAGACATACGAGCTGGAGCGCCAGCTAGTATTAATATCTCAGTGTCAATTCAATACTTGTTGTTGGAGGTTAGGAATACAGATTTCACGAGTTATTTACATTGTTACAATATATTTACTAAAATTAATATTGTAAGAATTTATACAAATCATGTGAAAAAGTAGATGAGAATGTCTGAGTGTGAATTAAATCATCAAATCTATATAAAAGGGCTAGCCCTAAAAACCCAATTTTAAATAGTCCACGTTGTTTACTTTCACCACGTTTCCACTTGAATTCGCAATAGACTAAATTTTAGGATTACGCATGTAAATAATATCTCTCAAAAAAGAAAATTTAAACCTACTTTTCTTACATTCTAGCTACATAAGTACTACAGTCATCCGAACATTCTCCTATTGGCGGAATGATAAGAATAATAGGAGGCAAAACGGCTGAAGCACAACGTTACCAACGTTATAAACGTGAGATGATATCCGGTTTTGACATTTTGGGGCCATGCGACAGGCGCCCTGTGCATGTAACAGACGCTCTTGAATTGCATCCACGAGCGTCATCAATCGCTTTTCATCATCACGTATATGAAAGGAATTTGTCTAACGGAAGCCATTGATTGTGGTGGGGTTCAGCCATCAATGTTTTAGTCCAAGTACAGAGGAAAGTCTTTTTATGCGGTCACCTCTAGCAGATTAATTCCTACCCCAATGAAGGGATATATTTGTCACAATAAATAGGATATTTGTTCGAAGCGTTTCGTCATGTATTTCGTTGTGTTTCACTTTAAGGAAAGAATAATTGGAAGCAAGTTACAAAATGACGAGAATCTACGTGCAAACGAGAATCTGATAATATCTGTTAAAATTGCAAAGACCGCTCAAAAAGTATCATCAAATTATTTAAATGTGGAGTAGCACAGCTAACGGTTAATTTTTTGTTCATTCCTTCCTGGTGCCAGAACCCATTACTGAGGAAAGGGAAATTGCAATGTCTGAAGTGTCATTGTTTTCAAATTAATGAGAAGCTAAGGGTCTTGTAGATATCTTGGGAAATCAAGTTCATTTGATTATTTCCAACACTAAGGCAAAGGATAATATGATTTAATTTGTAAGAGGAGGAAAGTATTGCGTAATTTACTGGGAATACGGAACGCTCATTCTTTTGTCGCTGCTTTTACAATACCAGTTTTAAATCCTCAAATCTTCTGATGATCAAACTTAAACTTTATGAAGTATAAGATAAAGCACTGCGCAAAGGATGAAATAAAGTTAAAAAAAACTGGCATTAATTCTGTACATTTTGATATTATATGTAATTGAAAGTCTGGGACCTTGTGAACTTAATGAAAAATAATTCACAATTAAGTGATTAAATTGGTTTGTGTACCGACCTAAAAAGTGAGTTCAAATTGTGTTTATTATAGTATATACTACAGTGCTTGATTTCTAAAATTTTAGATTCGCGCCCCAAATTAATTATTAATTAAATTTAAATAATTTAATAATTACTCCCAAGGTAGGGACGCCTTTCCGCCAAAAATCGTCATATATATATATATATATATATATATATATATATATATATATATATATATAGAGAGAGAGAGAGAGAGAGAGACGAATGCGGGTGCCCACGTTCGTCCCACACGCCCTCGCAACATGCAGACGACGGCTGTAGACCTGGTGAGCGAGCGCGGTGCCATTCAAAAGGGGCCGTCTCCAGTCTCCAAGACTGTTGCGCGCAATGCCCGCTACACGGCGCGTGCCAGGTGACGTATCAGTGGTTCAAATGGGGAGAGGGAGATGACGTGCCGCTACCCCTACGAGGAGGGCGGACACATAAAGACGGCGGGCGACCGAACATTCTTTCTTTCTGGTTCCGATCGCCGTTCGAGCAGCAACTTCGACCTAAAAATTCAGCGAAGATTAAGTAGGAGTTTTTGGACGTCAGAGAGACGTATAGATAGTCACGAAGTTATTAGAATTTTGCCAGAAGAGAATTTGTCGTCTGTCAAGGACGGGAGCAAGTGATACGAATTAAATAGTTAAAAATGATACAGTGGTCAGCAAAGAAGGGACGGTAATTTGCATGGTGAAGACGCAGTTACTTTCGATTAGAGGCGCTGAGTAGACCGTGATATCTAGTATGACGCGTACGCCCGAAGTAAGCAAATACGCAAATATTCAATTAGTTGCGACGTGCAAGGGACATTCGCACGCGGGCGTGAACGAGACGAAGGGGCAAGAAAGAAGCAAACAAGGACGTGAGGCGTCGTGAGAGGAAGAAAGAAGCCGATGAGGACGTGAGGTGAAACGGCACGCACCGCAGCCAAGAGCAGCTGGTAGCAGCAAAGCCCTTCGAACGCCGGCGCACAACCGCCTACGTGTGCCGCCGTCACTCCGAGGTCGACTTCGAGGCGAGCAGCAAAGGTAACGGCGAACAGCGCAAAAGCGCTGAAATATAGGTCAATGCCCCGCGACCGAGGAGAACTTTAAAAGGGAATGTTGATATGGAGAGATAAAATGCACGGAGCTAACAGAGAAACTAAAAAAATTCTAGCATTTTAAGTAATTTGTCAATAGAATTTTATAAAATTTATGTTTCGTTTATGTTATTCACAGTGACGATAAATTATTTGAGAGTATTATGTAATTGTTCACAAGTTGATGTTAAATTTGTTTTGAGACTAAATGTCTCAAATCTGAACCCGGCGTCACTGGGCAGGTTAAACTGAAATTGGAGTAAATTTCAGGTGTAAACTGATCGACGGAAATTCCCAGGTTAAATATGTGAAAGAAATGAATGAATTTTTCATGCATTAATAGAGAAAGTTTTCATTGATTCTTGTTGTCTGTGTATTTTGTTCAGTGTTACCATTTAAAAGGGTTTCAGAATATTAAACCCAGTTTAATTGTTTTATGTGTACTAGTTTGGATTTTCTCTCGATACTCAAAAAGATCCCACTGCCCTGAGGAATCACAAAGCTCAATGATAGCATGATATCTGTGAATTCCCAACAGGCGCCTAGGAATTGCTGGTCGGGGATGTTCGTCATTATATTGTGACGTCACGAGATTAGACAACCCCATAACGCCACCATCAGCTACGAAAAGAAGCCACGAACAGAGAGGACTAGGGTACGCGGCGAAGCGATGGCTGGTAAACGCGCCATCTGCCCACAGCTTTTCGAACTATGACGCCCGAACTAGTGAATAATGTTTTCCGGGAGGTCACGAAAGGAGGAGAATATTCACCCCTCCAAAATTTCCCCAGGCGCGAGTACCATAAGTATCGCGGCGCGCCTCGGAGGAACTCTCTTTGACTGCAGAAGCGACGGCGACTACACTGAGCTCTCTTCGATTGCAGCAGCGACGGCGGTTGTAACTTGATAGCATAGGAGTTTATTTTAACTTGGTAGTTAAAAGTTAGCTTGAGAAGCGTATCTTCGAAAGTGAGGTAATTAAGAAATAGAGTGCACAAGCATTCGTCGCATTCACAATATTTGAGAGAGCAAGCGAAGTGACTGTTTGACGTCGAAATAATTTCAAATTTGTAAAATTCGCGCAGAAGGACATTAACTAAATCCAGCATCTCACATTGCACGCTGAGACCACACCTAAAGTGTGGTAGGTCGGCCGAGCATTTAAGCATAACTTCAGCAACATTAATAATTTCGAGGCTGGAAGCGCGAACAAACTTGTACGAGGCGCGAAGAAGAAGGACGACCCCAGGAAGAGCGAAGCGTAGGTGAGAAGGATTTGGACTGGAACGAAAATCGTGCGAATTCGGAACGGGAGAAGGGTGTGGAAATTGGAGGCTTGGCGGAGTTCGAGCGAAGGAAATGGCTATCGTCGTGAGACAGCAAGAGAAGACGAGTGGCAACGCGGGGAGGAGGGAGCTGTTGAGGTAAAGGAACTGGCAACGTTTATGCGGCGATCAGTTGGGGAAAGAGGATAGCGGTAAATACACGACAATTAGTGTTAAAAGTGGGTGAAAAGTCTAGAATAGGTGGGAGAAGTATTTCGAACGATGTGAGTGGCAGTTTCAAGTTCATTTACTGCACGTGTCATTAAATTCATTCAAAGAGGCCATACCTTGTACAATTTTACATAAATAATTCATGATTTTCATTTGTTGTACAACTGATATGATCTGGAAAAATCAGTTTGTTGTATTGTGTTAAAAGTAATTGCTTTGTGTGATCTGTAAAAGGGTCAGATTTAAGTAACGTGAATGCTACGTTTTATTCAGTGTTATAGTGAGTGCGAAGCCCAAGGCTAGCACCTGTGAACGGGATTCCTGAAACAAGTGTGAAATTCATTTTAAAAGCAGTGCACGGAAAACTAGAGGTTAAAAGAGTAAAATAATTTGGTAGATGAAAAACTCAGAAAGGAGTGAGCAAATTGTAAATTGTAGTTGGTGAAAGTGTGTTCAGGCAGTTGAGGTGACGCCTATTTTTTGTTTTGTCTTGTTTTATTTTTTTTCAGTGACCAGCTACTTAAAGTGCATTATCCTGTTATGAAATTGCGTCACTGTAAATTTTTTCATTGAATATATGTTCATTTTATTCGTATTTTATCTGATTCATTGTGCCAAGGGTTCAGACCTTTCTCATACCCAAAAGATCCTCCTTCCTGATAATTTTAAGCTCGCTTCACGAGCATTCATTCTATCACGCCATCGCCACGTGTGGAAGGTAGTAGGTGGGCGTGTTAGAAATATATATATATATATATATATATATATATATATATATATATATATATATCGTGTTTGTACCACTTGGAGCATATATTTAGAACTATGAGATGTTTCAAATCTCCCAATGGAGGTAATTATATATTCCATTGTACCTTTTCATATATTCCATCTTTATTATTGTATTAATTTTCATATCGGCGTTTGTTTTACCCATATTCAATATTTAAAGATCTTCAGACATTCCTAATTTTTGCCATAAAATTTTACTTCATGTTCTTCGTATAGAGAGTTATGTAATGTTGCAGTTTGTGGATATTTTGAGTTAAACACACGCATTGTGCTTTCTTCTTTCTCTATGAGTTGTATATTATTTCTCCAGTATATGTAGGCCTTTTAAAGTAGTGAAAGATGGGTTCTAGGCACCCAAAAAGGCTTCTCGAAACGCCTGTTTTTTGTCTATCTGTAGTTCAAACGCAGGATTGATCTGAGTTTTGCGGCCCCCAGAATTTAAATCGTATATTTGATTTTTCGAGTATTTGGGATGAAGCCGCCAAGACATTTGCACAATTTTCTAAAAACGCACCTGAAAGTTTATTCTTTATTTTTTATCCGAATAAATGAAAGCACCTTTATAAAATATTGCAGATATGCTTTTTATAATATCCTGTGAAATTTTCAAAAATTGCAGAACTTAAAAATTCGTTTTTTTAAAGCTACTTTTTGAAGACATTTTTTTTCATTATGAAATCTGTTTTTCAAAATGAGTTTTGTAAGTAATGTCATGTACATACTTTTTAAATATGAGAAGTTTCTGTAGAAGTTTGAGAGAAATTTTAACAAAATAGTTTTTAAATTTCTTAATGGAAATTGCAAAAATATGCTGTATCGGGAGCGTTGATGGTATGTTGCTGTATGTGGATCAATGCTGACGGAACCTAATTACCTGGTTTCTAATCCCAAACCAGAAAAATATATTTTGCACGTTGGAAACACTTTTCAAGGTTCAGCTAACATATAACTTAACCGTTACAAATAAAACGAGAAAGCAGGACTGTTGTAGCGTCACCAGTTCTTTAATGTGTTTTTGTAGATATTGAGATTATTAAAACGTCTGGAAAGTACTTCGCCTATATTTGTAAATGGTTCCTGAAGATGCGGGAGATACGTATGATTTAAGTGAATGAAATCAAAATGCCTCACTATTTCAACGTTGTATGAATCCAATTGTATGACTGTGCAATGGCACGACCTTCTTTCAAATTTCGCCGAGGCTGTATTTTCGACACCTGTACAGAGTACTGGAGAATTATTATATGTTCGATTATTTCAATCGCCTATTAGAACCATTCACTAATCACAAATATGTTAAGCGATTCTACATAGTTTCAAATCATTTCGGTACATCTGATTTGATTGTAAATCCATAAGATCCTAGAAACAAGTTTAGCAAAATTCAAAATCAAATTTATTTAAATCTTATTAACAATTCTTTTACCTCGAACACGACACTACTGCTCATTTCAGTCAAACGTCCTTTCAGAAACCAAATTTCCTGCTATTCCTGCGTAGCAAGGGTTCTACATGAATAGATATGGGCGTGGACAATAGGTCAATGGTACAGACATACGGCCTATAGTGCATCTGTCAGAACCGACTAATTGCGTATATCTCATCCAGCACGGGCATTTGACAGGTCAATTTGACAAGTGAAGAGCAAGTGCCAGGAGCATGTCTCTTCAAAACTGCACTATGCCCATGCGAGGACTACACATTTTTCTTCTGTAAATTCTTAAAATTTAAAATACGAAAAATGTGTGTAAAGAATCATTACGTTATCCAAATAATAGTTTGCTATTTCGGATTAGATAATCGTTCAGATGTTGCTAGCCAAAGCCTGAGACGAAATAAGTCTGAAGTGGAGATTCTGCACTTTAGAAACAAATGAGAAAGATTTGAGACTTCTTTAAGAAATTACTTTTTCAAGCTCTTCAAAATCGAATATCGCGAGCACCTTCGAAATTTCGTTAAAGTAACCAGCCCAATAAATTTGAAGCATATTATTTAAATTTTTGGTTAACTTTTTGAGATATTTTGCTATGAATAATGGTTTAATTCGTTTAGACAATTTTCTAAAATTATTTAATGTAATTTATTTTTTAAAGACTCTGAGCAGAGTTTAAGATTCTGGGTGTTTGTTTAAATGTTTAAGGTTGTAATTTGGCCTGTTTTATCTTTCTTCTTTATTTATAATGCACCAATTTTATCACGTTTACTTATATGTAATAATATATTTACGAGCATAGGATTATGCTACTTATGTTTTTAAATATCTCCATTTTTATTGTATATGTAATTTACTTAAGCTCTTTTATCGTTTAATAAATTACAAAAATCTGGGACCCGCTGTTGTAAAGTTTATGTAATATATAATAATACATATTGAAATTTAATAATAATAATAATAATAATAATAATAATAATAATAATAATAATAATAATAGTAATAATAATTTGGCAACTGAGTAAGGTTGAAATACTGCCAATAATCATTTCAGGCACAAAAGTGGTGACGGACCGATTTGCTTTCCGGCCGTAGAATAATAGGATTATGAAAGGGAATCTGCATAAACATCTAAAAACTTGTATCCTGGAGACTGCGCGAAACTGATATTGTGCGAAAATTCTTAAATTGAACGACGGAAAAAGAGGAATTTCTTCTCTTTTCTCAGACCAGTTGCATTTGCCAGAACCTAAGTCGTATGAATATATTAATGGTTCTCAATGCTTACTGCGGAAAGAAACAAAGAAAATAATAATAATAATAATAATAATAATAATAATAATAATAATAATAATAATAATTAGTAATTCAAAACGATAGCGATATTTATGGTAATACACAAACCTTTATTGGTTTTAAAAATCAACTTAAATTTTTTAAACTTATCTGCCATTATGTGAATAGAAATTGAGTACTAGTTTATTTTTTAATGGAGACTACTTTGGGGGGGCATGAAAATTCTGCTGGGAAAATGTTGTACAGGCAGAAGTGCACAATGCGCAAGGTAAACTACTTCGGAGTACGAAAGTCATTTATGTGATCAAACTGATGCCAAACGATTTACGAATCCAACGCAGATACTCCGCGCTAAAATTCCTGACACGAGTTGGCCCGCACGCAGCCAGGTGTGCCATTGTGCGCTACCGACGCGGGAGTCTGAGAAGTCACCGGTGCGGACATCCCGATTGCGGGCCAAACACCTTCGACACCCGCTCTCCGCACGCCGGTTGCCGCTGGGCGCGTGGCCCGCCGCCCGCGCCCCACGCCTCCTCAGCCACCGTCCCACCCACCCCGCTTTCGAACCCTCGCGCTCCGTCATAGCGCCGCCGCCGCGCCCGACAAAGCGACGCGCGCGGCTCGACAGGGCATCAACAGGCATAATTTCGGAGCGCAGCCGGAGGCACTGCGCTCCGCGGGGTGCGTTAATTACACTCGTGGCTGTGGCGGAGGCGGAGGCGGAGGCGGAGACGGGCTGGCGGAGGCGCCGCCGCCACCGGTGGCGGCAGAGGTGCTGCGGTGGCGGTTGAAGCGGCTGGATAGGCGCCGGCGAGGGAAACGGAGGCCCCAGGCCGGAGGCAGAGGTGCCGGCTCTAAGTGAAGGTATTGGGAGTGGTGTGGAAGCAGAGGGGATAGTAGCGGGCCCGTTGGCGTCGGTGTATAATTGCGGGAATGTCCGCAGAGTTTTGTAGTTTTGCGGCGTTGGAATTCACGTCCTGGAAACTAAAAGGAAGTATGATTCTTGCGAGACAGTAGAGATGCTAGAAACCCCCGGCAAAATAAAATAATGGAGATAAATTAGGACACGGGAACGATGGTAATACGTCAGAAGGTAAGAAGAAATTCCCAAAATCAACAGAAGACTGAATGGGGCCAGCAGAGCGGGTAGTAATATAATACGCTGACACGGTATTTGATTTGTTGCTGATGAAAATGTTGACATGTGTGTGCGTCCTATATGGTCGGGAATGTGTGGCTAGGAAACTAATTAGAAGTAGTGTATCTTGGAACGGAGACAACACAAACGGCGCCTTTGAAGAGCGCTAGGAACATAGTAATGGAAACAGGTAAAGAACGGCCGCAGAGACCTAGTGCGAAATGGAAACGCTGGAGGCCGCGGGTGGCAGGGAGATCGCAGTGGCGGCGAATGAGAACGGCGGCAGTGGCGCCGGCGGAGTCTGCGAGACGCCACGATGCCCGCGAGCAAGCGCCGTGCTGCTCCGGCTCCGCCACGCCACGCCGCGCTGTGCCTCCCCGCCCCGCCCGCCCCGCCCGCCCCGCCCTGCCCTGCCCTGCCCTGCCCTGCCCTGCCCTGCCCTGCCCTGCCCTGCCCTGCCCTGCCCTGCCCCGCCCTGCCCCGCCCTGCCCCGCCCTGCCCCGCCGCCCGTTCACGCGGCGACGCTGCGTGGCGCGGAGAACGTGCATTCCCGGCGCGGCAGCCGCCCCTCGCCCGAGCACGCGCTAAGAGTATACACCGCGGGACGCATTCCAACCTCGGCAATTATCTCGGCATCTCGCGGCGCCGCGGAGATGGGGATGAAGCGGGCGGCGACAAGCGCGGAAGTCAAGGGGCAGGCGGTGGCGGAGGGAGCTCCCGTAGCCCGGGACGACCCCGTTAGCCTATCTCGCAGTGCCGCGCTTGTGCCGGTGATTCCGCAGAAGATAGTCTTAACAGAGTAGCTCGCGAATAGGCAATCGTTTGCAAAGGTTTCTTTTGTAACCCCGGACATTACCCTAAGCAAGAATCCAAGATCGTGTTGAGTGAATATGTAGTATTTCGTGTTTTCTGGCACATCATCTACGATGGTCATTAGTTCCCTGAGTGTAATGCATGTTATAGCTTGGAGGTGACGGAGTTCCTCTCCCGCTGGAAAGTGAGATCCGGCGCCAACCTACATGTCAGCTTGCTCTCATTCCCTCGAGAGATATCTCTTTATGCGGGTCATGACCGCAGATAAGTTCTAAGCTCCCGATGTCTCCTGATATGAATGGTAGTAGTGTAGTGTATGCAAGAGTAACTGTGGGTCTAAGTGGAGAGAAGGGGACTAGAATGAGGAAGGAAAGATTCGCGTTGTCCGTGGCCCTTATGTATGAATACTACTCTGGCAAGTCAGCTTTCCTCTTGAGTTGGTCGGAAAACAAGGCAAAATTCAGATTAGAGCAGCCGGCCTTTTAAAATTCTCCAGACAGCTGCTCAATTCAACCTATCTTGCAAGAGTGGAAAATCCGCGTCACCGTCGGTACCTAACCTTAGGTCTTTCCAGTCAAAAATGCTGCAGTTGGAACAGTTACAATACTGAAACATTTCAGCTGAAACCAATATTGTCTCAATCAATTTCATTGTGCATCATTACCTACAATGGTTATAATTGGGCACGTTGATTTCGACTTTTCAATTATAATTTACTATCGGGGGCATTACTTATGGATAGCAAAACTTTCGTTCATTAGGTGTTCGTCCAATCTTCATTTCATTATTTTACTTTCGTTCACTTGTGACTTCATAATGCATCAATGTTTCGCCACAAATTGTTTGTCCATTCCGTTTTAGATAAATGTTAAATTTCGTCCTGTACTCAATGTTCCGCCCATGTGTGATTGAGTCCAGATTTATTTACAACAAATATTTGGAGCCGTGATGAGAAATTATATCAAAAAGCGCCATTCGGTTGATGAAGTGCAGGAAGAATTTCACACTATTTTATACTGTTATTTGTGTAAGTACACTTTGAAGAGTAACTTGCAATACAGCTTGACCGACTTTCACATAACCTGTATCACTCATTACTTCATCATCAGCTACTAAATTACTTACTTAGTAGACTAGATTCATCATAACAATTACATAGTTACGCATCTCAACACGAACGCTTTATCCAGGCAGACGAAAAACGGCCATGTTGACATCGCAACTAAGGTCATTTTGTCTCTCCGTAATTACAAGTCATAAGTTAAATTAATTACCTAAACTAACAAAAATGTCACACATTGCTGGATGGCACTTCGTACAGCAAATTTTTTCCACTGTGTCCGGTCAAATGCTAAGTTTACCGTCTCTCCCCAGTCTGTATCTAATTTTTACTTTCTCGTTTACTCTCTTGGAATAAAAAAGTATTGTAATGCTATAGCAAAAAAATGTTGTTTTTTTTTCAAAGAGAAACTCGTTTTGTGCGTCCCTGAATTATCCCAGGGAAGAAATAATAATCTATTTTTGGTGAGAAGTTGATTGCGAAAAATTGATTTATGGCAATACGTCAGTCGACATGTTTGTGAACAACATACGATCCTAAACAGTTTGTAGGATTTTCACAAAAATTAATATTACTCAATCAATTTGATTGTCACGGCTCCTCGAATTGGAAGCAGCACGTATAATTCTGAGGGTACTGTACATGTAGTTTACCAAAGACATTTTCTTTCTTTTTCAATATGGTTTCATATTTTTGAATTAAATTTCTTTCTTGATGGGAGCATTGTGCGCTTATAAAAATGGCACAGATTTGATTTTCACTGTTACCTGTGAATTTTTAAAAATTGCAAAAGTAAGTATGTCTGTGTTTTTATATTTATATATATATATATATATATATATATATATATATATATATATGTATATATATATGTATATATATATATATGTATATATATAATTTCTTGTGCTTTAATACTATTACATTATATTAAGTGGTTTAGGTCTGTGTGTCAGTGTAATAGTAAATAATAATAATAATAATAATAATAATAATAATAATAATAATAACAATAATATAATTTTCAAGACAAGCAAATTCGGCAAATGACACAAGATACCACTCCGCATATGGGTCCCACGTCGTCACAAATTACTCTTACATTCTTCCCTGCTTATATTGTGCACCTTGCAAATAAAATTTAAAAAATTCTGAGAGTTTTTTGGGGAGAAGGTTATGAGGTCTAATACATCCTCTGCATCGGCCACAGCATGCCTGAAGCTGCGCCGTGCAGCTACGCTCTGTCTCACCGGAAGTGCTCAGCCGTCTCAGTGGCCGGCCAACGCGGGCCGCGCGCGTGGCCAGCAGCTGCGTTGGCGGGGGCGGCGGTTTGTGGCGCGTGCGCGCGGTGCACGCGTTGCGTCTTCCACGCGCAATGAAGTCCTGCCGGGCGGCAAATCCTCTCCGCCCCCCCTCAAATCCCCTTGCCTACTTCAAAGGACATGCGCGCCGGACGTCCTTCAAAGGATTTGTCGCGGACCAAAGGCGAGTTCAGAAAGCCCTCTCCCGACGCATGGCGCGGACGCAGGTTCGGTCCATGTGTGCGCCAAGTGCTGGTAAACAGAAAGCGTAAATTATTCTTGAATACCGGCGTTTTGGGCGTCGGTTGAGCTCTGATCTTATCGTCCTGCACTCGGCGGATAAAGGTTCGTTTGAGCGACCGCTAAAAGCTTCAAAGCGGGTCAGTGCCACCGCACGTGTACCCGATTTCTCAAAATTGTACGACAGTGAGTTTAGTGGAGTGTTAGATTAGTATTATCTTGCTTTTATTCCACTTGTGGAAGAACCTTGGTTAGTGTTGGAAAGATCTTTTTCTGCCCTTTGTGAAACTCTGCGTGTTACTATCAACGTTTGAATTGGTAGTGTATAACAAGAGATTACTCCAATATATTCTAGCTTTTCTTCCTTCTGACAAAATCCATACCGCTATCAGAGCATGCGGTGTAATATCGCGTTCCCGCCTTAAGATGTTATGTATCCTTTACGTAGTGTTGTATTGACATAAAGAAACAAAACACTGGGATGAACAGCCGCTCTCAACGGCCGACGCCAATCACGGATTTTAACGGCCACATTCCAGTAAGAACAATTGAAAGAAATGAGCTTTAGTTAAAGGTGGCGTATGAGTACTCTTAAAGAAAGGGTATTTTTTATTTACATGGATTTGTTTATAAGAAGGTATACCATCTCGGTCACGTTTTTCGCCAAGTTTCCCTGATCCTTCCAGCGAATGCTGAGATGGCCCCTTGTTTTGCTTCTCGACATAAATGTAACTTCACTATCTGTGCACGTCTTTTAGAGTTCTGTGGGTAATATAGTTATTCAAATTAACGTTCTCCACGTTCTCCACGATTCCTTCACGAAGGGCACGAAGAGGGATAATAGCCAAAACCTACAGCTGATTTCCTTTTACATATAGTTTTTATCTCTATGGAGCGATTTTTTCTTATCAATTCTTTCCAAAAAAATGCTCATTTCATCTGTATTCAGAATTCAAGTTGTGTATGGGTGAGGGTAGAGATCTCAGAATTTCAGAAAATGTGAACAGAATGCACTTTTCCCCATAGCACATCACACAGTTTTTAACCGTTTTTGACCTTAAATAAATACATAAATAAAAATTAAATAAATAAAGGTGTTATTACGAAATGCATTGAACGAAACACGAACGATAGCGGATGCGGTTGACGTTTGTAAACCGAAGCGACAATTCAACAGAATATTTACATCAACCGATAATTTATATGAATTTTACAACACTGATTTCAAGAGTTGATTGTAATATTATTGTTTAGGTGTAAGCATTACTCTTTTCAACTTTTCTACAAAATGTTTGTGTTTTAGTTTCATGAAAATATGTATTTTTGGATTAGGATAAAGTAAAACGAGAAATGTCATGTGTTGAATATTTAACGAAATACTTAGTGTGTTGTTTTCAAAATGCATTACGTAATAAAAATTTTATTTCTATTTAAGAGTGATTTATTGGATAACATAGTGTATTAAAATTAATAATCTTTTCTATCTAGTATTGACTATTAACTTATTCTGTGTATTGCGATCTGTTGAGTTTGGATATAAATTTAAAAAATTTAAACACAACTGTGGCGTGACCTACACTGTTCTCCGTCTACAGTCTTTATTTAGATCTAACAACAATATTTGCTTTCAGTTCACTTGTAAATATTAATTTTCACGTTAGTGATTCATATATTTTTACGAAAGATTTACCTTTGAAATGTCGTATATACAATACATATTGTGTTGGTTTCACTACAACAGCGAACACGTCACGCACATTACACGTTCTTGGCTTATCAAAAACCACGTCCGTTACCAGTAATATTTATCGCATTTATGATGTCAGGAAATAACGTTGCAAGGAATTAAACCACAGAAGGTTCCAATGTAATGGACAATCGCCATTAATTATTTCCTTTGTGTCCCTATTGTTTTGCAAGTTATCGAAAAACGATAAATCAATACGTACACAAGAATAAAATGAGTCTATTTGCTCTGTAATCTGGTTTCGAAATTATACTCCCTGTCATTTAAAAGCGATTCCACAGGCAGGTATTAGCACAAAGGTATATTGGATATATGTCGCATTGTATTCCTGCATTGAGAAATAAGCTTGAGCACACAGTCTTTCCTTAAATGATGATTATTTTAAATAAATTTTCCCACGTCGCAAATCTGAGTAATTTTTTTCAGAATTCAAACCGCAACGAAACATGCGTTTTCCAGGCAAGTTGTATTCGGGCAGCAATTGTAATCTATTGTCTGACATTACTTGACTGCACTTATCGTTTTAGAAACCTTTTTTTGTCGAAGAAGCGATGTGTTCCTTTACCATTAAGGGGGTAGATAATCAATAAGAATGTTATGATTTGCTTTTGGTCTGCTTGTTTAAATTTGAATAGCTCGCATTTTGATTTTTATTGCGTATTTATGTATTTATTAGACCGGTTAAAAGAATTCATAATTGGTGGCGTGTCACATATCCTAAAAATCTTCCCTTATCACTCGCTTCATGGCTAATTATTTACCACAAACGTAGCAGGAAATTCTCCCAGATCCAGTGAATAAAACGGAAGGGTCAGTCTGCGGTGATGGAAGGATTCAAAAGAAGTGTGCGGTTGTCGGTTAGATAGCAGGATGTAGAAGCTTCCTCTGTGATAATCACTCAAAGGCGTCGACAACCCAGTGTTGATGAAGGTGGAACGGCTAGGGATTAAACATGCCAAAATAATTAACACAAATTACCACTCCGAAACAGAAGCACTTTCAAATTTTTTGCTGATTGGTATTTTAGAATCATCGTCGTCGTGGTAATCGCATTTACTGGTATTTACTGGAATAATTGTTTCTTTTGTTTTCATGAATATATTTGTCCTTGGAAAACTATTGAAGACAATATTATTGTGTTATTATAACTGTTGAAATTTCTTTTGCTTCCGTGCCCTGCTAATACAATTGCTTCCGCTGCTGCTACTGTTTATGCGTCGTTGGTGTTGTGGTGGCTACGTCGTTTGAAGTAGATTTCGAGCCATTGCAATTGGTGCTAATGTGTTAGTGAGAATCGATGTTCCTTATGACGATGTAGTGTAGTGTTATACATGTTTCCAGCCAGGGTTGCAGCTGGCAAAGGCACGTCCGACTCAGTGGCATCGCCCAGGAGCGCTACAGGCCAGTCGCAACAAGCAAGTCGCCTCTTCGCTGGACCACGAAGCGACAGCGAAGGAGCGACTAGAGGCAGCGACAATGAAGAGAATCGCCGTCGAAATGACTTGGAAGGAGGAGAGCATGAAGGTCGTTCAGGAAGTGGCGAGGAGGCGGTCGGGAGGTAGCCCAGGAAGCGGCCAGAAAGTGTCTAGGAGAGCTGGAGGTGAGCGAGAGGCATTCAGAGGGCGCCGGGGAAGCAGCCGGGCAAGTCGAGGAAACGGCCGCGTGGGCGCGGGCGAGCGTAGGCGGGGGAGGGCGGGCGGGGCGCAGGCGTAGTCGTAGGCGCGGGAGGGGCGCAGGGAGGAGGCAGGAAGCGCCGCTGGGGATCTCGCAGGGGGCGGGGGCCCCGTAGGGCGCCGCGCTGCGCCGCACCGCATCCGTCAAGACGCACTAAATTCCATTCATTAGCCCGGCCGGACAGCTCCAGTTGAGTCACTGGCTATCGCGGCTTGCGGCCAGGGGAGAAAAGTGGAGGGTGTGCGCTGGAAATCTAGGGAGCGAGTTCGGAGGGGATCAGCCCGCAGGAGAGCGAACGGTACTGCAAAGGGGGGGGGGGAAACCGGAAAGGGGGAGATTTTAGACCAAGGTGGGTCCCTGAACTGAGAAGCTTTGTGAAGGGAAGTGCACATTTAAATTAACAATGTCAAGAGAATGACAAAAAGCACTGGTGCTAGGAAGTTCAAAGGACGTTCTTGTAGGCGTTTGGGTGAGTTCAGTCTTGTCGAATGTTTTCGCTGAGTCGATACTAATCAAAGTATTCGTCCGAAAGAAAGTTCCTAAAATTCATACAAAGGGAGTGGGTTATTCAAAGGATAAAGGAAAACTTTTTATTGGAAATATTTTCTTTGGTGAAGGCCAATTAAATTGTTGGGAATTAAAATAAAAGTTCAAATTATACAAGTCAGATGATACCATTCGACAATGTATGCATTTTAACGGCAAATTGTCTTTATTTCCTACAAGTATTTCTGATTACAGAAAATAGTAAACAATAATAACTATTTTCTTTCATATTTTCCAAAATTTTAAAAAACAAACTCTAAAGCATAGTTCTAGGAGTTAAAAGTTTCATAAAGGAAATCATATTTTCCGTGTCGAGAAAGAGATATATAAAAATGAGTGCTTCATATTTTTACTAATATTTTTTTGCTTTTAAGAATTGAATTCCTGTTGCAATAAGAAAAATCCTGGAATAATATTACTCGAGAACAAAAATGAGGAGAGATATCATGTAGTGTCATGGTGTAAGAAATAAATCTTACACCGTGTGTAGTACACAAATGGTATTAGGACATGTAACCTAGATACGAGGTATTGAGCCAGATTTATCAATCCAATCTCGCTACCTGGAGAATTCTAGTGGCCAGCTGCTCTGATCGGTGGTTTTTCTTATCTTCACCAGGCGAATACCAGAGCACTATCCTAACAAACGGGCCTCCCACCGCGCGCGAACTTTCCTTCCTCTTTCTTGTCCTATTCTCTCCCCCTTCTCTCACAAACTTACACTTACGTGCACTACGCTACCACACGTTGGGAGACTAGTCTGGATCGTAGAGCTTTTTTGCCAAAAAATTTCATTAGGAAAATATATTTAGCCACAATAAGGTGTAGGGGATGTTCAAAGAAAAGATCTTTTTCTATTAAGAAAATTAAAAGGTTTTAGAAAAAAACGGTATTTTACTTTATTTTTAAATGCACTCCTATTTGAGCACGAAATTTAAAGAAGAAATCCAGAGTAGTTTGTGAGAAAAGTTTGAAAATGTATTATCAGTTAATAATACAAAGTATCACCAAACATTAAAATATCCGTTTCAATTTTGTAGAGCTTAATATTAAAGTCAGGTCCATTGGAGAATATCGATTTTCGTAAAATCGTACGTTCGCTTTAGGTACCAGCGTTCTTTGTACGTAATAGAATTAAATCACCTTGGTAACATCAAAAGATTATACCCTTTAAGGCAAAGGAAAACTCATTTAAATTGGGGTAGATTTGGAAACGCGACCGAACAGGGGACGGGATACACGCAATTTAATAATATTCACCTGGGACGGAGCACAATTGTTCCAGAAATTTTTGTTCTGTTTTGAGAGGTTTCTAATTTACAAGAAAAGAACACATATATTTTGAGAGGTTTCTAATTTATATATAAAGAACACATATCGGCGATAAGTTTCGGTGAAAAGTTTCGTTAAAAATTGTTTTTTTTTTGTCCTTGGAAAAAAACACCGGTATTCCACAAAATCTGTGATTCTGGAATCCCCGAAGAGTCTCGGCAGGAGCTGGTGGGATTTCAATGCTACGGGCGGTTGGCTGCGGAGGACCCCTGGCCTGAAGAGATAGCGCGACAGGAATCGGTGTTAGGGGTCGGGGCGGGATCGGGGCGGGGTCGGGGCGGGATCGGGGCGGGGTCGGGGCGGGTCGGGGCAGGGTCGGGGCGGGTCGGGGCGGGTCGGGCGGGGTCGGGCGGGGTCGGGGCGGGTCGGGGCGGGGTCGGGGCGGGTCGGGCGGGGTCGGGCGGGTCGGGGCGGGTCGGGGCTGGGTCGGGGCGGGTCGGTGAGGTCGGGCGGGTCGGTGGTGTCCGGTAGGGCCGGGTGGGAGCGGGGGAGGTTAGAGGTTCGGGGGGTCGCGGGGTCAGGGGGTCGGGGTGTTGGGGAGTCGGGTGAGCGGGGGTCGGAAGGGTCGGGGGGTTGCGTGAGCGGGGTCTGTGTTGGGGCTCGGAATCAGTGTTTGGGAGTGGTTGTCGGAGTCCGTGATCGGGAGCGGGATTCGGGGGTCAGGGTTGTAGGCGGAGGCGAAGTGGGGCGGTGGGATCGGGGGCTGGGGCTACGGCTGCGGCGATGGGAACGGCGGCGAAAGCAACGACAGTGGAGCGCGCGCGGCGCGGGCGCGGGGCGGGCGCGGGGCGGGCAGAACGCGCTGACGCAACGCCGGCGAGCGGACATCCCGCGGCCACGCTGGCCCCGCCCGCCAGCGCAACCGCGCACAGCCCAGGCGCCGGCTCCTCTGCGCAGGAAGCGGTTGCATGCCAACGCACGGGTGCATTGGCCTTGTCCACGCACGTGATGCCACCCATGATGCAAGGAGACGGGGGAACGTTGCACATCTACCAGCAATGCATCTAATATGCCCCCCGAACCACATCATGCGCATGGGCCCTGAGTGGGGGGGGGATTTTAAAAGTGGTCCCAGAATATTATGATTAGTCTCTAATTTATCATTGAAGTAAATTTTAGGTATGTCCTTCTAAGCAACAATTTCTGTTAGAATTCATTTTTATACGAGCAATTCAATCTTTCAATTATTGCCATCGCATTAATTAATTTTATGTCAAGTCACGATTTTGTGACCAACTAGAAGCATAAATTCGGCTCTAAAAATCACACAAACTGGTTTTCCACAACGTAGCACCTACACTGCTTAAGAAGAACAAATAAAATATTATATACATGCAAAAATTATAATAATCAATAACTTTATATATATATATATATATATATATATATATATATATATATATATATATGTAAGTACAATATATCTTTATACACCCAAAATCTGAAAAAGATTGCTATTTCATAACGCAACACATGAATAAAAACATTTAACGCAGGCGGAAACATTATTGGAGCCTTGCATTCCTATGCCGACAGCTGTGTCGTTAAGTCGGTGAGCGCAGTACGGGAGTAGATGGAATACTACAGTCAAATAATTGCATCTTTCAGTCCAAATCGAAACTCTTTCAATATTTTTTATTTTTTTAGAGTTCCTGGGTATGTCACAAAAACCTAGTTTCCTGTTATTTGGCCGGAGATTGCATAGTTTCCTTTCAATTTCTGGACGCATTGGAAATTAGATATAAAGATGTTCTTGTAATTTTTTCGAATTCTTGGATGTATAAGACTTCGCATGCCTGGTGGCTGTTTAATTTCCTTCCTATATTCTCTATGGTACAATGAACTGCAACCAACCAACTACAGCAGCCTAGCCAAGCAGCCGCGCGGTATCCTAAATAATATTGTTTGCTTTCATTATTCACTGAAAATCTTACCTGCTTCATTGGGTTTGTATTTTCTCTAGTCCCTGTGTATCTAACGAAAACATGAACACCTCTCGTATGACCGCAGGTTGCTTGGTTTTCTCCTTGTACTATACCAAATTACTAATATATGTTTTTGGACTTTTCCCGAGTTCCTGAGTATCAAACGAAACCAAAGATACTCCTCACAAGACCGGAGGCTGCACAGTTTTCTTTCAATTGAAAATTAGTAATATATATTGAATCTAGGAATTAGTAATACAGATATCGATTCTGATCCAGCGTGGGCGAGGCATCTACTAAATTTCCCGGAAGTCGTACCTTGATTCCACTGACTGTCAAAACTTAGGCAGCTCGTTTTCTAACCTTGACTCAAACACAGAGCTCGTATGTTAGAGCTTAAAACACGAAAGAAAAATATATCGTTTTAAAATAATTTCATCATTAATGATGATAAGACTAGACGCAGTGGAATAATAGACTACAAAAATGAAGAAATTACTGAACACATTAATGTTTTTTTAATCGATCAGAAAAGTGATGATAAAACGTGGAACCTTTCCAGAAACAACAAACCACATTGTTTACTCATTTTTCGGAATCCATTCCATCTGCGTCCCGTAAGGTTCGATTTTGTCATTAGTCCTCTTTCCTCCTTACGTAAGTGAGGTCCTTTCATTTGTCAGATTCGGAAAGTCTTTTTTTTCTGATGACATCCATGTGTTTTTAAAATTGTCAACATTGTTGAACGTAAGGAAATTTTTTCGTCGAAATCATGTACATCAGAAAAGAATGATCAAACACAAGACAAATTATTTATAACGAATTAATGTATAGTTAAAAAACTGTTCGAACGAACACGTGAACTTTTTACCATCTAAACTTTGCTGGCTAAAACGTCAGGAAAATGCCTCTTGTGATGCATCAGTCACACACGAAATTACGGCAGACGAGAAATTCGGAACGCAAACAACAGTACTCGCATGCACACCTACTATTAAATTTATTTCTAATGTTATTTATGATTTACCACGAGAAAATACAATTTAATCATTAAATCAATGTTATGTTTAGCATTCTTCTAAATATTGACGTATCCTCCTAAATGCAAATGTAAAATTGTTGAACAAGACAAAACAGTAGAATATCCTCTTCCATTCGGAATTGAACATGGGAGTTGCTGAATGCGGTGAACGTGATAGCAGGCCTCCTCTGGACTCGGTACGGAAGATATTTAATCTTCAAAATTGAAATGCACAAAACAGAAAAGGAAATAAATGTTCGAGGCCCGCCATTTGTGATATATGCCGAGAGCGAACAGTCGCGTAGTCGCGGGGAAGTAGCCTAGGGAGAAAGGGAGATCTGCCGGTGGAGGTGCTATGAAGAGGCAAAATGATGTGGGTGCTATGAAGAGGCTCCGAAGCGGTGGAGAGAAGAAAAGGGTGAATTTAGAAGAAGTAAGATGGAAAAAAGAGACATAAAACAAAAATACTGCGAAGAAGAGGGCAGGAGGAGAAGGGACGGAAGGGGAGGAGAAGGGGAAGTGGGGGAAGGGAAGGGAAAGGAAAGGGGAAGAGAAAAAGGAAGAGAGGGGAAGGGAAGGGAAGGGTAGGAGAAAAAGTGGAGAAGGGAATGGGAGAGGAGAAGGGAAGAGAAAGGGGAGGAGAGGGAAAGGGGGGGAAGAGAAGGGAAAGGGGAAGGGGAAGGGGAAGGGGAAGGGAGGAGGAAGATAAAAAGTTGGTAGAGAAGCGGTGGTAGGCAATGGCGGCGATGAGGCCCTGGTCGGCAGCAGGCGTTGCGAGAGAAGAGACGTGGAGAGGCGGTGGGGAGGCCACGGGGCGGCATGGGCTGGGGTGGGCTCCGCCGCGCACCGCCCGCGCCCCCAGCCGCCAGGGAGCGGCGGTCGACTGCGCGGCCGCGCCTCCTGCGTGAAATAGGACCCCTTTGGGGGGGCCGGTTCCCCCGTGCCCCCGGCGCCGCGCCCCGCCCCCGCCCGGCCCCGACTCCGCCCCCAGCCCCTCCCACCGCGGCCGCCACCGCAATGCATAGGGCCCTGCAGCGCTCCGGGCCCCGACACTCGCCCAAAATGGATCGCGTAATCCTGGGATTAACATCGCAAAAAACTGAATTTTGACATCTCCCAAATTTTGCAGTAAACGAGTAGTCCAGCTTCTTTATTACACCATTTCCGAGAACGATGAAAATTAACGAGACAGAAATGAAGTACAGATAATCAGTGCATACATGACTCTACATAGATCAATGTGCTTTGTACTAAATATCCTCTCTTCATGATTTACCTCCCCGAGCCACGTAACTATGAAACACTCATTAAAAGTATGAGGGCAAAAGTAGTAATTTTAAGATTTATAGAGGTAATTACGCAAATTGCGTTTTCTACTTTAAATTTAAATTTTCATGTGTTGAATTTAACGGAAATTTTCTTGATTATGCTTCTAGGACGGAACTGCAAAACCATACTGATTTTACGAAGTATTAAGCTCGCGAAATTTATTAGGTAAATTAAAAAAAACTCTGCCACATTTAGCCGTGGATAAAATAACAGAAAAAAGGTTAGCGAATAGTACAGGAGCCGCTAAGTTTATGCAGTTGCACTTGACGCAGCGAAAATTATTCTTGTTCGTTTATTCTGAGTCATGTTGTAACACAAATATTTTACACAGGAAGAGTACAGTTTAACTTTGAGTAATATTCTGAATCTCACCTCGAAGGGATCGTGACCAGGACAAGAGAGGGCGCTGGTAATCTGCCAAAACGTGAGACGTTGGGTGGCAGCTTCGCAGGACAGGCGAACAGCCGGCCCGCGGATGCGGCGTGACCATCCACCGTCACGATGGTATCAGTCACGATCATCACCACGACAGCCAAGAGTGTGAGTTATGGATAAGCCGCTGCTGGAGGTGGCCGGTACATTTACAGAAGTTTATTCTGCGAGATTAGTTTGCCCCGCACACGGCCAGGGGCAGCGGCAGGCGGAGATCAACGGGAGCGTATCTCCCTGTAATTTGTCAGGAGGCTCCATCCCCCGGCGGCGGAGAGGCGCCGTACAGCGTTCTCCGGGCGCCTACGCCCGCAGCTGCCGCGGTTGAACAGGTCTCGCGCGAAGGACAGGATAATGGTTTTGTGTTGAGATGTGTTCCGAGGAAGATCATGTATCTTGCAGATTGCACGTGTGTATATGATTATAATATCTAACGGGACTGTGACGGACGGACGGACAATTTTGCTTGAGATATTTATCCATGGACAAGTTTTCAACAGAGTTGGACGAATATTATCTTCGACATTTTTCTTCTGGGTATCATATTGAGATGCTTTGCAAGCTATGATCTGATACGTTATTTCTCAAATTTGTGGATACTGTAAGCAAACTATCTTTGCATAATATATAACACGTGGAATATATGTAACACATTATTTTCCATGGATTGAGTTTCAATCACTTCGACATATACTTCTTTTCAGAATGCTGGTATTGCTAAATAAAAAAAACAAAACAAATTTAGTTGCTTGGTAGAAATTCCGATGATTTAAATATAAATATCAAGTCATTGCATTGACATTAACTACATATTTGCTCGCAACATTTCGATATGTTCGACTGATGTATTTCAACTTTTTTATAAACGACCCTTATACAGAGCGCTTGTGATTTACTCACAAGCTGTGCTCAATGGTCCAGCGAATGTAATCACTTCATATGAGAGAGACGTGAATATCATATTGTTCTGTCAAGTATTTAACTAACAAAATTCTCGGAAAATACCGTAAAAATAAAATGTAACAAGTGCGGGATTTAACAAATAAGTTGATGCAGTGAACATTGGAGTACAGTTTGCAAAACAAATGTTTCGTGGTATGAACTGTACAGGTATTACTAAGTACAGGTCACACGGAGCTTCTGCGAACGGCATGGAACTTACTCTCTTTGTCAGTTCAAAGATTTCATAATATTCGCGGGTATAATGGGACTCACTACTGAGTCTACTGGGATGAGAAATGTTGCACAACGAAAATTAGAAATAACAATATATTTAAACATATATTGTATATATACAATATATATTACATACAGTTTTAGGTCCCGGATTAACTATTAATTTAATAGAAACAGTTATATATTTATAATGTAATTGAATAATTATTTCCGAGGTACCAGAATGCCGTTCCGTCGCATTCCGCCAGAATGAAAGCTCTCTATATTCGTATACAGCGTTAAAGCTGTGTTTATATTCGGCGATTTAACACATAGATTTTTTACATTAAAAAAATGCAAATTGCAACAATCCAAGGGCTGATTTCAGTTTTAAGTGATGGGTTTATAATAACATTCCAAGCCCTGATGGAATCTCAATAAGATTTTAACAGTCTGAAGGTAATTTCTTGCAAAACACAGCAGGAACGTGTTTGGTACACGTCTTGGTTGCAACTCGCCAGAGCCATCGCTTTGATTCGGTGTCGGCTGGCGGTCCGCTTCCGGTTCATTGCAGCAGTTTGCAGCGGGCGGGGCGGCGCGCGGCCGCGCTGTTTGCCGCGGGCCGTAGCCAAGACGGAGCGTGCGTTTGATCGTGCGGCGGCGCGTGGGGCCCTCGCGGCCGCGTGCCCCTCTTGCTCATATTAATCACCGCTAATGGAGATCGCTTGGGCGGGGCGGGAGCGGGAGCGGGGGCGGGGGGGGGATGGGCAAGCGACGGCCGCCGCCCAGCGCGCAAGAGCAGTCCAGAGCAGCACATTGGGGCCGTGGCCCCCTTGAAAATGTACACGACTACCTAATATTTTGTTAATTTTGTGTGTGTGTGTGTGTGTGTGTGTGTATATATATATATATATATATATATATATATATATATATAATAGCCTCTGGTTCATGAGCAGCATACTAGCATCCAGTGCTGTGGTCCCGGGTTCGATTCACGGTCGAGGCAAAAAATAGTTGTAGCTTTCCTTAAAATCGTCCCAATTTCTGTAGCTGCGTGACGAACAAAAGCTCAAGCAGGCGGATCTTGCTAGTTACGGTGAAGAGAAAACGTCATGTTCGCCTAATGTGCATGGAAATTTAACTAGGCCCAGGCATGGGGGACACCGGTAACTGGCCGGCGAAGTCGGAATACCGACACAATAACGCCAATATATATATTATAAAATTATAAGTTTGTGAATTTCTTTAATACTAACGTTAACACTTGAATGCTATCCTTGTATCTGTGAAATCTACCTAGTACTTTCTTTAACAGTAAACGCGGCTGTAGGGATGGAGTACGCTCTTTTCGCATATCTTCCTAAATCACGATTTATGTTTTCACATATCTTCCTAAAAACAGTATAGTTCTAGCCCTCTTGAAGTGAAAGTCATCGTGGAGTGTATCTTCCAGAAACGACGATAGCAACTTCGTAAGTATTTTTGATAAATGTATATTATTGGATCTTATTCATATTTTTGAGATTTTCTTCTAATTATTCTCATTCTAGATGGTATAGCAATTATTAGATTTTGAGGTTTGCTACAAATGATGTTCTATTCAAAACTACTGGCATATCTAACATACACAACGACAGTATTGACGTAGTTTCTTTTCATTATTGCACAGGATGGCATCTCAGAACAATTTTTTGACTTGAATTGCGCGAATGATGTAGGAAGGGCTCAATAAATGTTATTTGATGATATGGATAAATATGATGAGAAGAGGAAGACTGTCATAGCGACATCAAGACTTGTAGGCAATGTTCATACCTACAGCATTGTGCTTTCGCTGGTACTGACGAGTGTAACTTTGGAAATTCGGGGAATTGAAAATACTTAGACTATTTTGTTACTTGGAATTTATTATTTAGACAATTTTACATTTAGACTTTATTATTGCAGAAGTTTTTCATAGTTTAAAACAAATAGATAATTATTTCTTAGATAATTATTAAAGACATCTACAAAATATTTTGTTTTTAAACGTGATTAAATTTAATTTTCCCTTTTAAAATTCCCCCGGGAAAGGGTTAAACTGAAGTTTTTTACAATATGAGAAAGATAGTCTGGATATACTGTAAGTCTAAGGGAATGCATATACGTGAGTTAAGAACTAACATTAATAATGACAATAAATAGTGATGATAAATGTTGATTGTCACAAGCTTCTTTATCAAATCTGTAAAATTCAAGCTTTGTAAAAGTCTTAGTGCTTTTGGCTGGAAGACCCAATCCCATGTCCCTTCAAAAGTCTAATATTTTAGAATACATTTAAACCTCAATATCAATTAAAGCGTTAAAATGTATCATCAACAATTATTCTTAGAGAAATATTTACTTAGTTATCAGCAATTTCTTGGACACGTAACATTGAATAATACCTTCAAAACGATCAACTTTGTTTTTGATTTATTGTCAAAATACGCAAGCACAATTTCTTCTGAAACTTTTCTTATTTTCCTGTTATTTCTCCATTTGCAGAAATATTCGTACTCTTGTTCGTAGATATACGTCGATTTTTCAGAGAATAATTTTGAAACATCACATCCCGCTTCTTTTCTGATATCATTAGGAATTTGTACACCTTCATCTTCAGAGTAAAAATAATATGTATTGCTTATCTGATTCAAACATTCCTCCATTCTTCCATGCAGAATGCAAATCAACAGAAATAACAGTCGCCTAAAGGTGACTTCCAGGATGACCGCCGTTTACTGTACTACTTCGTCCTTCGTCGTTTAGGTGTGCACGCGAAGAAATATTGTATAAAAATTAAGTTTTGTACATGACACGAGGTTTACCTGAGCTTTATTCGCTCGGGAGAATTATGTCCCTCGCGCTGCCTCACTGAAATTGTTGTAATTTTGTGAAGTACAGAGAGTTCACCGAAGATAGGACCTATGCAGTATTTGTAAGCGATCTCTATTCGAAAGTCAAATTTAAAGAAGAAACTGGAGCTGTTTTTGAATAATTATTTAAAATTGCCTGTATTTTACACAATTACGTGAAGACTACTCATTTAATATATGAACTACACTTATATAAAACTACTCATATATGAAATTGACACGACTTTTTTTTTAAGAAATTGTCTTTGTTGAAGAAATGTTATTTAGGAAAAAATATCACCATCTTTAATACTGTAGTTGCAGGAAAATGCAGAAAAAATCGAACTTTTATAGCTTTCTAAAATTCAGAGTTCAACAAAAATGAGACCTATGACATTTTTAAACCGTCCATTGCTCTATGCAAGGAAAATGTAGTAAAAAATTAGAGCATTTTTTTAGAAAAATTTTAAAACCTTTAGGTTTCATGAAAACATTGGAATTTTTGTTTCAAATTCGCAGGGCCTTGAGTCCTGACTGATCGATTGGGGAATGGAGAAAATGATCTAAACGGTTTAGGTGTTAGCGATGACCATAGATGGACAAACGTTTTGCCGCACACCAATTTTTCTTTCTCAAGGGACTACAAAACGTGGATTCTGGCTACACAATGTTTTAGAAAAAGTATGTAGTTTACTGCACATAACAATATTGATCATTTTCCCCGATATCAGGGCCCAAGTACTTTTAGTACTAGGACGGAAAGTACTTCCAGTAGGTTTCCAGACTGGTGTTGAAAGATGCAGAACTTTCATGTCCCAATACTGTATAAGCATGCGTCGCTTTCTAGAAGAATTCTCTGGAATAAATAAAATTATACGAACTGAAAGTAATGTACAAACCACACAAGTTAGTTATTACAATAAATATATTCAATTAATAAATGAAATAATCATCCATTTCAGTATCTTTTCTGAAAATGTTGTAGGCAGCGTAGCGCGCGGGCGGATGTGCGCTGCGGGGTCCTGCGGACGCCCACGCAGAGGCGAACGCGCTGGCCCCGGCCTGGCCCGGCCCCGGTCGGCCGCAGGGCTGCGAGTGGCCCGCTGCGGCGCGTGCACTGGGCGCGCTGGGACGGCCGGCCTGGGCCACGGGGGCGGCCCTCCATCCAGGTGCCAAGAGACTCCATTTACAGACTATATAATAGTATGTTTCTGTTATGTATAGAATAAGGGGTTTAAGTAGAGATTTATTCACGAGAGAGAAAGATTAGGTGCGGAGGTCATAATTCTTCCAGAGCGAATAAAAAGATTTGTTAAATCTCCTTGTCATATTCAAGGTGATTTTAAACACTTTTTTAAATTTATTTTTTGGTTTACTTGAAAAAAGGTTTAGTATGTACCTAAGCAGAAGACGACACACTGAACGGGAGCGGTAACTCAGTGCATCAACTGATGTCACTGTAGCGCCTCTGACCGGGAGGTCCTAGGTTCGAGTCCTGACGGCGGCAGGGTTTTCGACACTAGCTCTTCAGCTAGGTCGAATTCAGCCGCTGCCTGGAGGAGAATTCTAGCGGCCGGTTGCTCTCATCGGTAGTTTTCCGTGGTTTCTCCGATCAACACCAGGCGAATGCCGGAGCAGTACCCTATCAAAACGGGTCACGGACCGCGCGTGATCTGTCCTTCCTCTTCCTTGTCCTATCCTCTCCCCTTACACACACACTTACACTAACATGCACTACACTACCATATATTCCGGGAGACCGATCGGGAGCTTGGAGCTTGTCCGGGCTGGGGCGGTGCCCCGCTGGTGGGAGAGTCCTGGTTAGGGGGAAACCCCACTAGCCGAGGGTAGGTCGGCGCCGGATCTCGCCATCCTGCTGGGAAAGATCACCACCATCTCCGGAGAAAAAACATGCACTACACTAATGGGACTAATGACCAAAGCAGTTGACGCGCCCGGAAACACAAAAAAAAAACAAATCAAACGACACACTGACTAACGACCGAAATTATCGACAAGATTTTTTCTTTGTTCAAAAAGAGAAAAAAATGTTGACGTATGTCCGATTCGCCCCTGGTGGTAAAGCGCTGAAAAACTATGAAAAAACTGTACCTTATTTTCGGCCCAGGTGCATACAATTACGTATTTGTGATACACTCGCTTTGTCTCCAGGAATCTCCCCCAGAACGGCACCGCCCCGTGCAGAACGAGCTCCCATCATTTCATTGGCCTCCCTAGTGATATTGTAATGGATGCAAGTGTAAGTGTACATGTAACGGGAGAGGGGGAGAGGATGAGAAGAAAATATTTACGCGGTTCGCAGACTGTTAAGGACGTTAGACATTAAATAAAAAGAGGTGAGTATAAAAAATGTGAACTATTAGATTGACCGTTATGAAACAGGTCTCAATTGATGGAAAGGCGGAGGTTTAAGAAATGAAAGAAATTTTCAAACAGCTAGACAACAATTGAGTCCGAGAACTTCCGAAAAATCCATAGCGTTGAGTCACAGAGTTTAGATTGTGGCATAGGGACAAAGAGCACTTTCGTGGCTCCCTGGTTTGATAAAAACCTGCTTCATTGACCTGCTTCATTGCGACTGGCAATTAGAAATGACAGAGCCCAGTTAAGAAAAGACATCCCATAATGTTTAAGAATTACGTTAGGTACCTTTTTTGAATGTGCAGGATGATTCTGCCAGAATCCCTTTTAAAACACACGATCCGCCACAGCTGGAGGAGCCTGGGAGGGACCGCCAAGAGCCGCACAAAGGCACACGAGTACACCGACATATGACGGGCAGGCGCCGAAGACGGATGGACAGGCTGGCCGTGGCCTGACAGGCGGCCAGCGGGAAGAAGAACGAGCGGGTGGCGAGCGATAACTGATCGAATGAATAAACAAACGAACGGGCAGACGCACAAATGGTGAAACAAGACAGGAAAGGGGCAGAGGATACACGGACAGGTGACAATCAAGCACAGGACAAGACAAAATTTGAAGACAGGTAGAGGGAGATAAAAAAGGGGGAAGATAACCAAGCAAGGTGACAACAAACAAGACAAGGGAGACGCGCGGGCGGAAGGGTCGGTGAACAAAGGGAGGGCCGACCCTCCAGTGAGAAGTGTGGGCGGTGAAGAGGGCGGCTCTCACTGAGCGTCGAGTGGGAGGAGATGGGCAGACGGCCGGATGGCCGAATAAACTTATAAGCGGACGAGTGGGGGAGGGGCGGGGGGCGGGGCGGCCAGGCAAGGGATCGGAGAGGATAACGGGCGCGTGACAGAGTGGGCGGATGGGAAAGCGAGAAGCTCGTGCGCGGGTGGGGCGGGGGGGCGCCCAACAAACGCGCGGCGGTGGACAGGCAAGGTTGCCTGCGGACGGCGGTCCACGGCGGAGGAGGGTGGGGAATTGAAATGGGAGATAGACGTAGAGCCGCAAATTGCCAAGGCGACTACGGCCACCGCCTGAAACAGGGATGAATGAATCATAAAGTAAAACACATAAAGGTTGAGGATATGTGGACGCTCGTCTCGCGACAAAAAGGCTTCATGTACTGCTCCTTACGTTATTCGCTATCGTTACATCATCGAAGTTCACTGAAGGAAGTGATAGAAGTGCATTTTATCCGTTCTGCCGTGCCATACTGGCGTTGAAAGAATCCATCATCCAGATTCTTCTGTTTCAATCCTCGCGAATATGCCAGAAACCACTCTTCCTACTAACGCAGCTTCTTCCTTAGCCCCTGCAATTGGTGAGATGGCGCCTCGCTGGTGAATGAAAGGAGCCGGAGGACGGCGGGACTAGCGCAGAGCGGGTAGGGCGGGACAAGGCGGGGCAGGGTGTAGAAAAGTGGGTCGGAGAGGGGCACGACATAGCAGGGCGAGGCGGGCGGGCGGGCGGGAGGGACCGGGGACGGGGCGGGTCTTGCGCGCCGGGCGGCGGCGGCTGCAGGCGTGAACGCGGGGCGGCGCGGCTGGGCGGCGGCTCGCGCCCTCCAAGGCCGCTCGCGCGTCTTGGGGAGGAGCCACACGGTGCGGCGCGGCGCGGCGCGGAGGCGCGCCACCGCAGCCGACACCTCGTCGGCACCACCGCCCACGCGGCCGCCGCGCCGGCCGGCGCTCGCCACCACCGCCGCCGCCGCCGCCACCGCCTCAGCCGCCCTCGCGGGGCCCCTCAGGAATGTGACTGCTCGTGGCTATACCTGCGCAGCCGCCTCGGCCGCCGCTATCGGCCTCCCTGCGCGCTCTGGCGGACGCCGCGCGCACATCGCAACACCGCGCGCGCCCACTCGAATCGCGCCTCCGGCTCCGGCGTGCGGCCCTCCAATCTCCAGCTGGCTTTTACTGCCGGTTCTCTCAATTCGGGCCGCGAGCGCTGCAATTCCTTGCTTCACGAGGTAAATGCAGGTTCCACGCCTTCGCTCAGCGAGATTTTACTGTTTCTGACAGCAATGCGTACAACTAAAGGCGTGATTTGTATCCATTAGTTAACACGTTTATACAATAAAATGTATGCAGAAAAAAAAAATTTTCTCCAATGTAATTAAGTGAAACCATGTAAATTAACCACATGCGAAATTTACATTAGTATTGCAAATAATAATAATAATAATAATAATAATAATAATAATTATTATTATTATTACTAATATCTTTTTTCTTGGGGGTTTCTCACCCGGGGTTCATGGTTTGAGGGGCCTCTAACACACTCTACCACATTCCTAGCTTTGCATATTGAGGACTGTGCGAACAATCCGGCAGGTTTCAAGAATGACTGACTTTTGAGATTTTTTATTTATTATTATTATTATTATTATTATTATTATTATTATTATTATTATTATTATTATTATTATTATTATTATTATTATTATTATTATTATTATTAAAGTATTATTATTATTATTATTAATGTTAATGTTAATATTATTAATGTCCTGCTGTATTTAATAAAAACTTCGTGCTTATGGGGAGCTATCCAATCTACCTCGTGTTGTCCGGACAGACATTAAGTAACGTTTGAAAACATTCAGCGTGAATATGTTTATGAATTAATTTATTAAATTGTGTGAGATTTGTGAATTCCTGTACTAATATGTAGTACAAAATTATCATACCGTTTTCTGTCACGTTGCCAATTTGTAAACATACATGTGGGGTCTCATTGGCGTAGTTTGAAATTTGAGGTTGGTATGATTAGGCTATTTATTAATTGCCGACGGACAATTACTTACACATACCGTAGCTTACTGGCATTGTTTGTCTTAATAACACACCTTCAAAACAGCCACTTACTACGTTGTTCGGTATTATATCACTCAACGTGTATACGATGTACATAGGACATAATGTCGATAAATAACCGGAGAAAACGCTTAATTTGCTTCCGACGACATCAGATGAAACAAAAGCGGAATGATACGATTGCCAACCTTGGCACTAACTGAGCGCTTGCGCAATATTAAAGCCTTATTGCCTGAAATGAATGGCCATGTTTGTACCTCTTCTGGCCAAGCCGCCAAGAACGTATTTTTTATGAAGTAATTTATTAAATGATGTGAAGAGTCGTGAATTCCTATGCTAATAAGATTTATCTTTATTCGTTGAAGATTTTCATCCCATCATTTTCATCTGAAATACTTCGTCTAGGAATAATGAGCGTGTCATCTTTTTAGTGATTTAATTTGGCCAGACCTTATATGGATCATATATACCAATAATCTGAAAAATACTATTTTGGACACATTTTCCTTCTTTATTGAATACATTTGTCATATAAGTATGCCACAATTCAGTATATCTCTTTTCAAATATTGTGTGAATCAGATTGCCTTCTTGACTTAAGACGTTTTGTGCACTTGTTACGTTTTCCTCTCTATTTCTCATTTATACAGCTTCACGCGGGGCTATCTCCCACAGTAACAATATTTTTAAAGGTTTTAAAGTTTTATACTGCATCTAGTTACTTTTTTGTGACTGTGAGTTGGTTGTACCTTGCTTTTTAATGCGCTTGGAAATGTGATCCAAACAGCACCCGAAACGCCGTGCAAGTTATTATGTGATTAACATTAAACAAATGCATCCACTAAACGTTCAGCGATTTTAAATCCCTCAAGGCCTACAAGAAAACCACAATATATAACTGATTTTTTGGTGTAGAATTCTGTGTTATTCAACAACGTTACAATAACTTTATATTTATGTTGACTTGTTTTAGAAATTATAGAAATCACATTAGAATGTACTTGAGTCCATTACTACTCCGAGTTGTGGGCAAAATCGGATTAAATAATAATTAATAAATAATAATAATAAAGAAACCGTAAATAGTACAATATCAGATGTTTCAAATTGGTTCCGAAATAACAAATTAATAGTAAACGAAAAGAAAACGGTTTTAATGCAGTTTTCCATTTCAAATAAACAATTCTGTGCCCCATTGAAAATGAACAGTGTACCATTGACTGATGTTAAGGCAACAAAATTTTTAGGTCTCTCAATTCAGTCAAACCTTAAATGGAACGTCCATTTAAATGAATTGAACACAAAATTAAGTTCATTATGCTACGCGTTCAGAATTCTTGCAAATTCAGTCAGCCTTCATACTGCTCGTTGTGTATACTTCGCGAATGTTCATTCCCGCCTGAGATATGGCATAATATTCTGGGAAATACATCTTATAGCTCCCAGACTTTTAGATTACAAAACGAATTGTACGAATAATAACCAAATCCCACCCACGTGATTCATGTAAGCCTCTCTTCATTAATCTAGGAATTCTACCATTACCGTGTCTTTTTATTTACGAATCAGTGGTGTTTGTCAAAAATGACTTGCTCAAGGGCGGGAATATATTTTCAGAAAATGCCGAACTCTATTACTATAACACTCGACGTAGAAATCATATTCATCAGGTGACAGTATCAACAGCTCATTACAAAAAATTCACATACAATACATGTACATTATTTTACAACACTTTGCCAGATGACATTAAACGATTAAATTCAATAGAAAAGTTTAAATCCCAAGTGAAATCGTTTCTGCTGCATAACTGTTTCTATACAATTAGAGACTATACTGAGCATCACAAGAAAAGTAACATTAATTTTAACAATGATATATAATGCATTATTTACCATTTGGACTGTATAAATGAGTATAAACAACCTGTAACAACTATTGTACTACAGCTTCCAGGTCAATGACCCCCATCTCGATCAGGTTTTCGTCCAGTTTCCCTGATCCATTGAGCAAATGCTGAGATGGCCCCTTGTTTTGCTTCTGGACATAAATGTAACTTCATTTTCTGTGCACGTCTTCTAGAATTCAGTGGGAAATACAATTATTTAAATTTTCGTTTCCATGTTGTCGCGGCAGGAAGTAATAAGAGCCAAAATTTATTGCTTATTTATCCTTGAAAATAGATTTTATTACATGGGAGTTTTTGTTTTTTTTCTCCCTTTCAAAATTAAAATTATTGCTTATTTATTTTTGAAAATAGATTTTACTACATGGGAGTTTCTTTGTTTTTTTTCTCCCTTTCAAAATTTAAGTAGTATGACTTAGTGTAGGGATCACAGAATTTTGAAAATGTGCACACAATTCACGTTTCCCCATAGCACGTCATACGCAGTTTTTAACTGTTTTTTTTTGACGTAAAATAAATAAATAAATAAATAAATTAGAAAAATCATTTTGTTTTCTTAGTTTTATGTCACAATATACAATTCGGAATTTCTTTACCAGAGATTTACTAGTAAGTTTTCCCTTTTTAGCGTAAATTAGTAAGTTAAGTATTATAATTTCCATCTCTTGTTGAAAACACACCTCTGAAAATAACCGTTGTGACGATTATTATGCTAACACACATTTCGGAAGGAAAACGCGAAACGCTTCGCTTGTGAGTATTAATGACTATTACAACGTTATGTTTATGCACAAAAGATGGGGGTTCTTTACCGCAGGGCAACCCAGGAAGGCGCAGTCTTCAAACTGCCGGACATAGCGGAAGGCTCTTCGCAGCTGTATTATCTCCATTACCCCGACACTACAAGGCAGAGCCCTTTCCGCTCCCAACGCGAGAGCCCACCACTCCTCCCGCAATGCTGTGCACCATGAAACGACTGCCACCGCCTACGCTCTGAATGCGGACTAATGTATCGAGTTACGACTTAACTGTAAGCTGCGAGTTGTCCTCTGCCCGCTGGGAGCTATAAACAAAAGAAACAGAAAGGCAAAGAAACTTTGGAAGAGAGGAAAGGGCGATGCCACTGTCCCTGATGCTGAAACGATAATGTAGTCAGATGCATAATAATATAACGGATAAATTTGGAATAATCGCTGCTCATAATGTTTGGTTTGTTAACATTTCGCAACGTATTAAAACAACAGAATGAGTCAAAATAGGACTTCCTAGGAAAATACTTCTCGCGAGAAACAACATAGCTTTTTCGATACAACTTTTCACATAGAGAATAATATGTGGAACGTTTCAAATACTGCATATTACTACTTTCGGCATGTTTTCTTTTGAAAATAAAGTATTTCTAAACAATTCAATAACTTTTTAACAAACATAAATTATTTGTTATCTACGTTTCAAAATAATCGCTAAGAGGAATTATTTCTTTTTACGTTGTTCGAAAACATCCTGGAAAAATCTCTCCATAATAATACAATGCGAGTATTCTAGTTTTAAATGTAATGTATTCATTTTATTTCCCATATTTTATTTTACTTGAATTGCTGAGTTGTTGGTTATTGCCTGCTTGAATTACAAGCTACTTGGGTTTTATGTAATGATGAGTGCAACTTTCGTTGAGTGAGAGAATTTAAAAGCACACAAATTCGCTGAAAAAACGATATTTTATTATAGTTATGCCCCGCAGATACGAAGTTCGCAGAACACAGGCGACCAATCTCCCAATAACAAATATTTTCCATAATATGCAAACAAAAAATTTTAATTACTTGCGGAAATTCAAACGACAGTATAAATGCCAATGTTGGGAGTAACATAAATAATGGTAAATATGTGTTTATGTGTAAAATTATTAAGGTTTGATAAAAGAAGCTGAAATAGCACAAATATTCGTCATTGACAAATTCTGATAGTTGATTTCCAACACACATCGAAAAACAAAAATTTCCAGCGGTAACAATATTACTACAAACAACGTATTATTGAAAATGAACCAGATACAGCTATTGTAGCACATTTTATTCATGAACGTTATTACGTATCTCTGAATGATGACTAAAAGACTTTAACGAATGGAGTTAGTCAGTTTTAAAAATAAATTGAATGAGATTAATTGTTTTATTATGAACGTAAGAACAAGAACGAACAAGAACCATATTAGTTAAAAAACCTTTTAGAGCTATATCACACACTTTCTCGCATTATTTCCAATATTTGCAATTTTCGAAAAATCAGAGAAGTCAACAAAACAGCGACCTGCGCCATTTTTAAGCGTCTATCCATGGGAAAAATTAAAGAAAAAATGTGGAACCGTTTCTGAGAAAACATTTTTGTATAAATTGAATTAAATTTAAGCTTAAATTAGGCGAAAAGTGCTCTTTTACTCAAAAATTTCTATATGACGTTTTATAAAGATTTGACGTTTTTCAAAAGATTTTAGAGTATATGACAAAAATCTATCTCTTCAATATTGCAGTTTTGCATTGTTAATTTTTTGTACTTTTCCAAAATACAGAGATCACTGGAAATGGGACCAGCGCCGATTTTTTACCGTCTTTTGGTACATACGAGGAAAAAAATTAATGAAAAATTTTGGGAACATAAATGTTTACAAATTGCTTATATTTCACGGGAAAACTATTCACATTTTCGAAAAATTGTACATAATGTTATTACAAGATCTCCCTTTGAACAACGGATTTCGAAAAAATTCAATATTTTGTAGTAGGAAAACGCCGAAAACATTTCCATTTCTGCCATTTTTAAAAAAAAACTCGGGGATTTTAATGAGACATGTGCTATTTTTAAAAGCTCTTTACGCTTTTTGATGACAGAGTAATAAAAAAATTGGAGTAATTTTTGAGAAAATTTTGAAAATGTTGAGGCTCCATGAAATCGGTTAGATCGATTCGAAAATATCAATTTTGAAGAAAAAACGTGTGAACGATTTTGGCACTGGAGATTAATCCATTTGTGACCAGGGTCTGACAATAAGAGTTTTTCTGTTGAAAATTCTCCGACGGACGATTATAATACTTTCTCTTTTTACAAATTTAGGCGGGAAAGTAAAACTGAGATTTTACAGAAAAATTTGGTCACGTAAGAGAATTGACGTCTTGCAAATGATTTTAGTTACAAATCAGCATTTGCGGGATATTCTCGAGATCTACACACCCCACTAAGTAAATAGACATCTATGTTACACTGTAAACTACACATGTGTAGCCAAAAGCATTTAGGTTTAACTCAGTATCCCTAACTCGAGTTCCGATATTGCAACAGCTCTCCCAAACGCATTCAACCATTCATTATAGTTCTTTGACCGCACGAAGCGCATGCTCGATAGCGAAAACACAGGCTTGATCATCATTCTCTGGTGTTACCTACGGTATTACAATTCTGTCCCGACAGTGTACAAGGTGTGTCTAACTTATCCATGAGACAGGTAAAAGAATTTAACGATAAATATAAAAAAACATGAAGTGTTAACAAAACAATCGAACGCTATAGCAAGCATATGTATATGCCCGAAAGGGCACTAGCACATTCAATAATATTTTCAAAACATATCTTGTTAAATTCACATTTGCAAAATATTTGCTCCAGATGTCATAATTTCCTAGATTTTATTTGAAATTTGTTATTCAACTTCCGTATATTTACTTTCTCACCCCACTTCGTACGAAGAGAAAGTATTGTAATCGTGTGCCAGAAAACGACGAATTTTCGACGGAAAAACTCTTTCTGCCAGGCCCTGGTAACGAACAGGTGGATAAATATTGTTCCCATATGTAGCAAAATACTTTCTCGAACACGTCGTATGGCCAGGATCCTCGTTTTGTACTTTAATTGAAACGTCAACATTTTCAAATTTTTCTCAAAAATGACTAAATGTTTGAATTAGAGTTTGCCCTCGGTTAGTGTAATGCTTAAAAGATTGGAGCAGATCTCATTTTCGTTGAATACTGCAAATATTCAATTTTTTTTCATCTTTGCAACTTCAATATTGAAGAAAGATTTTTCCTTAGTGATTTTTTAAATTGGAATTTTTAAAAGGGTTTTCCAATTTTAAATTTTTTTTATTTCCCTTTAAGAGAACTTTTAGAAAGAAAGTTATGTAATGCAGTGGGGGAAAACCGCGAATTTTCGGCAGAGAAACTTATTGCCGGGCCTGGTAACGAAAAAGTGGATAAATTCAGTTACTAAATTTAGAAAAGAAATCTCTAACACGTGGTGTAGCCAGAATACATGTTTTGTGGGTCCTTGATATCAAAATATTGAATGATTGCGAACTGTCTGTCCGTCTGTGAACAACGCTAGCGGCTAAATCCTTCAGCCGATTTCTCCAAAATTGATATTTCCCAATTGGTCTGCCTGATGTCGTGGACCCTTGAATTTGAAATCGACATTTTAATTTTTGTGGTACTGTTGAGGCTGCAAAATAGCTTGCATTTTTTGGGAGAGCATCTGAAAATGTTTCGTGTTGCAAACAAGACTCTTCCAGCCTTTTACTCTACTCACACAAGGGAAAATTCTGAAAGCCAATTATCTAAGAACTATTAGTTTACCTCAGCGCAAGAATAATTGGGTATTAGCTTGTCTGGACGACAAGAAAATCGTTTATTGTCGTAATTCGGGCATGATAAATGTTATGCAGAGGCTGCCCGCAAAAGCGCGATACAGGGAGTCTGCAATGCTGTGAACTATTCATACTACCAACGTTAAACTCTTAACTTTCAATTGCTTAGCTCTTTACAGGAGCGCGGCGCGTCTGACACGTTCTTCAAAGAATGCGACACGACTTCTCGATCTTCAAACAATGCGATCGCGTCTCATCTCAAGTCGAAGGAGGCAAGTATTCCGCGAAAAACGTAGTAGTGAAGAACATTTGTATTTCCTCTTTTTCATGCAATGCATGGCAACAACACAGTCCTGACCATTAAATCACACCGTATTTCAAATTAGTAGGGTATCAGGATGTTTCATACAATTTCTCATCTTTCCGCCAGTGCAATATCAATGACCAAAAAAATTGAGTTACGTTAGGTTTGATCATGATTTATCACGATGAAATGTAATTTTCTAAGATTGAAATTGTAATATGCTTTAAAATAACAATCCTTACATTTTATATTTCTTACATCTTAAATATGTCCTAGTATGTATTTTATTTACAAGAAATAAATTATCCTAAAGATTTCAAACATTTAATTTCATTCAGATTTTTAAATTTGATCATTTTCAGGATGTAGTTATAATTGTTTGTTTTATCATGTATAACATTTGTTATGTAGTTATTTTTTATAATTTTAGAGGGGAACACGTATTATGCAATGATGTTGAAAAGAGATTGTATCTGTTGTTCTTAATCATGTGTTCTTTTAAGAGTAAGACAGACTGATCAGCACTCATATCATTGACCGCCGACCTCGCCTCAGCCGGCACAAGCTCGCCCTCGTCCCTCGCGGGACACCGCCTCAGCCGGCACAAGCCCTAAGCTCCATGACACCGAGCGTGTGTGGTAGTGAAGTGCATGTAAGGGTAAGTGTTTGTAAGTAAGGTGTGAGGATAGGGCAAGAAAGAGGAAGGTAAGATCGTGCGCGGTCCGTGGTCCGTTTGTTAGGCTACTACTCCGGCATTCGCCTGATGTTGATCGGCGAAACCACGGAAAACTACCGATCGGAGTAGCCCAACAGCGACTGAACTCAACCCCGCTATCTAGCTGGAGTCGAAAATCCTGCCGCCATCGAGACTCGAACCTAGGGCCTCCCGCTTAGAGCCACTGCAGTAACATCTGTTGATGCCCTGAGCCACCTCTCAGAATAGGAGTGAGGAGG
The DNA here is from genome assembly GCA_964035755.1 of Teleogryllus oceanicus. Lineage (NCBI taxonomy): Eukaryota > Metazoa > Arthropoda > Insecta > Orthoptera > Gryllidae > Teleogryllus > Teleogryllus oceanicus. Next base: position 114,678,339 of record CAXIVR010000001.1, on the reverse strand, counting down.
AGATTTGTGATGAATGTAGAGCGAGGCAGAAAAGAGAGAGAAAAGACAGGGCAATTGCGGAGAGACTGACCGCCGAATGGAGAAATGTGAGGTCGGACGCGACCTGGTGGAAAGAGGCGAGGCAGAGCGATACGGGGTAGGAGTGTGATGGGGCGGGGCAGAGAAAAAAGAAACGGGAAGAGGAAAACGAGATGGACTAAGCGGGTTGATTCAACGTGGGATGAAACGAGCGGGCAAATGAGAGGTGATATGGTAAGGCAAGACAAGAAAAGAACTCGGGCGATGAATAACGTCGCCTATCCGCCTCTCGAGGAAGACATTTCCGACGACACCACCGCCGTAAGACCTTCGCCGCGGTTGTGGCTGTGGCGCTGGCGTGTGCGATGACGGCAGCAACTCACAGCTGCGTGGACGGCGCGGGATAAAATTATTTCAGTTCCGCGCGCGTTCGTCCAGCCTCCTCCTCCAACTGCGCCGCCGCCGCCACCCACGCGGTGCCCGTGCTTCCGTCGGCCCGTCGACGCGTCTCCGCCACGCCCGCACGCCTCCCGCGCCAGACGCGCCCCCTCAGCCCTGGCGACATGGCCAGATATTCCGCGCGGGAGATGATGGGACGAGGAGAAAATACTCTCATTCCAAGACGCAGGCCTCCTCATCAAATTTCGGGGCCCGCGTCTCACTCTTGCTACTTTCCCGCTGGCTGTCTTCTTAACATGCTTTCCTGTTTTGGGGCCAGGATCTGCACATGGACAGATGTTCTATTATGTAAGAATCTTGTTTAAAAATGCACTTTGACAAGACAATTACCGTATTATAATGCCACAACTGAAAAAGAAATGTTACTTCTGAAGAGAAGTAGCTCCAAATGGAGAATATCTTACAATACGAAAGTTCTAAACACAGCTGCAATTACGACTTACCTCTTCAAACTCGAACAATCCCCTCTCAAACAATACAATTCTGACGACACAAGTTGAATGTAGATCTTAAATACCATAACCTGACAATTAGAGGTAATAAAGCTGAAGAAGTATAACGTTTATCTCGCGAACGAATATTATTCAATTATTTTCTTGAAACAATAGGTCAGTGCAATGTAGCAACCTCCATTCTAAACTAAGTTCGAGCGTTTCTCCGAGCTAGGTGTTGACCTTCGTTTGTTATCGTAGAGTTTAAGAAAAAAAGGTGAGAAATGAGGTTAATGGAACTATAATTACCAATTTGTGAAATGAACAAAATAACCTTGAGTTAACGGATATTTTCGAGTGTTCAGGAGACTGTTTCTACTATTGCACAAATGACGTCATTCACCTTGCTTCGTGAAGAACCAGAACTGAAAGTTCAGAAATGACTACTACAGACAGACGAGTCATAAATTTTCGCCTTTCATCGTTCTCGCGAATCCTTTCTATTTATATTACATTATTCACGACAATTCTCGCCTTTCCCGCGCAGAAAACCCCAAATGGTGTTAGTCTCTTCCGCTATTACCAGAATCATTCTCCTTGTCACGCCACTAGCTCTGACGTTCCAGAGTTCTCGTTGGAGCAACCGCCGTCGCTGCTGCTGCGCTGTCTCCTCCCTCGACGCCCTCCCCCGCTTCCTCTCTCTGTCTCGGCCCCCGCCCACGCCTTCGCTGCCGCTGCCTCCGCCACAGCTGCGCCCCTCTCGGAGCGTCCGTAAGTCTGTCCTTCCTGCGGAAACGGAAGCGGGGCGCCGTAGCCACGCCGGGAGCGCGGATGCGCAACAAGGGCGCCTGTGATAAGGCGACATCCTTGAGGGGGGAGCGGGGCGAGAGCGGGCGGGGGCGGGGGGGCGGGGGCGGGGGCGGGGGCGGCGGCCGGGGTGCGCCGCCCAAGAGGCACTGGCTGGGAAGACGGGCGGCAGGGTATGGCGCGACTCGACGCGGCCACACAAGGCGGAAGGGAGACACTAGACCGCTGTACCCAAGGTTCTAAATGGGTTCAATGACAACAAAGTAGAAATAACGAACGCCAGGAACCGATCGCACAGGGACCGTTTCAATAGGAGGCGGTTCACGCTGGAGAGCGATGCTTAAGAATGAGATGACACGTGGGGAAAGCGACAGGAAGTGACGGAATGGGAAGCACGAGCAAGGACGATCTGAGTGCCGGACGAGGCTGGCCTTGGCTGCGCCCTGTCGTCTAATGGCTTAGACCAGGCAACCAAGTGTGACGAATCAACAGGGATGGACGAACAGAAACTTTTGTTACGTTAGGGTTAAGCTAGAATGTGATGAGATGTACTGAATACACATGGGGAAAACGACAGGAAATGACGAAATGAAAGGATACGTAGCAGGACGCGATGAGATATCACAACGCGAGCACACTCGTCGGCACAGGAAATTATTGACATGATTGGTCGGAGTAGGAAAGATGTCAAAGAAGGAAGAAATTATGTAGTGTAAAGAGAGATAATGAGAACCGGTGAAGATTTGTCACTGTCGTGACGAAATGGGTCTAGGAGAACTTTAGTTCGAAAGAGAAAGCAAGAATGGACAGGAGAAATGATGAAACATTGGATACGCTTCAGAAACTCCAACAAGAGTGGCTTTGAGCATGCTCGTGCAGTACACGAATGAAACAGTGTCTTTCCAAGAACTGTCACGAACGCAGCGCTGCCTAGCATACCAAGCCCGCCCTTGTTTGTTTGCGACCGAGGTGTGTCACGACGTTCTCGCACCCGAACATTTCTGTCAAACGATGTTAGTTTATTTACAATTGTGGTTACACCCAAAATATTACATATATTTCGTTGACTGCATGGGGTTCTACAATTATATTTGCGAAAAATAAAATAAATTGTTGAACTCATACTAAGATTTGCTAATCATTCTTTTAAAAGAGAAAAATAGCTTTGTTCCCTACCTTAATTTCGAACAGTCAGGCCATGAACTATGTGTTATGTCGTATAAGCTGGATACTGTTACGACAGGAAACATTCTTATATATTTATTAACAAAGTTCTTAGACCTGTACAATTAAAGTCAACAAAATATCAAGTTGTCAATCTTACAAACATTTAGAGATTATTCACGTTTATCGCCAGTCGCGATACAGTAGTGAGGAGATGAATTTAAAAAAATGTAATAAAATGTCCAGAAAGGTCATATTTTGAAGGTTGCGATGCAAGAAACAAAATGTTGGCCTCCTTTGAAAGCTCGAAAACAGGGTTTATGGGTATTTCCTCAATATTTAATGTTTGATGCACTTCTCGAGATCAATTTTCTGTCCAACAGTAATAAATTTACGGGAGAAGTCCATTTACCAAAAGTCTCAATGATATCTTACAAACGTACGAATCTCGAATCGTTATCTTTACCTAACGTACTACACGGGTGAGTTATAAATCAGAAAAAAATCCGTTGAAAATATTACATTTTGTGTTTTGACCTTAAGAGAGCTTTCCATATGTCAATAAATCAAGAAACAATTGCATTTACAAAATCAGCAGAAATAACACTTATCAATCAAGTGTTTGTGTTTCCCCAGGAGTCGAGTACAGAGCGGTCGCGAACCAGGCGAACAAATTTGCAAGGATGTCTCGCGCGGCGGACTTACCCTAGCAAGAAAATAAGTTCTTTAATTTTGCGCAATGTATGCGACATTGAAATAACGTGAAGGGAAAGGAAAGGAAGTAAAAACAAACAAACATTTATTTAACATTAGAGGAAGTGTTAACATTCAAAAACCTCAAATTCACTATACAATAATACAAATTTGCTTTTATAAAAGTAATTATTTTGACTTAAGTTAACTTAATAAATAAAACAATACAATAAAATAATAAATAAGTAAATATAAAATTAAACTAATAGTGATACAAAATCACATACTTTCTCGTATTGTTTCTAACGTTTTTGCAGACCTATGACATATGAAACTTTTTCTGCAAAACAATAGATTTTTTATCTCCCTTATATAATAATAGGATTGACTCTACGATGTCGGGGTATGCTTCCCAGCTGGAAGATGCCGTAAACACTACATGAGGAAAATTTGCCTCAGCACCATGCAAATGGCTGACCCGAACGCCGGAAGGAAACATTTCTATCGCTTGTCAGTGATCGCCACGCTGCCTCCACTCACCAAGGTCGCGCACACAATTTTTTATCGGCGATTCCTCAAGGAAATCTTCCGAACTTCATTCTGTATTGTTAATTGCATATTTTGTATAATATGAATGTCTTTCTTATTTGTGAACCTTAAAAGATGAAATTGTTACGTATGCTGAATGCCAAAAAGCCTCTTATGTGCCACAACCTCGGAATCTTTCAATTGCCCATGCGGAATCTTTCAATTAGCCCATAAAAATATTACTTCTATATCCATAAAATACTCAAAAAGCCCTAATTACAGATTTGTCGAGTAAAACAGTGTAGCTGTGAACCCCCTAACGTATCCAGTATATAAAGAAAATCCCCGACAATAAATACGATAGATATTATAAGTTGCATATTTAACCGAGAGAGAATGTGAAGAATGAAATGGATAACCAAGAATATTCTAGCAAACGGGTATTATCCACAGGGACAAAGACAGACTTTTCATCAAATGAAATTGCGCAATTTGACCTACATCTTCTCTTCTATTCATAAATGTTCTACAAGATTAGACAGTTGGGAAGTGCATAGAAGACTGCACATTGTACATGGAAAGATAACATCACGTCTTTTCTACGCAGGAGAAGGCATCTGAGTGTCACTAAGACGTCGTATGCTGGGTATGTTCCGGTTACGTCTCATCAAAATTTATTGTCCCCCATCAAAATTTATGACTGATAAGAGAGAGATAATTTTAACCCTCCTCCCATGAATCACAGAGGCGCGCATCTATTCAGGCGTACGTGTCGGCGTGCGGAGCGTGCCATGGCGGTGGCGGCGGGCGGGGCTGAGCGCGGGTGCGAGCGTGCGTCACCGTACGCTCTTACGCGCAGGCCGCGCGGCGGCGGCCGGCGGGATTGGGTGCGTTTGCACAGCAGAATGAGACAACGGCTTCCTGAGCCAAACTGTAAACAGGAGGTATTAGTCAAGCGCTGCATTTCCTAGGCACTGGCTCACTCATGACAAAGCCGCATCCGGAGCCCGGCTAGTACCTAGAAGCTGCGGCGGTCGGCGCAGCGGCAGACCTTCAGCGTGGCGCCCGCTACCCGCTACCAGCCACTTGCTATCCGCCACCCGCCACCGCTACCCGAAGCAACCATCCGTCGCCACCCGCCACCCGCCACCAGCCACACGTCTTCCCGCCACCCGCCACTCGCCACTCGCCAACCGCCACCAGCCACATGTCTACCCGCCATCTTCCACCCACCACCCGCCACCCGCCATCCTCACACGCCAACTACCATCAGCCGTCACCCGTTTGCCGCTGCCAGCCACCCACGACCCCAAAACCACTACCCGCCATCCGCCACCCACCACCCACCACCCACCACCCGAGATCCGCTATTCACAACTCGCCGACCGGTGCCCGGCGTCTCAATGCCCGCGCACTTCATTACCGCGCATCGCCGAATCAGCCGGGAAACCCAGTCTGCTGAGCACCTTGCTGCATTTCACGCTTCGGCCAAAGCGGAGAAGTTGCTGAACAATCGCTTCGTTCCAGAAACCGCGATGAACAGATTTTGCGGGACCGTTGTCACGTGTGCGATTTGCTTTAAATTATTTTCCTTAACGCGTATTCAAGAGCGACAATCATTGCATGTAGTAGAGGTACACTCGGAAAAGTTCCTAAAGGTGTCTAATTTTAGAAAATAAGAGGAATAATACCTCTATAATTTATAATCATTTTATACTATGAACTTGTATACTGTATATCTACTTTTATAATAAAATAAAACCAACCTGATCTTTTGCCTATGCAGATAGATTTTTATTACATGAGAGCGAAAATTTCTAGTTTTCAGTGTCGCCAGCCACGGTCGGCGACACCTTTATTAATAATTTAACTAAGTATTATAAAAGAGAGGAGTAGGGATTCTGGAGCTGAAGAATACATCTGGAAATTACACTTCTCACACACTTCTCACATTCGCATACAGATTTTACTGTTTTAGACCTTAAATGAATTAAATTAAAAACTAAAATCGAGAATGACTGTTGGCACTTCCTTTTTCTGTACCACAGTCTAAAAGAGACGATAAAATATGAAGATGTTTATCTGGCAATAAATGTAGGACTTCAAGTAGTATTAAACCACATATATAAATGAAAGGAGCGCGTTTGAAATATTTCCTACCTCACTAAAAGGCAATAAAGGAAATGTTCATGAAGAAATTTAACAACGTATTATTTAATAACACATATATATTGATTACAGAACATAGTAACATGGATTGCCTAACGATATTGTATTCAATAAACAAGAGTGCTGCGTAAATCGTGGATGTGTTTGCAACGACGCGAGTATCAAATGGTGAAGAGCTATTTAAAAAGTTTTTTTTACCAAGAGTAACATAATCCTTTCATCACATCCACTTACTCACCTGACCTGGTTCCGTGATTTCTTTTGGTATAGCATTCTCTTGACAAATGGAACCTACATCCAATAAACGTATAAACGTAATGAAGACAAAAGCTGCTCGTATTATCTGAAGAGACATTTTTCTTCCAACAGAGCGAGATTCTAAGAAGCTGTGTTATATGCACGAGGAAAAGCACAGCAAAGCGAATTCCTTCTCGTCAGAATTCCACAATTTTGTTTATGAGATCCTAGTTTATAATATTTCAGTTGAATTTGTGTTATCTGTGCTGACCTTTGTATTACCCACGCACAAACCCCGGGTCTCAAATATTCATTTACACATGTTTTTTGTATCTCTTTTGGAGATTTCCCGTCTCTCCTTCCTGCCCCCTCAGGCTAACTCTTATTTCTACAGACACTTTTCACATTTTCCTTCGTATCAACACCAATACAATCCTCGCTTTACACACTCCGAGATATTTGTCTTACACAATATACCATATTGTTTTATTAGATTTTTATTTGTTTATTCTGCCGAAATCTACCTCAACATCTCATCTCCGTCACATCAATGATTGTCTGCACTCTCTACATCCGATACAATATTTCCACGGGGAGACCGCTCACATCACGGCACCAGGGTTCAAATTCCAGTATATCTGTGAGGAATTTGTGGTGGACAAAGCTGTTTTTGGCAGGTTTTCTAGGAGTTCTCACGTTATTCTTTCTTCTCATTACCCCATTGCTCCATCGTCATTGAAATTATACCAATCAACATTTAGGAGAACTGAATATATAAATATTTACATTCATGTCTAATATTTGTACTGTATCCTTTCCCCTTAACGTCTCTCTCACCTGAAAATTTCATAGCACGAGTTTCACCCAGCTTAATACTTCATTCTTGAATGCTCTCTCTTACCTATCGATTTTTTCATCTTTCATATCCCACTTCTTTCCTGAGTACATTCATCACAGTGTTAAAATATCTAGGAATTTAACAGTTCATCTATGCAGTAAACATTAAACATTAATCGCGCAATGGACATTCTCATTTCCTCTCCTACGTACGCCCGCTTTAAGTACATATATGAGTGAATCTCTTTTGTGGTATCCCCTGCTGATGCATCCCCGTATTACTTCGGGAATACTGTGCTCTTACGTTCAAAGTTATTCCTAGTGCTTACTCTTCTTTTTAGTACTACTTCAGAAGCTGCTTCAAGACATAGGCACAGCACCTGCTGATTTTATCAGATCCATCGAGTACAGACTGTACTCAGTTCTAGGAATATAAAATTCCATTAATTTGGTTAAATCACAGACATGTTTTGAACGTGTAAAATAAAATAAGAAATATCCGAAATGACACTTATGTATATATACTTAAACCAACTATTATTGATCGTTTACTTGAGAAAAATAAATGCACCACTATCTTCAAAAAGTCCTTCAATTATCAAGTACGTGTACATTATCAGTATGCGTCCGTATACAATTACAAGTACATTATCCTTGTAGTATCAGGTAATTTATATCACATTAAATATCTGATCTCAGAAAAGTTTTATGATCGATATATTCGAAGTTTATTTGAGACTCGCAAAAGTTAGTAAACACGACGAAGTCGCCTCGCCCGGAACCTACGGCGCGTCTTGAGAGCCGTCGTTTAAATATTTGGGATGCGCCTCTGAAAAATATATGCTCCACAAATAAAAAGGCGTTCTACCTTTTCGAGAATAACGCAGCCGACGCGACGTCTCCTCCCCCTCGCTTCGACGGCGCGGGCGCGGCATGGAGGCGGGCGCCCCTCGGCCGCGCTCTGGGTTGCCATGCGGAGCATGTTTTCACGCCGGTAAAATCTTGACGGACTCCTGTGACGTCACACGTCGCGTACCGCGCGTAATAATTCAAAGCACACGGACATTTCCTGTGCGCCTTGTGAAATGATGCCGCGGGGGGATCTAGTATTCAGCAGACACGTCGCGAGCCTCCGCCGCCTTCCCCTGTCGGCTCGCAGCGGCCCGGGACATGCAGCGCGGGCGGGCGCGACTCGAGACACGGAGAGGGCGATCGCGCCGATTGGCAGCGAGCGCCCGGCAACACGGGACCTCAGTGAAGCCCCTGGATTCTTGGAATATGACTTGCAATGCGTCACGAACAAGTGAGAGCGTACACGTGCAAATGGCGGAAACTATAAACAATTGGTAAATGATGGGAACGGGTTGCACACGAGGGGCAGAATATATGGGCAATTCCTAGTAATCTTTAGAAGAGGAATGACAAGTAAATGGGGCGTCTAATGTTTTTAAAGACAAATTATATTGTTTTATTGTCAATTATGGCGATAAATATTTTTAAAATTGTAAATTGTCTGTAATATTGTATCTGTACTATGAAATACCATGTTTGGTTCCATGATTCACTTTCAGTTCAGGTTGGTTGGTTGGTGATTCCGGGCGCGTCAGCAGCTTAGGTCATTATTGCCGTCAGTGTAGTTTTTGTTGTTTTGTGTGTTTTTCCCTCGGGAGATGGAGGTGATCTTTCCCCACTAGATGACGAGATCCGGCGCCGACCTACCGTCGGCTAGCGGGGTTTCCCCCTAACCAGGACTCTCCCACCAGCGGGGTACCACCCCAGCCGAGACGAACTCTAAGCTCCCGACCGGAATATGTGGTAGTGTAGTACATGTTAGTGTGTGTGTGTGTGTGTGTAAGGGGACAGAATAGGACAAGGAAGTGGAAGGAAAGACCGCGCGCGGTCCGTGGCCTGTTTGTTAGGGTACTGCTTCGGCATTCGCTTGGTGTTGATCGGAGAAACCACGGAAAACTACCAATGAGAACAGCCCATCGCTAGAATTTTCCTCCAGACAGCGACTGAATTCGACCTAGCTGAAAAGCTAGTGTCGCAAATCATCTCGCCGTCGGGACTCGAACCTAGGACCTCCCGGTTAGAGGCACTGTAGTGACATCAGTTGATGCACTGAACTTCCGCTCCCGGTATGGAACCATTTATGTAATTGTTGACTGTAATTAAGGTCGCTAATGACCTTGCCGTCGATGCAACACAAAAATAGAAAAAGACTTTCATGTAATAACATTACATGATGATAATTTTGCTGAACAAAATAAAAGCGTACTACTAAAGATAATGTAAAGAATACTAAGTAATGTTAGGAAATACTAATGATAATGTTAGGAAATCAATTAAAGCAGACTGTTGGCTCGTGTTTTCCATTAATCGGTCTAACGTTTGAATTGATTGTTTCAAGCGCTTCAACAACAGTTTAACCAAGGCTAAACAATTTGCAAGAAGTGATGACTTTTTTTATTGGGTCTACAAGCGTTAAGTAACCTAGAAAAATGAAATCGATTCCTGACTCTCAAAAGCACATTTTTTGGTATATTAATAAAACTGCGAATTTTATTTTAAAATAGATAACGTGTTCAAAAATCACTTTAAATATTTAATTTCATAATCAATGAATATTTAATTAGATTACCATAAAAATGGGGCATTACTTTGGTGTTGGATATTACCTTGTGGAAACAAATAGTACTGAACCATGCGTACTAGAATACTAGTGATTTCTTGTGGGTCGTATACATGTGATGTAAATTGAAGAAAAATTGTAACAATTATTTACTAATAAGTAAACTGTTTTTTTCAAAAACATTTCTATATTTTCGGAACTTTATTAAGATAGACCACAGTACACTGAAGTCTATTGCACAAGTTCTAATTTCATAAAAAACGTTTGAATAAAGTTTCCTTTTTAGTAACTTATTAAAAGTTCTTCACTTTTGTTGCACCATCGTGGTGGTATAGTAGCTTATCACATTGATTACGTAAACGTACACATTCGAGTTGAAATACAAGCTCGGGGGAAAAATTGCGGGTTCGGAACAGTCACGGAGGTAAGGATTGAGTCAATAACACGATCCTCAAGTGAAGTAAACCATCGCCAGCCGCGAAAATGTTTGTGCAAAACCATAAACAATAATCAAATATGCGACATTTTCGTACGGGTTCAGCCAGTATTATATTAAGCCCACGTAACCGTTAGCAAATAATATTTGCTGTACTAGCACCATTTTCTTAAAATTGGCGTGCGATTTCTTTCTTTATGGATTGAGTGCGGTCAGTTCACGCGCACTTCATCTCTCAAAAAATATGGCGTGTGCAAAGCACATTCAATATGAAAGTATTCCAGTTATTTAAATTTGCAGATTCACATAACTTAAAATAAAACACCGTCATGAAATGTGAAGTGCGTGAGCATAGACTTACACTGCCATAAATTGCAACGTTCCGAGTTTCATATCCTAAAATCTCCCTTTTAGTAAACTGTACAGCAAGATTTCTGCGTGATTGCAGTATTTACTTTTCCTACGTTGAGTAAGATATAAAATGCGAAACGAACTTTCGCCTCTGTGGAAATTCTAGGCCGGGAAAAGTGTAGCGCTGCGCCGCCACCTCTGCATCTGCAACTGCTGTGCCCGCGAAGCCGCTGGGAAGGAGGGTGGGGATGGAGTCGGAGATCAGATGAAGGGAAGAACGAGAGGTGCGGACGCGGGTGAGGGTGAGGGTGAGGGGGAGAGTGTGGGCGAGGGCTAGGGCTAGGGCGAGGGCAGGCTGGGCTAGGGCTGGGCTGGGCGAGGGCGGGGGCGGAGGGCGAGGGCGAGGCGAGGGAGGCGAGGGCGAGGGCGAGGGCGAGGGCGAGGGCGAGGGGGCGAGGGCGAGGCGAGGGCGAGGCGAGGCGAGCGAGGGGCGAGGGCGAGGGCGAGGGCGAGGCGAGGGCGAGGGCGAGGGCGAGGGCGAGGGCGAGGGGGCGAGGGCGAGGCGAGGCGAGGGCGAGGGCGAGGCGAGGGCGAGGGGCGAGGGCGAGGGCGAGGCGAGGCGAGGGCGAGGGCGAGGGCGAGGGCGAGGGCGAGGGCGAGGGCGAGGGCGGGCGAGGGCGAGGGCGAGGGCGAGGGCGAGGGCGAGGGCGAGGGCGAGGGCGATGGCAACGGCGAGGGCGAGGGCGAGGCTGCAAGGTAGGGAATGGGGAACCGTGAGGAGAGGGGAGAGGAGGGAGGAGGACAGAGGGAGGGCGACGTGCACTGCACCTGCACAGAGCAGCCGCGGGGGGCGTGCAGTAGCTGACAGCTGACAGCGAGTTGCCGTCAACCTGAGGAGCAGTCTAGAACAGGACAGTGCATACGCGGAGAGGGATGTTTCGGGGGATAAAAGAACATGCGGAGGCAGGCGATGCAAATCTGAAAGAAGAGGGTAAGCGCAGAATGAAGAGCTTGGGCGTGAAAAAAATAAAGACCTCTTAGTGTGAGAATATAGACACCGAACAAGAAGAATGAGAAGAGAAACGATAATATAAATGGAAGAAGCGTGAAAGGCTATGTGCGTGTATCAAAACTGAAGAAAGATCGGGTAGAGTAGCTGATAGGGGAGGGGGATGACCCCAGCGGGGTGGAAAGGGATGCGCTCTGAAGGGGAAGCCTTTCTACGCCGCGTGGGTCGGTGTCAACTGCTGTTATTTTGCCCGGAGAAAAACCCTCGGTTGACCTTGCCCCCCTCGTCTTCCCCTTCGCTGCCTTATCTGGCGTATGGAAATCGGGGCTCTTATTGATATTATCAATAGTATCCCTTGAATGGCTGGAACGAGAAAAGAGATGATTTCAATTTAGGCCAAGACTTAAACTCAATTTTTATGTAAAAAATGTTTGCTGATTCACGGAAGTTGAATAACACTAACACGCTGAAAATAAAAGCACAGGAGCCCGAAGGAAAAGCCTTACGCACGAATATAAAGACACTGGAAGTCACTTTAACAACGCCAGAGAATAGGTAACGGCGCAAACAAACAAGAAAGACGAAAAGTAAAGAGGAAGGGCGGCGTGATAAAGTTGCGGAGAGCGGTTGGCGCGAGGGCGGGAGCAGAGGCCGGCTGAGGGCGGACCCGGAGAGGGGGCGGGGAGGGTGGAGCAGGGCGGGGCTTGGAGGAGGAGGGTCGCGGGACGGAACGCCAGCGATGGAAGATGGTTGAGGACTTGAAAGCCTACTGTAAAATTCATCATCACACAAAGAAGAATGTGAACGCTTTCGTTCCTTGATGAGTTTCTTTTTATGCTGTTTTCAAGTGAAATAAAGAGAGGTGTGCGGTGGCGATGCCGGTGCCGACGCGGGGAATCTTTAAAATGCCTCTCTCTCGTTCTCCTCATCTAACACTTTTATCAGGAGATGCCTCTTTGAGGGCGGCGGCAACGGAGGGAGAGGCGCGTACCGGCTGGCCTTAGCTGCCGCCGCCAAGGGCTACGCCGCCGCTGCCTCCGCCCCCACCGCCGAGGCGCTACCCGAGAGCTTCACAAGTTGAAGTGGGACGCGAGATTCTCGCCCTGTGTCTGTCGGTTTTTGCTGGAATAACGGAATGCGGAATTTGAAGAGGAATAAAATGTTTGCAGTTTCTTAGGAACATTTTTGAAGGATTTAAATCGTATTTTCTTTCAAAGATTTACGTCAAAAATGTGAAGAAAATGTATTTTGTAGTCTTGCATTTTTAAAGAAGTGCACTTCTGTTCGTGAATTCTGTTATGTTTAACTGGTTTTATGAATGCTGATATGATATAATACATAACATATGATGTAATACATGTATTATATCCCGAAAATGATATAATACATGTTTAAATGCAGTAAGGAAGATTGGCATTGCCCAAGTCACATATCGAAGCTTTCAACTGTTAATATCCATTAACAGATTTTGAGGATTGACCCTACCAAATCTTTAATTTCATCAAATAAAAAAACGCATCTATCACTTTTCTGTGTAAAAAGAGAGTAAGTCGGGAGATTTATCTTACATTTATAACGGATTAGGGAGGTCAAATCTCACCCTTTGCACTCCCATACATTTATAAAATATTCAGATTCATTTATATTTTAAATATTATATGAAGGGTTCACAATTAAAGTTCCTACTTCGCGTGATCAATGTTACGGAAAAACTGGATAATATAATATTGTAATTAAATACATTTTAAAATGAATAATAAAAATGAGTATCATATTTTTCAGAACTTTCTCTTTGTATTTGATTACCCCGGACATAATTTTGGGAATCTGATTTCATATTTGGGAGTAGTTTACCCCTCATAATAACAAAGAGAAAAATGGACTAAATCAGATTTGTAGTGTAGGTTGGTCACATACAATTTGTCATCGAGTTTTTTAAAGCGAAATAGTAAATTCACCTGTTGAGGCCCCTACTTTTGGAGAGTGATTTCAGCTCTTTAAACTGTTCGACCTAAGAAAAGTAATAGAATATGAAGAAAAAATCAGTAGATAGCTGAAAAGTTCAAGCTTTTGCCCACATGTCATTTAACTCGCTTTACGTCTCAGTGTCAGAAGCCAACAGATCACAGTGCCAATGATAAAAGGTATCATTTGGAAAAATATATACCTATCACAATGTGGTAGTGTTCTCTCCAATAATTATGGAATTATATTGATATAAATTCTCTTTCAATTTATTCTCAACATTGAACACATCTTTGGCTAAACGTATTGTATCCGGAGATTTGAAAATCTAACATCGTTAATAAAATATATCATTTTACACATAAGGTCCAAAGCTTAACTGGGTATATCATAATATAACATTTTATCATAATTTGAATGTATTAAATAAGTGAAAATGCAAAATTTTCGTTTTAAGAATAAATAGGGCAATGTATGAGTTCGTGAAAGGGTCTAAGTAGTGAAATGATTACGTTTCGTCTGATTGTAAATAAAATGTGAAATTAAGTGAAATACTGTTTACTCCAACAACAGGACTTGAGGTTCAGGCGACGACGTTCCCATGATGTGCAGCAATGAAGAAAACCGCAATCCCGTGGAGCATTCCTCGCCCCATGCATCTTCGTGTCGTTAGGCCGGAGCGAATCCTGTTTTGTGGAGCTGCGTGGGGGCCGCGTGGGGCGAGGGGAGACAGAGGATGGGGGCGGGGGGAGCAGGAACCCTCTCGCCGCCACCAACAGGCGGGACCGGGAATGGGCATGGCGGGGAAGGGGCGGGGCGGAGGGAACCCTCGTCGCCGCCGGGTGGGCGGGAAGGGGAAGGGGCAGGAAGGGGAAGGAGTGGGAAGGGGTGGGGTGGAGTGGGAACCTTCTCGCCCTCGCCGCCGCCGGCCGGGGCGGCGACCGAGGGCGCCGGGGGCGGCAGCGGCGGGCGCCGCGCTGCAGCTGCGCCGCGCCACGCCGCGCCACGCCGGCGCCTGGGCGACCGCGGCGGGCCGTGTCGGCGTCGGCGGCGTCGTCGGCGGCGGCGGCGACGGCGGCGGCGACGGCGGCGACGGCGGCGGCGGCGCGTCGGGCGCCGAGCTGGCCAGACCCGCCCCGACAGGGCTCAGCCCGGCTCCGAGCCGCCGCCGCCGTCGCCGCCACCGCTCACCCATCGATTCTTCTCGGAAGCCTTGCTCGATATTACCGCGTTGCGATTCGCAGAACGACGAAACACGATCCACTTCTCATTTTTCATGCATCTTCTCTAACGACGTTTGTACTGACCGAGTGCGAAACCTATTCGAACGTCCGTATCAACCCCCAGGAGCAATTAACGCATTCGCCGTTGCAGTTTGGAGCCATCAGTGAAACTGGGAAACATGCTATTCGGTTTTGATGCTGGATAATCGCTTTTCTGGACTGGAGTAACTAGAAGTACTCGTATGACGAGCGTAATGCATAATCATTTTACATTCAGGCGCGGATCCAGGAGCTGCCTAAGGAGAGGTTGATCAATTAATTTAAATGCAATTTTATGGAAAAGCTCCATTTCAATCTCTTAAAGTTACAAATATTAAATAAAGTATATTACACATAAGTGTAATATACAATGTCGAATATTACAATGTCGAATATTAAATAAGCAAGGAGTAAATTATTTAATTAATTATTACGTTGAATGCTTTCCTGTAATGATGCATCATAATCTGAGCGTCGGTGCATTCAATTTAAAATGTTATTGTTTTATAGTTGTAAATATCTTTCATTATTTAAAACGAAATTTTAAGACACACTGTATACTCTAAAATAGGAGAGAAATACACATTAAAACATCTCTACGGCCAAGGGAGAGGCCTCATACACCGAGAACCTCCCGTAGAATCCTCCGTTACTTAGATATCCTGTAAAACTGACTGTAAATCACCGTTGAACTTCAAAAAAGGATTTTTCTCTTAAAAGTAAACTTATAGCTACGATGAGAGCAATGGTGAATGTTCTAATGGCCATGCCATCCCACAGAACGATCGCCAGTTTGTGAATAGAATAATGTTATTTTTAGACAAAAAAAATCATTATTTTGTTGCTTGAAAGTAATCAGACTTGTACTGCTGGTCCCTCACGCCATCTAAGAAAATTATTTTCTGGCTTTCAAAGAAAATAATATTTTGAATCTGGGCCTGGTGTTGCGAGTATTTTAATGCCTTTTTAGTTTATATCGTTGAAAAATATTCGATTCAGTTGCGTTTTAACCTGGATGAAATAGAGAACTGTATATGGTGGAAAATGTAGGTGTTATTAAAAAATGGTGAAAATGTACACGCTATTAAATATACAGGGGTAGAATACGTTCTTTGAGAACATCGAATACAAAATATTTTATATCAAGGAAACTGATGTGAATAGTACTTTTAATATTTCTCCTTCAACTGTTGCAGAACTGGATGAATAAATATACACCTAGTTTCTACTTTTTTAATCAATATGTTCTAGCAAAATTTGCACAATGCGGAATCTCAAGGAACCAGTATTTTTCCCGTATTAGACATGTTTCCTCATTATGCAATGTAAAACCAGAATTTACGTTCGGCAGGACCGTGTGTTCACATTAAACAGATTTCCGAATTACACACGTTCCGCTTTGA
The DNA here is from genome assembly GCA_964035755.1 of Teleogryllus oceanicus. Taxonomy (NCBI): domain Eukaryota; kingdom Metazoa; phylum Arthropoda; class Insecta; order Orthoptera; family Gryllidae; genus Teleogryllus; species Teleogryllus oceanicus. Next base: position 114,661,938 of record CAXIVR010000001.1, on the reverse strand, counting down.
GCAAGTTTAACTGCATTATTATTATTATTATTATTATTATTATTATTATTATTATTATTATTATTATTACTATAGGTCAATTTAAAAACAACTGAGGTCATTAGCTACCACTATCATTTTAAGCAGGTTAGCAACTTTTTAAACATTATTATAAATTACAATAATTTTTAAAAATTATTTAAACCAATTTATTGTTTTCGCTTAAACTCACTTTAACCGCAATCCGTCATCCCTATTGGCTTACACAGAAATCCAATAACGCGATAAGAGTGACCTCACAAAGTTACTCTTGCGATATGGTTCGTTTTACAACAATTCTCATACCCTAACCGAAGCAATTATTTGTAATAAAATATAAATCTCAGAAGTTCCCTGAAATCCTCCACGCTGATTAAATGCTTTTTTTTACTTCTCTGGAAGAAACTTTCCCGTTCATTATTTGTCTCGTTCCTTTGTTGCGACATCTCCCTTTCGAGGGGTGAAAACGTCCTGTCTCCTTTAATTTCGCACTTTTGTTCGTATTTGCACCGAAGTATAAATGAATAGTATGAGAAATGTGCCTTAAGGTTATTCAAGGAACTAAAGTATTAACCTGAGATTCACATATGCTGCCATTTCCCGGAGGATACGTAACGTAGAATATAACACGCCTAAGCTTTTTCACGTCTGAGTACAGAAGTTGAAATGATGACCATTTCTTGTGAATTCTTTTCCACAAGATGTGTTCGTGGCAGGTTTTCTCGGGACCCTCACAATTATCCAGTAGCGATATCCGCTATCATGCAACTTCACAAAAAAATGTTTTTGTTTCTAGGATTCCTTAACTAATTTTTTACTGTTTTTGATGTTGAATAAATAAAATCATTTGCTCTCTCCGGAAACAGCTTTAGTTCGGGTAAGGGGGATCATAAGAAAATATGAAATGTAGTATACAAAAACTACACCTAATATAAACTTTTACGCAATGTGTTGGCTTTAAGAGCGATGCACAGTATTCTTTTAAATATATTTTCAATAGAGTTCCCAAGCCTCGTCTGTTTTTATGTATTATCCACGTCTGGGGTTAAGGGAGGCATGTGGCGAGCATGAGATATTCCGATCATCGTATTTAGCGTACTTGGCCGGCCCGAGCTTTTCTTTTGTCACACGGCTGTAGAAACTGAGACCATTGTATCAGAGAGGTACAACTCTATTTTTGCCTCGACCGGGAATCGAACCCGTGATCTCATACGGAAAGCTAGCATGCTTCCGTGAGCCACCTGAGGGGTCAATAATAATAATAATAATAATAATAATAATAATAATAATAATAATAACAATAATACCTAACAACCTCATTCAACCAAATTAAAGTTAATTTTGGGCAATTTAAAATCCATTCGCATTATTGGATTAGAAATCTTGAATTTTTCTTATTTGACTTCAGATTCGTAATCAGTGATGTCAGAAAGTGATACATTACAAATTCAAATTAAACTTTGCGGTTTTATAGAAAAAAGTATTGCGATGTCCGAAAAGTGGGGTTTGTTATCTTGTTTTGACTTCAAATTCGTAAACAATCCCAAAACTAAAATTCCTCAAATTTTTCAGTGCACATAATCACACATTTTCTTACACGATGACGATGAATTAAAGGTTATTATTCTCAAAATTTGATTTTGAAAACGTTTATTTTGAAAATATGACCTTGTAGGCTAAATGTGTTAGTTACACTGTCTCAGAATATGGGAATGTAGAAACAAAAATATTTTAGAAGATTTCGATACCTTTTTTGGGTCTTAGTTTTTGTTCAGGGATTTTTCATTTACACAGTTTTGTTCGAAGAACGTCGGATTCCTTTATCTCTTCCAGACATAACTTACTCCCATTACCAATATTGTGATACTACAATAACATCAATATGCTATGACAAAATATATTTTGTAAAATTGACAACTTCAATTTATATCTTTGCTATATTTCAGTCTCTGTGATATCAGAAATTTGACAAGGACTCGCATCCAATCTTAAATTTAATCAACAACAATGAGCAACATGAGTTCTTAAATACTTAATGAAATAAGAATACGACCATGAAATTAAGCCTACTGAAGTTTCTAAGTCAGAAGACGATGTCATAAGGATTAATTAAGCTACTTGATTTGTAATGTATAATTGGCAAAACCTGGGAGATACGTAAATGACGGAGCGATGGTTTGGAGCGACTGCTCGAATCAAACCCGTGGCCCACGGGTGAGGAAGAGTTGGGGACGTTACCTTTTCTTCCGAGCTCGCGGAGCTGGGCGGAGAAGGATGGGGCGGTGAGGGATGGGGCGGTGAGGGATGGGGCGGTGAGGGCGGTGAGGGGTGGTGAGGGGGGAGTGGCGGGGGAAGGCGGTGAGGGGCGGGGCGGAGCAGGACGGGGCGGGACAGGACGGGGCGGAGCGAGGAGGAGGGGTTGGAGCGCGACTGAGCGAGGCAGGGCTTTGCGGCGCGGGGCGCTTGGGACGGACCGTGAAGAGTGGGGTGGAGCGAGGCGGGCGGGGAGGGGCAGGTCAGATCTGCGCGACGGCGGCGCGGCGGAGTGCAGCGCGTGGCTCCGCGGGCGTTCCGCTGTGTGCCTTCGGCCTCCGTGGAATGCAGCCGGCCAGTCCCTTCTCGCGTCTCCCCAGCCGCACTCCACCGCCCCGAGCGCCACCGTCGATGTCCTTCCTTCAAGGGCGTAATTAATTTGGCCGATTAAGTTTGCCGCTGCTGCTTCGCAGACCCCTATCGCCGGCTTGTCCACGGCACCGGCGGCCGTCCCTCTGCTGTGCCTGAGGGCCTCGGTTGCGGTGGACGGCCCAGATCTCTCCTCTCGTGCCTCCCTAGGAGCATCGGTCTGCGTTGTGGAAGAAAACACCATCGATTCAATCACTACACTCTTGTTCCTCCGTTATTGTGTGATTCGCTTATAGAATGTTCCCAAATAAATGCTAGATGACTGAGCTACATCGAGTGGAGGAATTAATTCAAACTGTTCTCTCAGGCTGAGTAGTGTTAGGGCGTGTATAACTTCAATATTGGGATATAAATATAACTTTCAAAACAAAATAGTTTTACTTTGGACGCAGAAATTAAAAATCTTTCACATTGGCAGTCGAAACATTTTATTTTACAAAGATTTTTATTGCTATAATTCAACTACGTATCCTGTGTCGTCAAACAAATCAAAGAATTGTTTGTATACGGAAGTAACTATTTGTAGGTAAGGAAGAAACTCTAAATATATGAAAATAAAATGATTTACTTTAAACTTACTTATTTTTACTTACGTTTAAAGTGTTCCCATTTTTTCCTCTTACTACTTTATTTCTTATTCAGTGGATTGAAACACAGAAAGTTACTCGGACGATGGGTTAAATAAAAACTGTCACGTTAGTGATTGAAAAAGGAGATACAATTTTTCTTTTAGCAATACACAATCAATAAACACGTTCAGAGATGAGTTTAAAACTGTTACTACTGGAAGCCATAGAACATGTATCATCAGGGTTGTAAAGTAGTGTCTAAGTCACGTGTATCTAATCTATTCGTACAACAAAACATACTGTTAGAAAATTTAGTATTAAATACTTCTGGATATTTTTTCTTCTTCGTCCATTCGCTGAGGACAGATAGAGTTATTTATTGATCTCATAAAGCGTTCTTTAAACAATTCGACAGTTACAGTGATTGTTTATTTACTTATTTATTGTACTTGAAATTAAATCACCTGGGGGCAAGCATAAATATACATACACACAAATTACATAGCTTATTCTTATAATAGAATAGCTCCCTTATTACCACATATTAAAGGCAGACCCAAACATTACAAATAAAATAAAACTACCCTACACATTTTACGTAAGTTACAAAACATATACCTTTGGTCGGTAACATTCCACATTCTTTTTTAATAACACGTCATTCATTTTACTTTCAATTTTCACATCGTCCCTAACATTTCTCGTTTCCATCTCTCACATATTATCTCTCCCACCTCCCGCTCATCTGATTCCAATAAAGTTCCGTTTCGCCAGTAACGGAACATCTTGCGTATCAGCCACCAATATTATCATGTCTCGTCCGCAAGGGGATGGCGCAGCTGCAGCTCGTGTTTCTGTTTTCCGCGGGCGGTTTCCGTTCCCGCTCCGCCGCCCTGTCGATGGGCCGTCCATCGCGCGCCCGTCGCGAGGAGGCCGCTGCGGACGCGCTGTCTGCGAGAGGCCCTCCCGGCGCGTCCACGCCCGTGTCCGCTTGCGCAGCCGCTCGGCTCGGCCCGGCTCAGCGCCCAGCGCCGCTTCCACGCCGCCCCGCCCCCCTTCTGCCGGGCCACGCGCGCCCAGGCGTCAATGGCAGAGCGCGGTCAGTCAATTTAGCCGCGCGCTTGATGGCCGCGCGCGCTCGAGCTGTCAGCCGTCCACTCAAGTAAACAGGCCTGCTAAATTGATAGGAATTTAATCACTGGTTCGAAATTATATAATAGTTAATTAGCAGACCGCGCTAAACAAACACGGCGGCGATCGCGAGCGTGTGGCGCGACGCGACTCGACTGGACTCGACGCGGGGCGGAGCGGGACGGAAAGGATGGGGATGAGGCGGTGCGTCGGGGCGAGGCGGGGCGGGGCCCAGCGACACAGCGGCGGTCGCGCGGTGGCCAGGCGTGGCGTGGCTCGGGGGGATGTCGCCCGCCCCCGCACTAGCGCCCGTGCCCGGGGCACTGCCCTCGCCGACCTCGCGTCGCCCCGCCCCCGTCCCGCCCTCGCCGCCGAACGCCCCTTCACGTCTTGCCCGGCCGCCGCGTCGCGTCGCGCCGTCCCCCGGCGCCCGGCCCCAGCGTCACCAGCCGCCTCGCCGGCCTCCGCGCCCGTCGCGTCGCGCCGCCTCGCCTTGCTCGGAGCTGCCCGAAGCGCGAGGCACGCGCGGTCCCGGGGGGGAGGTGGCTCTTCACGGTCAGCGAAAAATGGCCAGATGAACACTTCGTAAATTGCCTTTTAAAAATGAAGTCCCAAAATTTTGTCGCAAAATTTTAACTTGTTAATTGTATTTTTGTATATATTTTAAATCAGTTGTATATTGTAACTTGTATTAAGGCAACTGAATACGATAAATAATATATTATATGAATTTAATAAAGTAGAACTGTTCTGTAAAAAAAAAAAAACAATCCCAATAATTTTCATAAGAATCTGCTACAAAATGTGGATGAACAGAGGAGCAGAAATCGTCATATTCATGTTCCAGAAACTCAATTTCTACTTTATTTTATATTTTTAATTTATTAATTTTTAATGATTAGAGTGAAATCTAAAACAGCGGTCGTTTAGTCAGGAAATAAAGAAATTCGTATTTTTCGGGAGATATGAATCATGTTCTACGTATTTTGTTTTGCCAACGCTGCCCGGTTCTCCTTATTTGTCGTAGGGGCGTCATAGCGACCTCTTGCCACCGCCGCGTCGCTTCCGCTGAGGGGACCGTTCGGCCCTCTGGCGTCTCCCCCGCTGGCTCTCGTTCGTCGACCTCTTCCGGGCCACACTTTCGCGCGTCTTCGTCACATTGTCAACCATTCCTCGTCCTATTCGGAATGACGGACTCAGTTCAAACACCATGTCTGTCGCGACGGGGCAAAAATCACCCCTGTCGGAAGTGAAGAGAAATATATATATATTTTAAATTTATTAAAGCCGATCAGTGGGATTGCCACTGAACATCTGAATAGAAACGCAGATCATTTGAAACAGCGAGTATGAACAACAGGGTTCCGAAGAATGGAGCATCCATAATTAAGCCCTATTTAACCCTATTCTAGATCCTTGAGGGCATCCCCTCCTGGAATCTGTTGATGGAAGTTAATAATGTGAAGATGGAATGAGGGAGACAGAAAAGTAGAGAATATGTGTTCCTATTTCTTAAGATTATGAAAACCGGAAAAGTTTTGGGTACAAGATTTGATAGTTGTCGGAGCGGTGCTCGTTACACGTAAGTTAATGTAGCTGGTGCTAGGGACGTTTTGAAGGTTCGCAAAGAATTGGGATGAGAGGGATGATATGCGTTTGATTTAGTCTACATATTATGCGAGAAAGACTCTAAGAGGATGCTTTGGGATTTGATTTATTTGAAGCGGCTCATGAGGACGGAAAATTATTTATTTTTAAGGGAGGAAGATTTGTTCTTAGGGTAAAATCTTTCGGCTTCGCATTTCCCGGGATTCAGTTTTAAGCAACATTTTTTCCCCAGTCAGAAAAGGTGTTTGAGTCTTGCTGAAGGTCATTTACTGCGTTTGAAATTACAAAGTTGGAGGTGAAAGAAGTTGTGTCATAAGCTTAAAGCGTCGTAGCACATTTAGATAGTTGAGGGATATCTGCCGTGAAGACGCTGAAGAGGGGTGGAGAAATGGTGGATCGTTGGGGAACGCCGGCATGATTTGAGGTGAGGAGAATGTAGATATTGTTTCTTTTTACTGTGAAAAAGCATTTGTTTAGAAAGCTATTGATGATTTGGAATAGATATTCCGGACGTTCTTGTTCTCTAAACTTGAATAGTAGCCCATTATGCCAAACTTTTTGCCTGTGCGAAGAGTAAGCACTCAGCGACGCAGTATTGCTTACATTTGATTAGCTTAAGTGATTTCTTTGACAATTCCTAACAGTTTGTGTGTGAAGTGGAGAGGACGAAATCCAAATTGAACAGCATTTATTTTATTAAGATATGCATTTAACCTGATTAAGATAAGCTTTTCGAAAAGTTTTGCAAATGCTGGTTGAAGACATTGGTTTATAACATGATGGGTGTTTTGGAGATTTCTTGGATTTTACAACGGGAATAACAATTGATTTTTCCAGCACGGAGGGAAGAATCAGAGTCTTAGCTGCTTAAGGTAGCTGTTAGATGCACAAGGAAATACGGCGGAAGATGTTTTAGGGTTTATATTACATATACACAGTTTCGATAAACAGTTTACGAGTGAAAATTCAAATGGAAATGACGAATGGGAAAATTACATAGAATTACATAAAATTTCCCCAATTACATAGTATCATATATGCTCTGAAATATTTCCATTGGGCAGGGTTTACTTCCCACTGAAAATGTGACGCATAATTTAATCCATTATGCATTATCAACTTACATTCATTAAATGAAATTATTAATTTACTTCCACCTACAAATATTTTATTTTTATTTATTAATTGATACCTTTATTTTACGTTCTCGTTTGCTACTTTGTAAGAGATAACTAGTTTCGATAATGAACATTTAGGGCAAGTTCAAAAAAACAAGCTTTTCGCCACGTCGTTTCCGAGTAACATGTTCCAGAGGAACGTGTGTTTCAGCATAACATACGAGTATGTTGCAGATTGAGTGTACACCTGCTCTATTTCCTATATTTTAACGAACATTGCGAACATTTTCGTCTTAAATCTGACTATGAGCCTTTGGAGGTCACCCCTTTCGAGCAGTAACACACTTACAGGGCTTTGTATCGATGGTGTCATATGGTACAAAACGGTTACCTTTTGTTAACGTTTTATTACACAAAGAAGACAAGATTGTTTTTCTTACCTTTTTGTTACAGGTTTTTAATAAATAAAAAAATTAAAAAATCAATCCAGAATCGCTCGTATTTTAGTGAGGAGCGTTCGTTTGAATTCAGGTTAATTTCTGTTCTTCAGAGTTGGTGTGCGGTTCGTCTCCTTTTCGTGTGGCCGCGAACACTATTCCCGCCCCGCTCCCGCTCTGCCCCAAGTATGCTCCGTCGCTCTGCGTCGGCGTCGGCGTCGGCGTCCCCAGCCGCCCCTCCTTCCCTTCCCTTTCCTTTCCGCCCCTCCTCGCCGCTCCCCCGCGTGGCTGCTCCAGCGTCACGCCCTCGCCTCCCCGGAGCCACGCCCCGCTCCCACGCTCGCTGCCAAACGGATTTTCCACTCCCGTCGCGGGAAATGGAAGTGCACTTCTTCATTGTCTAGGGTTACATTCATTCCGTTGTTTACGGACGGGATATCCCACACTAACATTAATTCCCACTCTTGCCAAAATATCAAAACAATCATTCGTGCGGGGTAGGAATACCGCAGGGTGGTTTAGTTGCTCATATGTGGCTTCGCGTATGATATATGATTTCGTGGAGAACAAAGGGCGGCTTTACTTGGGTGCCATTCGTAATGTAAAACAAATCTCACATACCATATTATTATCATTTCAAATGCAAGGGAGGAATAAAATCCACGAGCGGATCGACGCCGGGGTATGAAGCTGGCAAATTTCATTTCTAACAATTGTTAGTCATGTACAGTTCTGTGTATTAATGCAGTTTTAAATTTCTGGCGAATTGCTTCTGTACGAAACGAAGAATATATCACGCTATTTCTGTTACCATGCAGTAAAAAATTATTTTTTTAATATATTTATATTTTTTAAAGTAAATAAGAATATTTCAAGTTAGACGAGGGTATTATTGATTCCCTGCTCTTCTTTGATTTTATCGATCGTGCGTGTACATTTCCAGTTACCAAATCTTTGGAGATTTTGAAGGAAGCAGAAAAGAACGGTTCTGAGATTCTTGCGTCTGTCTTACCTATTTATCACCCACCTCCCTTCACTCACCACGTCAAAGCCGCGCCGATTGCGCCTAACGAGCCTCGTTTGATATAAGTGAAAGTGGACTGAATGAAATAAAAGAGAAAAAATAGTATACCAATAATAGGGACGTTTAAATATCCACATAATATGGCTTATGAAGTACGTCTAGCTGAAGAATTCTTCATTCTTCTATCACATTCGCACACTCTACGATGTTGAGATACTTATATAAAAATATTTTAATGACGTGTAGACGTAACATTTTTACAAAGTAAATTTATTCTTAATTTTCACATTATTTTATGGCTTGTGAATGTTTTATAAAAATACAGCCGGTAAAGGGATTACATTTAACATCTTTATAACGTTTTCACTCCATATCTTCACTCCAAAACAGCTTCAAAATCTACATTCGAACCAAACTATGGATTATCGTATTTAAGTTTATAAGGACATTTTTCTGAATAATTCCCTGTAAATATAAATATTGAAATTCATCGAACACGAAATCGCGTCTAACACTATTTTCTGCGAGCGTATGTCGATGACAAGCCGATTGTATACCTGAATGCCACACAATCCCAGGAAGTCCATTACGCGCTCCCGAACCGTTCTTGAATCCCCCCAGGAAGCTTATTTCACCGCCATCTGGCGCAATCGCGAACCGAAATGACGAAACGCCTTCGCGGGAGGCGGAGCTCGTTGACACCCACCGGCGAACGCCGCCCTCCACCAGAAAGATCCATTTCCCTGCTCTCCCGCGCCGCCGCCCCCGCAAACCTGCCGCCAAAAAAACCGCCTGTCTTCCCGAGCCAGTGCGCCCGCCGCATCGGTTGATTCGTCGCCATCACAGCGATTCGTCGCGTGACGGGTGGCCGGCGGCCGCGGCAGGGGCGCGGGCGGAGCGGGGCGGAGCGGGGCGGGGCGGGGCGGGGCAGGGGTGGGGGTGGAGCACGGCGGACGGCGTGCTCATCTCAGTCAATCTCCGCTTGGCAGGATGTCGGTTTCTCCGATCATCGCGGCGGTGGTGGAGCGGAGGACGGAGGCGTGCCGCGGCGATGGCGAGCGGGGCGGGGTGAGGTGGGGGGGGGGGGCATTTGCGGTGGCTGAAGGTGACTGGAGGCGGCGGGACGGAAGGCTGTGAAGGTGGCGGCGGGTTTCGCAAGGCCGGTGCAAGCGCCGAGCGTGGCACCGGCGGAGCAGGAGCGACAAGGGAAGGGCAGAGGTCGTAGAGGACGCAGACGGTGCAAATAACAAATAAAAATACAGGGACGGGGGCTCTGAATGTCAGGAGAGAAGTCAAGAATCTTGAGGCTCCGATCAAGGAGACACGATCAGCGCACATGAAGAGAAGTGTAGAAGAAGGGGTGAGAGGGGAGAATTTAAAAACGACTGTGATGACGGCTGAGCGGCCAGAGTGGAAAACTCACACGGCAGATTTCATTATACCAGGATAGTTTGCAAGACACGGGTTTCATAGAGACCGATGATCGGGATATAAAATGTATCAGATGGCAAAGAAGAACAGCCTAATTGGAAATAAGAAATGTGACTACAATACCTTCTGTGGAAGATGATGGGAAAAGAAGCGAAAAGTCTAGTATGTAATAAACACCGGAGCCAACAGAATCCGGTAAGAATATAATATGATGGCATTGGTACAAATAGAGTCGCGTCAAGTGAATGTGGATGAAATATGGGACGGAAGACGAACACAAATCGAAGAAGTGAGAAGTCGGAACGACGTAAAAGCAGACCCGCCAGTGCTTGCGGAAAGGTGAAAAGAGCAAGAGGGCAAAGGTAGTGATGCAGCCCAGGCAGAGAAGGCAGCGGATACGAGAGCGGCAGGGGTTGGGGAACAGGGCGGGTGGGGGCGGGTGGGGGCGGTGGGGCGGTGGGGCGGGTGGGGCGGGTGGGGGCGGGTGGGGGCGGGTGGGGCGGGTGGGGCGGGTGGGGCGGGTGGGGCGGGTGGGGCGGGTGGGGCGGGCGGGGCCAGGCGGGGGCGGGCGGGGCGGGCGGTGGTGGACGGAGACGGGCGGGGGCGGACGGGGCGGACGGGGACGGACGGGGCGGACGGGGCGGACGGGGGCGGGCGGGGGCGGGTGGGGGTGAACGGGGGCGGCCGGGGGCGGCCGGGGGCGGCCGGGGGCGGCCGGGGGCGGCCGGGGGCGGGTGAGGGCGGTGGGGGCCTCGTAATTCGCGACGGCAATGGTCTCCCGCCGGTCGATGCGCGACAGGAAGTTGGAGCCTCCAGAAGAAAACGCCGCCGATGTCGACATTAGGGAAATGGAACTCCGACTGGGATACGCGAGAGGCGAAGGTTTGAAGTTTTGAGTTCACGGATCGACGGCGAGGTTGGCGTGCCTTCTCTTTATGCTCGGGGTTTTGAAAGCTTCTCTGTTTCCGAATTCGTGGACACGAAATCGTCTCGAAGTCTTTTCAGCAGGCCCCCTTTTGTATTCTTTACAAGAATGGAGCCTAAATAACTTAAGGCGGTGATTTAAAGAGTATAAATTCTACAACTCAATAAACATTTAGAGGAAGTATTCAAGGCACGGTTTGTGAAATGATGGAAAGCGCTGTTAAAAAATATTAGGTTCGTTTTAAAAAATGTCCATTTCATTGTCCTTCAAATGAAAACATGCTGTACGTGAAAAGTGTAGTACCCTTAAAGAAATGACAAGTAGAATGGAATAGATAGTCTTGACTTGTAAGGGAAGGTTTATAAGAGCTATTATTAATATTATGTAAGTATTTTTGACAGTAAAAATTATAATTATGTCCCTCTGCACTTTTGTAAGAGTTAATCGTTAAATTTTTATAATAAAAACGTTTAGTAAAAGATTTGGGTTGGTGTGTAAATATTTGATCCTACATTTAATGAATCAGTGTAAATTATTCTCTTATTCATACAAATTTCAGTGTTTAGTTTAAGAGCTAAATGTTCCATTTGACCAAGCACATACTTCGAGTTTGTCGCGGCAGTTATGTCCAAACAGTTACAGCAGGTTTGCTAACATTATGTTGGGTGCAGAGGAAAGGTACTGAAGACGAGGGTCGAGCCTGTGGGCTCCCCAGTCTACTCAAACCGATCGGAGCGTTTAAAATGCATCGGGAGCATGAATTTGTAACTCATGGTGCATAACCCTTAACGTTTACACTAAAGTTTCCATTAGTAATTTCAAAATACAAACGATTTTTAAGTTAGCAAGAAATGCTGAATTTTTCCTCGGTGAACTCAATCTCAGGTTACCGTCCGTTCGTGTGTGTGTGTCTCGCTTCTCTCTCTCTCTCTCTCTCTCTCTCTCTCTCTCTCTCTCTCTCTCTCCTCTCTCCCTCTCTCTCTCTCTCTCTCTCTCCTTAAGAGCCCTTGTTCGTTTTTCTATAGTTTGAAATTGCTGGAGGCTACTATTTTTTAAACGCATTTTGTCACGGTAGTAACGTGCTTAAACGTTATTTTATGTCCATTACGTTACTTTTAAGCTTGTTTTGGGGTTGCATCGGGTCAAGTCGGTTAACTCTCTTGACTTAAGTTCGCGTAGTTTTCACAACTGTAACAGTAGCAAAAGAACTCTGTACTAAAACTACTTGTAAATCTACAGTTACGTTTTCTAGGGACCTTTTTGAATTTTAAACTTTTCCTAGACACAGATTTTATGGGTAATGGTATGCATGTATATTGAAAGGACCTGGATTAAAATTGTGAATTTTCCCCCTCCTATTATTTTTATTAGCAAAGTATCGTCAAAATTTGGACTGTACGGCGTATATACTCAAATTGCCGTTAACCGTGCTTCCAGATTCCAAAAAGGATTTTTCGTTTATCTCTATAAACCAACGATCTCTAAACTGGCATTGGGTTTACTCCAAAATTTGAATTCTTATTGCCATCGAGAGTCCAGATTTGCCCCCAGCAAACGACAACACACCATATGGCACTTCAGCTCTGAGGAAGAACACGATGCGATGGTCGAAACGTCGACAAGACAGACTTCGACGCGCGACACATGAGCAGCCAAGATGATTCGTGTGATTCTGGCCGCGAAAACTTTCGACATCACACCCTATTATTTATGTAATGACGAACAAGAACATATGTGATGTGTTTTCGAACGTGTAAAAGGACGCAGAGAACACGATTTTCTTCCACGAAGAAGTATACATAGACATTGTGTTCCCAATCTTTAGCAATACTCGGGATGAAGCAAGTTCCTTCGGTCGCGATTCAAGGCAGACCCATTGCGGTTTTTTAGCTGGTCGCGGTGCACACTTATCGCCGAAGTCGGAGTGCATTTACCCGGGGTGAAGTCGCAATGCGGCATTCTCTGAAAAAGGCGAGGGTGAACGTTTATTCTTGCATGCAAATGAACCTCATTTTCGGTGTATGCTGGAACAACATATATGTTGAAGGTCGCGAGTATGCCGAATGTTATCCGAATCGGCGTCATCCTCCATACAAATGGCCGCCCCTTCACCTGCGAATCGCGTTACCAGTGGGAACATTTGGAGATATTTGAAGCAGATGGCCGAGACGCAATGTATGTCAAAGGCCATTGTCAATCTGTAAGAAGCTGTGGCTAACTTCAAGAACGAATTAGAGCATTGAGGTTCTAGCGAGTTGCCGTGAACAGGCCAATTTGAACAGTTCGTATAGTGGCAAATTACTATTTTTACCAGTAGAAAATAAATAATATCATAAAGAAATCACCTTATTTTTAATTGAACGAAACAGCAAGGTGGTGAAATACAAACAATTTTAAAATATCAATATTTGTTCTTACTCCGTCCACTGTCGCCAACCAATAATTAATATAACAAACTTAATTTTTAGACAAGGTCAACCAGGGTCATGGCCGTACGGGACGAATACACATGTTTTTCACATTTTGGATTACGGCCACATTATATGGAATACATGTTTGTGTTTTGCACAAAAAGTGCATGCTTGTGATTGTTGATTGATTATTTAATGTTTCCGGATGCGTCAACAACTATGGTCATTAGATGGTACGTTTAGCACATTGGCGTTTTCCCTTTCTAGGTGTCGCTCCCAGCGGGGCATTAGCCCATCCGGAACCGGCACTAAACACATGTGTGTGTTTTACGAGGGTAAGTGGAAATCTTCAAAAGACACTGGGTAGCCCGTACTACCCAGCGTGTGAGATTTTTACTCACTAAAACCGAACCTCTGTTCTCCTCTCCTCCATCCTCTCCGCGGAACCGCCTAAAGGCATTACTTCGCAAAGAGTGGAAAAGTGACCTCGTCACATGAAATTAGTCAGGTGAGGAATCATGAGATACCATTCCTACCTTTCTCTAGGCGTCTCAATTCCATCAATTATCTTGTGCAAAATTCACACACCCTCCAATTGCTGTCAGAAAAAGCATACTGAAACTACGTTTTCTGGGTCAACTCCTATACCAAGTATCTCGGCAGTGGCTAGTCGTTGAGGTGCGAAAGTGGGCACTGAAAAAACACGTGTTCGGCGTCGACGATATCAGGTTCACACACAGAACAATGAGGGGTATCACCTAGTTTGAACCTGTGAGGGTAAGCTCTGAAGCAACCATGTCCTGTTAGAAGCTGCGTGATGTAATAATTCCCCCCGCCGTGCTTTCGACTGATCCACGATTCAACTGTAGGAATCAATCGGTATGTTCATCTTCCATTGGAGGACGTGTCCCATCGTTGTTGTCACTCTCCTAGCTGTTCCAAGCAGTTCTGCTTTACGTCTCTTTTGTCGTAACACATCTGCCGTTCACGGGCCATTGTATCTATCGGAACGCAAACTGTTTCATTAGAGACACTGCGGAACGCACATGCCACCCTCAGCGCAGATAACCGATATATTGAAGCCATGTCTCTTACGTAGCTCTTTGTATATGCAGAATTGGCCCAAACCGGTGAACCGTAGAGCAGAACCGAAGTGACGACCTGTGTGTGTGTGTGTATTCGTATGTGTATGTGTATTTGTATGTGTGAGTGTGTGTGTGTGTGTTTGTGTGAGCGCGCGCGCGCGCGCGTGCGTGTGTGTATGGTAAGGTAGCAGTCCATGGTAAGGTGCCGGTCCGTGGCTCGTAAGTTAAGGTGGTGCCTGCATACACCTGGAGTTGATCCGAGAAACCACGGAAAATTATCGATCGGAGCAACGTAGAAAAGCGTTATAAATATAGAGAATCGTAATAGACGGCTGGCGTTTTCCTCTTTTTATGCGAGTTGGCTAGGTGAAACTGAAAAAAATTGTAATCCTCCTAATCTAGGAAGTCGAATTCTGTAATATTTGTAATTGTAAACTTGATTGTAATCGTTAGTTTGGCGCAGTCCGCAGGGAAGCCTGCCCACGTGAATAAGAATATATTTGAAAATATGAATGTAGAAGACCAAACCTTGATAATGATGATAACAGCAGTGACGAAGAACAATACATTAGTCAATAATATTCCAAATTAAGTGCATTAACTGCTTGTATTATTCCTTCAAATGTAATATTACTGCCCCAAATAAATAATGTTGTATAAATAGTGTTTTCCTCCGGGCATGTTCAAATCACAAGTACACTGCTGAAACGTAATCGTAGGTACTAACTGGCTACTTCCATTACTCGTACTTATATAGATCGATGTTTCGGACATCGATTATAAAACATCGTTCACATAAACATAGCGTCGACTTATATGTATCCACGCCACATAGTATAGTGTGAATACACTACATTGAGTTTGAAACAAACTTTTGTTTGTCAAACATATCAGTGCTGAGAGCATTCTCTATCTGTGGGATCATATGTTTTCTGGAACAAATGAAAAACTAAGTAGGGAAAGTGAGCATCAAAAGGGAAGTTTCATGAGTTCGGAGTTTCTTGAACGAAATTTTGGTAAAAAACACAATGAAAAAAACTCATGTCCAATCTCTTTATCTAAATAGTAATTCAAAACAAAAAATGGCGCAAATTACAGATTACGTTGGTTGTCTACATGATCACATAAACCTGTAATCCTCCCACACCTATCCAGACCTGCACAAAATCATCTCTATGATGCCATATTCACACACACACAAACCAACATAATAAAAAATCCATTATAGAAAGTCAAAACAACTTGACTTCCTTTCTATGTAATGGTAACAAACATAAATCTTATTACGCTGTTTTGTTAAAGAGGAATTACTATATTGAGTTTGCAGTAATCTCCCTTCCCTTAACAAGTCCCCAGAACGTTCTTGTTAGTCATTTGAATTTCTCTCAATGTAGTGTCTGTACAAAAATCAGTTAGTCACTCATTCTTGTTCGTGGAACGGCTGGCGCAACGTAATCACCAGCCATTATTCGTTTTATCGAACCCGGCTCTCCCAAAACGCATTCTTTTACCCAGGCAATGTTTGGACCCAGCCGTGTGGTAAAAGCCAGGTTCCTCTAGCCCTGTCGCACTATCATCCATAGCCAAACACACACTACACAAAATGTCTACCTCTTCACGCGCACCCGCCACATCAACCCTTGGTGAATTCCGTTCCTTCCGAGCTCACAAGCTAGGGCCAGTACGCCACTCACACTCCCAGGGTGTTGTCGACGTCTAGGCGGCCATCGTACGGGCATTTGAATTTCGTGGTGCCAGCATCATGGAAAATGGTACTATGTGATTGGTCACAGTGCCAGTTAAACTACAATGTTTTGTGGCTATTGCTTGGCGTGATTGCTAATGTGGAGCGGAAATGATTCGGCAACCAGACAGCTCGCTGCTTTCGTACTACTCTCCATTCCATATCGCTCAAAGTATGACGTCCGCTCGTACAGTCATATTTTATTACCACAGCAGGAAACGTAAACACGTTTTGGTCAATATAAAAGTTTCAGCGTGAAGAAATTAAAGAATATGCTTTGTAATATATTTTCAACCTATCTGTCTAGAGAAACTAAAGAAAGAAACCATAAAAAACTAAATACCGTACATCAGCACGATAAAATGTTTTTCTGGAACTCTGAGTATTCGACAATAATATTCCTAAGAAATTCGTTTTGAAAGGTAGAGACACATCGGAATAACCGTAATTCAAAATGCAAGATGCAAACATATTCCTTGATAAACACGGAATGACATTACAACGGGATTTGTTGTGATAGTTTACGATACATTATGAAAATTGTGTAAAAAAAGTTGGAGATCTGTCCCTGAGATGTCACTGAATGGTAAAAATTCGCAAAAACGGAAAGGTTGGTCAGCTCTTAAGTCTCCAAGTAGTCCAAGGTTGCCGACGGTGATTCTGTCGCAACACACAAACGATTCTTTCATATCGATGTGTGGTGATGAGTTTGCGAACAGAAGTACGAAAATCTTCACAGACTTGAAACACACATAAGAGAGTTCAGATGTAAAAATCGGCACTGTATTTGGAAAGCATTTAAAATACTTGTGATACAGTACGAAAATATTAATTATTTCAAAATTCGTAAAAGAAAATAGTATTTTTATCAACCGATTTACATTTACATTTAAATTTGACCTTGCCCTGTTATATGAGAGGCAAAATATACATAGATTAAGCATGCTGTAGATCTATCGAAGTTATTTGACACAACACGGTTTTGTACTACCAGAAAAATAATTCAAAATAAAGACTAGTGGTATTAAAATAGCACGTACTTTCTCGCCCTAATTTCAAGTAAAATTACGGGAAAAGTACTCAAATTTTCGAAAAATTGTACTTGACCTTATTTCAAAGGATTTCATCTTTAAGGAACAGATTTCATCAAGGGAAAAATCTCAATCTTTAATTTTTCAGTTACAGAAAGAGACTGAAAAAGATTTTGAACTTTTGCAATTTTCGAAAAATCAGGGTTTTCAACGAACATAAACCTATACCATTCTCTTAAACGTCCTACACACTGGCCAACAACAACATTTAATCAAAATCAGTGGAGCCACTTTTTTTGAAAATTTTGAAAATGTCCCAGAGGCTTCGTGTAAAGTACCCCCAAAAATTAAAATATCTATTTTAAATTCAAGGGGTCACGACATCAGCCAGATCGATTAAGAATATCAATTTTGGAAATAATCAGCTGGACGGTTTAGCCTCTAGTGCAGTTCAAAGACGGACAGATAGAGGGACAGACGTTTTGCCGTCAATCAATTTTTTTTCTGTCAAGGACCTACTAGTCATGGATTCTGGCTACACCACGTGATAGCGGATTTTATTTCTAAATTTAACAACTGGATTTATTTACTTTTTCGTTACCAGGGCTCTGTAATAAGAGTTTTCCGCGCAGCATTACATAACTTCTTTACTCCGTAGCGAGAAATGAAATAGGTATTAATTTCACTTGATCAGTTTCGTCGTCTCATGCTCGTGATAAGGTTGGAAACAAGGCTCGTCCGTGGCCGGGCGCGACGTGTGTTTGCCTTGTAGCAGACTTCAGTCGCGCGCGAAATTTGGACCAGAATAGCAGCGGAGTCGACGCCTGCTTGACAGCTGACGTGTGACAGCTGAGCAGGTTGGCGACCCACATGCGGACATGGGACACGTGTTCTTGTCTTCAGTAGCGGGAGGGGAGGCATCTTCCACAGAACAATCCTCTTCCAAGGAGACCGGAGTTTTTCTAAACTCTACCTGCGTGTGCTGAAATATAACCTCCCCACACTCGGAGAAACTCTGATATCTTGTTATTTAACATATGAACGTTGCTATGATAGACGAAGGGATTTTCAGAAAAGGGTTAGAAGTGAAAAAAATGTTTTGTGTGAGAGGTAACTGGATTTTTAAAAATCTCAGATAACATTGTAAAGAAGAACAATATCAAGCAACCAAAATTGCATATTGTTTTATTGGAAAATATCTTTCTTTGGTTTTTTAACACATTGTTTCCCTATGATATACGCAAACAGATAATTCAAAATATATTTTATCTTTTATTGCTTAGCATCTTACAATGCAAATAGCATCTATTCAATAATCCTTACGTAGTCCACTAAAATCCCAAAGTCTAGAAAATTTGTATTAAGTAATGTTCACCACTTTACTGAACCTGTTTATATAACTTCACCAATTGACATGACAACATGCAACAAATTACACTACTAAACGTTTTCTTACTTTAGCCGTCCATTAGCTCCCAAATGTATGAAATCTAAGTATCAAGGTTATTGGACATCCTATAAATGCACTTAAATTAGTATTACTACAAATGTGACTTGCCTCCTTAATATGTATTTCCTGTCATATGTATTGGGTACAGTTTAAGTAAATCTGTTGAATCTAGGATTGTGATGAAGAATGAGAACAGAGGAGCTTTCGGACTCCTTGTCGTTACTACTCCCAATATTATAGATTCCATTCTACTAAGCTTTATTACTTTCTAGCTCCCATTTTAAAATTATTATCAATATGAATAACATCAATATTTCATTGTCTTCTAGGAGGAGAAAACGTTGTGAGGGATTATTTAGGCTGACTCGAAAATCATGATAATTATTGTGAAATTGAGGTTAATCACGACATGGGGACATTTTTTTGTGATGAACTTTTAAATATTGTCTTTTGTTGAGAATTACGTGCAAAAGATAAGCAAATACAACAAAGTAATATTTCAGGTTGTTTGAGGGTTTTTTTTATTCTTCAAAATTGGGGACGCTTAAGTATCAAGTTTTATTCATAAATGCAGACTAAATGTGTGTACTTTGGGAATAAAAATACATTAAATAAACTTGTTCGTTTTCTTTTTGTGTATGTGTAATTCTTTCCATGCTCAATTTTTTCAACCTGATATTTTTGCACCACCTTTAATGGGACTTTACAGAACACGGTTCTTCTGCATCGCCGTTGAGAATGCAACGGACTGTAACATTTTAACAAGCGATCTTCTTCCTTTCATATGGCTGGCAGCTCAATACTTTGATCATTTGATTTGCGTTCTCATAAGATTTATTCAGTTTTTTTTAGAAAGGAGAGTCTCGCAAATGACCAATAGAAATAAAACCTCATGCTTGACTGAAAAGAAAAATCAGTACAAGATGTAAATTAAAAAAATATACTAATGACGAGGAAATAATTATTTTTAAGCATAACGAGAAATTGTCTTTTCTTAAAAAGAGAGAAATGTTGTATTCAGACTTACAGTAACTCATGTACAGTAACTCATTCACTCACCCTCAGCCCCCATATATATATATATATATATATATATATATATATATATATATATATATATATATATATATATATACACACACACACACACACACATATAGATAGATCGATAGATAGATATATGGGCTGGCGGAATGCAACGGAACGGCGTTTCAGCACCTCCGGAACGAAATAGAAAAAAACAGAAAAGCAGAGGACAAGCACGTGGCAACTTCGATTGTTAGTTTGACCAACTTTCCTAAGTAAGTTCCTGAGTGTGATTTATAATTATTATATTACATTGTAAATATATAACTAATGTTACATGAATATTAAATTAATTTGGGACGCGTTCCAGGAGCTCAACTTTTATAATGCAAACACCAAATAGTGTTCGTGTTCTGACACACGTTAGGGTTTGTAAAATCTATCTAATACTGGGAATGAACATGGCCTCTAGGCTACTTTAGTGGAGCAAAAAATGCATTCTGGATTGATCTCGCCTTCTCACATGCTAAATTCTCGTGACTCACTGCAGTTAATAATGAGAATGCTTGTGGATGGTTAATAATGCAGTTTCTCTGTGTATTTTTTCTTTAATAATGTTAAATGCAAAGCAGCGTTTCACTGGTGAGCACCCATTTCTCATTAAATTAGTCACTCTACATTTAACACGAGTCACATAGACAAAATTCAGTTTCTTGAAAATGATAATAGAGATATAACTGAGACGCTTCTTTCGAATGTGGAGAAACTGGAGGGTGTCTAAATGCAGTCAGAATACGTGTCCGTTTCACTCGTACAACTTTACTCATCCGGGCAAAGACGAATATCTCTTCGCACAACACTACGGCGAAAAGTCTCACAATGGAACCCGTCGTCTCCTGACTTTCGTTGAAATGGACTTGCGTGGTTAACCATATACTGAACGTCTAGGCACTAAACCCCAGATAACCTCTTGATAAACCCCTTCAGGTAAGGTAGCGTCGCGTCCTAGCCCGGACAAAGGCGAGCAGCCGGGAGGCCGGGAAGAGGAAGGTGCAGTCTGATAGCCACTGATGTAGGAACTCCAGACGTGCAATCCGATGCGGGTAAACGTCCTGTGTCTGTGAACCATAGATTAAATACGTGAAGCCCAATCTGGTGCGGGAAAAAAACTGGTTGTATGTGGACACCTTCGGGATAGATTAACTCCTTAACTTACCAATTATGAAACAAAAGGTGGTCACAAATTTTCCAATTTTTATTATTATTAATATTAAAAACACGAGTATACTCCGGTTTTTAAATGTTTGAACAAATTAAATCCCCGAGAATACTCTGGCTTTTAGGTTAAGTCGTTAAACACGAGACGTTGAGACGTTGCAAAAATTAGGATCAAAATAATCAAATGCAAATTTGTCTGAAAGCAGTCGTGACTCTTTGCGCATACACCATCGCAAACGTTTTGTGAAGAAAAAATAAGATCTCAGTGGTTTAATGTTGGTTAATCTGACCTCGAAATTTAATTTCACCCGTACGCCCAGTTCAGCAAACACAATTTAAAGGTTTCGGAGAGTAGGGTGGGTCATCTTCGAATTAAGTGTGTAATTTGATATAGTTTGTGATTTATTGGCAAATGGCAGTACATCATATTGCAGGCATTTTCAGTCGTTTTTGAAAGCATTATTGAGGTAGATATAATGAAATTAAGAGAGATTCAATTGACTCCAGCTAGTCTACGTCCAAAGGAATAAAACGTAAGGTAAGACAACAAATGTACATTCTATCTGTAAAAGTAGAGCTTAGACTCCAAAGGTATACGAAAATAAATTGTTGCCATGAATTGTGACCTTCCAAATGTAGATTTTGAAGTTTCTTGCCTTGCTTACACTATTTAAAAAAATACTTGCCATGATGTTTGCACTAATCCTTGTAATATACTGAAATGGTGGCAAAATTTCTTGCGGTTTAACGCATGTGAATTGTCACCAAATTATGAGAAATTAATTGTACAAGTAGAGTAGGAAATTTAAATTAATAATAAAACTATTGCTATTTTTGCACAATTAGCATTAAAAAAGGTTTTACAATAAAATAATTTTGTTATATTCTCGTAATTTAATACTAAAACCACTTCATTTTCCGATAATTTCTATTAACATTTTTAACAACTATATTTGGAATACTGAAATACTCGCATACATAAAATTAACATTATAAATTATTTTTGAACTCATTTCTCGATGAAAATTCTACGCAGCACTAAATACTTTTAAGGATTTTTTGAACGTTTCGTTGTCACGTTACAATGCATACTTATTATAAAATTTCACTTCCATTAATTTTCATTTGCTTACAGATTTTATAACTATTCGAATTATTTATTTACTTATTTATTTATGGTCGCTTTATAACAACACAGGTCATTAGCGCCCTCTATTGTGAATACATATATTCGACCTTATTCTGTTTCTGTCTGCAAATTTATTGATTCGCAGGAAAAGACTGAAGGAAAAAGGGTTGGAAAAATTCAGTTTTAACAAAAAGTGGTAGAAATCGAAATGCACATATTACGTCGCTATATGAATATTTGGCTGTCTTATGTCTCTTATCAAGAGGCTATAAGCGATAAGATAGCACTTAAAGATATTAATTTTCTTATACTTATGGAAAACATTGCAAGTAACGTACTATGATATTGTGTGTAAAACAGAATTGCTTATAGTATGCCATTTGCTGATTACATATAATAAAAAGTGATAAAAATATGCATTTTAGCTGTTTTCCGGGTTCACGTTAACATCAAATCGTACAGTAAGTAAATTATATTATTAAAATTGAACAAACATAATGTATATTATTCACTCGGGCATCAAACCATGAATTACAAGAAGTTGTGTGAAGATTCAGAGACATATGTGTATACCACATACAGCTCGGAAAATTAGACTGGTCATTTTTGAGGATTAACATCCTATAATTTCTCTCTATGCATTTATCGGAGTACATGCATGGTATTTAAAGCACTTTGTGCCTTGTAAGCTTGAGTGCACTGGAAATCATTCGTAAATTACGGGCACTGGTAAAATTTTAATCCTCTTTTTGCTCGGTCGCTGTATAGCTGGGTGATAAATTTCGAGCTAGATCGAGTTATCTGGAAAAGCCACACTGCCTAAATTTAAAAAAAAATTAAGATGTCTGTAAGTGCTATTAATAATAAACACAAATGTATTTCCTTCCAGTAATGTCTCCTGTGATAATTTACAACGAACCAACATTTTTTAAAATCACATTAAACAAACAAAATATGCGTTTTTAAGCTGTTTCTGGGAACACATAGTCAAAAACGGTATATTGGACAGGAGTCTCACCCGGCTACACCGAATATGGATTAGTGATATACTCTGAAAAAGCTTCTTTGTTAGTTGCCGGCCTAACACCTTTTAGCAGTTGAACACCTCAAGTCGTATGGAAAACTGTAGAAAACAAAGTGAATGATTTTATTATCCTTTTAATTGTGACATACATTGGAATTAAAAGTGCTGCGATGCTTTCGAACCTTCACGGGCACAGATATAGGCCGCTTCGAAGTGAAGGTGATCGTAGACGGGAGGCGCCAATACTACTCATATTTTACATCGTATAAAAATACAATATATTGTAAGGAAATAAAAAAAATATAAATACTCACCGGTAAAACACCTTCACTGTTCAAAGCCAGAAGAATTCAGATTTTATGGCCAGACAATTTTCTTCTTGGAACTCCTTCACCCAAATCCAGGTCAATTTCTTCCGCAAAGAAGTATTTTCATCCGTGGCGTTGATATTGTGCAGTTTAATACTGTGAACTAGAAGAAATAAAGATATGGTTTAGTTTCCCCTCTTAGGACACAAGTTTATCACTTATACATGTTATACAAAATAGCGATGTTGGTCAAGTCAGCTTGACATTTCAAGATAGGAATCAAATGTTTTAGGATATTGTTTTACAAAGAAGAAACGCAAGTTTTGAACAAATTATTTGGGATCATGATAGGAGAGAGTCTTAAGAATTTATCGAAATGACCTTGAAGAACTAGAAAAGAAACGAAATTGAGGATGTCACTTTGAAAATAAGCCCTTCAATATATTCAAGGACCAACGTGTACCAGAACGGTGCTACAAGATGATGTGTGTTCTTTTTATACTTTTTAAATCACAGTATCGCTCCATTTTAGAATAGGCTATGGTGTCATATTTGACAGCGCACTTTGCGCTCAGCCTTTTGATAACATATTTTTCATTCATATAGATAAGAGGATAGCAAACTGAATTGATACAAAATACCAGTTTATTTTGACGAAGAAGTCAGAAGAGAACAAACAAATTCCGATGGATATTTATAAGCACACGTTTTTACGATTCAAACCGTTACGAAAACCACGATTTTATAGGCATATTCCCTTCATTATTTGATGCAAGGTAAGCTAAGAGAGAAGTAAATTAATTACATTCCTCCATAGTTCGGCTACGTTTCTTTCCTGCTGTGTGAACAAAGCGACGAGCTCAGTTGACATCGAAGCTGGTCCGGGTGCGCCAAAGCCAGCCTTCGAGGGCAGTGCGCTGCACGAACTGTTCCACGCCACAGCGCCTGCGTACGGCGCGCGGCGGGCAGCACGCGAGGGGGCAGGGGTGTGGGCGGCAGTCGCTGGGGAGCAGGTGTCCGAGATCTCCAGAGGGATGAGAAGCGACCATTAAAAGTGCCGAATTTATAATGCTACTGGCTGCATGGCCCCTAAATTATAAGCCGGGTAATACGTTAGAGCACGCTTCATCGTTCGAAACAATATTCCGTTGATATATGCCGCTAACCGAACATAACAACGAACGACAATAGCGCAGAGCTTCTAATGCACTATTACCTCGTACATCTGGTTAATAGCATCTGAGTAGACCTAACGTTGTTGCTGGCTTCCTCTGAAAGAGTAAATTGAATATTGCAAAATGTGTAGCGTTTCATGTGACGTGACAGACATGTAAACTAACAAAAATAAAAATTTGAAACATATTTTTAAAAACTATTTTAGTGATTAAAAAACTTTTTAAAGTTACTAGCAGGTATCAGATAGTTTAGTTCTTTATCTGTGTAATAAAATTGCTGATTACATAAAATTTGGGGATGAAATAATGGATGTAAATATTTCACGCACTTTCAAGAATTCTCATTGAAACCAAGACACATTATCATTGTATTACACCAGAGTTGTTCCTTTCAATATAATTTTAAATCTACGCATATTTTTGACGTGTAAACTACATGCAGTCTACACGACTCTTTTTTCTATAAACTACTTCACACGTAGAATATTTAATATTTCATATAAGAAAATCCAAAATATGTTATAATGTGTAGTAATATTAGTAGAACTCTTATACTTGGAACTTTATTTTCGATTCAGCTAGTCAAATGAAATATATAAACTTATTACAGATGTTTCATCAGCCAGATTTGCAGACCTTTTAAATGCTGAAAAAGGATGGCAAAACTATGTAAAAATTGATAAAACGCGAAACTAAAATAATGAATTGAAAAGCCAATAAAATAAATTTACCTTTGTGAATGAAAAAGTAAATAGAAAAAATCAAACAGTACCGTCATAGAACATGAAACTTGACATAGTACATATAGGAATAACTTGAAAACATATTTACGCTATTAAAAATACATAAATATGAAAAGGAATTTCAGAAAAAACAACAATCTGTAAGTATGGGAGGTAAAAATCACCCCAAAATCCATAGGTACATGTGTTAATAAATTAAAAATGATATGTCTTACTTAAAATTTTTGGTTGGTCTTTAGCTGATACATTGTGAATTTTTATTTTTTATACAATTAATTCCTATCTTCCTGTGTTTTGAAAATATCACTGTAAAGAAGTAGTGCGAAGATTCCTGAACATCACAAATCGCCAACTTCCTTCCCAGCAAAAACACAGTACTTTTATCTTCACAGATTACGCAGCGCACGTTGTCTATACATTGTTCACATGTACACATAGACCACGGAACTTCACGCGTAGACGCACGGACACGAGTGTTGGCTCCTCATCTTTAAAAACGCTTTGTTTATTTTTATCCAACGTGTATACGTTGGAACAATAGGGAATTGCACTGATCCTGACGAAAAATAGAAAAATAAATGAAAAACCGCACTTTTAAATGCTATTTTACATTATTTACGAGACGTACAAATTGTTACCTCTCCAACAGATTTTTGACTGCACATTTCCTAGAAATTCGTTATTTTCATTTCAGGAAAAAATGTGATTCCTGTGATCGTAGCCAATGACCAGGAGAATATCAAGTACATGACTAGAAAATAAATAGAGGAATACGAAAAGTTGGGACTAGACATCAATATAGCCAAAGCAAAATATATGGAGGAGATGGTCGGCAAGACAGAAGTAAAACTAAATATGTAAAAGAAATCAATTATCTAGGATTCACCATAACTAATAATGTTGGTGATTGCGTACGTTCACTATTTCTGTTTTTAAACAAAACAGAGGCAGGTAGGTTATTCGGATATTACACTCCTTGTCATGGGGCTCTGACGTAAAAAGAAATACAAAGTTATCTTATGAACAATAGTCAAAGACGATTTACTTATGGACTGCGAAAGAAACGGACCAACCCAGACTTCAAGCTATAGAAAAGGAATATTGGACATGCTGTAAGGTCGTCAGAAAAGAAAGAATTCGAAACCATACAATGAGAGAGATAAAGAAATCTGAACAATCAACCTTGGAAATGATGTAAACAAAACACTACTGTGGAATCATTTAAAAAGTATTAAATACTGCACAACTGCCAAAGAATCTATGCGCGTATATACCCAAAGAAACTAGGTATAGAGCAAAACCTAGCAGAAAGTTGGAAGAGGAAATTGGTGTAGAGAGAGAGTAATAACGATGGATAAAGGTTACAGGATGAAGATTGGAAAGATGGAAGGGATTGGAAATTAGGTAGCGAGAAACGGCGTCAGCTGAAAAAAAACTAGCTGCTAAAAAATTGCCCCCAGCAGGGCACCGTCCCAACCGGTACAAGCTCTAAACTCCTCACATGTGCAGTAATGTATTGCATATTAAATGCAAGTGCGTGGAAGGTGGAAGGTGGAAGGATAGAACAAGGAAGAAGGAAAAGTCGCTCCCGTTCCGTAGTCTGTTTGTTAGTGTGCTGTTCCGGCATTCACCAGGTATTGATCAGAAAAAATACGGAAAACTTCCCAGGAGAGGTGACTCAGGACATCAGTAATGTCACTGCAGTGCCTCTGACTGAGAGGACTTAGGTTCGGGTCCCGACGTTGGCGAATTTCGACACTAACTAGATAGCTAGACCGAGATCAGTCGTCTGGAGGAGAATTCTTGTGACCAGCTGCTCTGATCGATACCCCTACCCTTTTGACGGTTTATTGCGTAGCCGATACAAATAATGTTAGAAAGTGCTTGCTATTATAGCTTCACTATTTCCCCTTGTACCACTTTATTTATTTATTTATTTATTTATTTATTTATTTATTTATTTATTTATTTATTTATTTATTTATTTATTTATTTATTTATTTATTTATTTATTTATTTATTTATTTATTTATTTATTTATTTATTTATTTATTTATTTATTTATTTATTTATTTATTTATTTATTTATTTATTTATTTATTCATTCATTCATTTATTTATTCATTCATTTATTTATTCATTTATTTATTTATTTATATCGCTTTAATAGCAGTCCAACTGTACGTGTTCTATATGGAGTAAGTATGAATGTAAGAATAAGTTAATAAGTACGTTATTCGCCTAATGTTTTGAAATGCAGCGACTACCTTTTCCCGCTTCGGCGAGCGGTGTGGCGCGGAAGCAATGGAAATTCGCACGCCTGATCTCCCCATTCCCCTAGATGGAGGCCCTGTGCGATATCCGATTGCTTTCAAGCCACGGGTGGTTTCCCGTGGGGCGTGACGCCGGCGCCGACGCCCGAGATCGCACGTTCTCGGAACATGTGGCGAGTGGCGCGTGTGCGCTGCGGGAGCGTGCGTGCGGCGAGCGCCCAATTAGGCTCGCTCAGGCCACTGCCACGCAACCGATCTGCTCAGAAATGATTATAATTGACTTCTCACGCGCCCGTCGCCGCCTGCCAACCGGGCCTTACAAACGGTGGCAGACAACGGAGATGCTAGGCAAAAGGAGGAGAGATAGATAGAGACATTACATCTCTCTCTCTCTCTCTCTCTCTCTCTCTCTCTCTCTCATATATATATATATATATATATATATATAGAGAGAGAGAGAGAGAGAGAGAGAGAGAGAGGGAGAGAGAGATTAGTAGATAGATATTATTTCTGCTAATAGGTTTTTTATTTTAATAACTACACATCTCTATTTTTATAGATTTTTATATTCTTATTTTAAAATATTCAAAACAGTAGAAATTTCTCACATAAAAATTGCAGTTCCTATTTTCTTAAAGAACAACATTTCGACGACGTTTTGACATCATCTTCAGGTACAGACATTTTTCTAATTTTTCAACATTACAAAACACATTCATTACACAGTATTATTTTTTTTATTTTTTTAGTCTTATTTATTTTAGATGAATTATATATTGAACAGCAATTTGCCATTATTGATTAGGTTATGTATAATTTGACTGGGATGAAGGTTTGTGTATTGTAACGTCGGAGATGTTCCTCTCTGAACCTCACCAGCATTTGTGTTCACTTAAAAAAAAGGACTTCATGAATACCGTCTAGCAGTCCCCAATTACCGAACACCGTCTGTTCGGCCAGAATGAGAGAAATTATCAATGATCCACACTATTTGAATTCAGCCGATGAAAGTGATTCTGAAGTAAGAGAATTTATCGCCAGCGAGCTTGAAACCGATTCTGAAGCAGCCCCAGACGGTCATGAAGACAAAGAAGATGAAAATCCCCACCCAACCAACTATTACAGTGGTAAAAATTCTAATTGAAAATGGTCTAAAACTTGTAAATCATGTACCTTAACGAAAGGTGCTGCTAGAATATTAAGCATGAGAATGTGTTAGAAGCCTGGAACTTATTTGTTTCTGATACCATGATGAATATTATTTTGTTACATACAAGCGACAAAATTAGATAGAGTAGAAACCAGTTCAAAGAACCAAGCTCATCAAACACAAAAAGCTAAAGTCTTTCATAGGATTGTTATGTTTATCAGGATGTATGAAATCCGGACATGACGTGGTATTTTCTCCATCAGATGGTATAGGTAGGGTCAATACTACTTGGTCATAAGGATAACATAATTTGGTCATATGTTCCTAAGAGAATTCCGGCAGTTATGTAATCTTACATGCACCAAGATCAAGAAATATGCACAGAGAATGGAAAGCCAGATAAGATAAATGACTATAACAATACTAAAGGGGGTGTTGACTGCCTGGATCAACTTTGCGCATTCATATTGTAGATAAACAACACGATGGCGAATGGTACTATTCTTTGCCATATTGAACATTGCTCTTGTAAACAGTGTGGCAGTTTTAGGTCCCTTGTGTAACGTATTGTATTAACAAGCAGGAAGACAGGCGCCTTGCAGGCACCGTATCGCAGGATTAGGGCAGGCAGAGAATGTTGGTTGGAGAAAGGAAAGTACAAGTGAATAGGCGGTACCTAGGGGCGGAGGCACCCCGAGGTATGTTGGGAACTTCCACAAATCCATGGGAAGGGATGCCCAAAATGCGTATCGGCGCGACAGTCACGTGGCATAAAGTGCCACGCGAAAGCGAGATGACGTTGCGTGTCACGTGGTCTGGAAGTTATATAAGCGAGAACGCAAAGCGCGGGGGTGGTTTTGAGCTGAGTGAAAACCTCGTGCAAAGGCACAAAACTTGCGCACAGGGCGATGCGGAAACGAGCTATGCTCGTAGGGCAACCCATGTGTTGGGACGCCGCTCTCGAACATTTTTTCCACGGGTGACTGTGGTCGCCGGGGCTCTACGCTGTGCGCGTACGCTCGCTGAGGAGTGGCGAGGGCCACGAATCAGGTAGATTTGCGTCATTAAAGGATCGGTCTATCAGAGCTGTACATAACCGATCAAACTATTTATTTGTAAATACTTATAAATAAATCTGTAAATATCTGAAGCTCGTGTCTGGGATTGCTGTTGTGTTTCCACGGCGTCACATTTGAAAATCCAGAGGAAATATACCGTAATGCAGCTAGTAAGTAAAACCACTAATGCGGCTTGGGAAATTCCTATTCGCTCGCAAATGGAAAATAAAGATTTAAAACATTTTCCTCGAGATTGCAACGCATCATACGCAAATTTTTAGGAATACCTACCCTTCAACGGGATCTCAAGGAAGAACCACAAAGAGAAAACAGATGTGAAGTGTGACCAAAAGAGGAAGACAAGATCTAAAAATCGGTGCCAAAAGTGTGATATTTTTTGGCCAACATGCCCATTTTGTATGTGAAAATTGTTAGTTACATTGCGCCACTATAAACTATATTTTTTTCATATCATGCATTGCAAACAACATTTTGTTGTATATGTCCACAAGGAGTCAGGAAAATTGAAAATCTGTACGAAAAGTGAGATATTTTTGTTTGTGACCTATTTGTCCATTCGCTATGAGAAAATTGTTAATAACCTTACATCACTAGAAACTATATTACATTTTTCTCAATAATATGATTTATAAACAACACATGTTGTATTTTATGTGTTTGATTTCTTTTATTTTGGGGTACATAAGGCCCCAGCAGCATATACTTGCAACTTAAAAATGCCAGCATACGTAAGGGTGTACAAATTTGAAAATTTGAATATATTTTACCGTTTAAAATAATTAATAACAATTCGCTGGGGATGTAATACTTTTGATAAAATAAGTAATTCAATTTTTTGAAGAAGTTCCCTTGGAACAACACGAATCTTAAATATATTATCTTAATTATACGTGAATAAAATACATTTAACTATTAAACACTATATTTACTTTCTCGCGCTTACTTCGTAAGAAGAGAAAGTTATGTGAATCGTGCGCCGAGAAACGGGGAATTTCGTCAGAAAAACTCTTATAGCCAAGCCCTGGTAACGAAAAATTGGATAAATTCTGTTGCTATATACAGTAAATTACTTCCTCAAACGTTCTAAAAAAAAAGCACGTCAGACCGTGCCCGCACGAGCTACTTGCCTGCCTGGAGAGCCCGACGCTCCTACGGGCACGGGCAACTTCCCCTGACTCCACACTCATTTCCCCTTAAAATCCAGAAAGGGGTGTACGTGCGCAAGCTGGAGCAGCGCGAGACGGCGAATTGTGGCTTCATACGGAAGTGTGTTTGCCATATTTTTCTATCAAATAACCGAGAGTTGTATTATGTTTATATTCTTCACTATTCATTACTATTTGATATTTTTGTTTACCAAATTCTCCCTTACATAAACATCTTTGCTAAATTACCGGAGTATATTTGAATGGCGAATTCTTTACTTGTTTTCTTTTTGTGTTGTTGTATTAATAGACGAATATTTGTCTGTTAATCCTTCTAACCTGAACGTAAAAAAATCAAGCTTTTATATCGCTGTTAAGTAAAGAGGATAGCGTAAAGGACGCTTCGGAGAATGGTGCAGGTCACATTTTCGTTGAAATCCCAGATTTTTCGAAAATCGCAAGAGTATCTCATGTTGGTTTAACTCTCTGAATTTTCAAAACCTGCAAATTTAGAAATACGAATATTGCAAATTTAGAAAAATGCGGAATTCTTAGTCAGATGCCTACTAATTTGTACGATGTCCCTAAAGTCGTGCGCTACCTACCACAGACGAATCGCGCTGATGCTCCGCGTGAAATAATTCTTGGGCATGTGCTGCGTTCTTTCGGAACGTGCGGCTGTGAATGGAGTCGAAGGAACCCCCTGTGAGGCAACGATCCACCGCGCCATAAATGTCCCCACGCCATCCCCAGCGCTGCCAGCCCGTCTTCCGACTAGAACGCGTCGTCAGGCGCCGGTCCGCGTGTCTTGTGTTTATGGCCGCTTTTACGCGTCTTGCTGCTCATAAAGCTCCGGAACATACCGATGAATAAGAATACCGTAGCGAATCATGAATGTGCTATACGAATGAGACCACAGCAACGTGGACCCATCATAGGTTTTCTAAAGGTTTCTAGATGAAAAGCGTAATCTTACAATGGCGTTACTCTTCCCTTGGTGTAGAGGACCCGTGTTTTGTTTCAGCGGCAGCATCTCGAAATCTCGTCTAAATAATTATTTTTTTGACCCAGTAGACAGACCAAAAAACATTTTTTTAAAATCGTGATAGCTGATTCTTATAGTTCTTTGGATGCTGAATTCGCATCTGAACTCTGATCATTGCCACCACATTTTCACCGTTTAGTCACAATTTGATTTAGTAAGATATGGGAAAATATGCTCAATATGAATAAAAATGAAAAGTACATGACTTTTAAAATACTAACAGAACTTAATTTAAACATAGGTTTTGACTTGATATTCTTACCATTGCATTCTACAAAGGCTTTTCGTGTCCATTGACGTTTATTTTCTTTGTCTCTTTTCTTTAAAGCTCATAATATAGCTTTTTCTCCTATGCGCCGTTTGCTGACTCTTAGTGAAATGACCAACAGTAATGTCCCATCATGTTGGTGTTCCAGCGTCACTGATAACTTTTTCCCATCAAATCTTGATGAAAACGCTCACCTTGTTCTTCACTTACATCACCTAAATTGTCCGCAAAGAATTGTAAATGACTGATAAAAAGTGAACCTTGAGGCTCATTAAACATCAATTTTTTTTCAAAGCATCCAGCATATTGGCAACAATTTCTTCATTTTCTGTTGGTTTTTTTGTTGCCTACGAACTTATTTACAACGCGTTTAAATGCAAGTCCCGCTTATTTTTCATTTATATCATATGTAGTTCAAATTCGGGATCAAACATGATTTTTCTAATATCAGCCCAAACGAAGATACTCTCTTTTTATTTTGATTCAGACAATTGCGCATACTTTTCACAAAGGTATTTGAAACATTGGCCATCTTTAGGGAAGGTCTTCAAAAATTGTTTTATGAGGCCTAATTTTATGTGCAATGAAGGCAGCAGAATCATATGTTGATCTATCAATGTTCCCAGAGGCTGGATTGGGGGGGGGGGCACAGGTAAAACAATCCAATCATAACAAGACACGGTTTTTACTCTTCATTGTACACAATCATGCATTCTTTGCCAATATTGTTTCTTCTTTTTGACAAAGAGCATAAAAAAGTAAGAATTCTCTTTTCATCATAGCTTGATTAACTTTCTAAGCTCTCTGACAATGGCCATCTCAAATTTTCTTGAGCCTTCTGCCTTATCATTTGGATTCACAATCAGATCATCCTGGCAATTTCGTGGAGATGGTTCCTTCCTTGAATTTCGGTCGTCCCATAGTACACTGTAGCTCCTTTCGTAACTTTTCGTCATAGTATAAGAACTTGCAACGAATTTCCTTTTTATCAAATTGCAGTGCCCAAACCTTCAAAGAAATGAAATAGAAAAAACAAGATCAAACAATTATTTTTTTAAAATTACGTACGTCTTTAAAATCAACCACACTAAAAAATAAATCATATTGTGAAAGAAATACAGGCCTTTGCTTTCATCAAATTTCATTTTTAATTCTGTTTAAAAAAAAAAAAAAAAAATTCCCCTCTTAACCCAAAATAAATTTAGGAAAGCAATACAAACGGACAAAAATTTTGAATAAGATTAAAATGAGCACAGATTAGTTTATTAATTTTTAGTGATTAGTAAATATGATGTGATACCATACTAAGTGCATGAATACTGTAGGTTATATAACAAAGCTTTCACAAAAAGAAAAGAATGTCAATACGATATATGAACGGTTGCACTAGACAAATAAAAAGAAAACTTCATCGGTATCAAGCAACTATTAATACTTATAATCGTTGCTGTGAGAATATTTAGATTTATTTGTATAATCTTGAATTAATGATTATGCAAACGAACTTCACCAATCGACGTAAACCACGTTGTACACAGAAGGAATACATATAAATTGGAGAAATCTAAGCCTTCTAAACGTGACGTCAGAAACAAAGATCGCCTTCAGCGCCGAGTAATATAGTAGGTATTGAATAATACAGATAAGCGCGGACCAGCTAAAATGTAATAGAGTGTTCAAAAGTATCTTATCTAGTAGATTACGATGCGAAAAGCGTTTCTTTGAGGCATTTGGCTTCAACATTTTATGTCTGAAGGCCCTAGAACGCCATGTTTATGTTGCATTTAACATGAATATTTAAATTTGTTTTTTAAAACAAATCCTTCATATTTTTAAAATAAATGTGCAATTCGTCACGTCTCCGTAAAATTATTTTTCTTGAGAGACTCATTTTTAAAGATTGGTTGCCTGTGAGAGCCGCAAAAAGTATGTGTACTATTGAAATAATGAGACGATCCTGTTTTGTTTGAAAAAAATGTGCAAATTGTGCAAATTGTTGCTTTGTTCTTCTGTACGCATGAATTGAAGTTTCAGCTGCTAACAAGTTTGTTTTTTTCCCGTAAGTCTGGTGCCAAACATTTCAGCTTTCTCCTTTGTTAAGCCAAAATCCCTGACGAAATTATTTTGTTCAGTTTGACTAAACAACTGAGGTTCCACACGGTTTACAGACACATCTCGTCAGCTGGTTCATCTTTATCACAGGGAGATTCATCACTTTACATATTATCCAGATTAATAGTTGCAATTTTCACTGGTTATTCAGTATCAGGCGGACCTGGACTACGACCTATTGGCTGAAATGCAAATGGTAGGTTAGGGTACTGAACCTTTTTTTTTTGTTTTTTGAGTTGTAATTAGTAACATCAATGCAACAAAAGTAGGAATCATCTGGATGATTACTTGGCACCATCCATATCATTGGAAAGGCAAACCTAAAGGATGCTTTCTCCTTTTTTTTTACCATTTTGTGTGGTCTTCTACGCAAATATAACATACGTTACGTGGCGCCCAAGATTTGTCCTGATCACAGAGAAAATGTAAAAATGAGAACAAATGGTAGGTGATACGGCATATTCAATGTAATTTTTGGAACAAGCACAGTTAAAACGATAAGAATTAGGTGAACACCAAAAAGGTTTTTGGTCGTTGGTCTACGTTATCAGTGGTCGTTTGCTTTCGAGGTTACAATTTTCCCTATATAACTGCTTTATTATTATTATTATTATTATTATTATTATTATTATTATTATTATTATTATTATTATTATTATTATTATTATTATTATTATCATTATTATATTATTATTATTATTACCAAATAGATTGTTCTATAAACAATACTATAGTATTTAATTTCAAGCATAGAATCTATTTAGTCTCTTAAGGTATAGAAGTATAGTCTGACGATTTTTACTTTCTCGCTATACTACGTACTTACGAAGTAAAGAAAAAAATTGTAATATCGCAGTGTAAAATGGTGAGTTTTGTCTGAAAAACCCATATCGTCGGGCCTTGATACCGAAAAAATTGGTTGATGGCAAAACGTTTATATTCCTGTCTGCCGGTCTCTGGTCAACGCTAGCCCCTAAACCGTTCAGACGATATTCTTCAAAATTGATATTTCTACATAAATCTGGCCGAACACGAGACCATATGAGTTTGAAATGGATATTTTGATTTTTGGTGGTACTTTAGATGAAGCCTCAACTTTTCAAAATTTTCTCAGAAAGGCTCCAAATCTTTTGATTAATCTCCCCCCTGGAATACAGTGAAGGACGCTTAAAATGGGCAGATCTCATTTTCGTTGAACTCTGAATTTGAAGTGCAAAATTTCAAAATGTTTTCGACGTCTTCCTTCAACTACAACGTAGAAAAAGATTTACTTTCACGTTCACGTAAATATATACGAAGTAATTTTCGTATTTCGTATATTTTAATTTTTCAAAAATTACACAAGTATATTTTTTTAAAATATTTCTCATATTATTAATATTTATAATAAAGGAATTTTAATCAAGGCATATATGAAATGTATAAAACATTATTTGATTCGTGAGTTCGAGTGCTTCAAATGATGTTGAATGACGTTTCTCGTAAACTTGAAAGTTTTCTTTGAAAAGAAGCACAAAATTGCGCATTTTCAGAAACACTAAAAGATATTTTCTCAAAATTGGCTACGATTTTCTAAATGAAAAATTCCATTCATAATCAAGTTTCACTTTTCTACAATATTCTTATAGTCATATTTAAATTTTGGTAGTTGGTAAAATTTGAAAAAAAAGGGAAAAAGTGAGTTTGAGGAACCGATAGGTTGCAACTGGGAAGACGATTGTGCAAGGGCCCGAGTAAAGAGATTAGGAACTAGAGTAAGTTCTCAGACTACGCGTCTACAGGACATCAATGTTTTGTCAGTACGAGAGTCTGTGTCACTTAGTAACTCCACTATCTTCCTTAATGAAATATGTTCTTCAAAAACATATCTCTAAAAAATGATCATGTACATTTTTCGAAAATATGAGTAATTTTTGCGTAATTTTGCGTTCAAAGAGGCAATTTTTAAACAATTATTTCCCAAAAAGCGACCCCAATTGCTTTCTTTACATATTTTTTCGAATACAGCGAAGTATTCTTGTAAAATGCCGCATGAACAATTTTTGGAAAATATATTAAATACACTCTTGATGTTGGGGACCTTTTTGCTTAATCGGAATCTCTTCCGAGAAGTTAGAACATTTAATAAGTTTGTGGACAATTTTTTGAAAATATGAATTTTTGCATAATTTTATAAGTATAAGGAATCTACATAAAAAATTCCGAAAAAGGTTCTGGTTTTTCTTTAAATTTCTTCGTTCGTTAGGGAAAGAACGCTTAAGAATGTGGACTCATTGTGTTGAACTCTCTGAATTTTTGAAAATTGTCAAAGCTGCAAATAATACGAGAAAGTGTTGTAGCACCAACCGTTTTAGTAACGATTCACGGTAGTTGTTCTGTTTTAAAGGAGTATTATCACATTCTTTTCGAAATACGATACAAGGGAATACATGCACGTTTTGGGGTCTGTAGAAAATGAAGGTAACGCAGATTTTGACATCCAATACATTATCACAAAGATGGGAAATAATGAATAATGTTCGAGAGATAAGCCTCTGAATCTACGGATTTCTCTTTCAAGGAATGCAGTTTCCTAGAACCCGCATCAATGTTCTCGAAAATCGACCTCACCCACTCTTGCATTCCATACTTTCCTTACACAGCCCTATCTTTACAACCCCCTTCAATAGTTGCAACAGTTGCTACAGTTCACAACAGAATTATCAACAGTTGCTTCAAAAATGCAATAGGTATTAAGTTGTCAAGTGACACACCGGTAAATTGAGTACATCATACAATACTCAATTACTTAAATGCATTATGTCATAATCATCACTGTTCCTTTGAATTAATAAATCAATACTATCTACATGACAAAGAGTTCTATGCTTGGTTGCTGAAGGCATGGGAGAGAGAATCTTCTGCTTTTATGATCTATCCTGAGTAGATTGTCACAGTGATCATTCATGGTATGTGTAGCGTCACGCTGGCCGTGGGTGGGAGGAGGTGCGGAAGTATCGCATACCTGCGGGCTGAATAGCCTCAGCGCCACGGCGTTGGGATATATTTAGACCAAGTGGACGCCAGCTTGACCTGGAAGGTCATGTGGTAGACGCGAGCCTCCCTTCTACACCAAGGACGGTCACGTGACGGCTACACTCTAGGTATAAAATCGAGCCGACGAGCTCACACGGGGGTTTTGTTTTGGAAACCGCGCGATGCTCAAAACTTTACGCCCAGGCTGGAACGTGTCGTGCCTCTTCCACGGGTGACGAGATCACGGTAGTGGCGCGGGAGAAGCGTCAGTGGAGCGGGGCCTCCCTAGCTATGTGGGTATCCACAGGGAAATACTCAAAAGTGTGTAGTTTCGGAACAGAATCTAGTTATTGTACATACGTGTAAATAAACTTGTATATACTTGTAAATGTCTGTGTGTTTTTCTCGATGACGCCACAGTATGAATGGTTATTACAAGTGTGCTATCATGATAGGTAATATATTAGGCAGGATAATGTTTCAGATGGTGCTACAATCACATGCCAAAATCACATAGACCATACGAGGGACTCCGACACTCAGCCATCGGGTTTGAGTTTTTAGACATTACTTAATGTCACTGCGCCTCGGAGGTAGGCACATTGTGTATAATGCTAAACAAGATAAACGACAGCAAATAAAAGCCCTGGTTTAATCAGATTCACGTAATTACTTTCCTTCAAATCAACAGAATTAATCATGTACATGTAGCCAGGCGAACAAAGAGACAGACGATTTGAGAAAAAACAATTTTTGGCGGCATGCTGCACGCCCCAAAATAACGTCGAAAAATTGACAATTTTTCCTTCAGCATTTCGTTACCTTTTCTTACTGCCTATTAAATACGATAAATTAACAAGGAGGCAGTCATTTTCTTACAACGATCAGCTAGGATTCCACACAAGGATCAGCGAGTATGATTTCAAGGCAATAATTCTTGGATTGATTGATTGCTTTTTTCGTGTTTCCGGGCGCGTGAACTGCTTTGGTCATTATCCCCGTAAGTGTTGTGCATGCTTTTTCTCGGGAGATGGTGGTGATCTTCCCCCGCTGGATGGCGAGATCCGGCGCCGACTTACCGTCGGCTAGTGGGGTTTCCCCCTAATTAGGACTCTACCACCAGCGGGACACCGCCCCCACCCAGGACAAGCTCTAAGCTCCCGACCGGTCTCCCGGAATATGTGGTTGTGTAGGGCATGTTAGTGTAAGTGTGTGTGTAAGGGGAGAGAATAGGACAAGGAAGAGGAAGGAAAGATCGCGCGCGGTCCATGGCCTGTTTGATAGGATATTGCTCCGGCATTCGCCTAGTGTTGGGCGGAGAAACCACGGAAAACTACCGATCAGAGCAATCGGCCGCTAGAATTCTTCTCCAGACAGCGACTAAATTCGACTTAGCTGAAAAGCTAGTGTCAAAAATTCCTGCCGGTGTCAGGACTCGAGCCTAGGACCCCCTGGTCAGAGGGACTGCAGTGACATCAGTTGAGGCACTGAGCTACCGCTCCCGGTAATAGTTCTTGGAAGATGGCGGAGTCTGTTGCGGTCTGCGCCGCTTTCCGGGCGGAGCGGATCAGCGCGGCGGAGCGGAGCGGAGTGCGCGGCCTCGGCCTCCGCCGTCGGCGTCGGCGCGCGCTGGAGCGCCGGCTCACTCCGGAGCCTTTGTCCCACAGTCTGCACAATATTGGGCTACCGCCGCGCACAATCGGTTTGTTCAGGCCAGGGGTTCTTGACCCCGCGCCACTGAGCAGCGGGCGGAGGCCGCGGCGGAGGCGGCGTGCGAGGTTCCATGTAGCGGCAAAGGGAAGCCATCAGCAGCCCTCACCAGGAAAGCCAACGGGACTTCCTTTCAGTACAGATTTCTGAACCGACTCCTGGGATATTATTCAGTGTCGACAATAGTAGCAATTTTCGTTGCTTGCTTGCTCGTGGTGTGGGAATGAACTCAGTCTGAAATTTTAAAGAATAAATATAACAGTTTGACGTAATGGGTTTTTATTTGTCACGTGAACACACTGGTGAAAATAAAGGTCTTGAAGACGTAAGTTCCGTCTTCCTACTTTTCTCAGTATTGAACGTAACCCTGCTCACCATTATAATCGGAATTGGTGAAGGCTCATAATTGTGCCCCTTAAGTGACACCTGCGACACTGTTGATTTCGTGAAAAAAATGTTTTTTAGTGGCCAAAAGGCAAATAATTTTTTTTTCGCAAAAATGAGCTATTACTACTACACATCCATGTTTAGGAAAATGATAATTACAGCGGATGTTTAATATGTGTTTATTATACGTGGGGAGACATTTGGCCACTTGAGCTTTTGACAGACATATATAGAAAATTATTTAAAGGTA
Organism: Teleogryllus oceanicus; assembly: GCA_964035755.1. Classification (NCBI taxonomy): domain Eukaryota; kingdom Metazoa; phylum Arthropoda; class Insecta; order Orthoptera; family Gryllidae; genus Teleogryllus; species Teleogryllus oceanicus. The sequence continues at coordinate 114,622,217 of CAXIVR010000001.1, read as the reverse complement.
AACATTGCTATAGAAAAAGCAGCTGGAAATTTTTATTCTTCTCTATATAATGTTGTGCAACGTTTCGAGGAAGCGTTTTTCTCATTTTTCTACAAAGAAAAATAAATAGCAATTTTAGCAAGGACACTGAACTATATAAAATGTTCGTGACATTGAAAAAAAAAAAAATATAAAATTGTAGTAGAGTTCGATATCAAAAATGTGTGAAAACTCACAATATTAAAACAAACATAATAAATTGAAAAAACAGCCATCACTGGAAAAGCGCCTGTGCTATGGCGATCGTATATAGCTGATCAATTAGTCGCCTTCGAATGGAAGTTACCGTTACGAGGTAGAAGAATGGAAAGGAAATAAAGGAGGTGGGGATTGGGGAGAGGGCTTTAAAATGCCGTTAAGTGAAAGAGGACAACATTCATGTCATAAGTATTATACGATATACAATTACAATGCAAACTGCATTATTTTAATATATGTGCACAAATGAAAAATTGGTCATTTTTAATAATCATTATTTTATTCTTTTTTCCTGTTTTGACCTTTTAGGCTTACTTACTATATCTTTAAACGCATTTTAAAATATTTGTTCTCCTTATCTTCGTCAAAAATAAAAGTTTAATCATTTGCAGTTTTTGGACTACCAATAGTCGTCTAGACGTAACGAAGTACAATTTTTTTGTGTAGATTCAGCATGTTATTTTGTTGTGCATGACATGATCTACGTTTTAGGAACTCAAAACTTCGTTTTTTCGCACTTCTCACAATTAAAAAGTATCTAGTGGCGGGACTTGTCTGGCCGGTGGGGTCAGATTCCGGACGCAATCCAAACATCTTGTGTGTTTCGGGGTAAGTCGACAACGTTGACTTCCGATATTGATATTCTACTCCATTAGATTGTTTTTCAGGAAGGTAAGGTAAGGTAAGGTAAGGTAAGGTAAGGTAAGGTAAGGTAAGGTAAGGTAAGGTAAGGGACGATCTGTTAATTCAAAGAAATAAACATCAGGTCACTTTAGAAGTTCGAAGCCGTCACATTAGAAGAAAAGAAACTGAAATGGAACGAACAGCCAATAATGCCATATCAGTGGCCACGGTTTATTGTTACTTGGTTCCAAGAATCCCGCCTCCCCGCCCTGGGATTCCCCCGAGAATGAGGGCGAGACACAGCACATGTCGCGGTAATGCTGTCTACGTCATCGATTTTCATTTTGACATCTGAAAATTCGGTTTACTTTATATTCACATTTTTCCTGAAACTGGTCTCTTAAAAGAAGTAAGTTAAGAACATTTTTATTAAGAGGTTGGTCGGGGGTCGGGGATACAGGTGGTATATTAAAAGGGGTATAATTTTCAAGCAATTTGAGAGTTTCAGAGTTCGTTCAAAGGTAAACAGGTTGTTGAGCGAGGTGGTCGTTTTATATGGATTGTCTTTCTGAGAGGTTTCACTGTATAAATGATCAAAAATTGTAGATTGGATTGAAATGTGATGAATTGTGAAAACTGAAAAAATATTCTTATAAATATCGTCCCCTACTAAAAAATAGAGGAAACAACCAATTAAAATATCGCATTGTGAGTTTCGTAAATAAACAGCATCACCAGCAACTGACATTCATTGCTCACTCTTCAGCAACCGACCATAACAATATTTCATAAACATGCTAGACCTTTAAAGAAATATCGTATGAGTTTTTGGTCTCTCGGTTTTCTCTGTTTCTAGAACATTTTAATAGACTGTTGTTTCCAATTTATATGCGTACTGTCAACGATGATAAAAATATAACAAATACTAATACTAAAACTTCAAAAACAAACAACAAAATAACATACTCATATCACTTATATAAAGGAATGTAACGAAGGTGATACTCTGCGTAGCGTCTGCGCGCGCGCGCGTGTGTGTGTGTGTTCGTTTAATTTCAAAATGGGGTCCTGGGACGCGTATTACGAGAGTAAACGATCATTCAAGAAAACAAAATTTAGAACAGCAAAAAGTCAAGGTCTTTCCCGCTTCCACGGGTCCCGCCGCTCTCATACGGTGCCAGCCCTGATCTCTCGGGGGTCCCAGCTGCGTTTGTAGACAATCGCGCAGAGGGCGGCGAGCGCGGCGGGCGAGGCGGGGGCCGCGGCGGCAGCCGGCGCCGCCCTCAAGGGCCTTTTGCGGGGGCGGTGAAGGGCCTCGCGGGCGCGTGGGCCGCCCGGCCGTCGCGGCGCGTCGTCTGCGCGCGCTGCTCCGTGCGTGGATTGCGTGCCGCACTGCGTCGCCGCCGCCGCCTCCTGCGCCCGCAGCCGTTGCCGGGCGTCGTTGAGGAAACCGCTGTCGCAGCTACTTGTGGCCCCTCACGACTGCACCTGCGACAGCCGAACAACTTTTCCTACTCCCAGGCCATTGCTGCTGTTTGTCTATCTAGCCGTGTTCCACCAAATGTGCTGCGCCGTGGAACACTTGCCGCTTTAGACAGTAGTAACAGTAAGAAAGCCTTACATGAAGGAAAATTGTTTAATTGAGACCTCCAGGATTACAGATTTATGAATACATGACATAATTTAATTTTCTCTAAAATAAATAAGCATATATATTTCAAGTTCATTCGAAACCTACAACAATTAGAATGTACAAATGAGATTGACATTTTTAATTTTGGTTTAAGGAAAACCAAAAACACTTACGAAATATTTGCAAATGCTAATATTTCACAGGGTGCAGTTTGCAAAATTATTGTTTAGCTTGTTTGCGAAAGTAAATAAAATCACACAAATAGTGACAGCGGGTTGGCAAAGTTTTTATTTTGCTGCTTCAACGGATACTGCCGATTTCTCGTCAGAAAAACTCGTATTGTGGGGCCCTATTACCGAAAAAATGGATACATCTCGTTCCTACAATTAGTACTTGCTCTACAACCACTACCCAGCTGACTGGAATTTTTTTAGAGCATAAATGGTCCTTTACTTTCTTTGATGACTTGGTACAAAGTTTGTTTGGGTTTCACACTAAAGCTAGCAGCACCCACGATTTAAACTAATGGAGCTAAAACAGCACGTACTTTCCGCCCTTATTTCACGCAAATTACGCGAAGAGTACACAAATTTTCGAAAAATTGTGCATGTCCTTATTTCAAAATCTATCTTTCAGGACCAGATTGTATTAAGGTAAAAAAATCTCTCTTCATAATTGTGGTTGTAGGAAGACTCCGAAAAAAATTTGATCGTTTCCAATATTCGAAAAATCACAGTTTTCAACGACTTGAGACCTGCACCGCTCTTTTAAACGCCCTTCACACTATCCAACAACACAATTAAATGAAAATCATGGAGAAATGTTTTGGAAAATTTGAAAATGTTCCAGGAGCTTCATGTAAAGTACCCCAAAATTGAAATATCGCTTTCAAATTGAAGGGTCCGCGACATCAGTCAGATCGATTGGGGAGTATCAATTTTGGAGAAAATTGGCTGAACGATTTAGACGTTAGCGTTGTTCACAGACGGACAGAGATAGACAGACAGACAGACGGATAGAAGGACAGGGACGGACAAACGTTTAAGCGGTTATTCTATAAAACACTATCAAGGACCCAGAAAGCATAGATTCTGGCTACACCACGTGTTAGAGAATTTTTTTCTAAATTTAGCTACTGGATTTTTCCACATTTTCGTTACCAGGCCCCGCTAATAAGAGTTTTTCTGCCGAAAATTCGCAGTTTTTTCGCGTAGCATTGCATAACGTTCTCTCTACTCAATAGCCTAGTAGGCTACTCCATAGTAAAAATACCCTAGTTTGAGAATACATTTAATTCACTTAAAATTATAATATTTTGGAGTTTTTTTGTTTAGGTCTTGACTGATAAAGATTGATGATAATCTGGTGTCTATGTGCATTATGTTGCTATGGATTGTAACCATTTTTTGTCCAATTTTATGAATTACGAACTAAAACCATATCGCAAGTATTATGTATACATTTTGCAGTGAATGAAATCCAACGTTGAGAAGATGTGAATATATGACATACGACGTTCGACATGTATTTGTCCGTGGGTTCATTTCAGTGTGAAGAGCAGAACCACTAAACGTGCAAAAATCGGGAAAAAAGAACTTCAGAAACATGCAAACGTTTTGGAAGTATGTAATTCTCTGTTATTTTCAAAAGGAATGAATACATTTGTTCACTGTGAAAAATAACTCACAGAACAAGTAAGTGAACGGTGTTAACGGAGTCGTTGCGCGACTTTAAAATGTCGCTGTTCTCATATTGAATCAAAAGATATTCAAATTGTACTCATCTGATGAACAACCCGGCCCGTTATGTTTCCGAAGCTGTCACAGATTACACAATACTTGTCGGTTATTGCTTATTTCTTGAAGTGAATCTGTAAGGCCGTTCCGCACCACAAATTGAAGAAAAAATGTACTTCAAATCGCTTTTCAGGTTTTGGTTGTTTCGACAATATTACTTATTCCACTTCTTGGGAACTTCGACTGCAAATAACACTTTATTGCAAATATAAGGTCACAAAAGAAATCATGTAAAAAATGCATAAGCGATTTTCTGTCTTGTGAGTGTTGCACGTCACACAAAAAAAAAAATTTCTTTAACTGTATTGCGCGTAGGAAGAAGTGATTTAATACGTAGAGGGGCAATTTTTCGGTAGCTGGGAGTCACAAAACATGTTTCCTATTGAAAAAAATATAAAACTTTTTCCAGCAGCATAACTTTCGCTATATCATTAATAGTATATGACGAAATAAAAAAAATGAAATGTTCAATTCACACAGATCATGATGTTTTTAGAAAAAAAGTTGTCTTTAAATTAACTTATTTCTTATTTTGTGTTTGACATATAACTTTCCTTTAAATTTGAAACCTTTCCGAATTCACTGCATTAGACATTATCCTGAATTCCCTATGACAGCTGTCAAATCTTGGCAAAAACTACATGTCACGAATAACATGTTTAAACTTTGAATATCACATTAATGCGATTTACGCTGTCACGTCATAGTAATTTTGGTGTAATAATGATATTACATGAAATAATTCTTAATTTTGTGTTCACGCACTATAAATAATAATTTTTCTCACATTATACCAATTCGTGTTCTGTAGACAAAATTTGAAAAATAATAGACACATTCACATTCAACTTTATATAAATAAATATTAATAATTACTTTTTATTCCTTCTAGGACCACTGAAGACCTGAAGATATGGTTTGATGTCAAATTATATGGAAATTATTCCTATTACAATGTCATCAAATATCGTCCACGTCAACTGTCGTGAAGTGACACACTGAGCATGGAAATTCAGATGATACACTCTGGAAGATATGTAAAGAATCCCCCTATCAAATATTAGTATTTATCATTTATAGTCATACATGTTTCAGAGTTTTTGATTTTTGCTGAGTTCCTGTGTATCTAACGAAAACATAGACACATCGACATCACATATGGTCGGAGGCTGTATACTTTGTTTCAATTTCTGCGCGCTTTGGAAATTAGTAATATAGACTAGTGGCCTACATAAGCAAAAATGCTGCTGAACTAAACCCCCCAGAAACATTGTTTCCCCAAAAGCAGGACGCCCGTTGCTCAACAACAAATAAAATACTCTCGTACAACACTACAAAAAAATAAATATTTTAACAAAAATAGTAATACAGAATATTGCAATCCTATAGATTTATACAGTACAACAGTTTTTACATACCAAGATTATAAAAGAAATTACTCATCCAAAACGCAGTACATAAGTAACTCATATTTAATGGCGGGCGGCTTGTTCCATGGAGACTTCCTGTCGCATGAGGTCAGCTGTGTAGTAAGTAGTGACACAATGGATGTGGTAAATAGTAGAATTCCGTTGGTACACGAAGTATGAAAATAGGCGGAATAACACAATCGAATCTTTGCACTTTTTAGTCATAGAAACTATTTGATAATTTTTGGATTTTTTCCTGTTCCTGGATATCTAATTAAACCGCACACACCTCTCACATGCCTGAAGGTTGTATAGTTTTCTTTCACTTTCTGCATGCACTGGAAATTGGTAATATAGAAAGATGTGTTAGGATTTTCACCAATTTCCTAGATATCTAGCGAAACAATAGACACCTCTCCAAGACCGGGGGCTGTATATTTTCATTCAATTTCTCTACTTATTGGAAATGAGTAATATAGATATTTCAGTGAGCGTTAATATTTAATTTAGTTAAGTTGTTTTTGGCTCATTTATTTGAAGGTAAATTTCGTTACTTTGGCATATCATTTGATTCTGTGGATGTTTCATTGTTTTAATTCTAATACTTTGATTTGTTATAGCACTGATAAGATCTGTAATATACAGACGAAAGTGTGCTATTTTAACCATATTTTCTGTATTTACCATATTTAAACTTACTGAATCGTTAATAGAAACATCTGAAAATATAAACCTTTTTTTATATTAAAGTAATTTCAAAGCATAGGAAGCCAAACCAAAAACTATATTTTCAGTATTTCACAGTCTTTAGTAGTCATATTTCCTTGTTTTAAGTTTGTTTTACGTTCGAGTCAAATGCGTTCTTAAGTAGTAAAAAGGCAGTATTATCACGCTACAATAGGGAGTTGCAATTTTTCTTCAGTAAAACCCGTAGTGTGTGGCCCTGATATATAATTACTGGAGCAAAAATAGCATATATGATCCCGCGTTATTTGTAAAGGCTGGGCAAAATTATAATACAACCTGAAGCTGCAAACATGTTTGCAAACAATTTGTACAGGGACTCGAAATCAGGTTCTTAGATTCTGCATGCCAATCACGTAACCCTCACACAACCAGCCTCACAGCTTCTTTCAATTTTCCCAATGATTAAATCAAAGTAGGACATTTTCATTCGAATTTTTCAAAAACATTCACAGATTTTAATTTACATTATTTAATATCTGGTTTTAAAGAGTATATATCATTGAGGGAAAATCTCTATCATCAATGTCGTTGTGTTAGAAAGATAATATTTTGCAATTTTCGAAATGCAGATAATTCACCCAAATTGGGTGATTCGCCATTTTATAAACTTGCCGTAACCGCTCGCTAAGGCGATTATATCGGTCGCTGAAATTGTGAAATCGCGCCAGTACACACTGCAACGCTTCAGCATGAGACGGATGGGGACGAGGAACAGTTAACCCAAAATTCCACAAATAAAAGGAAATAGCCAATCGCAAATTTTCCAACCCTTTCATACTAATTGTGCTTGAACTAAAGAAAAATTCGACCTTTTTGTCACGACGTCAAAAGATCGGAAAAGATTAGCGTATACAGCGAGATGCGGATCGAAAAAAGGTAAGTGGAATTTCATAAATTTATTGATCTTTATGATAATTTAAAATTTTACAAAAGAAGAATGAAATTTGTAATTCAACTCAACAAAATACGCGTACACGGAACTAGCGATTATACGACATGGATAACTTTGTCTTATAAATAAACTCACGTAAATAGTGTTTTGTTTACAGTTTATTTCTTTGTTTGTAATATTTAATCTGGGTTTTTCGTTTCGCTCTTTCTCATTTTGATTCATTCTGCGTCTGGATGAGAAATGCACTAAATGAGAAAACATTACGTATATTGGACTTGGACTGCGGATGGAAGGAAGAGAGATTCATCAGGAGAGTGCATGTTTGTGCTTCCATCGTACATAAGCAGACACATTAGGACCTCGCCGGAACGCGGACTCTGAGAAGCCAGCACGACCGCCACGCCGTAAAGAAACAACGGACAACGTGGAACAGCGTGGAGAGTTATCGCACAGCCCACAAATTGCCTAGATTTGCCCCAATATTTTGCGAGCTGTAAGCGCAGATAGAAATTATATATTTGGAGGTAGGAACATAGAGCCCTCAATTCTAAAGTTTGTATAACTGCACACGGCCAAGGTCATTTTTAACTGAGAGTATTTCAAAGGGAACTCAGACGCTGTTAGCTATGGCCAGATGTTACGGAAGTCTGTAGAATAAATATATATTTCTAAAAGTGAGGCTTGAGAAACATAAGAATTGTATTGAACAGTGAAAGACTTTTTTTTGTTTGTTAATAGACATTTTGATCTTTAATTTCTTTCACTACGTAAAAATTCAATTTTTGTTGTACTTAAAAAAAAATTGCAATTCAACGACTTAAATCATTTATATACTATTAAGAAAAATTAGGATTCATATTTCTTGTGTGCATAAATTGGTAATCTACTATCATTCAAGATTTTATTCTGTGTTGTTATTTTTGCTTCTCGACCTCTTTGTTTTGATCCATCACAAAAAATATAAATTTTGTATTGTTTTTCCTTATATGTATTGTGTTTTTATTTCAGCATTTTTTGTACAATCATTGATAAAGTAAATTCTAAAGAGTATTATACGCAACATTTCTAGAATAATATATGCTGAATTTAGTAGTTTTCGCGTAAATTTGTCGAAAGTCAATGAAATTTATAATTTGTTTCTACTAAAGGGCTTCGATTTTTTTCTTCAAGAGATCAATGGGTTCTTAAAAAAATGGCGTGGTCTAATTTTCGTTGAACTCTCTAAACTATCGAAATTTGCAAAACTTACAAATAATGCGAGAAATGATGTGCTGTTGTAGCACCACTAGTTCCAAATTCTTCCTGGCTCTTATACAAGACGAGTGCTTTGTACAAGACGCTATTAATAATTGCTCCTGAGAGGCAATGACCCTAGAAAAATGTAGACGTTTTTGAGTTTTTAGAAAACTTAATATTTCTTTTATTCATATTGAAGTCAGTGATTACAAGTGTCTGGAGGAAAGAATCTGGCGTATGAAACTATTTTCCATAGAAAAGATGTGACATTTCTCGTAGCTAATTAAGATGGATTTCAAAAAAATCCCCTCAGGACTCGAAGCTTGGTGTCTCCAATGGCCCTGATATCACCAATGATGGGGAGTCGCTTTAGAAATTTTCGAATCATTATTAGCCTATATACTAATTAATATCGTCGTTTTCTTGATGAAATTTCTCATAAAGAGGATGACGACATTTTCCGATGTGAAAGGCCTGTCCTGCGAGAAGACGAAAAAAGTTTAAGGGGTTCTTCTCTGGGCTAGAGGCATTCAATAAAGGTCTTGCGGCGCAGCCAGCCTTCGCGGCAGCTGCGACCATCACCTTCTGTCTCGGGCTGCACGCCTGTGTTCCACTCCCTCGCCCTGTCTCCGGCTTTCGTCTCGCCTCGGGAGGCGCGCTGCTGAATTGACAGGATGTAACAACTAAACGAGTTTCCACTAATGATGGCCGCCGGACAAATCAAATGGGTGGAGGGAGGCAAGGAAGCGGAGAGAAGAGAAAGGGCGAAGACAAAGAGCGAGAAGGGCAGCGCAAGAGTTGGTGGACGCGAAGTGGGTAGAGACGGTAAAGGAAACTTCAACATCCTGTGCCAATGCACTACTCGGATTTCTCATTGATTCTCGCTGCAGAGGTTCCGAGGAATTCCTTAAGACGCAAGAACAAAAGCTGGATTAGACATAATTGCGAAGTTCTACTAGTCAGGGACAGATGCAATTATAAAAGCTTATTAGTGTTTGATTTTTTTTTCATTATACATAATTACACATGGTACGGGTCTGTAAAAACAAACTTCTGGTCTAACAAGTCACTGACAGTAACCATGATGTACGACTATTTTTCCAGATTTGCATTAATATACAGACAATGGGAAAATAATTTTGATGAGCTCTTCTTCCCACGAGACGAGGACGAACTTAATAGAAAGTTTATAAGAAATAGAAGTTTGCTTTTGGTAAACAGTTGAATGAGCAAAATTCCCGTAAAGAGATTCAAGAAGACTAAACATTATAAAGTATTTTAATAGCAATGCCTTATTTCATGATAAATTCTAATTTTATTCGTACTTGCTACAAGATAACAAAGCGACTTATTGCCCGATACCATTTCATCAGTGTTAATCGCTTTTGACCTCTGCATTTATCAATTCTCAGAATCGTATATTATTACATTCTCAGGCAGTGAATGCTCACCGGTTTTTTGTAATTTTGTTTAACTACGGATTATAGCTTATATTAGGCACCACTGTTCAGTAATTAGTGGAATTTCATAATTATACGTCGGATTTAATCAATGGCATAACGCGTAGAGCGCCTGTGCATACGGAATTCATGCGAAATGTTCTTTCCTGTCGCGAAGTGTTGGGGCAAATTGTGAGGAGATATTGGCAAATCCGACGACATTAAATCTCCATGGTTAACTTTATCCAATGCGACATATCATTTTCATATGGACCCATTCTTTATCCTAGTGTGTGTAGTTATACAACGTCTCATTCTTTTGTTCTGAATATCTAAAAAGATTTAAGCTTACTCGGTTAGACATAACGATGAACGCTATGACCACTAAGTGGCCATGTAATGGAACAGGAAATCCTATCTTGGCCATCTGCATATATTTAAATATCTATAACAGTGAATCAGAACTAATATCTGAATGGCTTTGATATCATTAAGGAGTGTATAAGTCAATTATTTATGTGCCCAACGTTGAAGCTCGGGTGTTTCTCGTTAACAATAAGCAACAGTCGGTAAACTTTAGGTCATGGCATCCAATTATGATACCAGGGTAGAATAACAATTGAAATGTTGAGAGACAAGGTTTCTTCTCCACCACAAGTTTATGTTCGTTGTTCACGTCGTTAGTTCTAACTAGCAATAAAAAGCCCCGCAACTCAGTACGATATTTATGCCAACTAAAGTAGTGTGCTACATCAGCAGATACTTTCTTACATTATTTCAAACATTTACAATTTTCGAAAATTCAGCGAAAATAAGACCTGTGCCATTTTAAGTTTTTGTTCTATTTGAGGAAAAACAATCCAAAAATTTGGAGCCATCTTTAAAAAATTTTGAAGATGTTAAGGCTTCACTTACCCCCCCCCCGCGCCAAATCAGTTTCAAACTCGGAGGATCTCGAGTTACACCGTATGAATGAGAGAATATCAATTTTGGAGGAAATCATCTGAACGGTAAAGTGGCAGCGTTCACAACATACATTCAGACAGACAGAATTTCGCCGTCAACCAATTTTCGGTACTAAGGAACCACAAAACGTCGATTGTGACTACACAACGTTTTGGAAAAAGTAATTTACTACGTATATGAAATAGATTTCTTCGCTTTACCGATACCTGAGCCCCACCATACGATTTTTTCTGCCGAAAAATCGCAGTTTTTGTCACAACGTTACAACACTTCCTTTATACTATGTAAGGAGTATGTGAGAATGTATAAAGTTGAGGATGCAAGAATATGTAGACCATACACATTGAGAATTTTTAGACAATTATAATTATTAAATGCATGCTGTAATGAATCCAACTTACTATTCCTATAATAAAAATTAAAATTAGACATATTAAGCACCTTCAATTCTAAAATTACTTTCAAAGAATTGTCCTCAAATTTAGTTCTACTCATACCGTTGTAATTAAACTCTATATTTTATGTCACTCAATCACTCAACCTGTAAGAAATAATCCACAATCACAATGTAAATTAGTATTCATGTGAAATAGAAAGGGTAAAGTTTAGGCAAATTTTTAAACTATATAATCATGTTTAGTTATAGATATAGATAGTACAAGGAAGAGGAAGGAAAGATCGCGCGCGTGGCCGGTTTTTTAGGGTACTACTTTGGTATGTGGCTGGTGTTAATCGGAGTAAACACGGAAAACTACCGAATAGAGCACTCGGCCGCTAGACGTCTCCTCCACACGGTTTCTGAATCCCACCTAGCTGTGTAACTAGTGTCGAAAGCAAATTGAAAAATAAGGATGGAGTCCTGAGAGCACTCCTAATTGCATCCCGTACATTCTCGATTGACGATATAATTGGTGATGTAGCTGATCATAACGGAGTATTCACAGCTGCAAGGTAAGAACTAGAGCGGTATGATTTTAGGATGAGCATTGTCCAGTTGAAGTAAAGCCTTTGCACTTTCCCAAACTACCGATTTACTCGTTACAGAACGTCATTAACTATAGAACTATCAGAATCTCAATAATGAAAACCAGCGATAATTAGGAACGATAGGAAATTGAGCCCCACACCAAGAAATAACGCTGTGGGGACTTTTGATGTATGACAAAAAAAACACGATTATATTGACTCTGTCTCTTCTCTCTCAATGTTGGTCGTCTTCACCAAGATTAAAGTAGGTCTCGTCACTTAAGATGAACCGCTGTCGTTCAAAATGAATCTTTGACAATGGTTTATGACACGACTGTAGTCTGTGATGGCGCCGTTGGGTTAAGAGCATTCGTTTTAAAGTTGCAGTTAGCCTTGCGTCGAGCAGCCATTTGATAACTGGTACTCTCAGGACGCTGCATCTAACTGGGTCAGGATCCCACAAGATGCAAATGGCAGTGTAAATCGAGTATTACTGTGGGCTGTATCATTGCAATCGTAGCAGTTGGATATGTTAGTGCTTCTCGGACAATCAATCTGTTCTCGATTCTAGCAGTTCGGGGCGGTCATAAAGACCTCACTTATCGTGTAAGCATGCCTTCCTCTTTCTACTACCGATGGATGTTGATTAAAACGTCTACAGTACCTGTAAATCAGCACCACACGTGGATTACGGCAGAATGACCATCAACTCTCCTATTGTCTTTAAAAAGCGTCCCTGTTGAACACACTGAACAGATCAAATTGATGTCTAAATCTCATCTGATGCATTTTTAGCCATGCTATCAACTGAATAACAGGCATAATAACAACTCACGCTCATTGTAACGTTCTTGAGTTATACGAGTAGTCCAGAAAAACTCGTGACCCGAACGCCATGTCCCCCGAACGTTAGCGTGCAAATTCCCTTATCTGCATGGTTTATGTGGACTGTGGAAATTACCCGCCATATTTAACTCACTTTGATAGGTTCTTAGACAATTTAACTATATTATTGTCTAGTAAAAATGTTACAATTTCTCTTCTTTTAACTTTTTCGTATCTACTACGTACTAAGAGATGTAGTGCTCTGCATAGTAAGCGTTATGTAATGCTGCAGGAATGCTGATATTTCGACATGTTTTATGGCTCCCTGATACCGAATAGCGAAATTTTTCACAAAACATCTGTCTGTCAGTTCGCATGTTTACAGTACTCGCGTCCAAATTTTTACGTAGGATTTTTACAAAATGGATATTCCACTACCAATCTCATTGATATCAAGGCACACGAATTTGAAATAAATATTTTATATTTTGGGGGTATTTTCATAAATCCCCTACACGCAAACTTCGCTCTACAAAGACTCAATATATGTTCTATAAATTTTAAGCTCAAATAGAACAAAGTGCGATTGTAAAAATCGCGCAGGCACGATTTTCATTAACGCCTCTTAAGTTTTGAAATTTGCAAGAAACTGTAAAATTTTAAAAAAGTTCGATCTGGGGCGCACTACTACTTTCTTAATGCAGTATGTCAATATAAACCTTTAAATCATTTCCTGTATATATTTTAAAAATATTAGTAGTTTTCACGAAACTTTGAATTGTTTTAGAAACACTGCAACATTAAGAATTCATTATACTATCAGAACGGGAAGGATTTTTATACCCGTTGCATATCATCGTGTTTAGCTTCTTATATTCTCATCCGTAGCGTTAGGGTTCGATTGATTGATTGATTAGTTTTCCCGGCGCGTCAACTGCTAAGGTAATTAGGCCCGTAAAAATATAGATACTTTTTACAGCGGGAGGTGGCGTTGATCTTACCCCGCTGGATGAAGAGATCTGGTGCGGACCTAAGTCGCCTTGAGGGAGTTTCCCAACCAGGTACCTCCCATCAGCGTGGCACCGCTCCAGCCGCGACAAACTAACACTAAGCTCCCGACTGGTCTCCCTATAAGAGTGGTAGCTTGTGTGTGTAAGGGGTGAGGATAGGATAAGGAAGAGGAAGGAAAGGTCGCGCCCTGTCTGGAACTCATTTGTTAAGGTACTGCTTTGGCATTCGCCTGGTGTTGATCGGTGAAACAACGAAAAACTACTGATCAGAGCAGCCGGCCGCTACAATTCTCCTTCAAACAGCGACCGAATTCGACCTGGCTGTCTAACTAGAGTCGAAAATACTGCCACCGTCGGAACACGAACCCTACGACCACCCGGTTGGAGGCACTACAATCAAATCAGTTGATGCTCTGAGCGACCTTTGCTGGTGTTAGGGTTCGAATCCTACCCTGAGTTATTTTTATTTATGATTTTGTTTCAAAGAATCTTTTCTTCTAAAGAATATTGTTCAACGTCAGAGAGCCATTTTCATTTAAACTTTTGAATTACCAAAAAATTAGAAACGCATATTTTTGTCGAAAACTTTGCAAATAGTTTGATTAGGAATTCTGCGATGTGTTCATAGAACGTGATGAATAAAGTGCTAGGATAGATATTGCGACATTTTACGAGTAAATTTGACAAATAATATGAGAAAATGTGTGCTGCCAGCACTACTAGTTTTCATTTACATTCAATATACTTTATTATATTTATCCATATAAAATTGAAATACCACCAACAAAATCCGAATTCCATTCAAAATTTCGCTTTTCTTCAAATAAAGGGGTAATATTCTTCATCCACGGGACATGTTTGCTATGATTGACATTAACTTTTGGCATACACGTTTGAAGATGCGGAGGAGTAGCATTCCAAAAGTTTCCTTACCATCCACTTTATCAATAAAGCGGCGCCTTTTGAATTTACTCTCCTTCGCAGGATTTCCGAAGGCTTCTTCGCTGGAAAGGGCCATCGAATTTGGGTGACAAATCCTAAGATACGCCCGACCCGCGAGCTAAAATGGCGGGTGCTCTTTTTCAAGGGAGCTATTCAGGCATTGTGTGTGGGAAATCATGAAATATCGCTATTGAGATTATGAAGACTGGGATCATACTCCTAGTGGGATACTGCAAAGTTCTTATAACAATCGCACAGAATGGAAACTTTTCATGCAGCATATTTCCAAACAATACGACCATGTGGCAACACGTTAGATGTACAGATCACAACTAGTTATAAGCCAATGAAGGCTTGGGAGCAAAATTTGAAGAAAAAAAATTCTACAATGTATAATTGTATTTTGATTTTTATTGATTCTCACATCGGGGTTTTAACCTTGAAGAAGGCAAAGATAGTAAATGTGTGATCAAGGGCATTTTCTACAATCTTAGAATCTTATTAGTTCACAATTTGCTTCTATTTTGAGTAGAAAATTATTATAAGATATAGTAGAGATTTGATCTCGGAGATATAAAAGTCTAAAAAAATGTCGAAGAATTGGTGTTTGTTTAGAGGTACAAGAATGTTTTCTAAAATCGGTGTAGATGGTGCTTCGGTGTATACGGTGTTCCGCTGTATACGGTGTATGGGTGAGTTCCGAAAATGCAGGGCAGGAGTTCACAAGAAAGATGAAGGTGTTGTGATTACAATAATTAGGAAACTGATCAAATTGCATTTCCGATACGATGAAAGAAATTTAAAAGTGGTTATAAAGAAGGTTTTAGAACATTGTATTTACTTAATACCCTATATTTCTGTGCATGGTTTTATTATTTTATTATTATATCACAGTTTATTGGTTTTTACCGACTTAATAAATTTTGTTAACACAGACTGTAAAAAATAATTATAAATGTCGGGAATTAAGTTCATTGTTTATGGATATTTCTGGAAATCGTGTTCATGGTTTGGCTGAGACGTATGAAACTCGTATAATTGCTGTTTCACAAATTTGATATTCGGATAAATAGACCTATAAGTAAATATTTGAGAATATTTACAATGAAAATTATAATTGATTAGTGTGTTGGCTATTTTAAACTTCTATTATTACTGCGTTACATTAATTTTTGTAACTTCGTCCTCTGATTTTTAATACACGATATCATCATATCGCCTATTGCATCTAATCGCCAAGGAAGACAAATGTGCTTGACATCATGGCTCGTAAAACGGCAAAGAAGTTATTTCCCTTTATTATGTGTTGTGAAGTTTTTATTTTATTGTACAAGTCTGTTGCATCTTACAATTTTATTGACACGTAATTTTATTGTGCTCATAAAACTTACATTGACAATCAATCGTACATTACAAACTTTTTACTAATATAAATACAAATTTCTAACATTAATCCTTGTTCTATTCGTCTTCTTTCCTATGATGGCTTCAAGTTTCGAATCGCAATTGTCTGCACCCACCATGCTGCCACATTCATCTACTTCGATATTTCATATTTTAATTTATGTGCCTCCGTTATTTACAATTTTCAAAATACTCCTTTCATTTCCTCATTCATATATCATTTTTATAATAAGTCAGTAAGCTAGTGGCCCCATCTTCATTACCTGTATATCATCAATGTATTTTTCTTCTCTGATTCTTAACTTGTTTATTTATATCCATTGCTGACTTCTCTCTCAATAAATATTCTGCTTTTTATATCATAGTAATGAGCTTCTCCTTCTATTCTTTGTTCATCTTTCACGAATCTGCCCATACTTTGCGCTCAAGATGCAATTTCATTCCTACATAACCCGCATTCTGTCTTTCTTCCAATATCTAATTCCCATCAATACATTATTCAACTCAATATTTTCTTTACATATTTTTGTTCTATATCTTTTCTCTTCTTTACAAATCTTCTTAAAAATTTTGATAACCATTACATTAGATATTTGTGGATCTCACCTAAATTTCGCAATTTTTCGAAAATTCTCATGTCTTGTTCTGTCTGTCCTGAATCTCTCTTCAATCTTTTAATCTTTCCACTTCATTTCCTACATTTCCGCTTTTTTTTCGTTGCATCGCTTTTTCCCTTCTGATTGCTTTTTCCACTCTCTTTCTTCTCCTTTCTCGCTTCGTATTTCCCCCCTTTCAAATTTCTCTTCATACTTCTGGCCTTCTTCCGGAATTTATTTTCCATAACCGTTCCTTTTTAGTTTTTACTTTATCTATAGTACCTGTCTCCTTCCTTCTAGTAAGCATTCTACCGTATCACTTGCAAAGATCCTACAAGACGCGCTTAATGCAGCTAGAGTTCTCTGAGGGAAGGAGCAATCACATAGTAGTGTAATTGTTGTTTGGCTTGGTGAGGACGTTGTTCCTTTCGGACAGAAGAAAGGCGGTTGTCCGATTGATTGATCGATGGCTTGATTGATCGATCGATTGATTATTCCGTGTTTCCAGGCGCATTAACTGCCATGGATATTATTCCCGCAAGTGTAGCGCATGTTTTTTTAAAATTAGGAAACCTCACAATGTTCTTCTGCAGCTCGATGGTCGGATATGGCGCTGACCTACAATTGATCAGAGCAGCCGGACACTAGAATTCTCCTCCAGTCAACGGCTGAATTCGACCTAGCTATGTAGTTAGTGTCTTAAATCCTGTCACCGTCGGCATTCCAACTTTAGGGCCTTCTGGTCAGAGGCACTGAAGAGATCAGTTGATGCCCTGAGCCACATAAGACAGTCGGTTGTCCAACAAGTCAAAGGTTGTGGCCTGAAATACCTACAAGAGGGGACATGCGCCCGTTTCCTTCGCTGTGGGAGGTTCAAGGCTTCTTGGTGCGTAGGTGTGAGACCGCGCGAACGGGAGGGCGCGAGGCCGCAACGGCGCGCGAGCGCGAGAACGCGAGGGCACGAGGACGCGAGGGCGTGAGTGCACGAGGACGCGTGGGGGCGCGGCGGACGGCGCGAGGGCACGAGGACGCGAGGACGGGAGGGCACGAGGACGCGAGGACGGGAGGGCACGAGGACGCGAGGGGGCGACGGCGAGACGGCGCGAGGGCACGAGGACGCGAGGACGGGAGGGCACGAGGACGCGAGGGAGCGACGGCGAGGCGGCGCGAGGGCACGAGGACGCGACGGCGCGAGGTGGCGAGGACACGAGGCGCGAGGGGGCGAGAGCTCTGGGATCGCATATACACACAGTCGTTTGGTCATCATTTAATTGCGGGTAGCGGGCGCTGACACGACCCAGCGCCTGCTGACTCAGCCCGCGGAGGAAGCGATGATTAGTGCCGCGCGCTGCGCCCTCGCCCGTCGCCCGTCGCCCATCGCCCCACGACGCGGCCGACGCCACCCGCGCCCCGCTCAAGCGCCCTTTCGACCTCCGCCGCCCTCCCCTCGGATCTCAGGACCACTGGCGGAGAAAGTGAGCGGTGGCGGGCACAGGAGGTAAGAGCGCGCAATAGTCGAAACAAGCTAAGAAACATTTTTAAACAAGAAGTGCAAAGCCTTCAAATTAAACTTCAGAATTCGAATTTCATTTCATTATGTTGCCCTTCTTCCGGAAATATCTTTGATTGTACCTTCGTGAGTGTCTTCAAAGAAAGACTATTGATATAAAGACGTAGAAACAATCTCAACAATGTATCAAGAACTACAACTACGTAATTCATTTCCTGGAGTTGGAAATGAAAGTATAAAATTTGCACATGGATGGGAAATAACAGCCACGTAAAAAGGATTTCAATATCTCAAACACGTGACTTTGTCAAAATGGAAGAATTAAAGATGGGGAAGAGAGATTCCAAGTTGATTGACATTTTTATTTTACATTTATATTACATGTTATTACGTTATTAAACTTAGTAATAATACATACATTATATATTTTATAAAACATGTTCCTTTTCCAATGTAAAAAAATATTTCAGTAATTCAGCCAAGTATTAGTTTTGTGTCCTAATGATAATATTCGTTATGACGTAGAGGATTTCGCGAAGGGCCATTCAGAACAAGTGACACGGAATGCTCAGTGCAGGTGTCTTCCTGTATGATAACGCCCGCCATGAAACTGCTTCGTTCACGACCGATCTTCTGCAGAAGTTCCGCTGAGAGGTGTTTCACCGTCCACACTATAGTCCATATCTCGCCCCAAGCGATTTCCATCTTTTCTTCCATCTCAAGAAATAACTCCCTGGTTAGCAATATTGAACCCTGGTGACGCCGAGTTGCAGGTGACTGTCAAACACAGGTACCTATCCAAGGCGGGAGATTTCTTCGTCACAGGGATGCAAATAATAAAGTACGGGTAAATAAATGTAGACTACATGCTATTTGATCAAATATTTAATTCTATCCTGCGTTCATATCATTCCGTACTTGTTTATTTATAAACAATCTAGAATTGTACGTCTTTTATAAAAAACAATTAAAATCAAAACATTTTTACAATTACACTATAAACAAGAGCAAACAAAAATAGAAACAATATTTTATAAACAGTATATTTTAAACAATGCATCTTAAACAATACTATTAAAAATAAGATATTCAAGATTAATTTCAAACATTTAGATTTAACTTAATAAAACAGTCTCAACTGGATCTCTCCGATGCGCGGTGGTGCAATCAATCAAAGCTCCACCATATCTCAACACACCTTCGGCAGGGCCCCGCCACCCCGTACCGGCCGGCGGCCGCAGCCCCTGACCGAGAGGGATAAAAGGCAATGCCTTACGACTTGACGTATGACTGACAATGTTCAAGGAGCGTTATTCCACGTTCAACGCCAAAAAGTCTTGGCACGTTTTTTTACGGATATAATAAATTGAACCCCGAGAAAAGCGCCACTTGGGTGGCAGGGAAGTGCGGGAATTCAAATCTGGCCCTTCCCTTACAGAAATAATACGAGATGCATACTGAAAATTTGCGCTTCTGATTTATTTAGACCAGAGACTGTTTTTTGAAAATAATTTTTTAAAGGGGGTTTAAAGAATGCTGTATTTAAGTAATGAAATCTATTCCTGGAGTAAATTTCTAGAACACCAAAACAGTCTTCTAGCCATCCTGTATCTTACTTTGCCCCGGCATTGGTTTAGGAATCAAAATAATTACTCGGCTGAATAACTGAAATTTTTCTTTAAATTGGAAAATCAAAATGTTCAATAAAAACAATAATCTTTGTCAAACAGTTTCTAGTTTCATCTTTCTTTTCCTAAAGTTCTTGGTTTGGCCTATTTACTTCTTAATATAACTTAAAATGGTCACTACACTTTATTTATGACTTCCATATTTTTTTAAAAATCTTGTTTACTGCAGCAATACTCATGGTTCTACTCAGATTACACTTGTCCACGAACTATCAGTTTTTTATGTTAGTACTTCTAAAATGTTTCAAAATCATTGTTACTTAGCCGTAACACGCATTTCATTATTCAATAGTTCTATTATCAACTACTCCATTACAATTTCTGCATTGCATTTACATCAAGACTTATTTATTCATTGAAACTTTGGCAATTTTGAAATATTTTTATTGCTCATTTTGTACTACTTTATGTTATATGGGAGACGATGAATTCATTTTACAAAAATGCATAAAATTGTTCTTATTACAAAATATACCTAAGAATACGAGCAGGGTTTGTACGATGGTGTATAGTTAGGACGTGAAGAACAATGACTGTATTTGGAAGAAAGGTGGAAACTCTCTCTTCGGGTTGCTTTTAACCGCTTCAAATAAAATTCTTCATTTGAAATTGTAAACCTGAATGCTTAAAAGAAAGGCTTATAATAAAAATAAATTGTTAATCACGATCACAAGCATTTACGAGTCACGCCAACAAATCATGAAACGTAATTCCATGAAGCGTGAAACGTAATTTTCCACTTATTGGCCTTTTTACCACTAATATTGCGGAACATAAATGCACTATTATAACTGCATTTAGTTAGAAGTAAATAAATTACTATGTCAATGATGCACATTGGATGGTTGTAATGTAGTAACTCACTTGAAGTGAAATTTAAGGACGTTGTGTTCATAAAAGCATGGTCATGCATACATTTGTCAACATGCAGCGGGCAATTTATCTCTTCAAAATTCCTCACAATGAATTAAAATTAATGTCACACCGTATACAAAAACTCGGGACGATTTCACAAATCACACTCGCGGAAAACTGCACTATACCAGCTGAAAGATTTTGCCGCCCAAATGGCCCAGATCTCTTCAATTAGGGAGTGGAACAGTGGGATTCGTGAAACATTTAGCGCCTTCTTAAGACTTTTGCGAATCTTTAAACTACAGGAAAAGAGGCATCATTTGTTAACATGATCGACTGGATGGAAACAAAGAATGAACATTTCAACCTCAGTATTCATTTAACTTTTGTGCTATAAACAATGCTCGAGAGCAGGCTAATAGAACGGTATGCAAGAACACGTTTTTCGGAGCCCTACAGTGCAAGTGCATTAACCTAAATGCTAATATTTGTCATACAATCATAGGGTTAAGCATATGGCTGCAGTGTTACTATTAATATTAGTGTCATTAATATGTAGTACAATGATTCATTAATATTAAATGCAGATACCATGAGAGTATTTCGTTAATATGGAGTGTAATAGGAGTTGCACTTTACTAGTGTATGTGGCTAATGATGTACAATATAGTGATTAACAAATTCGAAAGTGACTTACCCAAGTTCCGCTATCAAGGATTACTCTTTTAAGAGAATGAATGAAATAAGCCCTAAACTCATTCGAAGTGAATATCATTTCAATAGATTAATATTATTTTTCACCAATTAAACATTTGTCAACCTGGAAATTTACAGAATTAATTTATTCTATCCATAATGTTTAAAGATATTTAATAAATTACTGAGTATCAAATCTTTTGTCCTTTACTACCATACCTGTCACCAAATGAATATGATCTTTTTTTAGAAAATTTACAGAAAAAATTTCGACCCTTTTGAGTATTTTTTATAAATTGCCTCAACTCCAATCAGAGAATCTTGTGAACATTTCGTGAATGTCAAAATACATTTTTAACTTACTAATTTTCCTACACATAAATCCAATAAACTTTTTGAGTTCATATTCTCTGCTAATTTCTGAGATACCAATATTTTTAAAAGGAAAAATGCATTCATTTTTGCACACATCGAGATTGTTAGGCGAAACTTTAAACATTAGTTACTGAGGTTTTGTGTTTGCTGAATTTTAAAGCGTCATAAAACTTTTTGTTGTTTCTTTCTTGATAAAGCTTTGGCCAAATTTTCTGGTGGCTTGCAATTATTTATATTCTTTTACAGAAAATAAATGAGATACCAAAATCTTTCATATTAATTGTAAATCCAATATCCTCCATTACAATATTGTATTGTTTCATCCTATTTATTTCGAAATTTTATAGTTTCTATTCAAATCAAATATGTATAAATGTATAATTATATTTATGAATACAGTTACATCTTAACTTAAAATTATTTGGAAAAGCGCTATGAATGAGCGCTATGAATGATCTCCTTTTCGTGTTTTCCATTGCTGATTTTCAATCCGATTCCTATGCAGCAAAACTCTAATTTGTTTAGATATATATTAAAAATTGTTCTGATCGTGGTTTGCAGAATTACAGCAATATTTTAAAATATCAATACCGCTTTCACTAGAGTAGCAACCGATATTTTCAAATGAAAGATAAAATCACGAATTACAGAAATTAGAAACCTCCATCAGAATTCTGACTGACTACACATAATCAACACCCTTAATTAAGAGGACATTGAAAAACTGCGCAGATCGGCAGTCGAAAACACGACCTTCCGATGCCGAACCGTGTACCTCAATGGCTCACCCACCCGCGTTGCTATTTAAACTCACAAATGAGCCAAACAACAAAAACGTACGCCCAACGTGGCAGCGCGAGCACCAGCGGTGGCGGCGGCGGCGGCGGCGGCGGCGGCGGCGGTGGCGGCGGCGGCGGCGGCGGCGGCGGCGGTGGCGGCGGTGGCGGCGCCGCCAGCAGCAGCATTCGAACCGAGGCTTTGTCGCAGAATTTCCGAGGCGCACATCCAGGGTACGCTCACGCAAACACAACAAGCGTGAATTACTCGGCAGACCTTGCGGCAGCGTCGGTCGGATCGCGCTGTTTGCCGCCGCGGCGAATATTCGCTCCTCGCAATTAAGCTTGCCGTACACGGGAGCGCCATCGCCTGTCGGGAGTTCGGAAACGCTCTGCCTCTGTCGCTTCCGTGTCTCCTCTCTCCCGGAGCACCGCCGCAGCCTCAGACGGCGCGCCGCCTCTTCCTCCCCGCTCCGCTCCGCCCCGCCCTCTCCCCCGGGCCCCGCGGCCCCGCCCCCCCCGCTCACCGCACCCCGCGCCACAGCTCCGCTCCGGGAGACCCGCCGTGCCCCGCCTCGCCGGGGCGAATCACGCCCAATCAATAGCCTCGCACCGACCCTCCGCCCAGGATATGACGCCACGCCGGGTGGAAGGGCGGAGGTGGCGAGGGCTATGGAGGAAGAAGGGACAGCGCAGGTGGCGAGGAGAGTGGGACAGGAGGACGGTGATAGAGGAAAAAAGTTCGTTAGGACATGTGGGAGCGGGACGGGTTTCACTACAGGTAGTGAAAATGAGAGTACTTCCGTTGCCTATACTTCAGTCGATTTCCAGGTGTGCGAGATTAAAGATATATACGAGTATTTCAGAGAGAAGTGGGCATAGATGGTAATGCCCGGCAATCAGGGAATAGAAAAACGAGACCGCTAACGACGAGCGTCGCTGTCGTAAAAGAGGCTCAAGGGCTATGCGATCGAGGATTGAAGGGCGCGAGAGATATGGGAAATGTCATGCAATGGAGCTGCGTCAGAGACCGGAATGAAAGATGCGAAGACGGGAGGCAACATCACTATTTCAGTTTCGGAGGCGTGAAGATAAGCTACGAATATTTAGGATCGGGAACGTGGGCAATAGGCGAGAAGGACAGAAATAAGGACCGAAGAGACGAGTGGGAGACGATAGAAGCCAGTCGATCCGTCGTCCTGAAGTTCAAAGAGAAGCAAAAATCGACCCGGGAGGTGCCTAAAACTTGCGATACTTTGCTGGAGCGATATCATTTTTCCGACTCTCTACACTCCCGCCAGGTCTTCCTGGAAAGGCGAGGGGTCACTCAAAGTCACGGTGCACCCTCCTCCTCTCGGTTCACTTTCCTGCAGACGCTGTTCTAGGCCGTCTTTACACGAAAGAGCATCATCATCTAAAGTACCCTCATTTAGAACACAAGAACCTTCATTTAGAGTTTCCTACGTTCACAGTTTAGGAGGAAGCGTCGATGAACATGAATAATAGACTCCTCTACCTGAAACGTTTGATCCTCAGAGCAAGGGAGATGAAAATACTCTAAAACGCTCGTGCTCTTTTTGCCTACATCAGACCGCACTCAACGATGCACTATATTTCAGAAAAGCTAAGTGAGATAAATGAATAAAATCACACATCCATTCATTTTCTCATCTATCGTAAAATAATGATCTTGCTCCCCTGTGTGTATCATAAATTGCTCATAAAATCCAAGGCTCTATTTATTACGTTTCGTAATTTAAATTTTCAACGCAATGGACTACAGTGTCCTGTCGTTTTGTAGAGAGCACACAGAGCATGTTCGATAGAAGGAGAAGGCGCTAGACTCCCTTTCTTTGTCAACTCATACCTTTTCTTCTATTGTGATTACATCTGAGTGGCACTGGAATCTATTCGAATTCTCCTCCCGCCTTCCTCGTTCTCCTGGTGCGCGAGGCTACATTCAACGGTGCTATTGACAGCACCATTCAGAAGCCAAAGCGTCACTCTGGCGACAAAATGCCACACGCTCAAACAACGGTCGCACAGCAAATATCGAGCGAAACAAGCAAACCAATAATTCCATACGACTGGAGCAATTACTCACAACACGACATCGACGCTAAGAAATAATTTAACAGTGGCACAGAGAAAACAACGCGGCGGCTAAATGAGTCCATGGGCAATATTGAAGCAAATAATACCGAATTAAAACTATACGTAATAAAAGATACGCTATTAGACAGTAGGGGGATCTCGACATATGAAATAACAAAGCATGCGCAAGAGCAGCCTTTTCTGGATTACGATGTTGCATCAGGTTCCGTATTGTTTAAGTACGAAACGGGGGCATCGCAATAACAGACGAATGAGGATTTTAGGACAGACGGATAAGGCATGGAGCTTTAGGCACACTAATTCAAAGATCCCTTAAATTTTAGAACTGATTACCACTAGTAAAAGTTAAAACCATATTCTTTAAAACCTTAGTTACCTTGTGTGCTCCTTTTCACTTTTTGTCAACTGTCGGAGAAAACAAACGTGTGGAAAGTACACACTTTCTCGCATTATTTCTAATTTTGGCAATTTTCGAAAATTTAGGTAAATCAGCAAAAATGAAACCGGCGCCATTGTTTTAAGACAGAAAATATTTTTTAATATGGTGTCATTTTTGAGAAAATGTAGAAAATGATGTTGGTGCTTCATGTAACGTACCCTCAAAACTTAAAATATTCATTTCAACTTCGCAATGTTTTGAGTTTGGTCAGATCGTTTGGAGAATATCAGTTTTAGAAATAGGTAGAAACTATCTGGAAGTTTTTGAATCTTTATTTACGAAACATTTCACTTACAAGAAGACCCATATTTAACAATTTTGTGAAATTAGCGACCGGGCTACATTGAGCATTTAAATAATTTCAAGTACCGAAATAAGGTAGTTTTATAAAATATTTGAATTTTGTTTATTAAAAGTGTTAATTTTGTCCGCACATGTACTTGAGATCTTATTTAAAATCCGATAGTTTCATTGATAATAATTACTTTATGTTCTTGATGCGGCCTGAAGAATGCAGCTCCCTGTTTCCTTGCCACAATGCGAGCTACACAAGATGTAGATATAGTAAAGTCTGAAAAACGGGTTTTAGAGATTCATAAAAAAATATTTTTCTTTCTAAATCGATTAAAAACTATTACGAAAACACGTGCAATATGTAAATATTACAAGCATACTGTGCAATAACTTACAATATCATTTATGATATAAAAGGATCTACACGTGGATTTTCCTGTAGGTGCCTTCATAAAGAATGCGCACATCCTTAAATTTAGATGATACGCAGAGACACGCACTAAAAGCCTGAACAAAGAGTGAGTGGGCACCACCTCCCGGCCGAGTGCACGGGTCTACGCACCCTCCTGCAATTAAACACCCAGCCGTGCTCTAATTCAATAAAGGCGCTTTCTCGGCCCGCTTAAATCACAGAACGTTATCAGTCTTGCACGCGGCCCCGGGCGCAGGGCCCCGCGGCGGAGGCGATGGGGCGGCGCCCTGGAAGATCCACGAACGTTCGGTGGAAGTGCTGGGGTAGCAGGGATAATGGCGATGTGGGGAGAGGAAGAAAGAGTGGCTGTGCTGGTGAGGGCGGCGAGAGCGGCGAAAGGAATCTGTAAAGCAGTGGGAGACGTAGAGGCAAAGACCGAAACCAGATGAGGGTCGTAGGAATATTAGATTGCTGCTACTCTAGAAGCGAAATTAGTGAAGGTAGTGGAGTTTAATAGTGGGAGGTGGAAAGGGCGGCTGTGGTGGTAACGGCGGTGGTAGCGGTAGCGGTGATAGCGGTAGCGGTGGCGACGGTGGTGGTAACGGCGGTGGTAGCGGTAGCGGTGGCGACGGTGGTGCTAGCAGAGGCAACAGTGGTAGTATCTGCAGGTTTGGTAGCGGCAGCAGTGGAAGCGGTGGAGACGGAATCGAAGCGGCGTAGTGATAGCTGCGCATGTGATAGTGGGAGTTTTGGTAGCTGCAGTAGTATTAGCGGTGGGGTGGCAGCGCGCCGTATGGTAATGGTGGTACACGTGCGGTTGTATGTTAGCAGTTGTGATGGCGGTTGCAACGTTTGGGACGGAATCACCAACGACAATGTCCACAGTTTTGTCGAAATTTTCCGTAAAAGGGAGGGAAATTGTTTGTGTTAGTACGTGAGACAAAGCCCTATAAATGACCGTAGTAACAAGACGTGTGCAAACAAACATCGCCTTGAACAGGAGACATTCTGTCGAAAGCAAAGGCAGTGCGTATGAGTGAAGGTACACACCCAATTTTGGTAGTACGAGCTCTGAAGTGGGCATTCTTTACATAATCGATCGCAAGAGATTTTTGAAGTGTCAATTATTGCTTCGCAGTTGTGGGTGAATTGGCTGGAGGACAGCGTACAAGAGACCTTGAGATCGAGACGGAGACTAACACGTCGCAAGAAACGGCAGTGGGGCGGGATCAGCGAGTAGGGGGATGAGTGAGTGGGAGGGGGCCTGGAACACAGGGGTTATAGAGCAGAAGAGGACGTGGAAGAATGCGAGGATTCGAGCACGAGCGCAGCGGGGGCGCAGGCCGAGGCGCGGAAGACGCATGCACCCACCGGCACACCCCCTGCTGTCCCACCTGCCCTATCGGAAATTTAAAATTCATTAAGCGTCTGAGCAAAGTGAAGTATTGATCTCAATTTGAAGGTGTAATTACATGACCAAAGAAGTGCATAAATTCAAACTTAATAGCTATGGTGCGATGACTATTTTCATTAAAATTCTCCGCTCACGCGCCGGGTCGGCTTGTTCTTTTTGCCCGTGGCGGAGGAGGCATCGCAGAGCGCAGGACCTGCGAGCTGTCGGCGGGAGTGGGACGGGGACGGGGGAGGGGGCGTAGGTGAGACAGAGAGAGAGAGACAGAGAGAGAGAGAGAGAGAGAGACAGAGAGAGAGAGAGTGAAAGAGTGAAAGAAAGGTGAACATCAGGGCGTGGTCTCAGCACTGCTTGAAATAATATTTCTTAATGAAAATCATTAAATTATAATATTTTGAGATCTTAATTGGGTTAAAGTAGAAATTATTTGGGAAGTTTTGTATTGAAAGATTTGTTGGCCTTGCGAGCTGCTATCGATTGTGTGTACGTATCGAATAAAATATAAACTGAAAAATATTGAATTAAACTAACAGTTTTGTTCAAATTTGTGATTGACAACTTGGTTCACTTTCCCTAAATGTTTGAGTCGTGGACAAACTAGATGTAAATGCAAAGAGATATTTTTACCTCTGCTTCGGTTACATGTGTAATAAAACGACGAATATACTGAATTATGCCCTAAAAATCATATACATATCCTGTTCTAAAGGCACATATAAACTGTATCAAAATGTATTCATTGATATATGAAAACAAATCTTGCATGTGATATTTGTGATAGATTATAACTCAAAGCGAATTGTGGAAAATTCATAGAAATCTCAGCTCGATGCACAGCTTTGACGGGGTTTCTAGTAGATCTAATCCCTGCGGGAATGGCACAGACGGGCGGATGCGTGGGCGGTGGCGGGTTTGGTGACAGGGTTGATGGGTTGGGGGTTGGGGC
Source organism: Teleogryllus oceanicus (assembly GCA_964035755.1). Lineage (NCBI taxonomy): Eukaryota > Metazoa > Arthropoda > Insecta > Orthoptera > Gryllidae > Teleogryllus > Teleogryllus oceanicus. The sequence continues at coordinate 114,593,978 of CAXIVR010000001.1, read as the reverse complement.
GGGCTTGGCGGCGGGCTTGGCGGCGGGCTTGGCGGCGGGCTTGGCGGCGGGCTTGGCGGCGGGCTTGGCGGCGGGCTTGGTGGCGGGCTTGGTCGCAAGCTTTGTGGCGGGCTCGGAGGCGGGCTTTGTGGCGGGCTTGGCGGCGGGCTTGGCGGCGGGCTTGGCGGTGGGCTTGGTGGCGGGCTTGGTGGCGGGCTTGGCGGCGGGCTTGGTGGCGGGCTTGGCGGCGGGCTTGGTGGCGGGCTTGGTGGCGGGCTTGGTGGCGGGCTTGGGGCGGGCTTGGTGGCGGGCTTGGCGGTGGGCTTGGTGGCGGGCTTGGTGGCGGGCTTGATGGCGGGCTTGGTGGCGGGCTTGATGTCGGGCTTGGTGGCAGGCGCGCGGGCGAGTGCAAGGGGGCGTGAGGGGTGGCCGCGGAGGCGGGCCCTGGGGCGGTGGCGGGAGCGTTGGCAGGAGCGTCGGCGGGCGTGGTGGCGGGCGCTGTGGCGACCGCCGCGGCGCGGAGCACCCGCCCCGACCCAGTGCCGCCCGACAACAGCTCCAATATCCGGCTCGCCGATAGCCGGACCTGCGCGGGGGAAGGAGGGTGTAATAAACTGTCTGTAAAGGGCAGAGTAATCCGAAGCCCCGAAGAAGATGTGGAGGACGGGGCAACGGGGTGACGACCGTGAGGCCCTGAGAGTGGGGCGGGGAGAAGCGGAATGCGCGATGAGCCGTCTGTGACGGCTATCCCCCTTACCATCGTCATGACTGTCCCCGATCACCGCAGCCTACTACCAGTTTACAGAAGAAACGTGAGAACTGGGAATTGTCATAGATAAAAGGTGTGTGAACGCAGAGCGATATACTTTACGTACGCACTGCTGTTGCTATGCAACATGCTGCATGTGGTATTTGGTGCTTCAGGATTGGAGCCTCGTGACCGCTTTGCCTCCGTCTGGCAGGCGGGTTAACGCGTTCTCGCGAAGCCTCGCCTCTCCGCAACTACAGCGTTACACCTTGAACACCATCGTCACCTTCGACGGCACCAATGCCTTTGTACCCGTGGCCGCCATCTTCCATCAAGAATCTCCGCCATCCGGATTCCCGATAACCGGCGGTGGGAATGCCCTGCGGCTCGGCTGGCGCCCCTTCCACGCCCATGCTGGCGTCTATTGATATACCGCTGGCTTTGTCGGCTCACCCTCCCTCTGATCGGACACCTCAGGCACAGCGGTCGCCCAGCCCATCTCTGCTGCCGCCCCGTCCCCCCCCTCGTTTCGGCCTTCCTCCTGTTGCGGAGCACCGCCCCCGCCACACCTACCCGTCCTGCATGTTCCGTCCGGCCTTTTCGGCAGTCTCCGCTTGTCCTCGTCATCGCCCGTCAAGTCCCCGCTTCGTGTTTTCCATTCCCGTCGACGCTAGCGCGACCGCTCCTCTCGACTGCCTCGTTGCGAGCGCTTTCCTCTTCGCCTAGCGCTATCACTAGCCACGCGCTCATCCACTCAGCTGCCGTGCTGCCCATACCGCACTGGGTGCGCGCGGCCGCCTCGCCGGCGCCATGGCGTGTCCCGTGGCGCCACCACCGCCACCGCCGCTCTCAAGAGGGAGATGACGCCGGAGGCTTCAATATTGCCTTCCTTCATTTAAAATCCGATGAGGCGGATAGAACGTTTAGAAAAGAGAATTAAAGTTTTCCATTCTCTGTCTTCCTACGAACACACCGATTTATTTGTTATGATTTCGGAATGTTAAGTAAGACTTATCTCCCTCGCAATGTGTTGTTTACATTTCACTGCGCACAAAAAATAAGAAGTATTATTTGACCAATAAAGTATGAAAACTACACAACAATGTAATTTGTATTTTGCTTTCAAAACAGAAACAAACAGTGCACTAAACTACATGTCATATTTCAGGAGAAAACTACGATTGTTGAAACGGGCTTTTACTGTAGGAGCTCTATATCTTGAGAGAGAGAGAGAGAGAGAGAGAGAGAGAGAGAGAGAGAGAGAGAGAAGAGATAGAGTGGCGAACTACGGCGAATGGTGGAGCATGGCTTTGAATGGAGATGGGGAGCGTAAGTATGTGGCAAGGGGTTCGCAACGACGTATGGTAAAGGCGTTAAGTTGGCAAAGGCGTTTGGCTGGAAAAGGCATATGGCAAAGGCGTTTGGCTGGAAAAGGTGTATGGCAAAGGTGTATGGCAAAGGCGTATGGCAAAGGCTTATGGTAAAGGCATATGGCAAGGCATATGGCAAAGGCTTATGGCAAAGGTCTATGGCAAAGGCGTATGGCAAAGGCGTATGGCAAAGGTGTATGGCAAAGGTGTAGGCAAAGGTTTATGGCAAAGGTGTATGGCAAAGGTGTATGGCAAAGGTGTATGGCAAAGGTGTATGGCAAAGGTGTATGACAAAGGCGTTTGAAAAAGGCGTATGGCAAAGGCGTATGGCAATGGCGTATGACAATAGGTATGGCACTGATGTAAGGCAATGGCGTAGGGCAATGCCAGAGGGTATTGGCCAATTGCAGTCATTTTTTTACGAGTTGGCAATGGAGTATGACAACGGCGTAGAGTAATTGCGTTTGATGATGACTTGAGGCAATGGCATAAGACAATGGTGAATTCGTCGTCAATGTCGTCGAGCAACGGGGAAGGACAGCGAAGGACTGCGAAGGTGATGAAGGACAGCGGTGGACGGCGGAGAGGCAAGGGCGGAGGCGGAGGCGGACGGAGCAGAGGACCTATTTCTAGAAGCCTGTAACGTGCCCCATGAGATCAGACGAGCGGGAGGTGTTCTGACCCGGGGCTCGGCTGAACCAAAGGGTTCTGCGGATCAAAGAGGGGTCCCGGGGCGATCGGCGGGGAGCTGAAATATAGGAGGGCGCCGCAGCAAATGCGAGCGGCTTGCGTCCGCCGCGCGCGAGGGCCGACGGTTTGTCCTCATATCCCCCGGTTTATCAAACTGTCCTGCTTGGAATTTTAAATATTCTCAGCTTTTATTACACCTCATCGGCATTCTTTTCGAAGTTCGGCCGGTGCATGACGAAATCAATATTTGATGTGCCGTATTTTTTTGTTATGGCGAAATTGAAATGCTGAATGCATCTCGTCCCATTTTGCTAAAATTAAGTCACAGAGAAATACTGTAATTCCTGGGAAATACGAGTAAATGCTGAATGATATCATTACAGAACAAAGAGGCAACGCCGTGCGTGGAAACTAGTAGCAGCATGGCAGTGCGCGTACGGTTTTGTCAATGGAATATTGATTGAATAAGTAGTAAATTGCGTTCAGACACATCAATAATTCGGTAATAGCTTGGCTATGCGCCACAGATTGTCGACAGAAATGTAAAAAAATGTATGATTTATAATTATAAAACAAATACTGTCACAAAGAGAACAATTATGATTTTATTGGTACATACTTTTCGCTAGTTTTTAACTAAAGCTTTTATAAAACTATTTAACAAAAAAGAAAAAAATATGACTGTTTAAAACAAATTTTATTATTAATTAAAAATTAGTGTTTCCCTCTCGGCGATATTTGATAAAATCGAACGCGATTATCTTTTCAAATAATTATAGCGCTCAAATTATGCATTCCAATTTTCACACTTCTAGTTAAATCCATTGATGGTACTACGTCATTCTACAGATCTTCAGGGAGTCTGTATGTGGCACATTATAAGAAATGTATGTAATGCACCAAGACGAATAACCGCCAATCGGCTAAGGTATGTGTGGTGAAGTCTTCTTGTACATATATCGTCTGGTATGTACTAATACTGTGCGCGTGTGCGTAAGTATACAATATATGGGCGTATTTGAGAACTGGTGAGGGCTATAAAGAGACCAGAGAAGGCGGAGTCTTGCACGCAATCCTCTCATTATGCTACAAACCGCGAAGGACTCCGACGGGCAGTGCTGGTGCCTTCGATTGAGTGAGGGTGGGGGCAGACGCAGCGGAGGGGGATTGTAGTTGGACGGAGAGCGGGGGAGGGGTTGTGGAGGGCCTGGCACCGCTTGCCGACGCTGAACGCTACCTGCGGTCATCCATTTCAATCTATACTCCTGTATTATTTCTTTCCGGATCATTAGTAGAGACTGCTTAATTACCTCGGGTATGATTACATTATTAATTTTCTAAACAAAGGAAGTCAACACCCTCGATAATTCAGCATCAGTCAAGGAAAAGCTCTATAATCGGAATATCTCTCGTGACTGACGATAGATTCCGGAGTATTCTTCATACTATGAACCTAAGGAAAGAACAATACTTCTTTGGGAAACATTAAGTTGACTCTTTCAATATAGAGAGAATAGCAAACTAAAGTCATTTGTGAACACTGGTGTGGGATTTTTCAATACAGCAACCAGAGATTTATTTCAGTTTCCTTAAACATTCTTTTGGTTCAGTTTTCAAAGATTCTATCGAATTTCCTCTTAGTTTTCCACATTTATCCTTTTACAATAGTCAAATATACAATATTGTGAATGCCTATCACTTCGTTTTAATGTATTAGCCATAGTTTACTTCCAATCTCTATAATGTGAAATAATGTTATAATGTGATTTTTTAATTTTTTACTTTCATAATTTCATTTAAAAACGCCCTCCTTCTCCCCTCCCCCCTCGCTCTCTCTCTCTCTCTCTCTCTCTCCTATATATATATATATATATATATATATATATATATATATAGATATAGATATAGATATAGATATATTGATTTCTAAAATTTTAGATACCGGAATGCGCCACAAATTGATTAATTTAATGTAAATTAATTATTTTTGTTTATAAATATATTTGTAACTATAAATAAATAATAAATATAATTTAAATTAAGTATATTGTAAATAATCGTATTGTTTAATGATCATGTTTTCGAAGTTTACTAATTTTATTTCATATACGTTTATATTTAGACGTGATAGAGTTCTTATAAATTAATCATACATTCTTCATCGGTTTCAAATTCAAGGGGCCGCGACATCAGCCAGATATATTGGTCAATAACAATTTTGGTGAAGATCTTGCTTATGGTTTAGCCGCTAGCATTGTTCACAGAGAGAAGGTTAATCTATTTTTCTGTATCAAGGATCCACATATGAATTCTGACTACACGTGTTAGAGGAAGTAATTTAGTATACGTAGGGGCAATATTTATTAACTTTTTGTTAACAGAACCCGGCAATGAGATGTAACGCACTTCCTTTCGGAAAGTGCATTTTATGTTGTTTACTAATTCATTTTTTGGTAATTGATCGCCTAAAAAATCAATCTACTCTATCTGATTTAGAAAGTATTTGAGACCTTACAGTCCGATTTAGGTAACATTATTTAATAAAATCCCTTTGTCAAGTTGACAGGGGAACCCAAAGTTATTTATCAATTTTATTTACGATCGATTGAAGTGTCAAATATTAGGACTTGTTGTTATGCCTAAATTGAATTTTGAATTTGGCTTTATCGATTATCTCACCAAAATAGAATAATATAATTAAATGAAAACTGCAAATTTCGCAGGTCAGAAGTGTACTGAGATAAAATATTTGGAAATTTCATGTTATCGGTTACGCATACATAATTATAAGAGCACAAAATTACATTCATCTTTCTAGGAATTTCGAGGCTTTTCAGAATGGAAATGTGTTTATACATTTTACATTCGTTGATGTTGATTCATGGTGTGGCAATGAAGTAAATGGATAAAAGTTATAAAGCCTCTGTCGGCTCATTGCTTTTTTCTGAATCATTTCATTCGCCAAGAGGTGCAAGAACGGCTCGATCCCCCTAAAATTAAGCCCCGTAATTATTTACACACACACACACACACACACACACACACACACACAAACACGTGTGTGTGTGTGTATAAATTAATGAGGTTTGAAAACGGATCGTAAGTTGAAAGTTTTCATTTACATGTACGTTCTTCTCTCTATAACATTCGTGGCAACGCACTTTTGAAAACATTCATTACGACTTTTTTACTTAAAGTTAGTCAGAAGGTTCATTTGAGAAAAGTGGATAAGTCTATTTTATTACAATGTGTGCCAATAGATGACAATAGCGAAAGAGCAGTTTTCGTCTCAGTGTTCTTTCCGAATGCAATTTTTGTATGTGAATGGAGCTTCTCGAAGGGCTGCAGGCGGCGTGCGGAAGAAATGTGAGTGTGAGGCCAGGCAAAAGGAGCCAGGGTGCGAGGCAGCGATGCGCAAGCATTGGTGACGGCATAGAGTAAAGAACCTCTTTAGTCTATGGTGACGGCGACGACCGCATAGGAGGGGAGGAATGGAGTGAAGGCAAGGAGAATGCGGGACGGGGCAGGGTGGCAGGCAAAGACACGGGGGAGGGAAGGGGCGGAGGGTGGGGAGGGGAGGGGGGGCGGGCTGAGAGCGGGGAAAGGCAGAGAGCGAGCGAGTCGGCACTGGTAGGCGCGGGGGCGGGCGCCAGAGAGGAGCGCTATAGTGGCGGGGAGGATGTGGAGCATGAGGCATAGGGTTGGGGATGAGGAAGAGGAGGGGAAGTGGGAGGATTGGGCGGTGGCAGGCGGGGGCCGGTGCGGGGTGAGAGTGTGCGGGAAAAGGGGGGGGGCCGGGGGGGGCCGGGGGGGGCGTTGGGGGGGGGCGAGGAGAGCGTGAGGGGCGGAAGGGCGAGTTCCTTCCATCACGAGGAGCGCCCTCGGAAAGTTACCTCATCTCGCAACCGCCAGGAGTACGCGCCGCAACTTTACGGTATGATATACGCATCTCCGACCAATCAGTAAATAACTTTGACCTCGAGCGCAAGGCAAGGGATCCCGCACGCTTTGGAGTGGCCTGTTTATTGCTGGTTTGATGCGGCGCACAAGTGGGTGATAGGCGGAGCATTTTTATAGTGTGTTTATGATATTCATCATGCGATCTCTCTGTATTTGTAAATGAGGTGAGGCGATGCGCTTCTCGTGTTACGACACGTTCGATGCCCTCTGAACTGTCAGACCTTGCCTCTGTGAGTCGCAAACTACATTTCATGTTTCCGGAACTAGAATTTAGGGACGTGGAGAAATACAAGATTACCATCAATCTCCATCAATGCAAACGTGTCAAATGACAATCGTGTCTATTTAACGAAGGCAGTGTATTGTGTTTTAATTGGAACTACACGGCAACAGTAGTGATTCGTGAAATGAAAACCACAACACACAAGGAATTAAATTGCAGATTTCGATTTGTAAACATCAGTGAATCTCGCTGACCACTCTTAGACGCCTTCTATTGATCATTTATGAATCACTACTAAGTAAAATGTGGAACATCTGTGCTCTCTGTGTCAATAATTATTTCTAAAAGTTTAGAACTAGATGTTCGAAATAAGGTTTTAATCTCATGTCGGAAAAATTCAAACTAGGTAACCGTATACTTGAAGTATGCTATTTTAACTTTGTTCGTACTTCTTAAAGAGAGAAAACGATATAAAAAGGGGACAATCAACGAGTATCAAGAACAACTGTCTATAATAAAATAATATAGTATACTTAAAATATTCTACAGTAACAAAGGCATATGCGACTTAAAGAAATAGATAAAGAACCCACACTGACTGTAAGAACTGCTTTTAAATTATGTTTTTTCATTAAATAATATTATTTTCAATCTGTGTATTAAAAGTATTATTATTGTATTTTATTGAAACCAATCACCTCTAATCCCAATTTTTATTACATTGCCATTGTTCCGTATTTTTTACTTCATTTTATTTCAAATTACTATAATTTATTTTTTTACTTCTTTGTCTTATGTATTTGTTTTCCTATTACAAGTTCTTTTGACTTAATGTTGATATTATTTAAATAAAAAGTCAGGTCAAAACTTTTTAATTTTACTAGATCTTAATAGTCCCTTTATCATTTCTTGTTGTTTCCATCAGAGAAAATTACAGAACATATCAATGCTACAAATAGTGAGTAAGATCGCGGGAAGAAGAGAAAGGAAAGGTAACGTAGACGGTTGACCAACGACGCCAGTCCCCGCCCTCTGCAGGGCTTAAAGGCTGCATGGCCTCCGACACGGGGCGACTTTATCGGGGTCTCGCGTGCCCAAGAATCTTATGGCGCACAAGCATATTTTTTTCACCTCTCCTCCCAGCCCTTTTCTTTCAAGCAGTCTGGAGTCGCTCGCTCTGCAGACGAATGCTCGTTTGCAGTAACTTGCGGTAACTTTGTTGGCGTTTTCGGCGATTGAAGGAAATCGAGGTAACGCAATCTGACGTGTTAGCGCGAATGGAGATGTCGGAGCGAGAACGTGATATCTTCGTTATTTTCGCCTTGTTGACAATTTGCACGCCACATTCGCGATGCTTCGTGTTACTTTCGTTCCATTCTTATTTCATCTAGGAAAACATATAAGGATTATCTAAATAAAAGAAAAACAATGAAAAATAATTTGACAAAAACTGCACAAGCAAAACATTTAGTTTTTCTTCAACAAAAGTAAACGCACATTCGCAGAATGATCGGATTTCAATCATCTTAATACATTTGCGAAGAGCGTTCTTGTAAATAACCGTCTGCATTGTATTGCTACGAGTTTCATGATGATTCGAGAATAAAAAAAGATTCAAAGAAAAATTGAGTTCCAACATTGACTTGCATATTGGCAGCACAAAAACCTAACTATACACTTCCTAAAATGTGTAATGATAATGATGTACCATATTCATTTGCCATTACTGAGCAAATGTGAGTGAGGAGGTTTATACATTTATGCCTTCCTCTTTCCTGGTCAGATGACCATTGTTGGTTGGTTGCTAGTAATTTCGGGCACGTAAAACTACTGAGGTCATTAGTCCCATAATTGTAGTGCATGTTTTGGCATCGGGAGGTGTGGTGATCTTCACCCGCTGGATGGTGAGATCCGGCGCCGACCTACTGTCGGCTAGTGGGGTTTCCTACAACCAGGTATCTCCAGAGAGGCACCGCCCCAACCGGACAAGCACTACGCTCCAGACCGGTCTCCCGGCATGTGTGGTAGTGTAGTGCATGTTAGTGTAAGTATGTGTAAGGGGTGAGGATAGGATAAGAAAGAGGAAGGAAATATAGCGTGCGGTCCGTGGTTCATTTGTTAGGGTACTGCTCCGGCATTCGCATGGTGTTGATCGAAGAAACCCAAGAAAACTACCGATCAGAGCAGACGGCTTGTGGAATCCTCCTCCAGTCAGCGACTGAATTCTATCTAGCTGAGAAGCTAGTGTCGAAAATATTGTCACTGTGGAGACTCGAACCTAGAACCTCCCTAGGACCTCCCGGTCAGAGTTTATCATCATCAGTTGTTATAACCGTTCTGGTTTGCCATTGCCTTCCACAGCATGCATGATAGGGTGGCAGATGTTCTCGATAAGAGGCGAAGAATTATGAATAAGATGTTAGTTTGGATAGAATATGTGGTGGAAAATGAAAAGCCAACTACGCCACAATCACATATTGAAATCATCAATACCTTGTGCCGGACGCGAACACGCAGCCTTCAGTACCGTTTACTTTGGCGCTACTCCAACTCTCTGCTCTCCAAGGCCTCTAAAGTGCCTGCTTTTATGGTTGAAGAGTTTCTACATTGATTTTTGTTGCATTAGGTTGATTAAAAATTTACCATATGAATGATTTGATATTTTGTTTCTTGATTGGGAAATAATTGCAGGTCACCCTGCTCGGACACTAAAAGATGGTCTTAGTGAAAATGTTAAACATTCATGCGCGGAATTTCGTAGGGTTCTTTATTTCTATTGAGTATTTGAAAAAATTATTGAAAAGTTAATTGAAGTACTAGCCTACAAAATGTTTTCTCCATTGTAAACTTTATTTAAATTATCTTAAGGATGTTCAAATGATGAGGAGACAAGTTTAACGATACAAGAAGAATGGAGAAAGAAAAAGAGAAAGAACTTGATGTGTAGCGAAAGAAATGAGAAAGAAAAGAAAAACCGGGAGAAGTATGAGAGTAATGAGAGGGACGAAGAATAAAGGTGTCAACGTAATAGAAGAGAAGAGGGTCAATGTCTTGAGGAAAGTCATTATCCCTTGCGGCTTCTGAATGTGATTTGCAGAAGTAACGGTGATGATAACTGCACCAGTACAAGAATAAGGATGACGGGGCTTTTAATGGAAATAAACATGAAAGAGAAAACGCATGAGGATCTGCAGTGAGCGGTACACCTTTTACATTGAGTGATCACGATTTCAATTTGCTACGAAGTGACCACGATCGTAAGTGTACACAGAAATGAGGCAAGTGGCGTGGCGCGCTCCGCCGTGAATAGTCCAATCAATAATCTGAATGCAAAGCCCTCCAGAAGAAGGCCGGCCACGAGCAGACGTGCACGCAGCGTCTCGGCTGCCCACGCCTTGCCGGCGGTCGTGGTGCATTATTTGGAGTCGTGCGGGCACCCAGTCAGGTGGGGGCGGGAGGGGATCGGACGGCCATTGGGGCAGTTAGCGTCGGTGGAAACGGGCGTGTGGGAGGCGGGTGGACAAGTGGGTGGCAATGAGGGAAGAAGGACGAGGTGGGTGTGTCACCTGGCAGGTGGATGTCAGGGTTAGGGGGTTCGACGCCAGGGGCGAGGTCCGGGGGGGTGGCCGACCGGCAGGGCGGGCAAGCACCGTGGTGGAAGAGAAGCGGCCGAGCCGATGGCAAGGCGAGAGGGTGAAGCGGAGTGGTGGGGGGGCGGCCCTGGGGAAGGGGGAACGGGGCCGGGGGAGCGCCGGGGCGGGGGCTGGCGCGAGGGCGTAGCGCTGCCGGACGCAGACGCGCGCGCGGCCACGGGGCGAGACAGAATCTAGAATAATGAGCGGACGTTCGGGCGGCGGGCGGCGGGCGGCGGGCGGCGGGCGGCGGGCGGCGGGCGGCGGGCGGCGGGCGGCGGGCGGCGGGCGGCGGGCGGCGGGCGGCGGGCGGCGGGCGGCGGGCGGCGGGCGGCGGGCGGCGGGCGGCGGGCGGCGGGCGGCGGGCGGCGGGCGGCGGGCGGCGGGCGGCGGTGGCAGCAGGCTGGAAGCGGGCGGCGGGAGGCGGTGGGCAGCGATGGGCAGCGGTGGGCAGGGGTGGACAGGGGTGGGCGGCGGGGGACGGGAGTTGCTGGCGGGCGGTTGGTGGCGAGAGTGAGGTGGCAGGCGCAAGCAGGGGGCGGCCGCGACGGCGGGCGCGGGGCGGGGCGCCGATGAGGGCGACGAGGTTGTGGTGGGCGGAGGAGAATGCGAGGGCGTTGGGGAGCAAGCGGCTGCGAAGATCACAGAGGACGGGAAGGAGCGTGAGATGGGCTCGCGCTGCTCTGTCGAATAACGAAAAGATGAGCGCCTGTAGTGTGCGCTTGCCAGAACACGCCAGATGCTAGTGCGACCGAGGAGTTTATAAGGATTACTTACGTACAAACATTGTTAACTATATGTGATAGTAAAGAAACAGTTGTCTGAATATGTAAAACATTGTTAAGGGCTGAGAATAAATAATAAAAATGAACAGAATATTGACTTAAATGTCTCATTATACAATGTGAGTCTCTTTTAGTGTAAAAATTCAGTGTGTTCCTTTTAATATAACGAGTAATTAATCCCTCTATGGTTATGTTCTCTGAAGCACAGATACACTCAGTAAATGTTTTGTGGGTCCATTGAATTTCATCGAAGACTGCATCTTGTCGGTTTATATCTGACCCACGTTCTGCATCATGAGGGCCACGGGTAGACTCGGGAGATCGTTTGTAGGCTCGGGAAAACGTCTCGCAATTTTTAAACGTTGGTGACACGGGAAAGCGATAGAGAATTTTCGCGCTTCGATTCGATACAGCACTGCACCTATTTGCTCCTGAATTACACTAATTAATTCGAATTTTTTTTATCTTTGGTCTGTTTAAAGTAGATTTTCTCTCCGGCAATTTTAAATGCTGTACTTACCGATTTGACTCACCGGATGGACAAATTTCTGAACGTAATGGAACAGCAGAAACCGTCGACAAACTGTTGCGTAGTTACGTTTTTGTCGGCAAAAATTACATAAACAGTTGTTCATGACATTGAGGAGAACACACTGGCGCGTTCTCGTTTACAACCTCAATGACGCATTCCTTTATTTACAAAACTGCACATAAACGCGTCCTCTGCATATAAAGTAACTAATTGCTATCATTGTCACTCAAAAACTAAATAAATAAACAACGCAAACCAAATGATCTGACAATGATAACACGATCGAAGTAGAGCTCAGTAGGCTCATTTACGGGGAAAGGGTATGTGGTCAGAGTCGATGGCAATGTAATTGTGGTGTGGAGAATGACATCCACTCAATCGTAATAATATTAAAGAAGAATGTAGTACACTGTCAAAAATGTATGCATTACGTTTAATGTAATGTACATGAAAGTAATTTTCATGTATGTAAATGAAATTTAATACACATGTACATTAATCTCCACTTAATGTACAAGGCGCATTAAAATCATGTACAGTCGTACATTAAATATACATTTAATTTAATGTAATTTCTGACAGTGTAGTTTACGCGAGATATCTGCTAGAGCGATTCGAGGAATATGTGTATATGTGAAGGATGATTGGAAGGACCATACACATAAGTGGGTGTTAAGTGAGAAATAAGTGCGAGACGCGTGAGATAGCCCGACATTTCAAAACGAATAAAGGACTCGCACATTACTCGAGATACCAGTAGGAAGGTGTGAAAAAATGTTGCAGGACGCGTTGTTAAAAGAACAAATAAAGCACATACAGTATGCAATTAAACTCTAGTGACGAGTCTCAAAGGACACGTGAAGAGAAACAACTAGTACTCAAATGACGTGTGAGTGAACAACATGCAGGATACTGCAGCATGTGTTGAGTCCTGTAACAAATGACGTGTTTGCGCGGTCACGGAATACAGAAGCGTAAACGACAGAGATGGAAGTGGATGATACAGGCTAGAAGACCCTGCAGCAAGAAGGAAGTGTAATGAAGATAGGGGTAGTGGTGCCTGGCGACGTAGGTCGAGAGAGAAGTCTGAGGACGGGGTGCTATGAGAATATGAGAAGGGTACGAGTGGGAGGAGTGGGCGTGGAAGAGGACGTGGGAGGCGTGGTGTGGGTAGGGTGCGCGGGGGCTCTGAGGGCCGTGGGGACAGCGGGCTACGCTTCTCGTGTCTCACGCCCCAGCCGCTTCTAACTCTACCTAGTGTTTACGAGTGTTGGTGGTGCGAGAAGGACCACTTCAGTTGGTGATATACCGTCGCATTACGCAGCTCGCGCCCGGGCCGACGCACCGCGTGCTTTATGCCCTCGCAGCGAAAGAGCGTGCCACTCCGCGCCGCGCTGGGCCACGCCACGCTGTGCCACGCTACGCCACACCGCGCTGTCATCGCCTCGAGCGCCCAGCGGGCTACGAAGTCTGCGAGGGTCTTAAACCCAACAACTTCTATTTACTTTACACTGGAATAATACACGCTGGGCCCAAAACACGCGCACTTTTCTAATGTGTTTAGTAGCGAGGAAGAGATGGTGGTCGTTCACCGCGCGACGTCGGGACGCCAGAGGACAATATGCAGCAGGCGTCGCGCGACAAGCGGCGTACGGCAAGTGCGAACACAGCTCATTGGCTACTTCAATCATGTGCCCTGCGCTGGCGGGTGTTGTCTCATCTAAATGAGACGATGTACAAAATATACAGACCGACGAAAGTGACGTAATTTTGATGAATGGAATGTGCAACAAACAGAAAATATTGTTGTAAAACAGCACCAACGTTCTCACATTATTTTTAACTTAAGGAGTTTTCAAAAATTCAAAACTACGAGTAGTTTTTGCGTAATTTTAAGTGAAATCGTGACAAATAAAAAAAAGAATATAGGAATTCTCAAAAACGGCTCCAAATAGCTCTCTATTTTTTGCTCGAATAGAGAAAAGTTGGCTTAATAGTATTGCATACTTCAGATTTAAATTGGAAACTTCTGAAATTTCGATAATCTCTTAAGATCAACGTCATTTTTTCTGCTCCGAAGGCAGATAAGACGACTGTTTTCGGAGTCTATGTGCATAAATTCGAATCTCAGTTCGGAAAAATGTTGTTTACCAGCTGGAGACAATTTTGAGGCATTGTTTTCTAGCATTGTATTTTTTGGAATTCGTTACGTCTTTAGAGTAACACGTCTCTTTAGCCGTTTTTAAGGCACTGAGGGCATATACAAAGAAGTAATCCTCTATTAAGTAATTTGTCGTCTTTCTCGTATCGGCGCAGACAGTCAATGCCTTTTATCCTTTTGGCCAGGAACTCGTCGCCGTTACTAACCGGGGTTCCCAGACGATCATCCATCTGGGAATCCGTGACGTCTCGAATTGCTTAACTTCTGTGTCTTCACGGAGCATAGTCAAATAGTTCGGCTAACGACGCCGGCAATATTGTAATGTTAACATTACAAATAATATGAAAAAAATCTGTGCTGTTGAATCTCCACTAGTTTCATTTTTTCTTTTATTCCTCGTTTTCAGGTGTAGTGGAAACGGAAATATGAATATTAATATAATTATATGTTAATGTGAATATATATGTTTATGTATATTGCGACGGAACACGTCGTCGTATTTCGCGACGCGCCGTGCATTCACCAACTGATGAAGGGCCAGGGCGGTTATACCCCACGAGATCTTATTCTAGCGTGGGTGTCACCAGCCGCATGCGACATCTTCTCCGCCGCTCTGTCGCTGGGCCCTACCAGTTGTTTATTCAAATTGATAGTATTTCTTTCTCAGGAAACCCTGCTTGGAATATGACTGAGGAAACTCACACACATTAACAAGCGCTACGTGGTGTTTAGCAACAAACACTTCCGTGGCTTTAGAACACTTCATTAATAAAAACTTCGATGATCCAAAATTTGTACAAAACTTTAACACACAAACCTCTGCTTTGCGTGATTTAAAAAGTATAGCACACGCAATAATTAGGTTCCTAATGTAAAATCTCAAAAAGTACTGCGGATTTTATTGTTAATAATTCTGCGATCAGAATGTAATGTCTGACGCTACTGATTTCAAATTTCCTTAACCCATAATACAATGCACTTCTACGCAACCAGCTGGCGCGGAAATAATCCTACTATTGACCATCCTAACTTTCTAATTACACTTTCTACAACCTTACATTATTTTACCTAGTTTACACTTTCTTTATATGAATTTTTATCGAATAACAAGGCAGATTAGTGATGCCTTCTCCCACAAAATGAAATTAACACAATCTCAAATGCAAATTTTACAAGAGGGCATCGGATTTCTTTTACAGAAAAGCAAATTCTCTAAGAATTCTGTGGATTTACGGGTACTCACTATCATCCCACGGTTCTCGGCGGCGTGTACCTTGGGGTTCAGCTTTTGCTGCAAGCGGCGTGCCCGCAGGGTTGAAATCGGGCTGGATGACCTCGTCGGGTCCGCTCCGGGACTAAAAGCAGCAGTTTTCCTCGCTTGCACGGACGCGATATCGCTGGCGGCGACCTTGGGCGGCTGGCAGCGTCTTCCCGGCGAAGCTCTCTTCGCGATGATCCAAACCTCCTTCCCCCTTCTCGGATGCGTGCGGCGTCGAGTTTTATTCACGTTCCAAAATGTCCGTGATACATTTATAAACTTAATTGACTTGTTCTTTGCTACAGGTTCTAGTAGACGACTGTTCCTGGCGGCGTTCGGCCTGATCGGCGATTTTACATTTTTTGATGGTGCAGCTCACGTTTACGTAATTGTAGATGAAACGAGCTTGTGAGTTTTAACTCCGCTCTAACTCGAGCCTACTGAATTTACTAGTCAGTGTTAGGTCAGCCTTTGTGCGACAATTACCGTTTAACTTTTCGTAGCTCGCGCACGACACTTAACTGAACTGCTTCGGGAAAAACTAAATATTTCACGAAATACAAAGTTCGTTACCGCCCTTAAATCTCATAGCCAAATATTTTCGCCGTCACTCCACGACGAATTTTTAGAAGAAATGAATCGACCTGTCCCTGCGACGGTTTTCAGAAGAATGTTCGCTTGCGTGACCTGCCGAGGTGATGGTTTTCGGACACCTCGCATGACCGATGCCGGTCAATGGCAATTTTCCTCATAGGCCTTCTCCTCTTAGGCTGACATCTTTTCGGTCGCTGCTTTACACACAACCGTCGCTGCGCGTCATCCCCTGACGTCATCAGCGCGGCTTTTAAATGTTGTGACACTGGGGTTGTAGCCATCTCTCAATTGACCCATGAGAGAAATGGACCAAGTCCGTTTCGTCTCAATATGTAATTAAATTTTGGGTTTTTCTTTCCTTGTCGCATTCTGTGCCGCATTAATTTAATTAGGAGTAATTAATATATTTCTTCAAATTGAAGTTTTCAACCCCCCTGTAATTCAATTCTTAGTTTGGAGCTAAAGAGATGGCAATACATGGAACAGGGACGACTGAAGAGCACTCTTCACACCAAGCTCACAGATACAGAACAAAATCTAACATTGTCTAGAAAGAGCAAGCATGATATTCATCCCATTGTTCAAAATTTGAGCATGTAGGCTAAAATTGAACTCTGATTTGTTTGTGTTGTTGCAACTCCGCTCAACAAGGCTCTCTCTTCCTTGTCTAGTTTCGCTTTAATGAAGGAAATTCATCCCCGTTTCCATAGATTCATATTATATTCACTTCTTCTACTTGACTGACAAAAGACTATTCACCGTATATGTGATACTAATATACATTATAAGTGATATTACTAAATCATGATATTGTGAGACTATTAAACTACGGTTCTGTATTTCTGAACTATGCCTAAATAAATAAATAAACCTATATTTCTACATTTATTTTGGTCATAATATGAAAGAAAGTCATTCATATTATTTATTTTGATTTCAATATTTTCATGATTTAACTAATACTAGTTAGAGAACAATATGATTTTCCCATAACATTATTTCAGATACCGGAAAATGAACCCACTGAAACGCCACAATTTCACTTTTGATTGTGAATATCCACAGATCAGGCTCGATCAGGCTGAAACTAATAACTATTCATTAAGGCTTCGATCCATTTGACATTCAATCGGCAAAATTGTGAGAATTATAAGCATCATTAGAGTAAATTTTCTCCTCAGCTAACACAAACAACAACAATTAAAGCAATTATCACATTTAATGAAATCCTAACGATCGGACCTCTATTAGCAATGTTTCGAATGCACGAAAATGCTTAATGAGTTCAATCAATTATCATCATTTGGTGCAGCGTAGCAGCACTGTTGCAACCTGAAGTTGTAACTTTGTATAGGAAATGGGAGGGGTGAGGATTCTAGAGTTCAAGAAATGGTGCGCATATTATAATTTTCCCCATAGGAAATTACAATAAGGCACAATTAAGGAAGGGAATCTGGGGTTTAAGAAATTATGGGCAGATTATAATTTTTCCCGTATGAGACATACCAGTTGTTCATGTCCATAGACGAAAAATTAAAATTAAAAAAATGGCGGTAATGTTTTCTTTGATTCCGTAATAGAACGTACGTTCAAATTTCCCTCGTATTCATAACAGAGTTACAGGAGATACAAATATTTTAAGAATACGAAAACATTCAAATAATAGTGTAAAAATTTTTAAAATTTTAAGGGAATTTACATGTTTCATAAAGTATAACTATTAATTAAATTTAGTAATTGTAACAGAATTTAAAAAAAGAAAAAACATTTCACATATATAATGTGTGTTTTGCTTAAGTTATGTGTCACGGAGACAAATTATGATGCTGAGAATGTGCCAACATTAAATTGTTCTACGAAGCTGTAAGACCATCGTATCCAAATACAGAGACTGTGCCGGAAATAGTAGCTCATAAAGCAATTCAGAGTAGTGACGGTGAGATATTTCTTCTCTTTTCACGGCATACATTTGTAAGCGCTACTGCGCTGTTGCAGCGCGAGCCGCACATAAATTTATTGGCTTATCATCCTCCTCGGAGAGTTGAAACAACTCTGGGTGGCACAGACTCAAGGGATTCATTAGAAAACTTGGTTAGGGAAAACGAACGATTCAACTGTCACATATTGTATTGTGGAATGAAGATATCATTGATAATGCGAAAATACGAGTATGTCCTTTCCGCTACTGACGGAATTGCAACTCAGTCGGTAAGTAGGTTATTGATAAAGGCGAGCCACATACAGCGCGAAATGAACGGACGTATGGCGTTGTCTACTTTTCATTACCGTTGACGATAAAAGAAATGTTTCGCTGAAATTACTTCCAAGAAGTCGAGCATGCCATTCAAAATGTAGGTTGAAATACAATAAACTCTTTTACTTTATGCAACATTATTTTACACTTAAAACAGTTCTTAATACAATTGACATAATCTTGTAATTTACTAACTTCCCAGTTTTAAACCTTCATCAGGGCCATAATGGATATTAATTGGAATTATCATAATCTATTGTATCATAATATATTGCAATTATCATAATATAATTAATGCAATTATTTTAATATATTTTATTATTACATGTATATATTGACGTATTTGATATGATAAACATACGCAAAGAAAGGTAGTAGCAGTTCACTGGCGTACCTGTGTTGTTTTGAGGTAGAGGTTCCGGTGGTATGTGCATGGCCCTGATTCCTGTGTCAGTGAGAGGAGTGAACTAACAAATATATTTCCATCATTTGCAATATTTTGACAATGTCATATTGTTCTTGTAGTGCTAGTGGTAGGGAGTTCAATACAAAGAAGCAAACCGTTTTTGTCAACATTAATAATTAACATCCGATATGCATTGGACAGATAAAAATCCATAATTACGTGACACTAAAAATATTTTTTTGGACATGCATTTAGGCGTCGATTATAATTGTAAATCCACAACATAAAATTACATCTTCAAAATTTCATAGGATATTATACAACTATTAAAAGGATTTCCTGATCTGTTAATTAGAGTTATTACTAAGAGGTACTCGTGCTCATTATTTCCAAGAACATTTTTCTTTACTGAATTACAGTCAAGTAGGGAAGAATTTTTATAAATCATTATGACATGTATATTTTAGATTTGTCTTTTCGGAAAAGTATTTTACTGTGCAACGTTTGGAACAGTTCTGGCAGGAGAAATTTAAAACCAGTTTAAATATATTCGTGAAACATATGTCATTCACATGCTGGTACTTTCCGAAGTCTGACGGCAGGGGGATGCATGAAGCCAGTGGCTACCAAACCGGGTACAATTCGGAAATCCACAATTCATTATTACTACCCATTGTTAAGAGGTTTTGTGGGAAAACTGAAATTGCGCTGGAATATTGCTACTGATTGAAGAGTTAACGAAGAAATAACTAAAATTATACGTTGGACAAATTCTCAGGTAAACGGAGAGGGAAGAACGATAACATCAAGCTGAAATGAGAATAGGGAAGAGGAGCATTAAAAACAAGAAAATGTCTTACCACTCAATTAAAGATAACGGTAAAAAGTGAAACAATTGAAACGACACGAAGAATGAAAATTAAAAAAACTTCATAAATAATACAAGTGGAAGAAAGAAACAAGAAACGAGCAGAGGTGAACATAAGCACTTGGGCCTCGAGCCCCCGTCATTCACGAGCGTCGCTGGTGGCATGGCCTGGCCCGGCGCGGCGCCCGGGGCCTTGTCCCTCATGCCAACGCAGCGACCTCGCAGCCAGCAGTCGCCGCGAGCGGGGACGGGGCGGGGCGGGGCGAGGTGAGAGCGGGAGCGGGGGCGGGACTGGCCTCGGGCCCGGGGCCGTGGCGGCCGGCGCATCGCCCCTCCCTACCCCAACCCCGTCCCCGCCCCCCACGCCCCCTGCCGACCGCCCCCGCGCTCTCCGACACCGACCGGGCCGCGATCCCAACTTCAGCGCGCTCGCGGCAGCGGGGAAGCAATCCATCAATTAAACACACCCCGAAATACTGCGTGAAATCTACACGTAACCTCGATTTTCGATTAGAGTCGTTAATGACTTGTCGCGTGACCGGCTTTCAGGGGAGCTGGCGGGCTGGGCGCGGCGCGGCGCGCCGCGGCCGCCGCGCTCCCGCCCCGCGCCCACGCCCCGCGCCCTGCGGCCCGCCCGTGCCCTGCCCCGCGACCCCGCCCCGCGCATCGCCTCGCGCTTCGCCTCGCGCCCCGCCCCGTGTCCCGCCCGTGCCCCGCCCCGTGCCCCGCCCCGTGCCCCGCCCGTTCCCACCCCGTGCCTCGCCCCCGCCCGCGCCTCGCCCCGCCCCACGCCCTGCTCCGCCCCGTGCCCCGCCCCGCGCCTCGCTTGACGACAGCGAGGCGCAGCAGGACGCCGAAGAGACGCCGCTAAACGCGCCAATGCAATCCAAATTAGGCGTCGCACTTAGCGTCTCGGCCAACTTGATAACAAGTGAATTATTAATCACGCAGACATTAGGCATCCTCGCCGCCGGGAACGCTTTTTTACCTCTCCTATAATGGCGACTCGCCCCCGCGTAGCGGGCGTTCAGGCGACAGAAGACGCGCTAGTCCATTCCGTGTCGTGCACACGCGGGTTTGCCGTCGCCACTGCCAGCGTCATCATCCACGTCCGTCCAGACAAGCCGTTCCCCCTTCCTCTGGTTTCGCCTTCGCTCCGTTTTCGCTGCTCGCACACATCGCCGCACGTCGTCACCGCCGCTATTGCTCATTCCTCTTCCACTCTCCTACCCTCGTCGACTCATCCTCGCACCTCCCCCTCCCCCGCGCCGCCGGGGACGCAATGGCCTATATATTGCTTGGCCGTCGCAATCAGCCGGCCACACCGGCGTCCAACTCGGAAACCCCAGGCGGCTTTTAGCCAAACAAGGTTTTTGAAAGTCTAATGTACTGCAAACGCTGCTGTGCGGGGCAGGGAGAAGTGGAGTGGGAAGGAGAAGCGATCGGGGGTGGGTATCGTGCGTCCGCGCCGACACCGACGCCACCAACGTGTTGGTGGGTGTAGCGCCACCGTGCTGTCACAGACTTTACTATCGAAACCACTGTAACCTCTGGCATTTTCAGAGCCACCACCAATGAGGACATTACTGTCAACGTGGCCCTTACCACAGCCACCGCACTCACCCTACCATTTGTTCAGCGCCAATGCGTGATTCTCAGAGCCTCTGTACCTGTGCAAACAGACACTGGCGCACCCCATTCTGTCGTGACCGCCATCAACGTTGGCGTACTCGCGACGTCTCCCAACTCCGTCCCCTTGGCGTCACCATCCGCGCCGTTCCACACCACGCCACACCGCAGCGCACCACGCCTCCCAGCCGCGCAGTGCGTGCGCCGCCGCACAGCCGCGTGCGCCCCGTGGGCAACCCCCCGCGCGCACGCGGCCGGCTGTCTGACGCCCCGGAGCGCACCCCCGGGACACACCCGCCATTATCCCGCCGCCAGCCCCCCCCCCCGCCGCGCCGCCCCTGCCCGCCCACTCTCCGCCCACTCTCCACCCGCTTTCCGCCCACTCTCCGCCCACTCTCGCCCACTCCCGCCCACTCTCCGCCCACTCTCGCCCACTCTCCGCCCATCTCCGCCCACTCTCCGCCCACTCTCCGCCCACTCTCCGCCCACTCTCCGCCCACTCTCCGCCCACTCTCCGCCCACTCTCCGCCCACTCTCCGCCCACTCTCCGCCTACTCTCCGCCCACTCTCCACCCGCTTTCCGCCCGCTCTCCGCCCGCTCCCACCCAACTCCCCGAACGCTCTCCACCCGCTCCTCGCTCGCTCCCGCAGACGTTCTCCATCGCTGCCCGCTCGTCCTCCCCCCTCCCCCCCCCCGCGCCCCTCCCGCGGACGCGCGCGTGCTCCCCGCCCGAGCCGCTCCGCGCCCCACCCAGCGCCATCGACCTGGCGCGAGGTGCTCCTCGCATTAACAATGGAAGGCGCGCGACGGGCGACGGCCGACGGCCTCCGCTCCGCGGAATCTCGATATCGACGCACGAATTTTGTCAGATGGCAGCGAGCGCCGCGCCGGTGCGGCGATGGGGTCAATTAGGGGATTCGGGTGG
This sequence comes from Teleogryllus oceanicus, assembly GCA_964035755.1. Lineage (NCBI taxonomy): Eukaryota > Metazoa > Arthropoda > Insecta > Orthoptera > Gryllidae > Teleogryllus > Teleogryllus oceanicus. The sequence goes on along the minus strand of CAXIVR010000001.1, from coordinate 114,571,963 downwards.
ATGCCGTATCGAGCGCGCACGGCTTTAAAGAAGTGCGTGCATAAGTCATGAACCAATGGGGCCGAGAATTAGAACGGGGGCCGCTACGAGGAATATGGCCGATTGAAGAGTTTGCGACGTTAGTTCATTCAGCCTACGTCGATTTAATCTGAATGCATGATGCGCAAAACAATGAACAGTGTGACGAGGTAATGATCGCCTTCATACAAAACAGTTTTCATGTAATCATTTTTTATGAAAATATAAAATATTTTTGCTTCTATCGCGATTTGAAAATGAAAGAAGTTAATTAGTTTATAATCATATTCTAAATGATCAACGTCGCGTAAATCACATTCTAAATTTATCTTTCTTTGTCCTATTCATCTCTTTCAAAGAGCTTCCCACGCTTTTGCCTGCTTGATGTGCCAAACAAAGGCCTCTTCATCGAATGACAGAACGGACGAGTCCATTAAATGTGTTTGCAATGTTACGGACAACAAGGCCAATTAGATACACTAGTATGTATGCCCTTGACAAATACCTCTTTTTGTAACTCCATCGAAAACCTTTCGTTGTGTCATTATTACAGGATAAAATGTAATACAAATGATGCATTTGTGATTTGGTTTATCTTAGGAGCCCTACTAGTTAGTAAATATAACGAAATTAAATGTTTACCGTGTTTGTATCAGGACTAGTAACTTTCAGATTATTTACTTCGTTACGCAATTTTCATCCAATAAACTTCAGCAAACGACTACTCTCAAAATAGAAGAAGCACGGCAGGATCGCCTTGACTAAATGATTATTTTGTGTTTCCGGGTGCGTCAATTACTACGGCGAATCATCCCGTAATTATCCCGAGGTGGCAGTGTTCTTCCTCCCCTGGATGGCAAGATTAGGCGCCGACCTACATGACGGCTTGACAGGTTTCCCCCACTTGGCGACACCGACCCAGTCGGGAGAAAATCTTTTAAGTTCCCGACGTGTGTAGTGAATGTAAGTGTAACAAGGGGAGGACAGAACAAGGAAGAGAAAAGAAAGATCGCATGCGGTCGGAGGCCCGTTTGTTATGGTAGGTACTGCTCCGACATGCGCTTGGTGTTGATGAGAGAACCTACGGAAAACCACCGCTCAGAGAGCGGCCCGCTAGAAATATCCTCCCGCAGCCCCTGAATTCTACCTGGCTATCTAGATACTGTCAAAACTCTGCCACCGTCGCGACTCGAACCCTAGGTCCTCGCGGTCAGAGGTACTGCCGTGACATTAGTTGATGTCCCGAGCCACCTCAGCCGGTCACGATCGTCTTGAATATTCGCCTTTGTTCCTCGTAGGTTGGTTGGTTGTTAGTGATTGCGGGCACGTCAACTACAGAGATCATTAGTCCCATAAGTGTAGTGCATGTTTTTCTCGGGAGATGGCGGTGATCTTCCCCCGCTGGGTGGCAAGATCCGGCGCCAACCTACCGTTGGCTAGAGGTGTTTCCCTCAACCAGGTATTTTCCACCAGCGGGGCATTGGCCCTGCCGGAACAAGCTCGACAGGTCTCCCGGAATGTGTGGTAGAGTAGGGCATATTAGTGTAAGTGTGTGTGTATGTGTGTGTGTGTGTGTAAGGGAAGAGTATAGGACAGGGAAGAGGTAGGAAAGATCGCGCGCGGTCCGTTTTTTAGGACATTGCTCCGGCATTCACCTGGTGTTGATCGGAGAAACCACGAAAAACTACCGATCAGAGCAGCAGGCCTCCAGACAGCGATTGAATTCGACCAAGCTGACAAGCTAGTGTCGAAAATCACTATCGAACTCGAACCTACGACCTCCCGGTCAGAGACACTGCAATGACATGAGTTGATGCACTGAGCCACCTCTCTCGGTTGGTTCCTCGTACACAACGCATCTCTCAGTCACGGGTGACTCTGATCTCCCTCGTCACAGGGGCAATCTCCTCAGCCCTTCTTTCACTCTCATTCCTTTCGCTTCAAATACGCGCCCCATTCACAAATTCCGGTATTTCAGGAGCGTCGAACAGAAATGCACACCTCCCCTTCGTGACTTTATCGAATCGGGACAATGATACAAATAATACGGAGATCTTTAGAATTAGAATATCAAATATTTAGAGGAATTTCTATCAGATTGGCTCCAACGAGGGATTTTGAATGAATGTCTACTTCGTTTTGTTGACGTGCGACAGTTAAAACCAATAGATGTAGAGGAATCATTACATCCTTGTGGCAAAAAGAGAGTTGTTGAAAAATACCTAAGGTAAATTAAGGAATTCTGCATGTTATAATGTAGACACAGTACACTGATATGTTACGCAAACAAAAATGTCTTAGCAACTTTTAGAGGACTGGATTTTATGGCCCCTTTACGACCGAGATATCTAGTGTTGATACGAACGGTTATACAGTGTATTGATACCAACGACTACATAATTTTTCTCGAAAATTGATTAATTTGTAAACGTTAGAATTATCATTTATACGTTGAGTCGCCTTCTAGATTTGCTACTCTCTGCTGTGATGAATTTTATTTGTAGTTTCGTGCTCTATTCATGTGAAAATTCAGCATTCGCAACTTCAGAAAACAGCAGCATACACGATGTAGCGCTCAGCTTGCTCGACGGTCCAGACGGTACGCAGAATTTGACTTTCTCGTCTTCTACGTGCTTACGTAATAAAAGAGAAAGTACCGTAACTTCAGTAGAAAGTGGCGATTTTCGGTAAAAAGCATATTCTAGGGTCCTGATATCGAAAAAGTGAACAAATCTTTATGTTACATGTCCACTTAAATTGTATGTGTATTTTATACACTCTGTCGTGGGGCAATACATGCCCCATTATGAATAAAGTCTAACATCTTATAATGCCTTCAGGGTAAACAAAAGAAAGAAGCAACCGCTAGGTACGACACCACGATATAATGAATCCATTAATATCGATAAAGGTGCTACTGGAATTGACAGCAAAAGGTCCTAAGTGCAGCCCCAGTCGCATCGTTGCCTGCGCTCTCTTCGCTACCGTCACCACAAGCAGCACCGCCGCCGCCCCTGTTCCCGCTCCCCCCCCCCTGCTCCCAGCGCCAGCTCCACATCGCGTGAATTGCTGAGCTCGTTAGGATTCGCAGACTTTCGCGTCAGCACAGCGAGGAGCGCGGGCGCGGGGCGAGGGGAAGGGAAGAATTGGCGCGACTGTGGCCGGGCTTTCCCTAATTTTCAGCCGATTCAAAACAAGGATTTCTCTGGAGAGGCTCCGCGTGGGCTCTTTGCGGGGCGGAGAAGAAGCGGCACCACTCCGCATTCGAATTTCGTTCGTATGAAAAGTTGCATGATGCTCAATTTCACGGAGTAGGAGATATTACAGGACAGAAATAAACTATTTTTTAATACCACTCGAAGTTTCATTTTTCCCTCTCATTGTTTGCTTTTCATTTCGGATGTGTGTAACTCTGCCAGCCTTCTTCGAATACATTTTATTAGTACGCTTTTCATTAAAACCATGTCACATAAAGAAATTTAAATAATAATGCAGACTGGAACTGGAATTAATAAATCTCAAAACATTGGAAGCAATTCGAGAAATTAACTTTTCACAGCAAGACAGTTTCATATGATCTTTTTTTCAAATTGAAACGGATATCAACTGCAACATTCCTCCTGGAAACGAGAGAGCAGATATCTGTAATGAATGTTTGATCTTGCCACAATAACAAAATTCATTTAGGTGCCTACGGATTACATTGTTGAATTCAATAGTATTTGAATATTTTTTCATAAAATTGTTTTTTACGGTCATGAGGAGCATATTTAATCAAGTATATAATTTAAGTAAACATTATATATGATTTAAATAATAAATTAATATATAATAATAATAATAATAATAATAATAATAATAATAATAATATCACTGCATAGTTTAAAATATTTCTGTCACTGAAGTTATTAAGTTATACAATAGTTACACTTGAAACATCTCATCACATTTAACTAGAATTTAGTCACAAAGATTTCACTTCACCAAATGATAGTAAGCAATTGATATTGAATGTCTAAAATGAGCACGATTCAAGAGCAGAGAAGAAATATCGTCTAAATTAATTTACTTTCAAATAATTGTCAGGTGGCAGTATTCATGGACGGAACAACGTAAAAATTTGCATGTTCTACCTTCCGTTGTTTACTCATGCAAATATTGCCGCCGGAAACTGAAGTCTCCTAAAACTCAATAAAGATTTGAATGTTTTTCCACTGGTTATTTGGTTAGACGATTCCCTCAAATTTAATAATCACAATTCTTTGAGAGAAAGACAAGTAATTAATATTTATAAGAAACAAAAACATTGAAATATACATTCCCAGTTCATTCGTGTGATGCTATTGGCTACACAAACTCTGTATAGCTGGAAGGCACAGTTCTCGCTACAAAAACTTAGTGTATTTGAAGTGGAGGTGTAACGAGGCGCAATGGCCGTTTATAATAAGCACCCGACGAAGTGACAAGGAAGCATTAAAGGCGGAGAATGCTATATGTTTTCGATTAGCACCGGTCTCATTTCCAGCAAAAACGTCCACTTCAGCTCCATCTCAGCACTCAGTAAAACAAATTGCCCCATCGTCTTAATTGTCACATATTGGTTAGAATCAAATACGAGGTTTCTCTGATATAGGTCAAGTCTTGATTGGTATTTGCTATTCTCTATATCGACACCAATGAGTGGGCACTGTTTTCATTTTGAAGAGCGTTGTAGTGCCTAGAAACCAGGTCAAGTGAAGTTCTAACAAATTATTTACCACAGCGAATTTATAGAAAGGACAATTTGGACAGTCGATATCTGTCACGTATCTCGTTTGTAATGCAGTATGGAAAATATATTGAAGATATAAGCATAGCTCGTTCAATTTCAAGGAGTGAATCTATTTACAATGCACGATGTCACAAATATTTTCAAATTGTAGAAATTGGTGTTTTTTCACGTGTTGACAACTGTGATGAAATGAAAAAATAACAACAGTGAAATCATAACAGTAATAAACAGTGAAAAATATATAGGCCGCCTGATCTAGTTTATTTAAGTGCGATTTACATTCTATTTACATCAATAAATATTTTTTTCTTTAATTCTATATCTTTTTTCTTTAATTCTTAATTTTATAGCGTGACCTAAATACACACAAATTTCCCACACACTTTCCCACATGGGGAATGCGTATATCTAAGAACAGACAAACACTCAAATAACACACGCAACTAGGTCAATGAAGTGAAGAAGTGGTAGTTTTCCGAGGACTGCTCATTGGGGTTGTGAATAGCTTTCAATGAAGTTTGTGCCATGAAATAACAATTTGAATTGAATGGAAAAAGTATTCATTCTCATAAAAATTTAAAGCTTACAGACGTTATTTAAAATTTGTTTTCATACGAAAATTAATCAAATTTTATACAAAATATGTTACTTTGTCATTGACTGTGAATAACAAGAAAAAATGAATGAAATATGAAATAATTAAAACTATATGAGGGCTTATATATAAAGAATTATTATTGTAAAATAACAGTGAAATGCACTTATAAGTAGCTTTATCATTATTACCAGTAAGATTATTAGATATAACGCAAAACTTGAGGAAGTACTCTTATTTTCGTAGAAAATCTGTGATCTTTCGTATTGTCGTAGATTAACGCGATTTTTTATTCGATATTTGATAATTAATATTCAATTCTCATATCTATAACAATAATTTAAAAAATATATTTTGTTTCACTAATAAATTATCTACATTTCGCTTCAGATTCAGAAGAAGAGATATTGTAGAGACGTGGCGACTTGATATTAGAAAAACACTGCAAATTGGCAGACTACATGCAATGACGGTCTAACCAGGAATCCACATCACTTCTCGCCATTTCACCCGCTACTCATTCTCGTCGGCAGGAGCCGGAGGCGAAATCACGCGCATGCCAGGCTTCGAACCCTTGCCCAAATCCACGACCTGTTCGCAATCAACTGCCCCTGCAGTCGCTTAGTGGACGTCGGGAGGGACAAAAAACGCCAGGGCGTTCAAAAACAGAGGGCGCGCGTTCGTCCGGCATCTGGCAATCGATGTGGCGCGTGAGGCAGCGGGAAGGCCGCGGCGAGGGCGGCGGCGAGGGCGGCGGCGAGGGCGGCGGCGAGGGCGGCGGCGAGGGCGGCGGCGAGGGCGGCGGCGAGGGCGGCGGCGAGGGCGGCGGCGAGAGCGGCGGCGAGAGCGGCGGCGAGAGCGGCGGCGAGAGCGGCGGCGAGAGCGGCGGCGAGAGCGGCGGCGAGAGCGGCGGCGAGAGCGGCGGCGAGGGCGGCGGCGAGAGCGGCGGCGAGGCGGGGCCGGGGCGAGGGCCGGGGCGGGGCGGTGCCCGGGCAGCGGGGCCCCGGTGCGGCGCCGCGCCGCGCCCGATCGACTGCCGTTTCGATCGGCGGGGCTGCTGAGCGGGCGCTGAGCCGTCGCCACTCCCACGCACCCCGCGCCGTCCAGCGCCGCCGCCTCACGAGGCCTGCGCACGCTCATCTATATATAACTCCGGATTGACCACCACATATTTGTCGCTCAGAGTTGAACGTTGCCACTAGGCATTGAGGTTTGGCGCTAATTCAATACTCCCACCTCTGCCATGAAGCCGGTTGCTGGCCTGAGTGGGAGTTGCACCCAAACCATTTTTTCCGCATTCGTAATGAGTTCTCTAACTATATTACGCCATTCGAACAAATTATACTACCCACATGAAACCATGTTTGTTGTTCATTATTTTTATCCCGTATCAATTTTCTCAAAACAATCATTGTCCTGAATGCGAATTTAGATCACACCTACAGCTAGAAGTTGTATCAACTAAAGTTGCTATGAAGAACTATTCATTTTAAAATTTAGACTATAACATGGCATGGAGAAGGTGTCAATGTAAGACTTAACAATACTTAACTGCGATATTTGGTACTGGTATCTCTTTATCTATATTATTTCTTATTCGAAGCAATTACAAAACATAGTATAGTTAAGTTGTCCATACCGTTCCTTTAAGCTCTTTATTTTCAAACGAAAAAGCAAAAAGAAAATCTAAAAAAAGAACAGCAGCCTGGGAAAAATTATGATAGAATGGTGGGATATCAATGTATCTTTATCTCTTTCTAAAATAATGAAAAAATGAAAATATGAATTCACTACTTTTACTGTTTTTTAAAAATAGTCTTCTAATTTCATTTCTTAATTTTATAATTCTTTCAGAAGATCGGCGATAATGAGTAAATTCCACGAAGTCTATGATAAGAAAACTATATTATCAGTTTGAATGATTTTATGTTATTCACCTCATTTCTCTTCAGTAAACAGATGTTGAAAGTGAAGTGAATTAATTTAACTCTTGTTATTTGTAAATAAATTGTCTTTAAAAGAGACGAGTCCTCGCGTTAAGCGTAATTAGAAATATCGAAACACGAAATAAAATAAAATAGATCTAGTTATAGATAAGCGAAGTATATCACAAAACTTATGAATACATTTTAATGTCTACTTTTCCATCACAAATGATTTAGCACACCAAGACATTTTACTACCACGTTGTGCCTCTAAACAGAAGCAAAAGATAAGAAATAGTCTTCGTGGAATACAAGGAAAACGTCTTAGTTCGACGCGATGACAATTTTTACGAGGATAGGTCACGTTTTAATGGGTTTTCCCCTGGCGCCACTTAACAGCCACCCTCTCCCCTTCGCCGCCCCTCGCCTTGCTGCCTCTGTCAGCCTGGCCTGCCATTAACTGCTTTGTCTCCGCTCATGATCGCTGCAGTTCACCCCATTCACTACACCTGTTACCGTCAGTTTCCGCTTCCAGAAGGCCTCGTTCGTCCTGCCCGGAGGCAGCGACCCATCCATTAGGACTCCGACGTCCACCAAATGTACAATTCTGCCGCGGGGCTTCTCAAGATTGCGAATTCAGGAATTTCAATCAATTTGCAACAAAACGACTTCGCGTCTACCTCTACTACAGGATGTTCTTGTTCAAATGTGACGTTTTCTACCAACAACGAAAGTAGATTGTTACGTGGTTGTTAGGGCTAATTATTGCCCGAATATATTTCTGTCTACTTGACAGCACGCGGCTGACAGAATAGAGGGGATTCCATTATTCAGAGACAGCAAATTTTGATGACGTCATTGCAGAGTTGCCCATATTTATTAAGAAAAAAAAAAAAGAAATTTTACAGCGCAAAGCACCTGAAAATTGATTAGCATTATTACTTCTTAAGTTATGTATTGTGAGTGTGCTTTTGAGTCGTCTACTCTTGTGCGCTCTTATTGTGATTTGTTTCTTGCTACTGCTGCTACTATTTTGACCTGACGAAAGAACGACATCGTGTCTGCCGCCCGAGAATGTGGCAACATCGCTCTACCCCAACCCCAGCTGTTAAGTAGACAGAAATATTATTCGGACAATATGGTGTTCCTAGAGCTTCCGATCTTATTTGGATACACGAGATAAAGTACGTAGGTGAGTGACATTAAGTTGGCTAATCTTGACATAAACCAGCATCGCAATGCAGTCCAACAAAACACTCAACAATTTTTCAATAAACAACACATCTCCGCAAACAAGTGTTACTCCAATGAAAAAATTGGGACCACATTGCTGGCGATGACACTCTGTAGAGGCCTACGTGCTACTTGCCGTTCAGTAGTCTAGACCTACTGAGCCCGAGCGCCTCCCGGTCTGACTCAACAAGCAGTGGGCCACACCCGTTGGCCGAAGATGAGCGTTGAGCCAGGGCATGCCAAGTGGGCCCACTCACTTTTTCTTGTTTCATCAAAGTACTACGAAGACATTGTCGGTTACTTTCTAAGCCACCGAGTAATCATATAAATAAAGTCATGTGATTATAATAGTCTGGAATATTATTAGAAAGTGCTATTTAAGTATAATTCAAATTTTAATACAATTTTTTGTGCTGTCAAAATTCATTTCACACTGACAAATAGTGAAAAATTCAGTGAATAATTCACGAAAAAGTGAACATTATGGTATTGTTAAAGTCAGAATTTAGTTATTTGCTTAATTTGACATTAGCTTGAAACTTGTATATTTTATTTAAGTAGGAACTGTTAGAATTATTTTATCTCAGAGAGGATACGGCGCGTCCCGAAAACAGTTTAAATACAAAAATATATTCAGACTATTTGTTCACTCTAATTGTGATAAAATAAATTGGTTAAACATGAAGTTATTCACACGTACTGTTATTCAAACTGAATCACCAACTTTTCATTAGAGATGAACTACCCAGTATCTAACATGAAATTTGCTAGCAAGTAAGCGAGCAGTACCTGGTTACACAAGACTGCTGCCGGGATCGCTTCACTGAACACTGAGAGAGAGAGAGAGACAGATAGCGCAGGTGACTTAATAAGATTGCATTATAATTAAGATGACGATCACAGCGCAGTAGTGTCTGCGTCAAATTAATCGTCCTACAAGCACATCTCTAAGCTCACAGATTCGACTTTCTCGCCTGACGAACGTACTAAAGTCACGCATATTGTAAAGAGAAAGAATTATCGCAATGCTGCGGCCAAATCGGTGATTTTTCGACAAAAAATCTCCTATTTATCGACCCTGGTATCGAACAAGTTGATAAATCTTATTTCTATATACGTAGTAAATTACTCTAACATGCTCTTTTATCAGAAACCACCTTGATACCGAGTGAATCCTTGATACCGAAAAATTGGTTGGCGGGAATACGTCTGTAGTGAGCTAGCACCTAAACCATTCAGGAGATTTTCTTCAAAATTGATATTCCCCGATCGATTCGTGTGAAATAAAGATCCTGGAGTAACAAACGGATATTTTGGGTTTTGGAGATACTTTATATGAAGCATCAACATTTTCAAAAGTTTCTAAACAATGACTCCAATTGTTTTATCAAATTTTTTCTCGGATATATCAATATATGTTTCAAAAAAATGGCGCAGATCTAATTTTGTTGAAATCTCTGAATTTCAACAAAAGTTCAATTTTTTTCAGAATCTTCCTACTACTACAATATTGAAGATTGAAGTTTTTTCTTAATAAAATAAGTTCTGCAAAGCCATATTGTTTGGTTTTGCACATTTTTCGTGAACGTATGCAATAGTTATCGCAAAATTTTGCTTGAAATATAAGCAATATTTAAGAAAGTATTTTCTCAAAACGGTTCCATATCACGGATCGAGCATTAGACGCTTGAAAAATAGTGCAGATTCCATTTTGAGTACATACTGTTTTTCATAGTTGCAAAAAATGAAAATTCAAAAGGAACAATATTGATAAATTGTTTTCTTAAAATCTGTTCTAAAATAGATCTTTAAATCAAGTCTTTTAGATTTTGACAAAATGAGTGGGTTTCCCGTAATTTTAACTTAAATTAAAGATTTTTTTCAAAGAACGCCTCCAAATTTTTCCTTGAAAAAGAAAAGGACGATTAAAAAATGTCGCAGGTCCCATTTTCCGCGACCTCTCAGTATTTTCGAAAATTGCAAACAAACAACATTACTAAATTACAACACTGATGATAGGGATCTTTTTCCGAAAAAATGTACTTTAATACCAGATCTTGAATTATATATATGGAAATCTCCAAAATTTTGAAAATTGAAAATGCAAATGTTCCACACGTATTGAAGCGTCGTCGGGAAGGTTCAGTTCAGAGTGAGGCTAGTGGTGTAGTGGCCACGAGAAAGGAGTGCTAGCTGTTAGAACCTGTGTTTGAAACCCATTGCCGAGAAAAAAATTGTTTGTTGGAAAAAGTTCTGCAGATTCGTGTTGTATTGTAATATTGCGTAGACGTAACAAATAATGAGAGAAAATGTGTGTTTTTGGAGCACTTTTAGTTTTTATTTGAAACAGAGGATCATTAATTTTTGAGTATCTGATGGAGGCTGACGTTCTACCTAGTGCGTGGTGGGTCTGTTCGTGCTTGCGTGTGCAAATGGGGAGAATCTTGCCGAGCATTTTCGCGAGCGTCATTGTGACAGCTGCTTTCGCAACATTTCCTCACGCCCTGCACTTAGGCGTCTGTATCTGTCTTTCTACCCGACGTTTTCGCTCACATACTTTTTTTGCAGCATTGATTCAACTAAAAGTACGATTCTAACGACAGGGAAATATCCAGCATACTAACATGTTTTGTTAATTTGATGAAAATATTATTTCGTACACAACACTGGTTTTCACTTTCTGCTAATTATCCTATGCAAGTGACTACTGACTGTGAAGTGATGTATCGTTTGTTTTCTCGTCCAAAAAAGTCAGTCACAGTTGATACAACTGGCAGAAAGAACATGCCCACATTATCACTTCATGCGGAGTTTGAAATCTTTTCATCACTTCATCAGTAAACTATTCATTGCCGTTCACCTACAGAACTCATAATCTAATAATAGAAGAACAGTGTCTCTTACGTGTTACTGAGGGAAATACTCAGACCGGAAGGTCCTAGAACTCCAGTCCGAACGGGTACGCAAACTACATAGCTAGCTCGAATTCAGACGTTCTGGATTGATTGATTGATTTTTTCGTGTTTCCGGGCGCGTCAACTGCTTTGGTCATTAGTCCCGTTAGTGTAGTGTATGTTTTTTCTCGGGAGATGGCGGTGATCTTCCCCCGCTGGAGGCGAGATCCGGCGCCGACCTACCGTCGGCTAGTGGGGTTTCCCCCTAACCAGGACTCTCCCACCAGCGGGGTACCGTCCCACCCGGGAGAAGCTCTAAGCTCCCGACCGGTCTCCCGGAATATGTGGTAGTGCAGAGCATGTTAGTGTAAGTGTGTGTGAAAGGGGGAGAGGATAGGACAAGGAAGAGGACGGATAGATCGCGCGTGGTCCGTGGCTTGTTTTGGTAGGGTACTGCTCCGTCATTCGCCTGGTGTTGATCGGAGAAACCACGGAAAACTACCGATCAGAGCAGCCGGCCGCTAGAATTCTCCTCCAGACAGCGACTGAATTCGACCTGCTGAAACGCTAGTGTCGAAAATCCTGCCGCCGTCAGGACTCGAACCTAGGACCTCCCGGTCAGAGGCGCTGCAGTGACATCAGTTGATGCACTGAGCTACCGCTCCCGATCAGACGTTCTGGAGGTGAATGCCAATGGCCGGCTCTGATTGGGAGTTTTGGTTTTTCGATCAATCGCATGCAATTGACGGAGCAGTACACTCACAAACGGGCCATGCTGTGTCATAGAGTAAAGATGTATGCCTCTTCAGTCTATGGCTGTGTACATCTTTTCTTCCTCTTCCTTCTCCTACCCTCATTATTTACACACACTGTTACACTTACATGCGTTACACTAGCACATAAGTGAGGATAGCAGCCAGGGTCTTAGAGCTTGTCCCGGCTGGGGTGGTGGCTAGCGAGCCACCTGAAGGGAAGGTACCTGACGTTTTCACCCGCAAACCGACGTGTATGACGGCGCCGTATCTCACCATTCTGGGGGACGACCGCTACCTTCCTGAATAAAATATTCACTTTATTAACAGGAATAATGATTCTAGAAGTTGACGTGCCCGGAAACTCAATGAATCAATCAAAAATATGAACAGTTTTCGTTTGAAATGCAGGCAATTTTTAAACAATTATTTTCTCTAATAGTATCAATTTTTATAAATATTCTTTCTCGTATGGAGCATTAGACAATTAAAAATAGCGTAGACTCCATTTCTGGTGAACTCTCTGTGCTTTCGAAAATAGGAAAAAATTAATATCGCAAAAATACAATATTGATGCTAGAGATTTTATTCTTGAAAGAAATCTGTTGTAAAAAGCTAAATTTTAAAATAAGACAAAGAATAAATGTATGAAGAAACGAGTAATTTTGGCAGAATTTTCGCTTAAATTTAATGCAATATATAAAAAAATCAAAAATGGGTCCAAATTTTTCGCGGATATAGTTAAAGACGCTTAAAAATGGCATAGGTCCCATTTTTGGCGATATCTCTACATTTCCGAAACAAACAATAACATTGCAAAACTACAATATTGATAATAGGTTATTTTTTATTTAATGAAATGTCATATTTAAAACTTGATTTTGAAATAATGAAAATCTCTGAATTTTTCAAAACTGCAAATACAAATCTTCTTTTTTAAGCATAGCAAAGGGTAAGGGCAGTTTTGAGGTTAGGGGTATAGGTATAATGTGAAGAGCACGTAGACTCGAAGAACCTGACTTCGAATCCCACCGTGGAGAAAAAAATGCTCACGGAATTTTTTTCAATTTCATGTAGTACCAATATAATATGGCGTAGACGTTACGAATAATATGAGAAAGTATGTGTTATAGTAGCATCACTTGTTTTCTTGATGAAAAATGTCCCCGTAAGATGTCATAGTCAATTTCAATAATATTCCACAATTATAAAAATAAATGACAATAAACTGTAGAACACAAATTACTTACATTATTGCGTAATAAATATTTGATGCTTGCGTTTACTGTTACAGAATGATGTTTTTAAAAAAAATTCCTTAACATGCAATTGAAAACATTGGTTTCGTTGTTTGCTTCTGTCCTAACGGCTTTAGGCTCGACGGAAAATATTACTAACGTGTACGAGAAAGGGTAAATATTTGTTGGAGAATTTTAGTGAACATACTAAAATGCCGCCTTTAACAAACTGAAGGTTTTGTTTAAGTATCCCTTCACCCGCGAGTAGACACCCTTCAAAATAAAGAAAAAACAAAATATCTTAAAAGACGGGGTCATGGAAGGGTTCCCTCTGAAAAGGGTTTTATCTGAAGAGCATGGGTACAAAGATAAAGCAATATACCTAAAACGATGCATTAGTGGCAACTCCATAATAGATTATTCCAATTTAAAACACTTAATGGTGACGATAATGTTCACATTTTGTTTCCTAAACAGATCCAAAACGCAGTTTTAATGAAACTAAAGAGAATTGTCTTACTAGCACCAACATTTTCTGTTGACGTAGATAACCTTTGTTATTTCACCAACAATACCACGGTTTCTGGAATGACCCCATGATGACAATTTTTTGCTGCACGTTATACTGAGAAGAGTCACGAGAGTCATGGGAGTTCACATTTCTATGTAAGCTTTCATAACAACATTTTCAATTAAATGGAATACAGCAGATTTTAAGTGTAATAAACGGATTCGCTATTGTAGAAAAATGGTGCACGATGGCGCAAATCTGAATACAAAACCGTAATCCATGTTAAAAATTAGTTTAGAAAAATACGCTTATATTCCTGATGATTGCAACGATCTTCGTTTTGTAGACCTGCGTATCAGCGGGAGTAAGCAGACAATGTACCGTATCAGCTAAGCAACGCAGGGCCGAGCAAGCCACGCAGCGCTCTGGCAGGCGCGGGCTTTCCCTACGTAGCCCGCCAGGCGGCCGCCAGGCTGTCGCCCCCTGAAGAGGGCGTTGCCGGTGCGGGGGGGGAGGCGGACGCGCAGGCAATCCTTCCCGAAGGAGGCGGCTCGGCGCGGGGTCGTCGTAGGGGACGGCCGGCAGCCCTCGGCGTGGGAACCGCCCATTCGCCTCCGCCGCAGCATCCGCTCCCCACCCACAGGTAATAGCTCGCGCCCATGCGTCCCGCCGCGGAGGCCAGCTGGGCGACGTCGCCCCGCCCGTTTTCACAGCCTCCCCCTCGTGAGAAGACGGAGGACGGGGGGGAAATTAAAAGTTGCAGTCTGATGGCGCCAGCCCCCGACTTCCTTCCTGCTAAGAGCACAAGGAAGCGGCCAAAGGGTAAAAGCACTCGCGCTGATAAGGGAGGCGTTCCACTGAGCCAGGGATGAAGACTGCAGACGGAGAAAAATAGGCTCGATGGAGCCTGATATGGACCATATGATCCGCGCCTGCCTCATCTAGTGGAGAATGTCAGGGGGAGCATATTTGAGATAGTAGATAGTGGAGAAGGTTAGTGGACGGGTAGATCCGCGCGTCATCTGCCATGCGGGAGAGGGATCTGGGCACGAGGCGACCAACGAAGTTTGACGGAAGGCAGGCGCGGTTTGACGAAAGAAAGGCGCGAGCATGACAAATAAGCTAGATATGTGAAGGGTTTACGTCAAGCTCACCATAATCTCCCTTAACCCCAGATGTGGGTAATAAATAAAAACAGGGCCCAGGCCCGAGAACACCTCCCAGATCCTAAAATGCCAAATACATACAGACAACAGACAGTGTAGGCACCGGGGTTGCATTTGGCACATGGTGCATCGAGATGGCGCTAATGCTGGGCTCTGCCGACGGCAGAAGATGAATAGACGCTCGTTCTCGAGGCAATCTGCTATGCGTCGGCGAAACTGAGGCCTCACGGAGGTCTGGCCGAGACGTCGTAGGGAACAGGAGCAATGGAAGGGTCAGAGCCCCTTTGTGGTCGGGCGAAGGGCCGTGGACAGTTTGGCGCAGGCAGCCGACCCAACAGACGGCATACATTCGCTGCAGACCAGTTGAGGGGGCAAATTATGCAAGAGGGAGATGGTAGTGAACGTGGACGCATGAAACACTGGGGTACAATTTCGCATCTCACGACAAGATTGTCAAAGAGAACAATCGACATTAAAATTAATGAAATATAATATACACATACTGACTGGGTAAGAGGCAGTAAAGAGGTGATGTGTGTTGGAAGAATGACAGTGACGAGGCGACGGAGTATGCACATGATGAAGAGATGAGTTAACTACGTGACGCGAATAGAGTAATGCCTCTACATCCGCAAATTCGCTATTGGCGAGTTCCGAAATTCGCGATTAGAGAAATGCTACCGACTTTAACATTCGCGTCTTTGACATTCGCAAATACGTCTTTTGATTGTACTACATTTTTTGAAAGCGAGCACATTTCATTTCCTTTATCAGCGTCATTTGGGAAACGAACTCGGCAGGCATCGGAGCTCAAAGTATCACGTTCAGCAAAAGTGTCAAAGTTGGAACGTCAATTCATATTAGTAGAATAACACAATTGTAAAATAATTCAATTCAGTTGTGTCAAATTGGGGGTAAGGGTTTTGGCTACATGAAGAGGAAAGACATTCAGAAAGTGTCCAACTCTCTGTATAATGACCCCACTGAAGACGAGCATTTTTTCGATATCCACGAACCGAACCCACCTTTCTTCATTAAAATATAGACTCATTCATTGACATTCGCGATGCTTTTCGGGAAGCTAACTCTCGCGAATGTTGAGAAATAACTGTATAGCGATGAAGTAGTCAATCTGTTCCCTGACCGTCAAGCGATGCTCCTTGGGAGGCAGTTAGCAAAGGCGACGTGTCGGGCAGCAAGGTGTTGGAAGGGGCGGGGTGCCGGCGGCTGCCCCGTGGGCGGCGTGGGCGGCGCGGGGGCATCGCACGCGGCGGCCGCGCCCACCATGTGCGCAGGAACCGGAGGCTGTCCATCGTCCAGTGACAGGAAGTTGGGGAGCGTGCGCTCTCGGGGTGGCCGTTTGGCGTGCGCCGGGGCAGGGCGGGGCGCGGTGGGGCGGAGAGGGGCGGGGCGGGGTGTGCCGGGGGCGAGGCGGCGGGGCGGTGACCGCTAAGCGCTTTGACGGGCGCCGCCGCAGTGGTGACGCGGCGCCTGGCGGCCGGCGGGGCCGCCCTCCTCTGACGCCGCCCTCGCCGTCCTCACCCTCGCACCGCCGTCGCCGCTATTAGTCCTCAGAGGCGGCTGACGGGCGCGCGACAGCGTTCGGGCCTTAAAGTGTGCTCTGGAAAGTTTTTTCTTACACTTTTCTCGCAGAAAAGAGGTTGTCATGTTGCTTGATTCTCTTTGTCACCATTGAGTGACTGGAAATTCGGGTCGTAGAGAGGCAGCGCTTTCGTAGAGGAATGGATGAGTGTCCGATAAAACAAATTGATCAAACGAAAAATAAAGAGAAACGTTTTCTGTGCGGCTTATGTGTTACTCTTAAATAGGGGCTGCAACAAGTGACGTGGGGAAGACGACAACTCTCTAGGTTGTGTCAATAAATTAGATCGTTACATTGAGGGAACAGAACCGACAGGGAAGAGGTGTGGAAAAGGAATATGTGTACAAATCAGATATGTAAAGATAAAGGGTATGAAGATATGCAAATGAAAAAAGCAGATGTAATAGTAAGCGAGTTCTCCGAAAAAATTAAAAATTTTAAATGAAAGAATCATGACATAATCCCACTCTTTGGTGTACCTTGTTGAAGCGTAAACGCGATAAAAACAATACTAGAGATTCATTATAGGCCTAACTGCGCGTCTGACGTCTGCTTGTTGATTAACCAACATGACGGCTCGTGCGTTCAAACACATACGTAGAGCTGGCGCACCCTTGTAGCTGGGGAGTGTCGAGCGCGCGGGGCGTCGGGGGCAGCGTAGGATGGGAGGGCGACTGTCCCCAAACAGGTGACGGGCGGCGGCGGGAGACGAGCGGGCGGCGGCGGGCAGTGGCGTGCGACAGGGAGAGGCGAGGGCGGCGGCTGCGCGGGCGGCGGCCAGTCCGGGGCCGGATCATTGGTGGCGGATTGGTGGACTGCTAGGCGGCTTTAGAGGCGGACAGGTCGGGAGACAGGCGAACGCCAATTTAATGTTTTCCGCTTGGTCCGTTGATCGATCTGTCGCCCGGCCTCCTGTCGATCAGTCTGTCGACTGGGACTTCCGCTGGGGTCGAAGACGAATGGTTGTCCGTGAGACAGAATGTTCATTTCTATCAAAGGCTTATTAATGTTTGGTGGTCAATTAGTAGTGCCGGGCTTTCTCAATTCATTATATTTCGTACTTTTTCGACATTTTTCTGTTCGAGAAGTTGACACGGAAAAACATGGTCAAATATATTCATGGACGAAGTAATTCAGTGTCGAATGTTATTTTTAATAGAATTTTCTGGATATAAAATGCAGCTGCCTTATTCACATCTTCATAAGGATGCTTTTGAAATTTATTTATCTTAAAAAACTCACATATTCGAGAAGAATAGACGATGCAGGTACAAAAAAATCATGACTTCAATTTCTTAGAAAAGACGTTAAGTTGTTGGGCAAACATGAAGATTTTCTTAACATTATTTAAAAATTTCAAGGATTTTATCACATTAAAAATAATACTGTTTAATGCGAAAGGTTTAACTACTTAAATTCAATGCACATTCAGACCTCTAAATTACTTCTTGTATCTCATAGATCAGAAAATCAATTCTAGTCGATGTCGGGGACTAAAGTAAAAAATTCAGCTGTTAGATTTCGGGATCTCTTGTGGCAATTCACTCTCTTCGGCTGACCACCATGAGCTCTCGCTAGCAGTACTAACTGGCATTTGTAGTAGTACTGCTGGATTATGGTACTATCATAATATGCAGTCGAAGACAACATATTTCTGTAATCACGTCCATACCACACAGATACTATATATCATTCAAAAATTAGCAATAGAAGACGGACTAATTGCCTAGTTCAGAGAAATTTCCATTTGACAAGTTCCGCAATATTTTCATTTTGTAGTGACAAATGTTCTGCAATTGCAGCTTCATGTATTCGGTTACTCTCATATTCCCTTTCAATGACTATTATTAATATTAACTTTTATTGGTTTGTTATGTGACAGATAAATCACAGAAAAATAGTGGAATATATGAACAACATGAAAAAATCAGTAAAATCTCAACTTTTAAAGAAAATATCATATAAAGTTGTGAAAAGGTTCTCGTTTTTAGATATACGTTAGAACATCATTTTTCTAAAATACTAGTTGACGAGACTGCGAAATTGACACGTGAGAAAGGTACATATTTAATGTCGTTTATTGAAGATTTGAAAAAACAACTAAATTATTTAATATATCAAAGAGGCTTAACCATGTTCCTCAACTTTGAGAAAATAATTGTTCAACTATTTCATGCAAACTTAAATGACTTTGAACAACATATTTTATTCTTGCAAAAAATTCTATCTTCAATATTGTAATTGGAGAAAGACACCGAAAAAAATTTGAACTTTTACAATTTTCGAAGCAACATATTTCAACGAAAAAGAAACCTGCACAAGGTTTGTGATAAGCCTCTAACGATATAAAGCGACAAAATTAAAAACAGTTTACCCAAAACAACTCCAATTTTTTCTATAATTCTTTTCGTATGTATCAAAAGACGGTAAAAAATTGGTGCTTGTCACAAAGGATCACTTAATATAGAAATGGAATATAAATCTCTAGTTAGAGCAATTCAACTTTACATAGGATTTCACACAGGGTCCATTTACATATTCTCATAATGGATAACAACAAATTTATATCTAGGAAAAGAATTACAGACAGCTTGTTACATTGATTACATTTTATCCTTTACAAATTGTACACGTTTAAACAAGAAGTATCTCGACTTTATCTGACTTAACCCATTTTCAACACATGTTTACATAACCGTACAGGATTTGACTGCCACAGGCTATCGCTAATCCAATATTTTGCTCGAGTTCGGTACTTTTCAAGGCGCATTGTTTTTTATAGAAGAAGAGCGTAGAACAAGAAAAAGATTATCTCGTGCGATAGGAGCTGCAAATGATGTACTGCTCCCCTGCCACGGCAACCTCCCCCACCTCCTCGCTTCCGGAGTCTCTGGTTCGTAGGCGAACCACAGCGACCGCGCTGCGGCTCGGTGTCATTCGAAACAGCTGTTTGCTTCTCTCTCTGTACGTGATACATCCACGAGGGGTGGGTTTGTTGATGAGATGGAAATGCTGATGTGGTCGCATTATATCAAATGATTGCACAGTATATGACGTTATTTGCCTGAAAATGAAAGAGCTGTGAAAGCACAGTAAAAGTATGTTTCCATAAATATTTTTAAAGCGGTTCGCAACGAAGCATGAACTTCAATAAAAAAATGTTTCTAACCGTATTCAACCAGAAACTTCAGGAGATGTCTTAACGTTTCTGAAATGAATTGCCTGGGAGTTGTTGAAGACATTTTTACGAATGCACAGTGCTGAAACGTTACTCGAGTCATTACGTAATGGGATACCAACAGCTCGACAAACCACAATAGTAGGTATTCATAACAAATATATGACGTCTATCAAACGTTTTGTTTTGAAAACCTAACATAAAGGGGAATTTTATTAAAATATTTCCCTCTAGGAAATAAATTGCAAATGTTGATTAACCATTTCCTTTCCAGTTTCAAAATAATTGGTTAATAGTAAAATAGTGAATTGTAAATATATCTTTCACAGAAAGTACACTTCCTTTTTGGACAAAATGTTTGTTCTGTAATGAGTAAGACCTTTAATTTAAGAATATAGATAGAATATAAATTATATAGATTGTAGCATTCACATATTTTTTGGTGCTTTGAGTCCCAAAGATTCGGATTCCCTCATTATTATAATCCATTAAAATCGGATACTTGACCTGCATTTTCTTCCTCAGTAACACGTAAGAGACACTGTTCTTTTCTTTTATTTTTTTGTTGATTAATACATATATAAGTAAAAAGTTGTGTTATACATATGTTTTTAGTTTCTTTCTGCTAACTTACGTACTATGCATAAATCTAGTGCAAGGATGAGGAAGTCAAATAGACACCTCTTTTAAGTAAGAATTTTGTTGAATCTTTTTATAAATACGCGGAAGGGGAAATTGTTCTGAATTGGCGTTGGTTCTAAAGAATTTCGGCACAGAATTCAATGCATTTAATGTGGTGATTTGTGGAATAGACAAATAATAGTTACAGGAAAGGTAATT
Source organism: Teleogryllus oceanicus (assembly GCA_964035755.1). Classification (NCBI taxonomy): domain Eukaryota; kingdom Metazoa; phylum Arthropoda; class Insecta; order Orthoptera; family Gryllidae; genus Teleogryllus; species Teleogryllus oceanicus. The sequence goes on along the minus strand of CAXIVR010000001.1, from coordinate 114,551,239 downwards.
GATGTGGTTGGCTGTAGATAGTTCTTTGTAGAATTGGGCGTTGGTGACTATCCTTAGGTACTGAGTTTGGAAAACTTGTAGTTTTTTAATGTTAGTTTTTGTTGCATTAATCCAGATGGGGTACGCATATAAAAAGGGGGCCATTAGTTGATTTTTTAAAGTATTATGGCTGTATTATGCGATAGTGGAGAATTTCTATTGATGATAAGATTTATTTGTAGAAAATTTTATTTTTGCGGGATTGACTTCAATTTTATACTTTGTTTCAAGTTATGTTTTGTATCTAAGTTGAATCCAAGATATTTGATTGTGCTGTTCTAGATGTGCGAGATTATTGGTTCGTTGTTTAATGTTAAGGGGAATGGAGGAGTGCAAGGACTGAGGGTGGATGTTTTGGCTGGGGTTTTTGAGGGGTTAAGCTGATAGGGACATTGGTGATCAAGTTAACAGTCATAAAGAAGAAGGACCCATTAAAAATGAAAACAATATAAAGCAACACCAAGAGAGAGACAGATACCTCAATTTCACATAATTATGGAATTTATTGTAACACAAACGCTTTCCCTTTCCGATTTCCAGGGCTGGTATTCAGAGCATGCAATGAAGCATTTAACGCGAAACAACAATAAACAAACGACCGAATTTGCACCCTTCTTGAGGCGCCCTCATTTAGGAAAATCGCATTCTACTATTCCATCCTATATCATTTTCTCCGTGTTCCCCATATCGAACTCGTAAACCATGAATATAGAAGCACAATCTCAGGTGTCATCCAATACATTTCAGGATGTTAGTTCCAAACACTACAATCTACAAACATTGGTTGTTTAAAAAATGGATAATGGAGCCTTCACAGAACTCATCTCAGGGGAATAATGCATTCCGAAACGTTGGCAAACTAAAATAATTTTCATTTACCTGGTAAACATCTCGTGATCTGTATAGGAATACCATCCACACGTGATCGAGAATTGCAGCTATTTTAATAAATACTCCATCAAGTTCTGTTCTTGCGATATCCCACTCTAAAAGGCTTTGTTTGATGAATGAATGCGTGACGCAATTTGCGTGTGCGAGTGGAAGTGGCTCGGCGTCTCATGGCGCAAGCGGTGCCGTGGAGGAACGAGGGCGATCCGTCTACTGCTGCGCCGGCACCGCCCGGAGGAGGTCCGCCTAGCTCATCTCAAAAGACGTTAGTGAACATAAGGACGAACTAATTTGCGAACCTTTGCACTTATAGGAAGTTTCCAAAGCTTTAAATACTCTCATGTTCAATACATTTACGGCCTCGCGCGATGACACAACGTTGAATGCTAGCGGGCCTTATCTACGATTTCTTGTAAATAGCAATATTATTATATTATATTATATTATATTATATTATATTATATTATATTATATTATATTATATTATATATTTAAAAATGTATATTTATTTTTTGTAATTTTTAATTTTGTGTGGGCTTCAATATTTTTTAAATCCTTCCCGCTATGTCCCACCAGATGTTTCAACAATTGTAACTACTATATCAAGTCACAACTAAGAACACTTAGGCTGAAACTGGAAAATTTCATTTATATGCATATTCAATATGGATCAGCGCTTCCGAATCGAATACAAACTCTAAGTAGTCCAAAATCAGTATTTTGGCATAATCATGAACGCTCTATGGTTCGTCTCCAATGCATAACTTCTGAATCAATTTCAGCTAGAACCTTTAGTCAATCACATTATTTTTTACACTTACTTCTTACAAAAACATCGCAACATACCCAATTTAACCTCCTTTCAACTTTGGCAAAACTCAATCCACAAACCTTGTATTAATAAATTCCCCTTTTCTGAATAAAGTCTCAGATTTCGACACGAAGTAGAGTTATCTACCTAAAGATACAACTATCACCCTAGTAGTAAGATTATTCTGAGAAGATTTCATGTAGAGTTAAATAATCTTAACAAATGTAGAAAGTTATCATACTCTGATTTTTGTGCTGTTCATTCCCAAAGAATACAAATAAAACCACGTCAATAAAACCATGATTCTAGCATTCTAAACAAATAAATTAGAGTCGATTAAAGTCGACTCGAAATTTCATAGCATCAAAAACTGCAAATTTCTACAATTTTTTTCAGATGAGAGCGAAAAATGACCAAACAGTTACTTCAAACTTAGCCATCTTAATATGGTTTACTGCAAAACTGTAAAGGGAAATATGAATTTATTCGGCCAAATAATCTTTGAAGCTAATAATAAATCGTCGAACTCGAAGCCAAATTTGTCAAATGACTTTTGATTTCTGTAACAAAATCATGAACACTGGAGTGCACTGGGTGTGAAATTAACCTTACTGCAATATAATCGGCTGAATTCTTGCAATCGGCGATCCATTGAAAATAAGAGATGGTCGTAGTTACTGCATCAACCCTCGTATTTCCATAAATGGTCACCCAAAATGTAATGTGAGAATCTCAAGATAACCCATCCACTTGAGACACGACTCATTTAACTATCTCCACTTAACGTTCCTAGAACGACATTCAACTCTACTTACGAGGAACTAAACCTAGAATGGACGTGACGAGGTTTCGTCAATAATATGCAAAAGCTACTCCAGAGTATCCTTCACCACAAAATGTTGATTTAAATTCGAGCACGTGTTAACGGTAGTCAGAGCCGCCGAAGAGTTTAAAGATATTTGTGTTCACTGAAGGGCTCTAGTTTTATTTATGAATTCAACATATCTCTTCCAACACGGTAAATACAGCATAGTGGTCATGGCGACTGGAACAGTGAGTTCTAAAACACAATACCAAAATTGTTCCACGCATAAAGATGAAATTACGCTGAATGTAATATACCAAATCGCGAAAGGGACTAAGCGTTATTTGCATCAGATGTGTTTCGTATTTCACATTAAGTAGTTTATCCTCATTTGCGAGACAATAAGCAAAGAAATGAGAAAATCTCCAGATGCACACAGAACACAGCACAAAATATCAGAGAAATCCACATGCATGAAAGGCAGGATAAACATCCACAACAAACAATTTGGAATTCTCCCCAGCTCATTCTCAACATGAAAGTACGCGGGGCAATGTATTCTAGTCTATATTCAGAAGTATGGTGACATAAAAACGAGATACATTGCCATAAAAGTAGTAAAAAGTGTATAAAACGAGGCTGTAAAGCTCGATAATCGTACGCAGTCATGGCAACAATCAAGCCAGCCAATCAATATGCAGCGTAGCCGGCGCCGCCGTGCCTTGCGTACAGTCGGCAATCCGAGTCGGTCCCGCCTGGCACGCTCGCGTTGCCTCCGGCGGCGCACTCCTCCCCGCCCCGCCGCCCCATCCCCTCCACCACGTTCGCTCGCCGCCCTCCCCGCCCTGTCCGTTCCTAAACGCTGCACTCCCCGCTCCGCGTTCCCCGCTCCGGCTCGCACTTCCTCACACTGAAAGTCGTGCCCCGCCTCCAGCTCTCGGCGCCGCCCCTCGCGCAAGGCACATACACCCTCGCCTTGCCCCGCCTGTTTCGAGAAGTCCATTTCGCGCTGAGCGCTACGCACTGCGCGTTACCATACTCATTGTCAGCTCTAATAACTACAAGAGCACGTGGAGTCTAGATCCAGTCCAGAAAATATTTCAAGAACGTAAAATACGAATGCCCAGTTTAGTCTCTTCTACTTTTCTCTTGTTGTCCCAACACATTTCACTTTATTCCAATTATTCATAAAAGCACTACCTTTCAAGATAAATCATCTTTTCGATATAAATTCCAATTTGAGTGTTTCCTGCACGATAATGTATCCAGGAAGATCAATTTACAAACAACCCCTGTGGGTAAAATTTGATATTTCAATAATTTTCCGCGCATTTCAGAATATCATTGAAAAACGATAATTCAGTTTCTTTCCTTTTGAAGAACGCTTTCCACGATTATACTTTCGCAAACACCCTTTAACCTAACATCATCAACCGAACTCAATAAATTGACGAATAAATGCCATTTATGCAAAGTTGTTTGCTTTTTCCGGATGCCCCTTTAACACCATAACACTTCCATAATAACATGTGTAAAGAAATAATACAATATCATTTTTATAGTAAATATGGCAAGGGAGGAAAATTTGTATCACAGTTTCAACACAGACTCTTGCAAATCTGATATTGCTAGATAGGAAAGTACCCTCCGAGGGTCCATCAAACAAAAAGGAAGAAAATGTAGAATGTTATAGATTATACTACGAAGAAATCGGCAGACACAAATGCAATCTGCATGTCAGGTTAAACTTCACTACATTACCATAGTGTATAACTAAAAGAAGACGCGTCATAGACCCAAAAAATCGGTTTTAGGTTCCTGAATTATGTTTCTTGGTCTCCTTCCTAAGTAATCGGCCAAATAACACCTTCGAGGATGATGTATTGGGGATTTAGCTCATCTCTAGCACCTTCCATAAAATAGATTTTTTAAATGTCTTACAAACACTATTGTACAAACACATATTGTGAATTGTTTCTGTTGACCCTAGCGAGGCAATACACTTCTTCCCCGCTGGCAGGGCAACATGCGAATTACAGGAAATTCTGAAAGATTGCTGCTAAACTGAATTTGTACACGGAGTTCAATACTTAAAACTCTCCCCTGCTCAAACATGTTATGATCACAGTCCCCCGAAGCAATATTTTCAGAACAGATCTTCCAGTGTCACGACCTTCCAAACGACATTGATGTGGTTGGGTCACACATCTTCCACAGTGAATGCACTACAACCACAATCACTCTGCCATCTCCCTACGTGTTAAAATGGGCATAGCTCTTTCACCAATTGGCGATAAATTCCTTGCCCTCTCCGTGCCGGCTACCTCGATCCGTTCCTCGCCATCCACCTCCATATCCCCCCGCCTCCTTCCGCCGCCCCTTCCCTCTCCTCACCGGATCTTCTCTTCCCGTCTCGCCCCTTTCTTCACCTCCTCAGGCCTTCCCTTCCTGTCCCGCCATTTTCCTAAACCCGCCTCGCCCAATTCCCTACTTCCCCGCCCTACCCAACCTTTTCCGGCCTTCCCTTCCCCCATTTCCATCCCGCCTCGCCCTTCCCCCCGCTGCGCCCTTCCCCCTACCCCCCCCTTCCCCCCCGTCCCCCCACCCCTCTCCTTCCTCCCCCTGCTTCCATCCCACCCTGGCTTTTCCCTTCCCGCCTGTATACCCCTTCCCTTCCCTTCCCTTCCCACCTCGCCCTGCCCCCGTCATCGTCCGCTGCGCCGCGAGAGTCGCGCCTCCCCCGCGGGCCTCTTCCCTCCGGGAGCGGCTGCCCCGGCCGGAAAATAGGGAACGACGCGGAATTCGATAATTTAATTAAAACTGATTTAGAAAACAAGTTTTTCGTTGAATATTCCGCTCTCGCACTAACGCCGAGCTGGTTTTCAATTCTGAATATTTCACTCAGTATTACACAAAAAAATGTTCCCGCACCCCAGTTGATGTGAGTGCGTGCTTTAGGCTAAGACTTCATCGAGCGAGGTGAAAACATCTCATAGGAGTGATTTTGCTGAGAAGAGATGCGGATTAACATTGCATTGAACTCCCGTGTGGCGGACAATTTGTAATTCAGTTGCTTGAAACTCATACTATGGGTTTGTATTTCTGATGAACGTGAATATTTCACACACGTTAACCTGCTAAAATGTAAACTACTAGTGATTTGCTGATAGCTACACTGATTAGGATTCCCACCGATTTCCAGATTACATTACGTAATTATTTGAATAGTAGAATAGGAACTGTTTCAAACATGGGGAATAGCGTTTTGTTATCATGCGCTGCATCATCGGTGAATATCCGCTAGACAATTGTTCAAAAATATTTAAAGGTTTTTTAAAAGTAAATGATTACTTCTAAAATTAGAAAAAAATCCACATTTTCGATTAACAGAACTCTTATTCGTCCGTCATGATATAATACAACTTAATATTTTTTAAATTGTATTTTATTTTTCGTCGCGTTATGTAATCCGCCTTTCTGTTTCTTTTATAAATTATTAAATATAATTCATTGCCTTGACGTTGGGATGTCATTGCGATTCTCCACATCCTATAGACTTAACAGTTTCCGGCTACCTAATTTACCCTTCTTAAATGAAATAATTAGAATAAGAATTTCTATGCGGGCCTTAGAAATTTAGTTGACGATCCTACCTTTCACAGAAACTGAAGTTTCAATTAAATTAAAAATGGGAAATAAATTCCATTGTAAACAACAAAAACAAGAACAACAACAACAACAATAATAATAATAATAATAATAATAGTAATAAGTTGCATTAAATTTTAATTCACCTAAATGCAAACATTTAATTGCCTATGTGTATTTTTTCAAACAACTGTTTGCATTAAATACAAATGTCAATAAACAAGAACATAGCAATACAACCAAATATATGAACATTCACGTTTAATAAATAAAAACATTGACTCTCATTCGTTATGTCACTTCAGAGTATTAAGAAGACATCATTAGTGTATTAAGAAAGTGCAACATGTGAAAATGTCGTTAGTGAACAAGACTTGGTCTTCATAAAGCATTCAAATACTTCTCATAACTCCGGTGTCACTATTGCATCTTGGTGATGACAAAGCTCCTTCTATCATCCAACAAATAATATTTTAAGAATTCTTCGTTCTACTATTAAATCGTATTCACCATGACCACTAATTCGTACACGTTACAATTAAATTCACGAAACGTGTTTTTCCCTACACGACGCATGCTATTCAAAACCAGGGGCACCAAAACAGCGCATACTTTCTGAGACTATTTCTAACTTTTGTAATTCGAAAATTCTGAGAGTTGAAAACAAGTACGAAAGAAAAACGAAAAATGACTGCCATTTGTTCTATCCATGGAAATTAACCTTTTTGAGAAAATGTTTTTTGTAATTTGCATGAATTTGAAACAGAAATTACGCGAAAATCGTTTTTTGGAAAAAAAGTACGTGAGATTTTTTAAAGATATGATTTTTAGAACGGATTTCACTTTAGACAAACATTTCTATCTAGGATATTGCAAAATGGGACTGGCTCAATATTCTACCGTTTTTTGATACATGGGATTAAAGAATTTAAAGAAAAATATGGAGCCATTTTTTAAAAAAATGACAATTAAAAATCGCTGATATTTCACACACCACTTATATTGTCTAATAATCGTGAATGACGTTATTGTAAGATCTGTCTTTGAAGAACAGATTTGAATAAGAAAAATACGTATCTTCAATATTGCAACAATAGAACAGCGCCGAAAATATTTTGAATTTTTGCTATTTCCAAAACTTTGCGATTTCAACAAAAATGAGACCTGGGCCAATATTTCAAGCATTCTCTATGCTATTCCAACACAAATTCTAGTAAAAAATGTTTTAAAAATATTTTAGTCTTCATTTAAAATCCCCCTCCCAAAAAAACACAATCTTCGTTTCCAACTTGCAGATATTTGAGTTCGGCCAAATCCAACGAGGAATATCAATTTTGGAGACTATCGTCTGAACGGTTTAGGCGCTAGCGTTGGCCACAGACAGTCTCGTATTTGGGTGTCATACGATTTTTCGGTACCAAGGATCCACAAAATATGGATTCTCACTGCACAACGTGTGAGAAGAAGTAATTTACTATATATAGGAACAAAGTTTATCCACTTTTTCTTACACAGGGCTCGGCAACAAGAGTTTTTCTGTCGAAAAATCGTCGTTTCCAACGCACAATTACTCTACATTTTCTTTTTACGAAGTAAAGTGAGGAAGTAAAACTATTCCCTCAATGTAGCACACGAGGTACAGTCCTACATATCCCAGTTCGATCAGACATTATCTATCAATTCCCAAAACACCATACGCAGTGATTATACTAACACAATTGCTGATTGGTTCTTATCCCTCAGCGGCTGGTTCAACTGTGAAAAATATTTGGCGACTGTGCGCCAAATGAATCTAACAGTATTTCTCCTTCGTATCTACACGATCATTCATCTGTTTACATTTCTAAAAGCCCCATAATTGAAATTGTAATTGTTTAGACATTATTTACTTCAGACAAATCTACTGGTGTCGTTTATGGTCTTTATTTTATTTTTCAAATAACAGCACTATGGCCATTTCACATCATCCCCCACTTTAGGAAATAATGTTTCCTTTATAACTAAGAGGTATTAATAGCTTCAATTAACAACATGGTCTCGAGCGACAGGCAATACGGGCTGATTAAAATCAACATTCAAATTACATTGCACATTTACATTTTTAGTTTGAAAGTTTTCTATTATTACAAATTATTTTGTATAATAATTAGCATTTCCTTATACACTTTTACATAATTTAATATCCTTAAGGATTTCTGTAACTTAATTGTATTTTTTCAGATGTGTGAAATAAAAGATCTCGTTTAAAGCTCACTTCACAAAGAAATAAAAATGCTTTTACAAAAAAAGCGAAAACAATGATAAGAAATATAATTAAAAATAATTAATTTTTAAAATGAGTTATCTCCTCGCAATAATTAAACCGCCTCGAATAGGTTTTAAGGACAAGCCTGTCATGTAGAATCGTATTACATTACGATCGTCTTTCCTGACCCATATATAACTCGCACCTGGGCCATGACGCAGCCAAAGATATGTACTGATGCAGCCTCATATCTAAGGAATGACGTAAATCATTAGCATACAATGTGAACAAGACAAACGAGCGAGAGAAAATTCGCTACTCAATTTTAATGCAAAGAATTCGCTACACAATTTTTTTATGACCGTCCGTCCGTCTGTGCGTCTGTCCGTCCGACTGTCCGTCCGTAGATCGTACTGTCCGTCCATGTGTCAGTCAGTCCGTTCGTCTGTATGTCCGTCCGTCCGTTCGCCTACCCGTGCATCCACCTGCTGTCCGTCTCTCAGTCCGCTCACCCGTCTGCGGGCAGACTTAGCGTCCGACTGTCTGTCCATCAGTCCGTTCGTCTGCACGTCCGTCTGTTCGTCTGTTTGTCCGTCCGTCTGACTGGCTGGTTCTCAGTCTGTCCGTCCGTCCGTCCGTACGCCTGTACGTCTGTCCACCCATCTGCAGTCCGTCCGTCTGTACATCCGTCCGTCTGTCCGTCCGTCTGTCCGTCGGTCTGTTCGTCGGTCCGTACGTCCGTCTGTCCGTCCGTCAGTCCGTCCGTCTCTAACATTAACGGATAAATCGTTCAGATGATTTTTCCAAAATTGGCAATCTCCAGTCGATGTGCCTGAACTCATGGCCTGCGAATTTGAAACGGATATTTTAATTGGTGGTACTTTACCAAAAACCTTCACAATATCTTCAATTTTATTTCAAAACTGTCTCCGAATGTTTTGAATAACTTTTCTCTGATATATATATATATATATATATATATATATATATAGAGAGAGAGAGAGAGAGAGAGAGAGAGAGCAAAGGACTCTTAAAAAAGGCGCAGATCTCATTTCCGTTGAACTCTAAATTTTTGAAGATTTAAAAAAATCACCTTTTGTCGGTGTATTCCTTCAACCAGAATATTGAATCTATATTTGTACTCTTAATGAAATTATACGATCTATGCATTTGGCATTTTGGGAGGATTGTCTGATTTTTCCGGTTCGCTGACGGTGTCCCCATGTATGGCTTAGCTAATTCCCACGTTTGGAGTGTAAAAGAGTCATGTGGCGAACATGACGTATTTCCTTAACCGTTACTATCAAAATCAATGTGCCTGAGCTTTTCTTCGTCTCACTGCTATAAAAACTGGGACGATATTAAAGGAATGCTACACATATGTTTTGCCTCGACTGGGAATCGAAGCCAGGAACGCCCCATGCGAAAGCTAGTACGCTACTCAGGAACCACCCTAGGGCGTCTCATATATGTTCTTCAAAGAGATCTTTAAGTCATGTCACGTGCATTTTTTCGAAAATATGAATAGTTTTCGAATGAATGTTATATTGAGAAATTTAATAAAATATTTTCTCAAAAACGGCTCCAGTTTTTTTCTATACATTGTCTTCACGAGCAGTACGGTTCTAAAGTTGGCGTAGATCCCAATTTTGTTGAACTCTGTATTTTTTAATATTGCAGAAAGTTAACATGGGAGAAGTACCATATTAATGACAGATATTTTCCTTAATGAAAACTGTTCTAAAAATGAGATCATTAAATAAGGCCATGCATTACAATGTTTTTTTAAAAAAAAAAATTTTTAAAAACAATTGTTTTCTTTATTTTTTTTCGAAAAGACCGAAGGAAGCTTAAAAAATAAGACAGGTATTATTTTCGTTGAACTCTGGATTTTTGAATATTGCAGCGCTTGTAATTTACGATTTCTAAACGGCTATTGACGTTTCAAAGACGGCTATTTCGACAACGGCAATTGACAATCGAAAGTGTTCCACACCGAAAATTGTAACTATAACTAGCACCACGTTTCCTTTTTTAGCGCTATTCAGAGGTGTGATGACTGAAACCAAATCGCAGGTTTACTAAAAGAAGATATTTACAAAAAGCCATTTTACCTCCCCCATTACGAAAAACGAATTTGCCTCTCCATACAGTTTTGAAATATCACGTCGATCTCGAAAATTATTATTTCTTATCAGATTTTATCGAATGCTGAATTACTTTCCGGGAACGGAATTAAGACACACTAAAGGAATGAAATAATGCATTTAGTTATGTTTGAAAATAAAAATTGACGGGGAAAGACAACAGATTTCCTCAACATCCACGAAACCATCAAAAAGTAGATATATTAACCCATAGCCAGACACCTAATAAGCGACTTATCTTTCATATATCACGCACAATTTCTGAGATTAGAAAATTGCATCTGTTTTTACTGAAGAAACAGAAAGTGATTTGTAGCTTATGGTCGATTTTCAATGCGACGAGCACTGTATTCTGAAGACAACTGAAATATATACCAAAGTTTTATGTTGATCATTTATGTTAATCTAGTTATAAGTTATTTGCGTAATCGTTTTCAATCCTTGTATCAAGATCACTTCTTCTTTGAACATTTACATATGCAAGTGGTATAATTTTTATAGTTTGAAGTTGAAATGAATAAAAGGAAGAATACAATTTGTGGAGATACAACATTGCCAGTCAATGTTCGAACATCTGCTCTTTCTCACTTTATGAGACAACAGTAAACAAAAATAGTACGACTACGAAAGAACGTAAATATTTTAAGAATATATTTCTTTCGAAATTGCTTTTATTCTCAACTTCCTGGAATACTCGAAGATGAAATTGCTCTGTAATATGCCAAACTTCTTGAACAACGTAATTTAGCCGAGGACACCACGTGAACAGACAGCAAACAGAGGAAGATGGACTCCTTCTTCCAAAGAAGCGACCATTACTTCACAAGAAAAGGCTAAAAAACTTTGTGCGTAAGTTGCCGACGAGAAGACACAGAAGGACAGAATTCACGGAGTTCGCAAGTACTCAGCCCATCCGAGGGAGCGACGTACCGAAAAAGAAAACGGCGTGGCTTGTGGGGAGGGGAAAGCGCTGGTAGACAGTAGGTGGGGTTGGGGTGTCGGACAGTGGTCGTAGAAAAGAGAAATAGGTTTGGCGTGAAGTGGCGAACACGCCTGCCGCATTTGGACACATTCTACGGTGGTCAGACGTTTCAGAAGACAAATGGTAATTTCACGGTTGAAATAATTTTTGCCCGAAAAAACCTTTTTTCTCATATAATGAATATACTTGATGAATAATTAACGCGCCAAAATTTTACAAAATTTTAACATCAGTGTTTGAAAATTATTACAATAAATCACCAAATAAATTAATAATCATCGTCACATTTTTCACAATAAATGTATTGACTCGAAGAGAATCACTTGATAGAAATAAGCACTCAATAATATTATCTCAGGTTGCACAGTACTTCACAGAAATATACATTAATACAGCGCTAGAATGTGTGAATCATCACACCAAAATTAAATAATGAGTGACTAAAAAAATTGTATATTTGATTTTGAAATACACGAAAACGAAACACGCATGCACTGAGCGTACAGCCACGATTAGTGAGGACGTTCTATAGCCGAATAAACGTGGAGGCGCGTCGCGGTGCCTGGGGTCTGCGTGAAGGCGGGGTCTTGCAGGAGGCTCCGGCACGGCGACCCGGGATGCCCGTTTCCGCCTTGCTTCCATAATGACACCCCATAAAACGCAATTACCGTCGCTTGAGCCGCAGCCGACAAGCGGCCGAACCTGACAGATATACTGCTCAATTTGGGGGTTGCCAAGGGTACGAGAAGCCGGGGAAGGGACCAAGGTGGGAGGGGTTGGGTGTTGGGAAGAAGGGTTCAAGAAACGGCACAGGGAAATGGAAATAATGGAAGAGTATGGAGAGAGGCAGACGGAGTAGGGAGGGTGATGAAGGTCCAGTGAAGAGAATACCGCAAAGGGACGCATGGTGAAGAGAAGGCGACGTCAGGATCGGTGCGAAGAGGGACGTTCTCCTGCATAAATAAGGAACGCAAGAATAGAAATGTGCAAATGTTGGAAAAAAGATGCGAAAAAAGCCAGGCGAGGAGGGCGACAGGGCGGCTTGGGAAAAGCTCCAAAACAATTAGATAGGATTTGTGCGGGTGGCAGAGTGGGTAACGGTGCAAGTGACGTAGAGATGAGGAAAGAGAAGCCAAATGCTGGGGCGATGGGAAAGGAGAAAGCAGAGACAGTAGGGGCGGGGGCAGGAGCAAGCGAAGACAGCGCAGGCCCAGGGGAGGGCCAGGAGGGGTGGCGCGGCGCGCCTGGGAGGGGCGGCCGCGCGCGCCCCGGAGGTGAGTGCCTTCGTTGGCGTTTTTTGTGGGCCTGGCCGATCCCTGGGTCCACGCCGCCTGTGACCTACACCCCGGCGGCGAAGATAAAGCTGGCGGCGGCGCCTTTGGGGCTCCGCACCGCCTGCGCTCCGCCCCTCCCCGCTCCGCCCCGTCCCACCACGCTCCGCCCACCGGCCCGGCCCCGCCCCTGCCCGTCAGCCGCTCTGCCGCGGGAGGTCCACGGGATTGTTTCTCACGGTAAACGTTAGCCCTGGCGGAACTCTCAAAGGCAGCTTTTTGTCTTAGCGCGGCCGATTGACTTGTACGCAGCGATATGCCAGCGAGACGTAAGGAGGTGTCGGTGAGACTTGCCAGTTTGATAAAATATCTTGGACGATGGAAGCAGACTTGTGCTTCAGGAAATTTCGCGGAAAGTGAAACCAAAGTATTATTGACGTGTTCTTACAAATACAAGAACTTTAGGAACACTAATGTCTAATGATTGTTTTCATTTCTACATGTGTTTACTTCTGTTTTGTCAGGGATGTTTTCGTAACATATTTAAAATTTTTTTTCAAAATTTCTCAAAAATTTTTCAAAATTTCATATAAATCACATGGTACATTATTCTGTTTCTACAACACCTCTTTCTGTTATCTACTCTCAATTATGGGATTACCGCTGATTTGTTATTCACCTCTGGAATTTACATCAACCCGAATTTGTAATGAAAATCGCATTCGGACTATTTGTATCTTGTGAGAGTGGGAATTATTTGCAGTAAATCAATGGCACTCGCATTTTACTTTCATACACACTACGTACAACAGAGAAAGTGTTGTAAAGCTGCGGTAAAAAACGACGATTTTTGACAGAAAAACTCGTATTGTAGGGCCCTGATCAAGTGGATAAATCTTGATTCAATATGTAGTAATTATTTCCTTATTACTTAATATAATTAATTGCTCCATGCATTTAAAACGTATATTTTGATTTTGGGAGAACTTTACATGAACTCTTTTTTTTTTCATTTTTTAAAAAGATTTTTTCCTCCAAATTTTTTCTTTAGTTTTTTCCACGGATAGAATAAAAAACACTCAAAAAAATGGTCTCATCTTGGTTGATTAACTGAATTTTCGAAAATTGCAAAAGTTCAGTTTTTTCAGCGTCTTTCTACAACTAAAATATTTAAGATAGAGCTTTTTTTTGCATGCGTTGTTCAATTTGAAATAAAGTCACGTGCAATTTTTTAAAGTTAACAAGTTTCAAGGTATTTTTTTCTCTTTATCCAAATCTTAAGACGATTACGACAAATTAAATCGGCCAAACAAAGAAATGACTTTCTCATAGAAGTTATAATTTCCCAAAGTTTCCTTCTATTTCAGACACTTAATTTTTAATGTTTTTAGTTGTTTAAATATCAAATAACGCAAATTTCCACGTTCAGTGCCCAAAATCATCATACATCTTCCGATCTATAAGTTTGTCAGACAAGTTGTAAAGATGAAAATTGAAGACAGAAACATCTTCTTCAGATCGAAGGGATAATACCATTCCAAACGGAAATATGTACTGACTTACCAGTCAAGATTGTGCATTTCTTCTCAATATCATCATTCCCTCTAAAACGTCACGCAGATAAATACCAGCGCCTGCTTGCTTGCCTGGTGATCGAAGAACAGTAATACAGAGGAGACGGAAAAATTCCTGCCTGTCCGAACAACAACCAGCATTTCATCCGTCTAGTTTAAAGGAGTATACTTTTTCTGGTGAGTTTCTTTGGTTGTGTGAATCGGGCCGCTTTTAAGAGAACATTCTGATTGCTACAGGACATTTAGTGCCTTCCAGTGAATGCTATACGAGATGCAAAGCATCTAAAGTTTCCCTGACATTTCGTCGCTGAGATTAGCCATAGATAACTATTAATATAAAGTGAAACTAGTGGTGCTACAACAGCACGTACTTTCTCCGACTAGTAACCGTTACGTAACTTTATAATACCGGAATCTGTCCATACTAACAAATCTCCGCCATCACTTCAGGAGTTATTGTAAAACTCTTGTAAAACGCGTTACGTAACCATCTCTTGCAAAACTCATAGGCGCGAAAACTTAATTCATTTAAAGCTAATACATCATCACAAAGCCGACAATCCAAAACTACATTCCATACTAAGAAACGCGGCCCGATAATAAGAAGAGTAGGGTTTATATTCTGAGGGTTTCAAACAGCCGTGTCGCGGCGTTACCATTGTCGAATTACAGGCTATTAATCCTGAAAGTTTCTAGCAAAATAAGTGCGGATAATTCAAATTTTCAATTTGGAAAATAAAAAAAAATTTCGACACAACTCATATTTTCAAAAAAATGTAAATGACCTTACTTAAAGATTTAATTTTGAAGAACACATCTATCGTCAATCTTCTAGTTTTGCGATGCTAGTTTTTTGCAATTTTCGAAAATACGTAGGGTTCACAGAAATAGGAACATCATTTTAAACCGTAGTTTGTTCTAGAAATGAGCCAGAAATGCAACCAGAAATGTTACAACGCGACGAGGATTTAAACATCGAATTGCAATTGTCCAAGAGGAATTGGCGAGGCAACAGGTCGTCATTTTATCACACCATTCTCACTCACCCGAACTCGCACCAAGTGATTTCTTCCTCTTTCATCACTTGAAAAGAAAACTACGTGGGAGTAAATTTTAGTCGTCCGTGGAGTCGCTGGCTCACGATATAGAATGGGTTACTTCTGTCACAGCTCTATAGAGGTGCTTCCAGTAGCTACACGATTATTGCCAGACGTTCATTGTGGCCGCTGACAAGTACATTGAGAGACGATATGGGTCGGCGTGTCTCTAAAACTATTGTAGTATGTCGCCACCAAAAACCAGACCACATAATTTATAGCTTGGGACTAGGAATAGAATGGAATGCAAGGGAATGGAAGGGCATCTGTTTTCATCTTGCAAAATACTTAATGAAATATTAAAAGGCAGAGCCAATCATCTACGTGTTTTTATACTTTGAAGTTAGGGCGATTCCTGTATAATTTTAAAACAATACAAGGACTCTAATGAAACAGACGCATATCACCATGATAATGAAAATTACGTGCATTTTTACATTCACAAGACATTTATTCAAAGAGTGATAATACTGTCATCCAAACAACACAGTTTAGAGCACCAATTACGTTGGATGTCATGACAACACATTTGAAGGCTGGTCATATTATACGGTTACATCCTTTTCTGGAACACAAACTGTTCTTGCCTTAAACATTGTTTTTCGCTACGAAGTAATCCTTTTGCCCAGCACTCACGCCGGCAGCATTATATGGAAGCACCTTAAATATTAAAATATGAATTTTACATCAAATATCCCTGTCGATAAAACGGGTGGCCATGAACTCTGCAAAGGTTGAATAAGATCACCGAAAGTCCTACTCCTAAATTCGAAGAACTGGTACACAAGAATAAATATTCAAGATTCCTTTGCAGTCGCGAGAAGGTAATAATTCCCCCGTCTTTCGCTTTTCTGATGCTCGTATGGATGCTTCTCGACATTTTGTATGGCCTTTTTTCACCAACTGAATATATCAGACTGCCAGCGACCCGACGATACGCTGAAATCGAATCACGTCTTTGATGTGCAGCAATAGCTCAAAGTTACAATGTTGCGCACCATTAGATTGGAGCTCAACTACTACACGAAATACCGACTCACGCATTCGCTAGCCTAGCGACTGCAAGTCATCTCGATCTGTTCAAGAGTTGCTCCCACATGTAGATGAATATGTCACGGGCGGGTATCGTGGCGCTCATTCAACTAACCAAAATGCTCTGAATGGCGGTTGCGGCCTCGCATCTACCAACATGAACAGCATTCAGTTTAATAGAATATTGTAAATGAGCGAATGGCTGCCGCTCTCATCAACCCTAAAACGAGTTTTCAATTCGACGAGCGAATTAATGTGTTAATTATAGCACAATTCAAGCATCATGCATTTAATTTGCGCTTTTCAATGGACTGTGTATGGGAGGATATAAATGTGTCAGAATCTCGGGATGTTTAGGATCGTTCCATAGTAGATCACGCATTACAGTGGAATGATAGATTTCTCAATTTTTCATTTCAGACCAACATTGCATCTGCTACGCACTTACTTATTTAGTACATTGGACACACATCATCATCTTGCAGAATGATAACTATTTTCTAGGCTTTAATAAAATGTTTTCTAAATAGAAGTGTCGCTTTTTTTATCGTCAGTATACGAAATTGTAGATGGTAGTCATCTTCATATTATATCACCATGTCCAGTAACAAACTTTACCATAGTGTTTTCTGTTATTTCTTACAAATAGCTATCAAAGGTATTGTATAAAATCGCACCAAATCAGCGATAAGTTGATGTAGTACATAAATGTTAATTAAACGAATTAACTTTAATTCATGAAGTTCATTCACCAGATATATTACACTCTGAGCTACATTTAATTTACCAATATTTGGTCCTTTCAAAACTACTGGAGCTACAAAAGCACACACTTTCTCGCGTTATTTGTCATGGCTCTGCAATATGGAACTATAACATGAACCTGAAAAAGTATTTCAACCAGCAAAAAAAAAAAAAAATTTCTTCCGCGTCATAGATTGGAAGAAAGGAATGTCCATCGAAGTAACTCGCCATGAGTTTTGCCGTAACATCACGCAGCCGCTCGGCCGCACTCACTTGGGCCGCCATGAATTTTGCCAACGCTTAAAAAGCTAACGACCTCTTCCAAAATTCCTGACACTCAATTTTCGAAAAATCAGCGCGTTCAACGAAAATTAGTCATGCGCCATTTTTTACAGAGTCCTTTGCACTATCCATGAAAAAATAGAGCCGTTTATAATAAAATATATTTTCTTTCATAAATTATATTCATTCAAGCAGAAATAACCCATAACTCCATTTTTTCAAAAAAATTGTATTACATGTGAACAATTCCATAAGATTCTTTGCCAGATAATTTATGATTTTTCAGATAATAGTCAGTGATTCTGTAAAAATATGTTATGCAATGATCAATGACTATATAACTTAATTTACCCACATACTGAAGAGATGGGTAATGAGTTAAAAGTTATCTAGTGTAATCATGAGAAAACCCAAACTCTTGTGATTTCCTGCCGGAAAAAATCTCCGAAAAAAGAAGCATTGTCACGTATGTAGGTACTACATTGTTTTTCTCCAAGCATGTTCGTGCTTAGTTGACTCAGGACTTCAATGGTTGTCACTGCAGTCCCTCTGACCGAAAGGTCCAAGGATTCGAGTCCCGACGGGGGCAGGATATTAGACACTATCTACATAGCTGGGTCGAATTCAGCCACTGTCAGGAGGAGAATTCTAGTGGCTGGCTGCTCTGATCGGTAGTTTTCCGTGGTTTCTACGATCAACACGCGACGAATGTCGGAGCAGTACCCTAACAAACGGACTGTGGGCGATTCTTTCTTACTCTTCCTTGTCCGATCCTCAACACCTTACTAACACACAGACTTACATGCACTACACTAAAAACATGTCGGGTGCTTAGAGCTTGTTCCGGCTGGGGCGGTACCCTTCTGGTGGAAGAGGTCTGTTTGGGGAAACTCCTGCCCAAGCTGACGTGTAGGTCGGCGCCGAATTTTGCAATACAGTGGAGGATCGCAGCCCCCCCACGATGGAAAACACAAACTACACTTACGGGACTAATGACCATAGCAGTTGACGCGCCCGGAATCATCAATCAATCAAAATCCAAGCAGGTGAACAGAGACAATTAACGCTTCATATACGCCGCAACAGCGCCACTGGGCAAGCGAAACGTTGCTTCCGGAGGCTGGACGCGCTTGCTCCCTCCTCCGCTGCCCCCTCGGCCTCACCGCACGTGCTTAGGCTTTCGCAGTGACGTCAGCGCCGTCTGCGCAACGCGGCCACGAGGGGGCGGAGCGGCGCTCATCAGAAGCATGAATAAAACAGAGCGCCGCGCGACGATCTCGTGTGACGACTCGTTTATGTCAGCCCGCTCAGGAACCGAGATTCAGTTTGCCCTCCCGGGCGCTTCGGAACTAGAATCTGTGGAACGCAACGTGCGCCGAAAGGAAGATCGATGACAGCTTCCAAATTTTAGTGTAGAGATGATTGTAACATGCAGATGTCGAATGTGCACACTGAAGTGGTAAAACAAAAGAAATAATCATGACGTTAAATACTTAATAGGGTGGTTGCGTGGTTGCAGAAAACCAACTTCCAAAATTTCTTTAAAGAAAAACCCTAAAAATTGCCAAGTTTTCAGTTGCTGTAAAAATGAGATTCTTAAAGTTTCAGCTCGATATGATAAGGTGAGCACCTTGCCTGATTGTCCCTAAAGTTTTTAAAAAGTACTTTTTTTCTCTAAAAATGAGAATTTTTGCAATAAAACGAGAATTGTTAGTTCCAGGAACATATTCTTTTTTAGTTTAGTAGATTTTTTGTCTTCAGTTTTTACCCTCGCAATTTGTTTGATCAACCCAGATGGACAAACACAAAATTTTTATGGACCGGACGTGGAAATTCGTGATATTTGCTGAACTAAGATGAATTTTATTTATATATTTGCAACCAGGTGGGTGAAAAGAATTTGGCCAGATGGAGGGGTTACAGAGAATATTTACAAGAAATCCAATTCCAACAACCCAAGAAAAGAAGGTAGTGCCAAGGAATGCATGAAATCATAACAGAATTTTTCAGTATGATTGGATGTAATATTTAGAGTACAGATGCAAGGTTAAAATTATTTCGGCTACTCTCGATGGCAAGTTCCACGGACGTTGACAATAGATAGGTATAGTGAGAGACAGAAATTTCTAAAGAATAGAGTGGCGATTAAAAAAATAGATTTAAAAGCAGTATACAAGTACAAAAGTTTATATTTGTAAGGCGTGTTTTGCACTGGAATGGATTATTGATACCATACATATTAAATAAATAAAATATACAGTTGTTGCAGTTTTTATAATTTGCGATGAGCAGTTCATAGGAATTCCGTAATATAAATATAAGAGATTTTATCAAGTCGAAACCATTTTTCTTCTGAAATGAAAATATGGAAGGCAGTAGAAGAAATATAAACAATGTGTGTTGACACTTCTGCTATCAGTACTTGTCATTTGAGAGGAACCTCTCTTTTCTGAGAAAAAAAATAATTGAAAATATCTCTTTTACGAATGGAGAATGTTTCTCGAATGTCGGAAACATATTTAAGAAATTAGACTGATGGCATTCCTTGATTACCAAATGTGTTCAATTACTGGCTCTCGACGTGATATTTCCTATTTCATATTATAGTGTTAAAATTTTAATTTTTTGTCTGCAATTTTCGAAACCCGAGAGATAGTCAGAAATCGGTTGTGCGTCACTTTTAACCCTCTAAGGCTCTGTCCAAGGAAACATTTAAAGAAAAAAATTGGAGCTGTTTTCAAGAATAAAATTGTTCAAAATTTGCCTATATTTCAAACAAAATTACGCGAAACTACTCATATTCTGCATGAACTTATTTTCAATGTGTCTTTGGCGAACAGATTTTATTAAGAAAAAATCTGTTACTCCAACAGTGTAGTTATGGGGAAACATAAAAAAAATTAAACTTTTGCAACTTTCAAAATTTCCAAGATATCAACGAAAAAGAAAAAAACATGCTATTTTTTAAAAATCATTTGCTCTATCCGAAGGATAAGTTTAATCAAAATATTCGCAGCCATTTTTGATAAAATTTAGAAAATGTGTTTGAGGCTTCATGTAAAATACCCCCAAAATAAAAATGTCCATTTCAAACTCGCCGCCAATCGCTGTTTCGTAATCAAGAAACAAGGTTTATCCACTTTTTCGCCATCAGAGCCCCAAAATACGAGTTTATCGCAAAACTTTCGATTTGTATCGCAGCAGAAAATACTTTTCTCTTAATTCTAAAGGATGTAGTAAGGAAAGAAAGTAAAGTATATTTGGTATTTGTTTAGTCAAAAAACAGTAAAAACTGTACGTGACGAATGGGGGAGAAATATACACCAGTAAATATATACATCAGTATACATACTGATTTTCTAAAAGTATATATTGTATTGATAATCGATAGTATTTGAAATATTTATATCCCACATGTTGGCTAAATCAATGTCAGAACTTGCAAGAGACTCGTTTTGTTAGGACAAAAAATTCTCCCCTGAACGGACAACTGAACAAGAATTTTTCGGTGTGGGGGAGTCTGATTACACGCACTCTGGGAAAAGAAGAAAAATCAATTATCTTAGGAAATTTACCATACTAAATATTTTCTGGAATATAAGTCTCCCTCGCATATATATTACCCTTAATTTTTTTGGAAATTATACAAATCTTCCCACTAAGTACGGCGTACTTTACTTGTTCCAATAATATTGAAAAAAGCTATTTCTCAATAATTTTTTTCTGTCAGCAGGTACTAAGAAAATTGTAGGCCGGAGGTCGCAAATAAAAATTTATTTATAACATTGTTTAAAAGATAAAAGCCAGTTTTTGTAAAATTATTTTTCTTCATTTCGAGATACTCGCATATTAGCCCCTTCATTTTTGTCGTCAATTTGTGAAAAAAAGGGAAGTTTTCATTCGAGAAAATACTGTAAATATGTAGAGCATGATAGTGTATCACCAAGACAACACACATGTGCAAGAGCGACGCTTACTGCACATGCACTGAAATGTAAAACAAAACTCGTGTAACGAAACAGCTTCCCCTCCACCCACCAATGTTATCAGAAATTGACAATGTGCTTTCGAAGTTTTGAAATTAATGAGAAGCGTGACAATACCTGGGCAAAATTCGCAAAATCAGAAACAGAAAATAAGCGCGGTGGCCGCGATATGTGTAAGAGAGTTCCGAGAATTAAGGTTATGAGCTCGCCGGCTATTCGTTACGTGGATAACAAACCTGATGCTAATAAAAAGCAGTGGTGATTGGCAGTTGGCGTCCGTTTCAGAGAACGCCCGCTAGACAGACGTACAACACACGTAAAAATCAGTACAAAACAGGCGGGAAGGCGAAAATATTTGCTATAAAGAGATGTCCGTTGGTGGGAAGTGTCCATTTGCAGGAATTTCATTGTGCCCACTTTTCTTTCTCCCACCCTCTGCATTTCCCTATTTTTATTTCCTCTGTTGTAGAATTTAACTTTTTATGTTATTTGCTCACTTAAAAGGGCGATGTTTGACCGAGTTTATTAACACTCTCTATACATTGAGTCACTGTAGTTACAAATCGCTGAATGTCGCCGATACGTTCTCTTTTATGCTCTTACGAAAAAAGAGAATGGTTGAAAGTGGACGAATATTTCATTAAATAAATCCTGTTTTATGCACTGGGCATATTCTTTAGCTCGCAGGTCGAACATCCACATCTCTTAAGTTTTACAGTTCCTCACAATGAATCAATGATATTATTTGCCTAATACTTTCACATCCACACTGCTCACAGTTACACCATAACGTGAATTTCTAAATTACAATTCACTCCAGTCGTCGAGTAATAGAATCTTGAAAGCGTTTTTTCATAGCCACCTTTTTCAAACGCCACTATGGCAATGCCCCTAAAACAATCGTGAAACATAACATAATCCAAATATTGTTCCTGGAAGAAGTACCAGGCAGCTGCTAATACAAGGGACGATTACCTAGGCTTTTATGGACTTTGGGCATCGCCCGTAAGACCGCGTTCATTAGGCGGCTCAGGTGTCGCGGCGCGCGTTATCTCCTCGATTACACATGGCACGGCGCGCGGGCTATCGGATTTTACGCCGGCCAAGGCCATTTTACAGAGCCATACGCTTTTGTTCGTCCAGTGATATTTCTTTCTTTAATGATCAGCTGCTAACGTAATAGTCCAAGTTGAATGAAACAAGCTGCCGTTCAATAACGGCGGAGCATTATCGCAACGAATTTCCCCATTCACGGGGCCGGCGCGCCGTTTCGGCCGCGGTGGCGGGCGACGGGCAGCGAGCGGCGAGCGTGGGCGGCGGCGCTGAAAGCGGGCGCGCCCGGGCGGGAAAGGCCGGGGCGGGCGGCTTGGGCGTATTTCATTAACGGTCAAGCCCTTCCGCCAAGAAATACCTCCGCAGATGCCTATCTCCGCGAACGATTCGCCCTCCAGGGCTCCGCTAAAGGCACACGAACGAGCACTTTATACGGAAACAACACCGCGCGGCGTTGAATTACACAGGGAAAACCGACGTTTGCGAGCGTTTAGCGAAACGTTACCCGCGATTATTTGTTTCAATTCGAGCGCGTGTGGTATTTTATTATTTCACCGTTTATCGCTGGGATGACATAAAAGAGCGGACATTTGAAACTAAGGCAATTTGCAAAAAGAGATGGTTTATGTACAGGAACGGAGTTTATTTCTTTAGGATTTACAAGAAGTTGCCAGGAAAGTTCCGGCGCCTGTGAAATTTTCGCGTAATTATGTGACCCGACAGAAATGGTGGGATTTAAAAAATAAACAACAAAAGAACGCAAACGGTGACTTCGATCCTTCAAAGCTGCGGCTGCGACGGTGCGCGGGCGAGCGGAGGCCGGCTGGGGACGAGGCGGGGGCGGGGCGGGGAGGGGAGGGAAGGGGGCGGGGAGGCAAAGTCGTGCGACAGGAGGCGGGGCGGAGGCTTTAATGAGCCAGCCGTACAGGCAGAGCTTTTGGCGGCGGCCGCGCACGGGAAGGCTGACGAGCAAAAAGGCCCGCATTACGGTTCCTTCACACCCTCTTGAAACTGGCAGGTTCACGGCGGGGAGGCGGAAAGGACGAAAGGAGGAAGGGGCAGACGTGCGCCGCGGCGGACGCGAGACGCGGAGGGTGGAAGGTGGAGGCGGGGGGTTCGGGATGCAGGAGGGAGGACGCGATGGCGCGCGGCAGCCGGCAAACGCAGTGACCCAAAACACATTTCTTCCAGGAGGCAGACCTCATTGCCTGGAATAAGTTATTCTAAATTCAAGTTGCAACGGTTGCAACAAACTGTTATTAATTGAGTGGTCGCTTATCGTAATTTATAATTTCTTATCCATACATTTAAACTAAATATCCAATTAGGAGTTTCGAAATATATTTCAAACATCCCAAGAATCACTTATATTGACAGATTCGTATTTATTCTCATATTATTATAATATTATATTTAGGGCACGTATGGCATAATACCCTATATGGCTGTGTTATTTCGTTGTGACACCGCCAGCTTGTGAATTCCTATCATCTGTTTTTATTTATTTATTTTTATGCTAGGCTGCAAAGCAGCGTATACTACAAGTTGATATATTGAACTTTATGGATTAATGGTATCTCAAATATTAACGATACGAACAACAGAACATTGCATAAAAACTTTCTTATAAACAGCTTTTCAAGTGTGCACGTAACGCCTAATACATAATTTTCGAACACTGCGTGGGTGGGCAGTGGGAGCGAATGCCGAGCGGCTGCGGCGGCTGTTGCGGCGAAGGCGGCTCAGCCTGTGGTGGTGGAGGCGTTGGCGGAGGTGGAGGTGGAGGTGGAGGTGGCCGTGGAGGCGGCGAGACGCTGCGGGGCGGCGTTTCCAGTAACAAAGCACGCTCGCCTCCACTCTCCGACTCTCAAGTTTCACCGGACTCCAACCTACTCACTCGTAAGGCACTTGAAGCGTCAGGTTTCTGTTTAATCACCGCGTTCTTCTGGCCGTCCGCCCGCGCGCTCGAAGCCTTGCCGCCTTGCCGCCTTGCCCACGGGTGCTGCGCACGCAGACCGCGCCGGAAGTACGCGTACCACGCACGTGCCTGCCGACATGCTGCGTTAGGTATCTCTGCACAAAGTTCGCCTTTGTGAGGAGATGCGTGCGTTAGCACCCTGATTCTAAATATAGAACCAGTGAGAGATAAACTACAGTTTTAATTAACAGAAATTGGTTTTCGAAGAATTTCACAGAATTTCTTTCAACTGCAGTTCACATTATGGTTATGCTGCACATGTAATATTAAGGCTCCTCATTTGCCGGCAACAATATCCGTTTGATTTTGTTATTTTTGAGAGAGTAATGGTATGTAATGTACCCAAATTTCTACATCGTCAATTACACTAAATGGTACGAAAACCGAAGTTATGAACAATAAATGCGTAATGTTGCGACTTTGTATATGCTTGTGTTGCAAATAGCGCTAACCTTAAAATTGCAAACATTCTTAATTTATTTTTTTAGAACTAAACATGAATGATAAAAAAATAAACATTGGTATACCGTACCCTAAAATATTTGCTTTAAAATGGTTTAACTCGTGGGTATATTGCTTCAGACATTTAACGTAGAAGAATAACAATTCGAGTATACGATATTCTTAGATTTTTGGTATACGGGTGACACTGAGTTTTCTGTACTGAATCAAAGAAATTGTTCTTTGTTAATTTTAAGAAACGAATCACTTGTGTGACGTTCGATGTTCAGTATTTTGTAGAAGTAATTGGAATAATGCTATTAGATGAAACGTTTTTAATCACACTGCGATGAAAGTGTGACGCTAATGCAATTATTCCAAGAGAGACGATACTGCCATAGATGCTGCGTACGTCGGATATCGGTCCTCGCCGACTGATACAGCCAGAAGCAACGACTTCGCCATTGCTTGCAGGACTCAAGGACTATAGAGGTCGTCGATGCAATGACATCGGCGAACGATGGGAAACTCCAGCAGACTGGAGAATCGAGTGTGGAGACGTCAGAGGAGGTGGCATGTGTGATGTTGAGGACGAGAGCAAGTGTGTGGGAGTGAGGGAGAGTATAAGCGCGTTGGCTGAAACCATCTTGCGGTCATGTTTGTAAAATTTGTGTGCGGCTGTGTTGGCGACAGTTTCACGTCGATGCGTCGACGCCGCATCTTCAGTGCAACAACCTAAAGGGAGGCGATGGCGGCAACCACGGTTCAGTGACATTGGCTTCGGCAGTAACGGAATGTAGGTAGTGTTAGCGAGTCGATGACGAAGTGTTGTTGGCGAGGTGATGATGGGGCGTCGGGGAATTTGGGAGGGTTTTTCGGGGGAGGTGGCGTTGGGGTTCGTGGGGGGCATTGACGGGAATGGGGGGGGGAGGAGGGGGGGTTGGGGATGCGGGCGTTGGCGGGCATACCTTGGGGGGTTTGGCGGGTTGGCGGTCGTGGGTGTTGGCGGGGTTTTGCGTTGTTTTGGGAGGGCTTTGGCGAGCCATTGGTGACGTGGTGTCGGAGTGAAGGGGGTATGATGAGGCGGGGTGTTGGGTAGTGGCGTGGAGGTGGCCGAGTGGTAGCCGAGCTTCACGTAGGTGTCGGTGGTGGAGGAGAGTCGATAACAGGGAGGGAACGAACTGCCACAGGCTCTGAAACACATCCGCTGCGGCGTTCTACAGTGCCACGCAATTGGCCTATTAACTATTCGGATTTTAATTGGTCGCAATTTAACCAAAATTTGTTATCGAGCTGTAGGTTATACACGTGTTGGGTAACCAGGTTAATGATTTCGTGGGATCGGATGCACACTTCGCAACAATGATCGAACGTGATTGTTTCATGATGCAATGACATTGGCGCCTGTGCAGTGACACTGAATGTTATAGCAACCCTTGGAAAAAAAATTAAAATTTTAATTTTTAATTAAAAAATTGTAATACTCGTGTCGGAGAACAAAACAATTCAAGAAGATCATTTTCAATAGATTCGCTCTGTGTTCTGACAATATTCTTACAATAATATTGTAATATAACGGGAGGAGAATAAATAATCTTCCACAACATAATTTATTAACAAACTATTCGTCCGTTACAGCAGCAGACATGTTCAATATATATGACATTTAAGTAGACAGTAAAAAAACTTTACCCTGTTAAGTTTCTTGCCGCGTATACTGTCATGAGCCAAAATCTACCAACAATTCAGGGTTCGGAGAACTTAGTATTCAGCTCAGTCGACTCCTCTGCATTCAAAAGTAAATGCGTTTGCTTTTCAGACCACACTTTAAACAGCGTGTGCTCACTTTTCCTTCGGCGTGTTAAAAAATGTTTCTAGCCATGTATACCCGTGACCAATGCTTTACTTAACATAAGTTGAAGATTCCATTCGTGTGAAGCGTCAATCCTCCAATGTGGTTATTTCGGAGACACCACTGCATTTTAAAAGTACCTTTTTACACGTTTTTTGATACACATTTCTAGAGACTGCTTCTAGTGTTAGTTATTTTAATTCGTATAAGCCAATCTATTTACCGAAATAGGGGTTTTACTTTCTCGCCATACTACGTAAGGAGATAAAGTATTGCAATCATGCGCCAGAAAACGGCGATTTTTCGACTGAGACATTCTGATTGTTGGGACCTGGTGACAAAAATTGAGAATATTTCGTTCCTATACATAATTTCCTTCCTCTTAACACGTTGCATAGTGAGAAACAACGTTTTGTGCGTCCTTGATATAGAAACATTCATTGGCGGAAAAATTTCTATCCGTCTGTTTGTATGTAGAAAAAAGTTGCGCCGAAACCTTTCGAGCAATTTTCATCAAAATTGATATTCCCCGATCGATCGAAACGAACTCAAGGTTCTGCGAGTTTCAAACGGATATTTTGATATTTGGGGGTACTTCACACGAAGCCTCAAAATTTTCGAAATTAACTAAAAAATGGCTTCAAATTGTTTGATAAAACATTGTCCTTGGAAAGAATGCTGAAAAGAATGGTGCTGGTCTTATTTTTCTTCATATGCCTAATTTTTTGGCGTTTTCCTACTACTACAATACTGAAGATATATTTTTTCCACAATTGAATATGTTTCGAAGCAATTATTAACTGCTTTTAAACACTTTTTAAAGAATTATTTTTCTAGAAGGCTCCACATTTAAAAAGAAATTCGTTCTCGTAGGTATCAAAGGACAATGAAACATTTTGAAGTGGTTCCATTTTTGTCGAAAATTGCAAATAACTGACATAGCAATGTCCAATATTGAAGACAGATATTATTGTGATATAATGTATTCTAGAAAATCAAATCTTTAAAAAAGATCATCTACGTTTTTGGGAAAAAAATTGTAGTCTTCGCGTGCTTGAATTTATTAAATATAATTTTCTCAAAAAGTGCACCACGCTTTTTCCTTATTTTTTTTTCACGGATAGAAGAAGGGACGCTTACAAGAAAGTCTCATTTTGTTTAAACTATCTGAATGATCAAAAATTGCAAAAGTTAGAAATAATAAGAGAAAGTATATGTTGTAGCATCACTAGTTTTAACACTTCTGCCCACCTGTTGACCATCAACATTTGCGACTGAAACGTTCTCAGGATTCACTCCAAAATGTATATTCCCCGATCAATCTGACCAAACTCCAAGCTCTGCAAATTGAAGCTAATCTCTTCACTTACACATGACATCGAAAGAATATTTTGATAATTTGTTTTATAATGGTTCCACATTTTTTATTAAATGTTTTGTTCAAATATAGAAAAGCACGCTTAATGGCATGGGTTTTTTTAAATACTTTTTCGTTAATTGCAGAACATCAATGTTTTTCGAACAGGTTCTTCAATTTAAAATATTTTTTCTTAATGAAAGCTTAATGTAATTTTTCAATATCAAGTTTGATTCAGGTCATATTTTCAATATGAATAGTTTTCGTGTAATTTTTAATTAAATCGTGATAATTTTCTACAAAACAAACAAGATTTTATAAAACACTGTTTCAATTTTTTTCTTTAAATGTTTTGCAAGAATAGAGCATAAATAACAAATAATTTGGAGAAGAGGAAATTTCAATAAAAACTGGGTTTTCCAAAATATAAAAAAAAACATGCGTCTGATTTTCTGAACTGTTCAACGAGTTGCTTGGAGATTGCATTGCGTACTGGCCGCAACATAAATTAGAATGTGCAAATCCTTAGTAAGATTTTTGTGGGCGGTGAACAGTTGCAAGTGTTAGATGATACGAACCCTAGTTAAGTAACCCGTCGCTGACCGCAAAAACACGTCCAATCGAGCTCAACTGTTTTATATGGGTGAACCTTGTATCAGTTGCAAATAATTTGAGAAAGTACGTGCTGTTGTAGCATCTCTAGTTTTGCTTCGTTTTAAACACACGTGCACATATATGACACATTGATTTTACGATGGATAATAAGTTTAAGTGTCTCATGATCGTTTCCGAATTCTCTGCACTAGTTACTTTCGTCCATCTCTCCCTTCTTCTTTTTGTACTATTTTAGTGACTGTCAACTTTCGCATCTGGGCACTGGGAGGAAAGCATTCCTGCCTTGGCCGCAGGATAAAGACTGCAGAAAGGGGAAGAGACCCGCCTAAATAAATCGTCTTCATTAAAGTGTCAGTGTCTATCGATATTTGCACTGCCTCCCAACAGAGAAGTGTGTAGGTGGCTGCGATGATGTAGTGAGAACGGAAAGTGAGTTTTCCTTCCACGTTATTTGTCCTGACTTTCCGTCCTCATGACCGGTGATGATGCCTTACACCTCACGATTGCGCGACCACATTGCCTGTCCTCAAACACAGTTCTCACTGCTCGTCCTCACCGTCCTCACTTTTCGTCTTCATTACTCATCGTCTTTGCCCGTCCTAGCAGCTCGTCCTCATTTTCCGACAGTGTCACTTTAATCCACGCCGCAATAAACAAATACTTGAGGAGAGAAAACAGTGTGATTAAAGTCGGATTTTTAATTTGAGTGACTTTTAAATACGCTGTAAAACATTCACTTCCAATTCAGTTCAACCACATACATATTCTGTCATAGTATTGAACTAACCTAAGCCAAATTTTTCCCTAACTTAAGATAATTGTGTAGTAATATTTTACATAGGTATGTATTAATATTTCAATAAAATAAAAATCGTTTTAAAGGGATTTGATCTTTCTTGTACATATTGTATAACAAATACAATGCCAAATTTTGAAAATAAAGCTCTCCTATGGTGCTCCATTCCATTCATTTCAATCGATAATAACGCTTCTTTCACTGATCTGGTCCGAACAGGACGATTTCAAGAAGATGGCGAAAACTTAATATGCCTCAACAGTAACATTAAATAAATATTTAATCGGTTTTAAGTCATTATTAAATCGATATTGTTTTTATTTCCAACTTTTCTAGACCAACCATTCTCATCTACCAATTTGGCCCACCAATCTCATTTTTATGGTGGTAGGAGACACACAATATTCCGCGAAGCGTACCGTATGCTTATTCATATCATCTTCAGACAAACAAGTAAATATCTAATAACAGAAGAAGACACAATTTTTTGGTCGAGATCCCTATTTTTTATAATCATGTAACTTTAGATCTCAATATCTCGAAATGGTTGTCCGTGGAGTTGTACCATTATTGAAATAACGCCTCCATACAAAAAGTTATTTTGTTGAGAATCCACTCTTTGTACATCAGTTGCGGGATTTAAGCTGTCATCAGACTAATAGAGTGGCTAAGACAGATTTACGATGTATTAGACGAAGTAGAAATTCAAAACCTAATGCATACCACGACGCGGCTGAAATGAATGTTGCGTTCGTGGTAAGAATGGAAAACGGTAACATGTCAACTCAACAACATGTCCTTTCTCGCTCCTGGCGAACGCATACGCTTTCTATCCCCACCAAATTGTTTGATCGATTAGAGTTTCCGGGTGCTTTAACAGCTAAGATCATTAGTACCGTAAGCGTAATTCCTGTTTTATCGTGTAAGGTGGCGGTTATTGTCTTCCGCTGGATGGCCAGATCCGGCACCGACCTACCCGTCGGCATACTCTCCAAGCAGGAATCTCCCACCAGCGCTGCAGCGGGGCACCGCCCCATTCGGGACAAACTCTAAGCTCCCGACTGATCTCTTGACATATTTTTTAGTATAGTGCATGTAAATATTAGTGTGTGTAACAAAGGGGAAAGGGTAGAACAGGGCAAAGTAAGGAAAGATCGGCAAGAGTAAGGAAACCGCTGTCCGTGGCCCGTTTGATAGGGTACTGCTCCATTATTCGGCTGGTGTTGATCGGATTGATCGATTGTTAGTGTTTCCGGGTGCGTCAACTGCTAAGCTCATTAGTCCCGTACGTCAGAATATTTTTTTTCATGGGGAGTTGGCAGTGGTCTGCCTCCGCTGGATGGCGAGGTCCTGCGCCAACCTACCGTCGGCTTGTGGGGTTGCCCTCAACCAGGTATCGCCCACCAACGGGGCACCGCTCCAGACGGGGCAAGGTTTAAGCTCCCGACCGGTCTCCCGGCGTTTGTGGTAGTGTATTGCATCTTTGTGTGTGTGTGTGTGTGTGTGTGTGTGTAAGGAGTGAGGACAGGACAAGGATGAGGAAGAAAATATCGTGCGCGGTCCGTGGTCCGTTTGTTAGGGTACTCCTCCGGCACTCACCTGGTGTTGATAGGACAAACCACAGGAAACTACCGTGGTGTTGATCGGAGAAACCACGGAAAACTACCGATCAGAGCAGTCGAGCGCTAGAATTCTCCTACAGCTGAATTCGACCTAGCTGTCTAATGTTTTAACAAAATTATACAACGCATTATTTAACACTTGTACGATGTATTTCTAAAATAATAAAGATAGTATTTGTAACAAGATTTATAAACAACCACATGCAGAAAATTGTCTGTCGTTCAATTCATAATTTAATGAATTTGGAAGATTTGGTGTAAAGACAAGTCTCTACAAAAAAAAAACAATTTTTAATTTATGTACATATTTACAATCAACGCAATGAGTTTCTTAGGATATTTCGGAGCGACGTTTCGGGGAACTCATTTTTCCCCGTCCTCAGGCTAGACTGAGTAACGGAGAAAAATTGTGTCAATTACTGAGATGATACTAATAAAAAAATATTACAAAGAAAACATAGCACTCCATATATTATAACATAGAGACTCGCAAATTTAGAACATCAAACAATCAAACTAAAACAAATAAAATATTTAGAAGAGGGCGTGCACACGAACGTCTAGCATGGCACTTTGTATACAAATTAAAAATTGCTTATTTTGTAATAAGTTGTCTATCAAATCTTGTGGTCAAATTCATTGAATTATACTGAACAAGATTTATACTTTAAATTCGGGAACAATAGTTCTCATTTTGATCAAAGTATTCGTCCAGTTCCTTTTGATCCATTGCGCAAATGCTGAGATGACCCCTGGTTTTGCATCTGGACAGAAATTTAGCTTAGCACAGTGGTGCGCACGGTTTTTGCTCTCTTTTACCTAATTGTGGTAGGAGTAGATCTGGGCTATGGCCTGCTGTTTGGTTAGCAATACTATAAAATCAAATCTGTAGTGTGACTACCAATATAAACAAGTCTTTTAAAACATGGGAGCAAACTTTCCAGTTTTCCAATGTTACTAATCACGCTTTTTTGGTACTTTTCTTCATTGTTCATTAATGAATAGTATAAAGGTGGGGTATAGGTTGTGCAGCTCATTAAAACGTGCGGAGATTATACTTCTTCCCAATACACCTTAAAGAGTGTTTACTGATGTTTGGCGAAAATAAATCAACTCAAACCTAATCAAATTTGATCGATTACGTCTAGATTTTAAAAAAATGTAATAGATTGTACGCAGCTCCTGCTTTTGCGTTTGTGAGCACCCTTCCCATGAATCGATGTAAACTTTGTCGTACGTGGCGCTACCATTGTCTAACGGACACAATCAGTGTTACTACTTCTATTGTTGGGCGCCGGTATCGAATTACTCACACTCTACACTAAAGCAACAAAATTTTACTTCTTTTTCTCTTCCTCTCCATTCATGTTTGTTTTATTATTATAGATTTCCAAACCAACATTTACTGCACGATCAATTGTGCACGTGTTTACTAATTGAGACATTTGCAATCAAAACTAGCTCGTTCCATTTGCGGAAATTGGCACATGAGACAAATATCTTCTCGTGTCCACATGCAGTTTGATATGAAAGGAGTGTGTGTTAGCATTTGAGGACAGAATAAGCTGGATTTGATCTACAGGCCCCTTCGTAATATTATGAAGGACCCCATACACCTGGCAGTGGAATTGATTGATAAGTACTTCAATAGTGTCGAATTCGACTGTAAATAATCTTTTCACTGGTTCACCTTGCCTCAATTTGCAAAACACTATCGCAGACTGAAGCGCTAGGGACCACTCCACACATTGGGAGGCATTTTCACACATTCTGCACAGAATGCAGCATTTTTCCCGTGATATTTCGTTCTGGCATAACTTATTTCCAACAGACTCTGTAGCAAAATTAACAAAATTAACGCGCCGCAATGTAAATATTTTATGCACTCGAATCTGATCTGTAGGGCGCTGTCGGCAGGCCACTGTTTATAGTTTTAACAAGCACCCTTTTATAAGTCCCAAAGCATCTTACTACGTCGATAACAGGGTTAGTTACTTGAGAAAGAGGCCAAACCAGCGAGGTTTAAAGAAGAACTCGGCACATGATCGCTATCGTTCCTGTGCAGGAGTGTCTAACAAGTCGCCACGAGAAACGAAACTTCCAATCAGGGCGATTTACATTTTACATACATGGGCATTTATTGTCAGAAACAGTGATGCTGGATTTCTATTTTGAGGGTATACAACGCATTTTTAGTGCTAAGGGTAACGCAATGGTTCTTGCAAACTAATGCAATGTAAACGTGTACACTCTTCATTAGTAATTATTTTATGCAAACGCATGCCATTTGTAAATGAAACGGCGACGTAATGAGAAAATATGCTCTAGCACAGAATAAGCAAAAATAAAGTTTCATATCTCTGAAAGCCAGTTCTGTTTTTCTCGATATGATTACATTATTTATTGATTCATTATAATGAAATGAATGCATGAACAATTAACTTGTAACAAAAACAATCTACAAACAACTCGAAATAATACATGTTTTGTATAAAAAACAATTTTTTGTTTTAAATAAGTTTATTCCTATGAAGTATTTATTTCCTGCCGTCTACATTTCTATCAAAAGAAAAATACATGTGATTTTTCTGAAAACTTGCAGTTTGATGCAGTCCTTGAGGTGTAAGACTCCAGACTGGTATTTTGACTTTACATGCGTAACAAAAGGCCCGAAGATTTTTATAGAAACGCTTCGAGGCTACGAAGGGGGCAGGCACAAGCCCCGACCTCTGAATGTCATGGTGCTTCTCCTGACGAGCACTTCTGGGTAGCGCCCCTTTCACTCCCACCCCACGCCACGCCACGCCACGCCACGCCACGCCACGCCACGCGCCTCCTCCAATTCCCTTGACTCTCGTGTCAAACAAGGCGCCGTGATCTGAATGGTACATCGCATTTAAAATGCCCACTTTGTATGGACAGGAGATTAAAACAATTTGGTCGACACTTAATGCAAAATTGGTATTCCAGTCAAATGTTAACCACGTCCACCGTTCCATTACTAAACCTGAAAGCAAATTAACGTTATTTTATTTTGAGGACAATGCAGAAAGAGGGCTGTAACACGCAAAAATAATACACCGCAGGAATTCCGGCAACAGGAAAGGTGGGGAGTTGTATGTGTTGGATCGATGGGGCGCCTGTTGCGAGGTGTAGAGCGGGCGCGGTGGGATAGGGAGGGGCGGAGAGGGCGGGGTTGGCAAAGAAGAACGACCAAGGGCAGGGAAAGGCGGGGCGTGGGAAATGAAAAGTTTGAGCAGAGAAAAATAAGTTATGAATAAGAGAGCAAAAAGGCAAACCTAACGCAAGGGTGGTATAGGAAGCAAAGAGAAGGCAACGAGGGAAAATAATGTACCTGAGCCGGCAAAGCACACACAATTTAACGGAGAGAATAGACGGTAACCCGAGCACGAACTGCACAAGGACAGGTAGCAGAGCACTAGGAGGAATGGTGAAAGTAACAGTCGCGAGTGCGCACCGGGTCAAAAACGACGGCAAACAGGGTGGGAGGAGGCATAGAAGAAAGGGGAGCGTATGGAGGGCGCGGAGAGAGAAGAGGCTGGAGATGGCAAGGAGTATTGAGATTATGAGCAGAGAGTACAAGATGAGGACAGAAGTGAATGTGAGATAGTTGGGGTTGGAGTGGCTGGGGCCGGTAGAGGCTTAAAGTGGAGAGACACATGGAGGAGGGGGTAAGAAAGGCAGTGTCAGGTCGTGAAAGGAGATTAGGGGGGGGTGAGATAGTTGGGGTTGGAGTGGCTGGGGCCGGTACGAGGCTTAAAGTGGAGAGACACATGTAGGGAACGGAGTGTGGGGAACGGGTGGGGACGGTGTGGTGGAGCGGTGTGGGGAGCGGTGTGTGGGAGCGGTGTGTGGGAGCGGTGTGAGTGGGGAGCGGTGTGGGGGAGCGGTGTGTGGGAGCGGTGTGGGAGGGTGTGGGGGAGCGGTGTGGGGGAGCGGTGTGCGGGGAGCGGTGGCGTGGGGAGCGGTGTGCGGGAGCGGTGTGCGGGGAGCGGTGTGCGGGAGCGGTTTGGGGGGAGCGGTGTGCGGGGGAGCGGTGTGCGGGGAGCGGTGTGCGGGAGAGCGGTGTGCGGGGGAGCGGTGTGCGGGGGAGCGGTGTGCGGGGGAGCGGTGTGCGGGGAGCGGTGTGCGGAGAGCGTGTGCGGAGAGCGGTGTGCGGGGAGCGGTGTGCGAGGAGCGGTGTGCGGGGAGCGTGTGGGACAGCGGTGCGGGACAGCGGTGTGCGGAGAGCGGTGTGGGGAGCGGTGTGCGGGAGCGGTGTGCGGGAGCGGTGGGGGAGCGGTGTGCGGGGAGCGGTGTGAGGGGAGCGGTGTGCGGGAACCTGTGTGGGGAACGGTGTGCGGGGAGCGGTGTGTGGGGGAGCGGTGTGTGGGGGAGCGGTGTGCGGGGGAGCGGTGTGCGGGGGAGCGGTGTGCGGAGGAGCGGTGTGTGGGGAGCGGTGTGCGGGGAGCGGAGTGCGGGGGACCTGTGTGGGGGGAACGGTGTGCGGGGGAGCAGTGTGCGGGAGCAGGTGTGGGGAGTGGTGTGGGGGAGCAGTGTGTAGGGGAGCGGTGTGTGGGGGAGCGGTGTGTGGGGGAGAGGTGTGGGGGAGCGGTGTGTCGGAAGATGGCGTGTGGCGCGGGGAATGGGATATGGGGGGTGTGGGGTGCGTGGCGCGATGCCGCTGTCGCGCCGAGCCAGCAGTAGTATAGCATATCAAACCGCAGCCGTCACACTAACGAGGCGCGCCGCGCTGCATGCTCCCACCGCACGCCCCACACACAGGCGCCTCGCCGTCTGAAACACCGCACGTGGCAGCGCGCCGCGTCGCCTCCGTGTCCCGTAGGCTTGTTC
Organism: Teleogryllus oceanicus; assembly: GCA_964035755.1. Lineage (NCBI taxonomy): Eukaryota > Metazoa > Arthropoda > Insecta > Orthoptera > Gryllidae > Teleogryllus > Teleogryllus oceanicus. The sequence goes on along the minus strand of CAXIVR010000001.1, from coordinate 114,515,120 downwards.
CACTAAATGCCCTCACGCACACAAGGCGGGGTCAGAGGATGCTTGGAGGAATAAGCCACACGCAAGGGTTCCTTCAATTTTTCGACTGTCAGTCAAACACTTTCGGTGTTACAATGAAATTAATATCTCACTAACTCTCTTGAATGCGTTCAGAAAATTTTATTTTCTCCCACATTTTTAAAAATTTTAAAAAGTGAAGACTAAAGCCATTGATAACTTGCTTTTTTCTATGGGTCTCCCTGCGTCTAAACCGGATGTCTTAGAATAAAAGTAACAAACTTCTAGGGTAAGCAGACAAGGAACATATAGTCGGAAATTTCTTATAAAGGAGTTACAAAGATGTTACGTGCCCTTTAATGTTAAGACACCTCGAATGTACACGTGATCGACTGGAACATGAAATATCCTTGACTCTGACAGAACGTGACCAGTAGAACACCGGTGAACAAAGAGATCTAAAAAATATCAAATGCCACATGTGTAATTGTAAATTCCAAGAAATTTACCACTATAATTTCATTGACAAAAAGTGATCATTTTCGACACCTCTAGAAAACCTAGATGTTTGTAACTTTCTGAGACAGTAGAATGTTCTCAGTTAGCGATAGCCACAAGGATAAAATAATGCTAAAATCATGAAACACGATCAGGATATTTTGAACTCAAATAACAAAACAAAAGCAATGTGGAAACAAATACGCCAAAATCAATTAGAAAGCTTGTAGAGAATGTTGTTTTAAAATGCAACGATATAAATGTGATCGATCCGACAACAGTGGCTACTCTCTTAAAGCAATACTTTTCGAGAATTGTTGTCGAAATCACTAAGGGCCTTCAGTCACAAAATTCAATATCAGACATTTCCCCAAAAATTTTAGACACGATTATCGTTTCCGAAACTTCTTCCTATGAATTTCTCAAAATAATCAGAAAACTAAAAAATTAATATTCGGCCGGTTTAGATGAATTTCCGTATTGTTTGTTACACACCTGTGCGCCGGCCATTATACACCCGTTAACTCACATATTTAATGCACCCTTATGCACTTGACCTTTTCCAGACATTTTCAAACCAGCTAAGATTAAGCCGCTCTTCAAAAAAGGCAAAAAAAATGAAATTAAAAACATTTTTACTACGAATGGAAGCTTTTTTCAGTATACCAGACGCACTTTCAGATTGCCAACATGGATTTAGAAAATCAAAATCTACGAATACAGGCATATTTTCATTTCTTAAAGATTCGCCTCTTCATTGGATCAAAATAAAGCACCTATTGGATTATTTTTCGATCATAGAAGACCTATTGGATTTTTTGATAGAAAACGTCATTGATCATGACACATTTTACTTTCAAAATTACTTTCGTAAAGAATCCGTGGTATTACCATACACTTGTTATGTTCGTACCATGTTCGTATATTATTTACCATTTGGACTGTATAATTGTAAACAATCTGTAACATGACACTAGACACTAGGGTGGTGGCTTGGATAAACGAACTATTACGTGATAGAAACAACAGGTTCGAATCGGAAGACATCTATCAACCTCCGCAAGTGTTACGTCAGGAATTCCACAAGGAAGTGTCATTGGACCTCTCATGTTTCTCGCCTTCGTGAATGACTTGCCAAAAAATTTAGCTTCAAACGTAAGACTCTTTGCTGATGACTGTATCATCTATCGGGTTATCGAATCAGAGGAGGACGTGAATATTTTGCAGCGAGACACAGACAAATTACACTCCTGGGCAAAAACAAATGGCATGAAATTAACAGTTCAAAAGTAAAGCCATCACGTTTGGTAGGGTTGACGTTATGGTGAAACTGTGTACAAATTGAACAACAAAGTCTTACCTACAGTCACATCTTGCAAATATTTAGGAATTCAATTAGATAGTAAATTGAGCTGGGAAAATCAGGTAAATTTCGTTGTGGAAAAGCCTGGAGATCTCTACATTTCGTTATGCGGATCCTAAAGAAGAGTACAGTGAGAGGTAAAGAATTAGCTTATATGTCACTAGTCCGACCCGTATTAGAATATGGCGCGGTATGTTGGGACCCGTACAGAATATCGCAGCAAGGAAATCTAGAAAGGTCCAGCGCAGAGCATCGAAATTTACTTTCAGAAGATCAAAAAATAGAGGTGCATGGAATCACTCGAAAAGAGGCGGATTAAGCTGCGACTCTATGCTATGTACAAAGCATACGCAGGCTATCCTGCTTGGAATGAAATACACCGTCGTTTAGAAAAACCTACGTACTTCGGTAGAGCGGATCACGTGCATAAAATTAAGACAAGAATGCAGAAAACGGATGTCGGAAATTTTCATTTACAAACCGAACTATTAGAGACTGGAACAGTTTGCCTGCGACAATCTTAGAACCCTTTCCTCAAAGCTTGAGCAACTTTAAAAATAAATTAGTTTTCTAGTTAATTAATTAGGTTATTGTATCAATGTTAATTTTCCACTGTTAGATTAGTAAGTTTCATACAATATTTTACTATTATTCATGTAGTACAGTGCAGTGTAGTGCAGTGCAGTGCAGTGTAGTGCAGTGTCGTGCAGCGCAGTGTAGTGTTATGAAGTGAAGTGGAGGGAAGGGAATGCGAGAAGAAGCGAGTGTGAAAGAAATGCGTCACAGTTAAGTGTTGTGCAGTGAAGTGAAGTGGAGTAAGGTTTGCGTGGTGATTTTAATGTACTATTTATTATTATTATTATTATTATTATTATTATTATTATTATTATTATTATTATAATTAACTCCTTTTTTGTAACTTTTGTTAATGAATGTAAGTTTAATGTATGTAAGGTCACGATATTCTGCCACAAGTTACTACACTTAATTGCAGAATTAACAATAAATAAAAAATAAAATGTATTGTACCGCAACCTCTGGATCAATGACCCCCATCTCGATCAGGTTTTTCGTCCAGTTTCCCTTATTCCTTTGAGTAAATGCTTAGATGGCCCCTTTTTGCTTCTAGACATAATGTGGCGTCGTGTATAGCTTCACTGCGAGCCGTGCCGGGAAAACCGTCCTCCCCCATGCTTAAGACGGATGCGGGTTTGGGGGTGGTTGGCATGCGCTGCGCACTCTGACGCGCGCCGAGCTGAAGACGCGCTGAATAGGTCAGGCGGATGGGGCAGGAAACTCTTCAAATATAACTATAAAGGTTAGTGCGAGTCGTGGACTATGTCGCTAGACTCCTAGAGGAGGCTGGCCGTCGAGCCTTCCTGACGCCCGCCGGCATGGAAGCGCCGAGGGGAGGGGGCGAGCCTCCGGGTACTTAAGACTGCATCAACTGCACCCACGCGGGATATGTAGAGGGTCGAAAGGCCGAGTGATATCTTCAGTGCTATCCTAGCACGTGGTCTTCGAGGCGAAGACCGGTTTGGCGTCAGGCCATGTTGTAACGATAGTTGAGGGACTCTGCGTCCGACAGCTTCGCACCACGCGTTGCTAGCCTGCTTTAAATCTGTGGTACTGGGCTGGGCCTAGGGACGGTCGCGGGGGTTCGCGGCTAAGGGATTGGAAAGGTTGCCGGAGACTTTTATTTTGTAAATTATTGTGTAAATATAGTTATATATTTTCTTTTAAAAACAGTCGTCTGTGTTATTTATTTGCAGTACGTCACAATAAATGTAACTTTATTATCTGTGCACGTCTTCTAGAATTCAGTGGAAAATATAGTTATTCAAATTATCGTTCTCCATGTTGTCGCGGCAGGAAGTATTATTCCTTGACAAAGCACATAATGAGGGATAAGTGCCCAAATTTATTGTTGATTTACTTCTGAAAATAGATTTTATTACATCGGAGCGAATACTTTTGTTAACAATCCTTGCAAAACACGATTATTTTACTCTGTAATAAAAATTCATGTTGTATATGGCTTAAGGAAGGGATCAGAGAATTTTGAAAACGTGCATAGAATTTACTTCTCTCCATAGCACGTCAAACACAGTTTTTAACTGTTTTTGACGTAAAATAAATAAAATAAATGCGTATCCACAATCAGTGGAATAGGCGTAGAAACACGGTAAAAGCATCTGAGAAAACTTTTGAATATATTTTTAAATAAGTTTAATCATGTGACATTTTTGCAATGAAGTACAGTTCTAGGAAATGAATCAACTTGCTTAAGATGGTCTCCAATGACTAAGTTGCGCAAGGAGGGCCATAAGAGAACGACTACTTGAATTTCTTTGTACGCTGAACAATCGTACATGAGGAAACAGTTGAATGCATGGGGACCCACAGAGCTAATTGACATTTCACATATCCAAAATAAAGGTATTCATATTTAAAAAAAAAGCATTTTGTTCAAAATCTACACAAATCTGTTCACAGATCTACAATATGTATACAGAAAGCACCAAGACCTGTATATCCTAGGCGTAAGTCCGAAATAAAACTAATGTGAGGGATAGTCGTATAATTCGTACACTCGCCAGAAGGTGTGTATGCTTTGAAGCCGTTCCTACTTCATACATTATCAATTCATTGTGGATAATGTGAAGGTTAACCGGCTAATTCGCGACTTAGATTCGGATATTAACCGACAAAATAGTTAGAAATTTTCAAATGAAAAATCAAATTACAATTCATTAGAAAGTCCCTTAAATCATTTAAATGATTATTTTGCATTCGCGGAATATCCAATAGACTCTGCATAGAAGAAAAATCCAAACAGGTGCTGGAAACATATGCACCTCCCCCTGACGATAAATTCTGTTTCAACAATTATGATTGCCATGAAGATGTAAAAATTGTGAAGGCTCTCAATTCAAATTAAAAAGGTGGTGACGATACAAGAGCATAGAAATGAAAAGTGGTTTTGAAAGATGCTCTTCCAGCTCTCACACAAGCTCATTATCTTTTTCTATAACAACTGGATATTTCTCCCAAGTGGAAACAAGCTTAAGAACGCCCCCTCCCAAATTTCTAAGTTCGCGGAACCATTGTGATTACTGTCCTATCAGTATATTATCAACACTGTCCAAAATCCTTGTAAAAATCGTATGTCATCAAAGAGAAAAGTATCTCGCCATAAACAATGTCGATGCTTTGCAATCTAGTTTTAGTGAAGGTAAGCAAACGGCATCACTTCAAGTGACTGAAGACATACGTCAGTCTTTGGATGAAGCAACATAAAAACCCTATCACTTTTAGATTTTAGTGAGGCATTCGATCAGTAGACCATGCCATTCTCGTGGCAAACTGTAAATGTCTCGTTTTTTTATTACTGCGAATTTCAAGTTATTTTAGAATCAGGTAACAGATTGTTGAGAATACTTTCATATCTCCTAAGCCAGGTGTACAAGTACCACAAGGCTCCGGAATAGATCGACATTTCTTCTTGATCTATGCAAATGAAATCCTCTCTGTGCTATGAATGTGCAGTTATTTTATCTTTGAATAGAATTCACAGATATACTTCAGCCGGAAACTTTCTGAAGTGGCCCATTTAGTTAGCAATATGAATGCCGATTTAGCATATTTACTTGAATAGTCATTGAAAATCGACTAAGGCTAAACCTTTTAAAATTTAATCATGTGTAAATTGACTCCTGCTACCGAACACTTCAAAATCTAATTCTTCCCCAAACTATCCTAGTTAACATAACAATTATTCCTTTCTGCACTGATGTAAAAATTCTCGAACTTGACCATCCATAAAATACTAAATCCGGAAATACAAACTGTGACGTATCTGTATTACGAAAGGCTTTGTTTTTCCTCTGTCCGACAAAAATTACAGGAATGTGGGTTAGCACTATGATGTAAATTGATTCGATGCGTCAATTAATTAAAAATGTAGTATAAGCGAGATATCCTCGAAAAAGAAATTGATTCTCCGTAAGAGAGATTAAAAAAAATATATACAGGAGAGTGGCAGTACTATATTCTCGTTACGAAATAAAGTTCTTTAAATGTTGAAAAACAAGTTACGCTGCTCTAGACATACAAAAAAGGATATTGAGAAAGACGAAAAGTAATTGTCTGGAAACTCTCCGTGTCAACGGCGGCTTCATGGAGCGATGAAGAAAACTCCCACACAGTAAACTTCATCTAGTCTGACCGAAGCAAGCATGAACTTGGAGTAACTTCGAGCGCAGTTGTAGCCCAAGTTCCCAGCGAGAAAGATGTCATTGATTCTTCCGCAGCGTCGATAGCGGAGTCACAGAGTCAACGAAGTCAGCAACGGCGATGGTCTCGTAAACACCCTTCCCGCGAGGAGAGGGGGCGCGGTGAAGAGCGAATCCCCCGCTGGAAGCCTTCAATCCGTTGAAGCCCCCGGCAACGCACCGCGTTGATCTTCCAGGTGGCGCGGCGGCGGGCAGTGGGGTCCCCAAAGCAACCCTCCCGGCGCGGAACGTGTCTTTACTACTATTGCGCCCGTATCCGGATAGGAGGCTTCGGCCGCAAGATTTAAAGAAAACATCAGCCGCTCTGCCGGGGCCGCCTCATCGCGGAGCAGTCGAGCGCTTCAATCAAATATTCAGGCGGCTCCGACGGGGCGTGGCGGCAGCAGGGCGTTCGGGAGGGCGGGGGCGGCAGGGCGGGAAGCGAAGGTGGCGGGGAGAGGAAGGAGGCGGTGGCGGGCAGTGATGGAGAGAGGCGGGAGAGAATGGTGGAGGAAGGCAATAATGGAAGGGGATGAGGGTGGTCTGTAAGAGGTAGTCTGCAGCGTCGGTGTGTCTCGTGGAGTGGTCTGCGGGGGTGGTCTGCGGGATAGGGCTTGCGGTAAGTTGTCTGTGGCGATGGTCTGCGGGGTGGTCTGCGGGGTGGTCTGCGGGGTGGTCTGCGGGGTGGTCTGCAGGGGTGGTCTGCAGGGGTGGTCTGCAGGGGTGGTCTGCAGGGGTGGTCTGCAGGGGTGGTCTGCAGGGTGGTCTGCGGGGGTGGTCTGCGGGGTGGTCTGCGGGGGTGGTCTGCGGGGTGGGTCTGCGGGGGTGGTCTGCGGGGGTGGTCTGCGGGGGTGGTCTGCGGGGGTGGTCTGCGGGGGGTGGTCTGCGGGGTGGTCTGCAGGGGTGGTCTGCGGGGGTGGTCTGCGGGGTGGTCTGCGGGAGGTGGACTGCGGGAATGGTTTGCGGGAGTGGGGTGGGCTGCGAGGGTGGATTGTGAGAATGGGTTGCGCAAGTGGTCTACGGGGGTGGGAAGCCGGGGGGAGGGTTACGGAGTGTGGTCTACGAGGGGTTGGGTGCCGGGTGGTCTATGGGGATGAGCAATGGAGGAGGGGTTGTGGAAGCGGTCGCTGTGGTTGGCGGTAAGGGAGCGTGGATGGAGATGCTGGGAGGAGTGCATCTTCAAATTCGTTCTAAGCGGTTCTTCCGCGGGGAGTTGTAGTAGTAAGAAAGTACGCGAGGGGACGATGGAAGAGGTGAAGTTGAGATGTGCTGAAATTACAAATATTATATACAGTGCATCGCGTCGGATATATGTGAATGAAGTGGAGAGTAATTCGTGAGAGTCAAAATGAAAGAAGATAAGATGTGGAGGCATGAATGACGATGCTATAGTAGGAAGAGAAGAATTCGACATTTCGTGCAGGCTCTAGAAATGATTAATATTTAAAGATGGCAAAGATAAGGTCTTCGTATATCTTGATTCATATGTGTCCTTCTGAGGTATGAATGAAAACGCACCAGGTTGTGAAAGGGAAAATGAAGACGACTCGGCAGAATACACAAGAAATATATCAAAATAAACTAAAATTCATTTCACAACTGCAAAATTAAATGAAGGGAAAAGAGAAAGTGCATAAAGAGTGAATGTATTGGAAGATTTAGAAACAATATCGCCGGAGAAATTATAAAAAAATGAAATCAATCTTGAAATATAAACAAGACGCCAAACTAAACCCAGCATTAAAACAATTAATTTCAAATACAGTTCGAAACACACATCAATTAGTTACAAAGTACATGTTCATAATGGGGAATACCGCGGTTTTGATGTTCATGTACTCGATCTCTCGAACTCATTTCGTTGTAGCTCTAACTCGCCGCACTGGAAGCTGCGAGCCCCACTTTCCACATTGTACAAGTAAATGTACTCGAAACCGTGTTTCACGTTCCTACCAAAATAGAATGCTGGGTTGGAGCACACTGCGCTGAAGCGACTTGAGCCGGGATACATCATTATGCCTGTTCAATGCACATGTTTTCCGGCGCGCTGATTTGCGATTTAATGAAAGGCTGCACCTTCCTAGAGAACTTCGAGAACGCTGCCGAGGTGGTCGATTACAGGTGTATAAGAGGGGAATTCGTTTTAACAAAACCTTCAGCACAATATGGGAGTTTTCTGGGAACAAGTTATATTGACTGTACTGTGAGAAAAACAATACGAATATCCAGAGGGGCAACCAAGTTTTTTCTCTATGTGCGTACGCGTGAGAGAGAGAGAGAGAGAGAGAGAGAGAGAGAGAGAGAGAGAGAGAGAGAGAAACGAGAGAGAAAAGAGAGAGAAACGAGAGAGAAACGAGAGAGAAAGATAGAAAGAAAGAGAGAGAGTGAGAGATAATGCTGTAAATGAGGTGACTAACCAACACGAAAGTTTTTTTAAAAGATTTTTTTATGTTGAATTAAAAATATATTTTTTACCTGTTTATTTATAGTTATTTATGTCGTATTTAATTGAGATATTGAATGTCTTTTGTTACTACAGAAAATTGTAAAAGAACTATTTATGAAAATGTGCAATCGGCTTCTAGGAGGGAGGGGGCTGAAGACTCGTGACCCCTCCCCTCGGATGCGCCACTGCGAGATCATTTCGGAAAAAGTCAATCAAAATAATGCCTTTCCAGATTGGTACAGACCGATTGGATTAGACAGATTCATACAAATCCAAGCTTTTGCGATTCAACAGGAGACTAAAAACGAAATTTTAACGAAAAATACTTTAAAATAGCTTAACTAGAAATTGATTACAATAAATACACTTTTAGGGATACAATTTCACAATTTATTGTCGTTTGGACGAATGTGAAGAAAACATCGTGATGGGAAAGAGGAGGATGAGATCTGGGGGCTTCTGCCACTAAAGAAGACTAACATTACTATTATTATTATTATTATTATTATTATTATTATTATTATTATTATTATTATTATTATTAAAATACATAATGAGTTTATGGTTTCTACAGAGATGCATACTAACCGTTAATCTGTAATTATATTTCGAACAGTCAATCCAACTATCAAATTATACGGACCACTAACAGAAGAACAGTTCACTTAATTCCATTAATTTCCTTAGTGGTATTTGTTCATAGATGCACATTTGTTTAATTTTCATTCACTTGTAGCATCACTAATTTTTTCTAATAATTTTGTCATTAAAGCACACATATTCTAGGATCATAATATAATTATGTCTCAACGATTCATGTTATCAACGATCTTTATCTATTATTCACTATAATTAATTTATCATAAAGAATTTTTCAAATATTTACTATATTGCTAGACAGAACAATTAATAATTGACCTGTACTTGCTGTTTAATATATTGTACATGGAAAGAGGTGAAGTATATTTTAAAAAATTACTCCAACCTCCTAAAACATTCGTCAAGATTCTAAAGAACATTGTTATTTCACGATTCATCCAATATGCATTTGAGAGAGGTAGTATTTTACTTGTTTTGTTTTTTGTGTCAAGGCAGCAGTTTTAAATCAAGGTAGAAGAGAACTGACTAATAGCTAATTTATCTTTACTTTTATCTTTCTTTAGAAAATTGACACTGTCAATTACACGCGACAGCTAATTGTGGACTTATTGCTGCTTGTCATTTCCGTTTTGGAAGGATAAGATTTATGATCTGGACAGGCGTCGGTGACCAAAGGAAAGTTTAAAGAGGGTAACGTGAATATTATCTCAATAATTGAAATGTTGTATGCTTCTACACTTTATGTTCCTTTATTGCTGACAGGGAGGTCTTGACGGAACTTAACTACTAAAAACTTGAGTCAGTGATCTTCGGTTAATCTTTTAGGATATACTCAGGAATAAAAGAGATGGTTTTCGCGGGAAATCGTAGGAACAATGTCCATGCCATTTATAGAAATTGTCTGCTATAACAAAATACAAACATAATTCAATCGTTATGACTATTCAATCGTTACCAAACGTTCGCGGGAAACCTTTTCTAGTTGGATTCGGCGTGCATTCATTTCAAATGTTCTTTATATGAACATGAAATGTGTACAACCTAGTATGCGTTCCTTAGATCTTCAAATTTAACGTCTGTGTGGTTTTACAGGATATGTTCTGAAAGCGTAGGCTTCTGCGGCCGGAATCAATTCGTATTTGACTTTCCGGAAGATGTCGCTTCCTAGACATAGTTTCCAACTATTGTCAACAGTTGCCAACCACATCCAAAGAGACAGTTGCCCAATTGGCTGATGCGCTAACCAATCGTCTCCCGATTGGCTCCGCGTCAACCGATCGTCTGAGCAACCGACAGCATGATGGTGGATAACGCCATTATCTATAAACTGTGCTCAGTCTCTGTCTGCGCATTTCTTCCTGAGGAAGGGCGACCGACACTTTGCCAATTGAGCCAAGGAAGTGGCGTCTCCTTGTCATTCAAGTGTATTACGTGTCACACATCGCTCAAATGATGAGAAAGTCCTAACTACGCAATATTGAACATTGGACTGTGGTACAGCACAGCGAAGCTAACACTGCTTCTGCTGTAACTGACAACACGACTTGAGTCAGTTCGACAAGCATGTTAAAACATTACGTGGAAAAATGTTTTCTTCCATGTTGTTTACAACAATCTCTCTAAAATGATCGAATACTGTACCCCAAGTTTTCAATTGTGAAAGCAACGTTGCCCAAAGAAGCATTTCAGAATGAGGATACAAGAGAGGATTCTCCATTTGGGCGCGATGCTGAGGAAGGAGCGGAGCTAAGAAGGCGTCCCGGCGGAGGCGGCGTCGAGGCGAACAATCGGGGCGCAGCGGCCGGATGGGATTCGAGAGAATGGGAGGCGGGTGAACGGCGGATGCAGAGGCGGAGCAGGGGCGAGTGCGATGCTGCGGCGGGGTGCAGGGGGCGTGGCACGGGGCGTTCGCCGCAGCTGGGGGGCGGGCTGCAGCGGCGGAACGATCTCGCCACGAACGACCTCACTTATCTCCGCAGATCATCTTCGCGGCTAATTGTGTCTCTTGGCTTTTGTCCGGGCGGCGAACGTGGCGCGCCCACATTGTACGCTGCCTTCTCCGCCGTTGTTATTTATGGACGAGCCACGCGCTGCCTCTTATTGTGAGATAATGCGCAGCGTTTTTCTTCCGCCTCGACGAAAGTCAGCCTCGAAATGAATGCAAGATACGTAATTATCGTTTGAAGTTCGTCAAGCGAGAAAATCCTTCCTCTGTCTCGTGATGTCGGCTCGTTTGTAACCGGAGTCGTTTGTGATGCAGACCTCACAATCGAAATTGTGTTGTGCACGGAGTACCGTGCAGTCACAATCCCTTGCCTAAAAGGAAAAGGTTCCAAGTAATGCGTAGTTGTGTTTCGATAATGTGTTTTTTCCTCCTCGAGGATAGCTCATTTCCTCGATTAAAAACGATCTTTAAGGAGTCAACATTGCCTCGTGAATGCTAAATTGTTCCGTTTTATGGATTTAAAATTTACAGAGTTATTGTTCATTCGCATTTAGAGTAAAATAAACAACTGGTAAATCTCTGGGCAATTATTTTGATACGTTTATTTTACAGCAAGGAAAACGTCCCAATATTACAAGTATAATTTTTCACCGCCGAGAAAGATGGTAGTTATACTAGACGTAGATAGTAGACAAATCGCAGACTATCGCGAATCAAATTAGAATATTTTTTAATTGTAGATAATAATTTTACGTATCAACAAAGCAGTCTGAAAGAGAGAATTGCCTCTCGGTAAATAAATGTGAAAGAAATCACCGGGACTTATTAAAAAACTTTATCGCAGTGCATAAATTACTTAGTAGCATTCCGAAGATAACGTTGTAAGATTGAAAGTAACACCTACAAATTTGATTGATTGATTTGTGATTCCGGGCGCGACAAGTGCTACGGTCATTAGTACCGTAAGCGTAGTGTATGTTTTCGTGAGGATTTTACCCCAATGAGCAGATTTTCCCTAAATGAGCGGTTTTTCTCAAACTTTTCTCCCATCAGCGGGGCACAACCCCTGCCGGAACAAGCTCTAAGCTCCCGACCGATCTCCCGGCTTGTGTGGTAAAGTAATGTATGTTAGTGTATGTGTGTAAGGGTTGAAGATATATCAAGGATGAGGAAGGAAAGATAGCGCGCTGTCCGTGGCTCGTTTGTTAGGGTTCTGCTCCGCGATTTCCTGGTGTTGCAGGGAGACATCACGAAAATATACCGATCAGACTAGCCGGTCGCGAGAATTCTCCAGACAGCGGCTAAATTCGACCTAGGTCTCTAGCTAGTGTGGAAAATCCTGTCACCTTTGGCACTCGAACCCTCACAGCCATCTCTCGGTCACACATGAAGTATTTTTAAAGCAAAGATTAAAAAGGAAAAATTGTTAAGAGGAAAATGGGTCACTTACGCCTTTAAATAATATTCATGATCCAAAAGCATTACCAATTCGCCTGTGTCGCACCCTTTACGCAGCTCGAATCTTGCCCCGTTGAGCCAGTGCTCCGGGGATCCGCCTATAAATCGGGCAATGGGAGACTCAGCACTAGCGTCGCGGCCGCGCGGGGAAAGCGGCTACAAAGGGCTCGGGTGGGCGTGGCGCGAGCCGCGAGGCGCGCCGAGTTCTCCACCCAGCGCTCTCGGCGCAACATTCGAGATTTGCGGAAGCGGGACGCTCGTGCAAACAGCGCGCGGCGTATTGGTATTCTCCTTCTAGCGTTCGACACTAATCTGGGCGTATTTGCGGAGCGGGGGATGTCGTGCGGTGCGCGGACGGCGTGTGGGCGGGGGAGAGCGGTTGGGGGCGGGAGAGCGAAGCGGGACGCCGTGCAAACAGCGCGCGGCGTATTGGTATTCTCCTTCTGGCGTGGTCTGCTGGGTGGGCGGGCCGGCGGGGCAGGCGGGCGGGCAGGTGGGCCGGGGCAGGCGAGGCGGGGCAGGAGGAGCGGGTGGGCCGGCAGGCGGGGCGGGCGGAGCGGGCGGGCGGGCAGGCGGGCGGGCGGGCAGGTGGGGCGGGCGGGCAGGCAGGTGGGGCGGGCGGGCAGGCGGGCGGGAGGGATGGGCGGGCGGGGCGGGCGGGGCGGGCGGGCAGGCGGGGCGGGGCAGGGCGGGGCAGGGCGGGGCGGGCGGGCGGGCGGGGCGGGCGGGCGGGGCGGGCGGGCGGGCAGGCGGGGCGGGGCGGGGCAGGGCAGGCGGGCAGGCAGGCAGGCGGGGCGGGCGGGCAGGCGGGCAGGCAGGCAGGCAGGCAGGGCGGGAGCGGGCGGGGCGGCGGTGGGGGGGGCGGGGCGGGCGGGCGGGCGGGGCAGGGCGGGGCGGGGCGGGGGCGGGCGGGGCGGGGCGGGCGGGCAGGCGGGGCGGGCGGGCGGGCAGGCGGGCGGGGCGGGGCGGGGCGGGGCGGGGCGGGGCGGGCGGGGCGGGCGGGCGGGCGGGGCGGGCGGGGCGGGCGGGCGGCGGGCGGCGGGCAGGCGGGCCGGGCGGGCGGCGGCCGGTCGCCGGCAGGCGGGCAGGCGGCAGGCGGGCGGCGGGCGGGTCGGCAGGCGGGCAGGCGGGCAGGCGGGCAGGCGGGCAGGCGGGCAGGCGGGCAGGCGGGCAGGCGGGCAGGCAAGCAGGCGGACAGGCAGGCGGGCAGGCAGGCAGGCGGGGGCTGGCAGGCGGGCAGGCGGGCAGGCGGGCAGGCAGGCGGGCAGACAGGCGGGCAGGCAGGCAGGAGGGAGAGGCCGTGGGATGCGCGGCTCTGTGAGCGGCGAGAAGGGTGTGGGCGTGGTGGGCAATGCGGGCAAAGCTGGCGACGCTATTGGGGAGACTCGGGAGAGGAGATGCTTCCGCAGTGGCAGCACCGCTTCCCACGCAGCGCTGGCAGGTGGCGCTCGAGGACTCGTGCAAATGTACATGCCATTTGTTCTATTTATACGCCCTTCCCGTCGGCTATTTAAAAAAAATATATTGATAGGTTCTAAACCCAACTACATGGTAACCCTTGTAGAGTTTAACTACCCTGCATTAGGAGGCCAACTGTCCATTACAGGAAATTTAATAGCTAAAAGTAAAATTTAAAAAAATAACAAAATTGATAGATTGAGAGCTTCGTCGCTTTTAAAAGTATATCAAATGTGAATAACACAATCTTAAAGAATCATATTTTAGGGTCCGGAAACATTGTAGTTCATTTAGGTTGACGGAGAATGTTTAATTAGAAAATGAAATGAAACCGTGTACGATATATTGTTTGTGATTCCGTAATACCGATAATATGAAGGCTTGACTCCCAAAACTTTTTGTTTTCTTCCTTACGGTTCTATGAGGACGAAAATACCTTTTTCGCAAAGAATTTTCTTTCTAATGAAGTCACGAACGGTCGATAAAAATGTAACTCGAAGAGTTGCGAAACGAGTTGAGAATGTGAAACGAGTGCGTTCTATTAAAAGAAAAGAAAATCCTCGATCATTCAAAAAATTCTAGAAAAATCACCCGTAAACTCGGCATTTTCGATAATTGTGATTCACTCAAAACAGCTGAGGAGAGTAGTTCTAATTTATTTTGTACAGTCCAAACAAAAGATGTGAATACAAAAATCGTAGATTTGAAGAAGAGGACTACACTACTCCACTCAATCCAAATGGCGAAGAGGTGCTAATTATAAATCTCCATTATCCTATAAGGATTATTTAACAACCATTAATCAGCACTTATAACTTACACTTACGCCACATATTTGCGCAACAATGTACTGATTTTTAACACAAGCGTTTTTTACTAGAAACGTCATTTGATGAAGTTTTAATCAATTACTTTCAAATGATATCAATATTGTTATGTTACACTTTAGTTCTAGCCCCGTTAGTTTGTTGTGACATTTCTGAACATTTGAAGCACCCATAGCGTAAACGTTTCGGAACATCTCGTATTAAATTATGTTGAGTAAAAAGGGCATCATTTAATTCACGGGGTATTCAAAATCTAATTTTGATTAGCATGAAATGAATTTTAATGCCCGATTGCATAAGCGCTTCAAATACAATCCAGAATTTCATATTAGTTGAACATAGAACTAAAACAGCCATATACCAAAATCATCGCGCCTCCAAAGGTTTCTGGTTGAAATATAGATTGAGGCGTAATACTTGTTTTAGAATGTACACCAGCAAATATTGTTTTTATTTATACCCTTATCTACTGAAAAGGAAAACGTAAGGCACGCTGCGAGGAAGGGGAGGAAAGGAACATTTTGTGTGCACAAGCGACGCAAGGGGCCATTAGTTACCAACGGATCAAGGGAATTGGTCAAAAAATCTCCAGTTTTACTCGTATTCAGTATTTTAGAACTAAAAACTTATAGGATGGTACTGATCAAATAGTAAATGAAGATGGTAAGTTTACGAAACAATAATAGTAGTAATGGTACGGATTAATTAGTGGATAGTAATTAATCGTAGATTAATCATCTCATTGATATAGAACATTATTATATGAATTTCTTAATCGTCCAATACAACATCCTTCTTCGGAATTCCGTCTCCCACCCGATTTCCGCTTCTAAGTACTATTGCTTGGCAGGTACCATACGAACATGTTTTGTTTAAATTTCAGGTTACTGAAAGCACATGTGATCATAAACCAGCAATCTCATAAAGACGACGTCCTGTTTGTGAGTGGGGAAGTACTCACTTCAAATCAGAAATTGTGATTGTGACATGAAAAGTGCCTTTTTCTGCATATTATATATCTTCATATTGATTAAAGAATGTGCTTTAAGACTGTGTCCCTGAAGCTGATAAAACCTGCACTCTTTCAGTTCCAGCCATGACGTCTGGGAACAGTGTAACATGAGGAACAGCGAGGCTGGTTACGGATGCGATTTTTAGATGCAACCTGCTTCAGTTATAAAGAGCCGTTCTCCAAAGGAAAAATGGAGAAATGGATAAGATGAATTACATAATTAAATTCGTTGCACAAAATTACACATTCACATGAGTCACAAAAGAATACTTGTGTGACTTCAGAATAGTTGAGTCACGTTCGTGGTATAAATGATACCTATGATGTGACGAAAATTATCTGAGGACCAGATTTATTTTTTGAGATATTTTCCAATGGTATGACTTAAAATTTACTTTTTAACTGTTTAAGTGCTCTAGAATTAAATCTTAAACTAGCCATGCTTCAACAGCACATACTTTTTCGCACTATTTGGCTACGGACACGCAATAAATAATATTACTTGAACCAGCAAATTTGTTTCCAAAAGATTTTTACGGTGGAATTCAGACTCAGGTTCTTAGGGGCAATTGAGAAGACCCTACCCAACCAGCCCTATAGGCAAACCCAACCTTCTCGACGCTATCAAAACGAAGTTGAATAATTAAAAATTTCCAAAATTCAGTGATTTTCATTGACATTATTGAGGAAAATCTACATATCGTCTACGCTGAGGTTGTAAAACAACAAAACAAAACAAAACAAAACAAAATAAACAAAACAAAACAAAACATTTTTCGAAAATATAGAGAACTGACCAAAAATGGGACCCGCAACATTTTCATAAGCTTACTTCGCTCTACTTGAGAAAAAATTAAAGATTAAATTTGGAACCATTTTTGAAAAGAATTGTGTTTGAATTTGGTTCTATGTCAAACAAAAATTACGTGAAAATTACTTATATTTTTGGTAATCTGTACACAATCTTATTACAAGATCTATAAACAAAGATCTTGTATCATCAAGAAAAACATCTTATCTTCCATATTCTTGTAGGATGAAGCCGAAAAGTTTTGAAAATTTGAATGTGAAAGTGCCGATTTTGCAACAAGAAACGTGTTCTGTGATTCTTATACCGACAACGTGGGGTCTCCTTTCTATTACAGGATCAATCGTGGTTAATATGATACAGGAAAAAACTGTGGCTAATGTGATACACTTTAAGAACTGTTACTTATTGATATCAAAATTAACAATAAATAGCAAATAATAGGAAATAAATTATATTATAAATGACCATATAGCAGGAACTCAAAATGTTATCGTATTTGGGCTTAGCAGAATAAAAAATGAAGAAAATGCTGTTGAGACACTAGTCCCTAAGGTGTCTCACTATAGCCCCATCGGATGAGGCTAATTTGATACACACTTGAATTTTTTTAGTGCTTTGTCTTAAGTTTTTTTTCGTGTACGTCTTTAGCACAAAAAGGTACACATTCGATATTTATTCTAAGTGTTTGCTACAAATGGTATAGAAGATAAGTGAAAAGTTTGCTTTTCTGCATCATAATAGCACAGCACTGTGACCAGTAGGATTGATTCTGTGTAGTAACGTACTTTCTTCTATAGGTTAATGTAGTCAAAATCTACGTTTTGTAAATTCTTCCGACTGTCGCTCCGGCTGCCTCTCTGACAGTTTGTCTATAAGTCCGTCCGTCCGTCATCAGTGGTTAATGCTAACTGCTAAATCGTTCAAAAGATATTCTCTAAACTTCCTATTTTTCTATTTGGCTGACATCCAGGTTCTGCGAGTTTGAAACGGATATTTTATTTATTTTCATTTTATTTATTTTACGTCAAAAAACTGCGTATGACGTGCTATGAGAAGAAGTGAATTTTGTGCACATTTTCAAAATACTGTGATTCCTACACTAAGTCATATACTAAATGAATTTTGAATTTTTTTAAAAAAGAAGCTCTCATGTAATAAAATCAGTTTTCAAGGATAAATAAGCAATACATTTTGGGCTCTTATCCATGATGTCCTTCGTTAAGGAATAATACTTCCTGCCGCAACAACATGCCGCATTTTGATATTAGGTGATGTTATGTATTGAAAATAACAGGATAACAATAACAAAGTTTTTGTTTATTCTCAGCCAATCCGACTTACAACAAAACATCCAAAATTCCGTGAGCCAAATAGAGTATACCGAAATTCCAAAGTCAAAGTTCCAGTTGTGCAGAAGATGTCCAAGTTCACGCCGAGTCACAATATCCAAATAGGAAGAAACCAATATCGCACTGCCGGGGCAACACTAACTGCACTATACAACTCGCGAGGCACTCTAATTCACCGTTCACTTAGTTCAGCCGTTCCACCGACGGCCGCCGACTATACAGTCCCGCGCCTCGTAGCCTCGCTTCCTAGCAGAGGCTTCGCGGGCCGGCTGCTCGCTCCTGGTTGGCCGGCTCACTCGCTGGTCTGCTGCTCCGCTAAACCTCACAGACGTCACGCCGCGCCAACTTTCTGGCGCGCGTTTCGATGTGGCGGACACCGCCGCAACAGTTAACATGGATCCTTCATATTTTTCAAATTTTCTTAAAAATGGGTCCAATTTTAATTAACCTTTTTTCTCGGAAAAGGCACATACAAATGTCGGAAATCTAATTTTCGTTGAACTCTGAATTGTGAATCTTCAAAATCGCGAAACTTCAAATTTTTTCGGCGTCTTCCTACAACCACAATAATGAAAATATAAAGTTTTCCTTATTGCTCCTCAAAGGCATGTTTTTAAATTAGGTCGTGTAGTACAATTTTTCAAAATTCGGAGTAGTGTTTGAGCAATTTTGTTTGAAATATACGCAATTCTTAAACTTTCTTCCTGAAAGGGCATGAACTTTTTAAAATTTTTTTCTCGAATAGAGCATTAGGCACTTAGTCCAGATATCATTTTTGGCGAACACTCCCAATCATCGAAAATTATCATTGCCAATTATCATTGCAATATGGATAGAGATTCTGTAAATAAATCTGTTCTAAAAAAATAGATCTTTAAATAAGGTCATGCACACTTTTTTAAAAAAACAAGTAGTGTTTTTGCATATTTTCTCGAAGTTAATGCAATTCACAAAAGAAAATTTCTCCAAAACGACTCAATTTTTTTAAAGTTTTTTTCCCACTGTTAGAGCAAAGGACGCTTAAACATTGCGCAGGTCTCTTTTGCGCATGCGAACTTTCTATCTTCGAATATTGAAAACGAAATATTAAGATGGCAGAGGATTGAGTTTTTCCTTAATGAAATCTACCACTAGCAGCTTCATGAATTCCACCAGCTGTAGCACCACTAGTTTAGTATTAATCCCCTGTTAGTGACCCCTACATTCCAATTATTCTCACACGATTCGTGTTGAGGGAACCGCAAACGCCCTTTGTTCATAGAGTGCTGCCATGGACCAAAAGTGTTCCGGGAAGCAGCTCAGTGGCAGCGCCTCGAGCACCCCGCGCTGGAGCATCGGCCGCTCGCAGGTGAGCAGTTGAGGGTGAGAGCGTGGCGCCGAGCGGGCGGCCGAGCACAAGAGCTCGACGCGCGCTCGACGCGCGCTCGAGAAGCGCCCCCTGTTCGAGTGGTGGTTCCAGAGGGCACCTTTGAGCGGGAGGTGCTCCGCGCAACCTCTGGGCCGCCCGCGCCGCAGCCACAGCCACTGAGGCTTCCACAGCACCAGCGAAGCCCCGAGTGCACCACACGGTCGGTTGCGCGGTTCAAGGAAAACGACCATATGCTCGCTACTGTTCCTCTGTGGCGAATTGAGCTGTAGGGTGCTCCAACCCCACGATAGTAGTGCGGGAGGCCGAAATCGTGAGGGAGCAATTTGGGGAAACAGCAGAGTAAGAGCACGATTGATTGAGGGGCCAATTGAAAAAGGACGATGTGATGAGAGGACGTCAGTGTGTCAGGATGGTAGACACGGCACGAGGAGACAGTTGACGTAATCACATGTGGAAACGAGGAGAATGCGTCGGAAAAAGATGTTAGAATGCTAGATTAAAGCGAATCGTTGAAGGGGAGAAAGGATATGATGTTGCAAATTGAAGGTATGAGAACTTTAAAGGGACTCGTCAAAAGAGCATTAGGGTTCAGGGTCTACATGGTAACTAGAGAGAGTAACAGCTCAAGGAATAAGAGGAAACTAATGGTAGTATACCGAGAATAATACTAGTATTAACTGACAGAAAGTTTTCCAGGTACTCCTTAACATGTAAATTGCTGTTAAAAGCGTATCCAAGAATGTGACTACAAGAATTGAATTACCTGTTGACGAGAATGAAATAAAAATGAGAAGTCTGAGTGATAAATGTAGAGACGGCGCAGTCTGTGCGAAGCCCAACCGAGTACACCGCATTCACAACAGAAACGGATGTGCAATGTTCAAGTGGTGGTTAAGCTCTTGGGCGTATAGGTGGCGCTCAAAATGATGCGCTACGTAGAGTGCATTGTGGAGGCGATGCTAAATGGCGCATCAGCTGCATGAGGAGCGCGCGGGCGTGGGAGGAGGCTGAGCGACGGGAGCTGCTCTTCCTCTCACCCGAGCTCTTTACCGACCTCCCGCTTCTGTTTTGAAGCTGTCTCCAACGCCGTATCAATTCGATTATCAGAGCTTAGCTTAGTAATTATCGGGCACCGAGCTCGTTAACAGAGCGCGCGCGCGCAGAGGCGGGTGAGGGGGGGGGGGGGGGGGGGCGAGGCGAGGACAGAGACGGGTGCGGATGTGTGCCGCGCTCGTTCATCACTCATTCATCACGGACGCGGGCACATGCATCCACGGCCGCCGCGCGCGCCCCTGAGTCCGCCGCCCCATGGGGCAGCGGCGGGGGTGGAGGGCGCGAAGGCCGGCGGGGGCGTGGCGGGCGGACGGCGCGCGCGGTGGCGTGACGCAATCGCATGCCCGCAGCCGCCTTCCCCGCCCGCCCCTGCCGCCGCCCGCCGCCGCTCTCGCCGCGCCCGCCTCTCGTCAATTACAGCTGGGGAGAGCGCTTTTCCAGAGTCGCACCTGCTGCGCCACATCCGTTCTCAGGGCGGCCGCCGCCCGGTCATTTCTCGAGCGCTGCTCAGCGCCGGCCCTCCATTCCGCGCGGGCCCCGCCGCCACTCCGCCACGGACGCCTCACATCGCCGCACTTCGTTGCCATCTTTTGTATCACGTAATTTGCTGTTGATATTTGCATTACGTGTTGTAACACGAAACCTTTAAAACGGAGCAGAGAACGTCCCACCAATCACGTCTGCTGGAACAGTGGAGTGATGAGTGTACCCGGGCGGCGAGGCATTGTCATGAATATGGTGTGTTGACGAGAATAAACGTCACGGTGAGGTGATAATGTATAAGGAAGGATTGAAGGTCTTTAGAATTACTTTTTCGCGTTGATGGAAAAAGGGAATAGCATTGTCACTTTTATTTCAAGAGGCCACTTCGATCAGATATAACATATGGTTGCATTAATCAATCAGAGAAATAACTACACTTACGATTTCACAGAAATGACCACACTTTCAATGTTGTCACGCTATCTTAAACATCGTTACGTCTAATTCTTTTCTCTTTTATCTTCCACTCTGCCACTTACTAATACTTCGTGATTTTATGCTATTTTATTCTTGACAAAAATAACATTCTTCTCATGATTACTGAGAAATTGACTATTTCGAAAGTCGGTTGTATGAAACGAGAGGTGTCTGATATAAAATCGTTATTACATTGGTATTGCACAATTTTGCGTCTTTGAATATCATTATTTTATTTCATACAAAACAAAGAAAATTTGGGTTTAATTTTTCTTGATATACAACTATACTTTTGTTCTTATCACATTCTACTAGAGCACTGAGACAATTAGCACTGGGAACAATTCTACTAACAATACCATCTAAAGGCATCCCGCATCCTCCATGCTTCCATTTTGGACTGCTCACCTCACGAACTTGGCCAACTTGTACGTTGTTGTGAAACCTAGTTTACACTAACTAAAATGAGCAATCAGGGACATAATTATTGTTATTCATTCCATAGTTTTTAAAGGAAACAGAAAAAAATACTTTCTGTGTCACAATTTTTGTTATTTAGAAATATGACCCAACTCTGATACCTGGGCCTATTTAAAGCGTGAACCATGTCCTGCATTTGAACCCCACGAGCCGACGATAGGTCGATGCCGGACCTCGCCATCCAGCGGGGAAAGATCACCGCCAACTCCTGAAAAAACATGCACTACACTAACGGGACTAATGACCGAAGCAGTTGACGTGCCCGGAAACACGAAAAAATCAATCAATCAAAATCCTGCATTTGAAAGTATTCCACAATATTAATAAACCAATAAATTCTACTTGGAACAGGAGATCAATACAATAATTTTGATGACGTTAAGCCCAGTCATCGTCAATGCACTTTGATTAGGACCTCACGGAATGAGAAGTTCCGCGAGGACATTAGCCTAATCGCTGTGAAACATTATTTACTCAGCACACCTGGGGCGCTCAGCTTTTCCTGAATCACAGCGGTGGAGGAGCGACCACCTGTTCAGAACTCTCCACATTCTGCGTCGAGTTCTTGAAGCAGGTGTGTTTCTTCCTGCCCTCAGGTGCGGTTCTTCTATTATTATTTTTTTACTTCCCTTCTTCATTCATCTTCTCTTAGCTCGTACTTCCCTGCTGACCAGAATGCAACCCGCTGTACAGTAGCTGAAGCCCAGACGCTCTATACGTGGTACCGAACCGTGGTTAATCTGTATTTGTACATCTGTAATGCCTGGTAGATTCACAGGAATTTTGGTATTATTGGTAAAAGCTGCATTCATCATGATATCATGAATTAAGGCCATGTTCAATCATCTTCACTTTACGGTCTAAACTTGTTCCTGTTCCGGCCGCTTGACAGTTCCGGCTTCTAGATCTTCCTCTCGGGCCTCCACATTTCTTCGTTTCGGATGGAAAACAAAAGAGGTTTTGGATACCGGTTATCGTATTAAAATGCTCTCACAAGTTTGTTCTATTCTGATCTATTCTGTTCTATGTTATAAAAAAAAGAAAATATGTTTTATTCTTCCTGATGTCCATTCGTTTTAGTTTATCATTTCTCCTGCACATTTTTACTTTTCTCAGTAATTGGATTTCACTAGTCTGAAGCTGACTCTAATCCTTTTTCTTAATAGCCTATGACTCACTTCCATATGTGCAGGGGGAGGTGGCATAAATTTATAAAATTTAAGAACTGAGAGCTCCCTTATTTCTTTAATTGTTTTCTTAATTGCACTTCATAGCTGTTAGAATTTATCAGTTTTTTTAACGTCTTCATAATTTTTGTGTATGATGTGGAAAACCAAGTACCAAAACTGGTTTTACTTACTAACTAGAAAAATACTAGTTTTTACTTGGCAAACCAACGATGATGGGCCGTTATTATGTAACTGCGTTTCAAATTACTTGAGTTATTATTATTATTATTATTATTATTATTATTATTATTATTATTATTATTATTATTATTATAATCATCATCATCATCATCATCATCTTATCAGCAAAAGCCAGTTGATCAAATATATTTCAGCGCATATTAACCCATTGTTTTCTGGATTTCTTATCCTATCTCCTTCTTTTTCTTTTCCTTCTCTTCAAAAACACCTAATATAAACATCATAATCACGTAAATACATATAAAAATGAAACTCAAAATATAAGAAAATAAATTGGCAAAAAAATTATTTATTAACAATGGGTACTTGGAAGTCGTGATGAGCTTCTTCAAATTCTTTGTCATCTAAATGACATGACTGCATTTCAACAAATCACACCGCTTTTAAAGAACAGACATTCATATTTCTTCTCTAAACAGTCATTATCTTTGATGCAAATTAGTACGTGCCTTCGGTAATCAACATTAAATCAATATGACACAAGCGATTTCCTGAAAACTACCAATAATTTTGAACCATGTAGTAGATAAACAATTTTTAAGTCGCGTAACTTTTAATAAATAATGAGAAATACTGCTATTTGCCACATTCATTTGAAAAATTAAATTACTGTCAATGTAAAACTTCTTCCATCTTTCTGGCACATTAACGAAGGGTCGCCTACATGGCAAATCTATTATATGTATCACTCCCACCGTATTTATTACGAATAAACTGTTTTTCCGGGTATTTCACTTTAATGTTGTGGCGTATACAGACGTTTTCCATGTAAACTTTTGTCTTTCCTGTTTGTACACTAGGCTTGCAATTTAATATTTTTACATGACTCATACAGGAACAATTGAAAGTGGCAGTTAATTTGTTTGCGTTTCACTTGTTCCTGAAAACGAAATGTTTCAAAAATGTTCCCATTTCTTCATGAATTTCTTTCAAAGTATTTTATGCACTAAATATGGGAATTCAACAATTCATTTATTCTTCAAAATAACGTACTTGTCTAGTTTAAGTAAAGTAAGATTTTACTGTCAGTAGTGGTAAGATATTAAGTTCATTTTTATTTTAGGATAGTAAGGCAAATTGCTATTTGTAATGTCTTTTACGGGATGAGAAGTTTAAGAAATGTACATTTTGAGCTTATACCACAAGTCGTGGTCGAAATGAAATCCATTTTGAAGTGAAAGTAATAAGTGCCAGTGATATCAAAAGATTAAACATTTCGAACATTTAACATTATTTCATGAGCTCTACAACAATCTTTCACGAGTAATTCACGCGGTGTTAACCCTTCTGTTGCAAACACAGAAAATCAAACTCGTGGCGTGCTCTCACAAAGTTTTCTGTTATTTTCCTGAGATCCCATACGGCGTTAATTTTCACATGCTATTCACATATGATGCGCGCAGAGAATGTGATGTTAATGTTCCACCTGACTTCAGAGATTGTTAATCATGGAGCTATGCGGTGGGTCAAAGAATCATGTCAACAACTTCAAGACATGCTCGAATCTGACAGCAATGTGAGGACGTGGGACACTCTGTTACAACATTACACAATTCTTTGACTCTGCAAAGGGAACGTGAAAAGTAGGACAATCTTCTCAATGAATCGCGATGTTGTTAAATTAGCCATGATGAATACAAGGCAGTTGGCATGGTAGAAGTCTACGTCCCCCACCAGGGTTTTCGAAGCGAACCTCTTGCACTACAACAATTCGCTCGTCACGACATTGGTCATAGTACCTCCACCCACAGATACGCTGGTGTTTTTTAATTGTTTCGCTTAACACCACACAAACAGATAAAGTGCCATGTGATCTCGCAGTTTAGAACTCCATTCCCACGGTTATAGATATTTTCATCCATCTACAAAGATACAGAATGGATGATCAGTACATTACTTTGTCCTAAGGAGGGGAGTTAAAACATGAGGAAGAAAGGCTCTCGTATGATCTGTTGCTCGCTGTTTAAGTTAGTTCCCCAGCCACAGACGATGCCACAAAATCTGAGAGAAATATGACACGGTTGGCAAAAGACAAGAGGTTACATTTGACATCTGTCTTTGTATTGAGGATATAATAAACTAGTAATATGAAAAGACAGCTGATAGGTCTTCTCTTTGAAACTTGAAGGCATCTCGAGAAACAAATTATCACTGTAAATCTTGCCTTTTAAAGGTAGTACTTCTTCCCTGTGACCGTTCTCACAATGTCAAATCGTATTTTACGATTTTACGTCTAGCAAAAAATACTACGAAGCGTTTATGATTTACAGCACTACGTTTGTAGAGACACATGCTTGTCAAAAGTTCACTTTTTATATGTAGAAGGACAACAATCTTCAAAACATATGTGAAGTTATGGGATGTTATTTGAATCACTGATATGAAGTAAAAATGTCTTCAGTATCAGTGATTTAAGCCCATTTCAAGGTGTCAATGTCAAAAATATCATATAATGTTGCTAACCTAACCTAACCTTAGTTTCTTCCTTTTACAAAAACTAACAATTTATATTTATGTTACAATGTACTATTTGCGTTCACTCACAAAAAAGGATTTTCAACAAAACTGATATTTTCTGACCAATGTCATTGATATCACGGACATTCGAATTTGAAACAGATATTTTACATTTGGCGATACTTTACGGTATTCCCTAAGATATTTTCTAAAATTTTCTCAAAAACTGTTTATTGTTTAATTCCTCCCTCATTTGTTGATTGATTGATTGATGTTTTCGTGTTTCCGGGCGCGTCAACTGCTTTGGTCATTAGTCCCGTAAGTCTCGCTTTTTCTCGGGAGATGGCAGTGATCTTCCCTCGCTGGATGGCGAGATCCGGCGTTGACCTACCGTCGGCTAGTGGGGTTTTCCCATAACCAGGACTCTCCCACAAGCGGAGCACCGTCCTAGCCAGGACAAGCTCTAAGCTCTCGACCGGTCGCCCGAAATATGTGGTAGTGTAGTGCATGTTAGTGTAAGTGTGTGTGTGTGTGTGTGTGTGTAAGGGGAGAGGGTAGGACAAGGAAGAGGAAGGAAAGGTCGCGCATGGCCTGTTTGTTAGGGTTCTGCTCCGGCATTCACCTGGTGTTGATCGGAGAGACCACGGAAAACTACCGATCAGAGCAGCCGGCCGTTAGAATTCTCCTCCAGACAGCGACTGAATTCGACGTAGCTGAAAATTCTCCCTCAAATACGGAGCCAAGTACGCACAATTAATGGGCATAGGATCCATTTTCTGTGAAACCTATACATTTTCGAAACTTTCAAAACATTAAAAATTAATTGGACGCCCTCTTATTACATTATTGAAAAAAGTAAGTTTTTATTATAATAGAGGGAGGAAAAATAATGGAATCACTTCAACAATAAAAACTA
This sequence comes from Teleogryllus oceanicus, assembly GCA_964035755.1. Lineage (NCBI taxonomy): Eukaryota > Metazoa > Arthropoda > Insecta > Orthoptera > Gryllidae > Teleogryllus > Teleogryllus oceanicus. The sequence goes on along the minus strand of CAXIVR010000001.1, from coordinate 114,488,417 downwards.
GAATTTTCGGTCCTGAAATTCGTATTTGTGGTACTTTAGAGTTGTAACTTTCTATTGCAAACACGTAAGGTTTAAGGTCTACTAGTGCTGTTATAAAGAAGGTTAACATTGGTGCATGTAGCAATGAGATACGCTTAATATAATACTCGAAAATTGGAATGTACGTAGGATGGATGGATGACGGCTAGTATGTGTCACGATTGGTTGGTTGTTAGTGATTCCGGGCGCGACATCTACATAGATCATGAGATCCGTAAGTGTAGTGCATGTCTTTTCTTCGGAGGGTCGCAGTTATCTTCCCTTGCTAGACGGCGAGATCCGGCGCCCACCTACCGTCGACTAGCGGGGATTCCCCAATCAGGTATCTCCCATCAGAGAGGCACTGCCCCAGCCGGAACAAGCACTACTCTCCCGACCGGTCTCCCGGCATGTGTGGTGTGGTGCATGTTAGTGTAAGTGTGTGAAAGGGGTGAGGATAGACAACGAAAAGGTTGGAAAGATCGCGCGTAGACAGTGGCCCGTTTGTTAGGATAGTGCTCCGGCATCCGCCTGGTGTTTATGAAAGAAACCATGGAAATCTACAGATTGGAGCAGCCGGCCTCTAGAACTCTCCCTTAGACAGCGACTAATCTCGACTAGCTGAGAAGCTAGTGTCGAAAATCTTGCCACTGTCGGGATTCGAACCTAGAACCTCCTGGGCAGAGGCACTGCAGTGACATCAGTTGATGCACTGAGCCACCTCTCCCAGTAGTATGTGTCACGCATAACTGTCAAATTATAGCTGAGCTTTTGAGCTGAAACTTGGTAAATAAAGTAAGACCTAGTTGTGACGTCACGGGGATCATCAGGATATTTTTGTTTTGAGCGTACTTTACGTAAAGCCCTACTATTTTTAAGAAATATGGATAAAATTGTTTCTTTAATTTTTTGCTCGAAGTGAGAAAAGTTTATTTATAAACACGGTGTAGTTTGAATTTTCATTGAAAGCCAAAATTTTGAAAATTATTTTCAGAACCTCTTAGACGTCCAAATATATTTCCCAATGTAATATATCTCTTTTTATTTTCTTGTAACTCTGTCCAGTTCCACCCATCCAACTTCGCCGTCTGCATCCTAACCCTCGCCGTGTCTCCTTCAATCTATTATTGCTATCACCATCGCAACGATCATTGTCATTACCACCATCGCTGCAATGAGCAATATTGGAAGTAAACTGCATTTCTTCATACTCCCGGCAAACAATTTTGATCTGCAACTTCTCTGATCCAAATTGCGGTATTGGAATGAATGAGATTACACATAGTAGGAAATACCATGGTCTTTTAAAAACATTTTATTCCCTTTGGTTGATTTAAACTGTTTTAGTTTAGTGACACTGTTTTAATTTGCAAAATAGCGGAAAGAATGTATAAAAAAATTTTGTCCTGAAGGGAAGGAAGAGATCGTAGGGGTAATTTTCACGAAATCTTGAAGAGAGAAATTTTTTAATTTTTTTTGGAAGCTCACGTGTTCAACATTTCATTAATATAGGAATAAGACTGTTTTTATAAGACTAAATTTGTATCAAAACAGAGAATCATTCTTTATATAAGACAATAATAATTTGAGATAGCTTTGTTTATGACCGACAAAACACTCTGAAATACCACTGAAGCCGATTCAGCCGTTCTAGAGATAACCCGACAAACCGACACAAAAATCGTAGAAAAATGAATGGTTTTGTGTATCATGCAAATAAAAATATGAGATGAAAAAAGACGTCGTTTTGAAATCAATGACAGACGTACCAATTCTTTTAGATAGATGATACACATATATTTGAAAAATAAATTACAATATGTTACAAGATTTTGTCAAATTCCCTCCCAATTTAACGACTTAGGTGGCTCAGGGCATCAATTGATGACACTGCAGAACCTCTGACCGGAAGGTCTTTGAGTTCGAGTCCAAACGGTGGCGGGATTTTCGGTACTAGCTACAGAGCTCGAATTCCGCCGCTATCTGGAAGAAAATTATAGTCCAGGAGAATGCCGGAGCAGTACCCTCACAAACGGCCACGAACCGCGCGAGATCTTTCCTTCCCCTTCCTTGCCCTATACTAATCCCTTACATACACACATTTACTTACATGCACTACACTACTACATATGTCAGGAGACCAATCGGGAGTTTAGAGCTTGTCCCGTTTGGGGAGATCCCCCATTGGTGGGAGATTCCTTGTTGAAAAAAAATCGCAAACTGACGGGTAGTTTGGCGCCGAGTCTCGCCGACCAGAATATTACCGCCACATCATGCAATAAAACATTCGCTACACTTCAGGACCAATGACTGCGGCAGTTGACGCCCCGCAAACACTAAACAGTCAACCCATCAATCCTCCAAATATTTAATTTTTTAATTTTTGCTTGAATACAGCAAAGTTGGCTGATAATATTGGCATTGCTTCGAATTTTATTGAAGCCTCTGAAAAAAAAATTCCAGAGGTTACAGAAGGACGAAGAGTTTTCCAGAAGAATTTCCAAAATTGGAAAAGTTCTGCTATCTTTTTGGTTCGGGAATGTTGTACCATCCGGTACACCTGACCAGAGCAGCAGGTGTAACGAATTCAAACATTGATTGCTATAGCTATGCCCTCAAATTCATATTCCAGTCTGACGAAATATTTTTGTAGGTAGAAACACTCATACGGTGTCAACTAGTATTATATTACGTAATCGTACGTAATTATATTACGTAATCTTTATAAATAAAGCGAGAAAGTATGTACAATTGCAGAATGCATTAGTTTTCTTATAGTTATTGTCAAGCGTTTATACATAAGAGATAAACAAGTTTTAATTGACAAAAACAGAAATGTTTAAGCTTTTTTATTTCTTACAAATGAAAAATATAGTTAGTAGTCTGGTTAGGTGAATGTTGAGATAATTGGTGTTATCGATATAGAAATTTGTTCGAATGGAATTACATAAAGAACCGAGTGCAACTTTCACTAAAGATTAAAAAGTTGAAATATTGAACTTCAAGATAATACTGAATGCTGACTTTGAAAACTCGTATAACTTCACACAACTGAAAATGATTCTATGAACTATATTGAAAGAATTGGAAACTGCGATCAGACGTTTGTGGAGTTAAGTGAAGCGTGTATCGAACCGCAGTTCCTTCATAGCGATTCGTTATTGCCATGTTGCGTGATATAAAGAAGATTATTATCTCCTTATCTCCCCTCCGTCCAGGTTCAGTTTTACCTAAAAATAATTGTTCAAAGAATAGAAATTCACATTAAAAGCACCCGATTTAAAACCTTTATTTGTAGTTTCATATTTGGTTTTCAAGTGCCATTATTGTTCACTGATAATGAAGTTAGAATATTATTTTGGACCGTACAGGATATCCTGATTTGTATTCTTCAACGCGTGAACCTTCTGAACTCGGAATGTAAAACTGAAATAACCAGAGTTAAGATGGTGAATTGCAAACGCGTAAACATTAAGAGCAAATCTGGAACAAACACTAGTTAATATACATGAATGGACAAGTAAAGTAAACAATCTACATTCTCACATAGACATACATTACGTGCTTGTGAATGTATCATACGTAACCCTTAGTGTTCAATCAGCATAATGTCAGTGATCCTGACGATGTCAAACAGAAATAAAACTCCCTGCTGTGCTCTCTGATGCATCGACCGGTGATGTCAGTTAAACTATGGAAAGCCAGCTCTCACAATACATAAATCCGATATTTTCCTTCATGAACCAGCCTTCATGAATTATATATTTTACATAATAATCACGCTTAGTGGACTGTAGGTGGGATGCGCTCCCAAACTGGGAGGTCGGAGAGCAAGAATTTTGTTTAACAAATGAAGATGAATACAGCAGTTCTTTAAGAATACGGAGAAATTTCGCATTAAGGTACCCGCGACATCCAACGTGGTCGGCATGCAATTGTGCGGAGCGGAGCAGTACGGCCCGTGCATCGGCGGAGCGACGTCGCAGCGTGGCGCGGGGCAGGGCGCGGGGCAGGGCGCGGGCGCGGGCGGCCTGACCCCGCATCCGGGGTCACCGCCAGCGGCGCGCTGGTCCGCGCCGCTCCGCGCTGCGCCGCCCGCCCGCCAGCCCACTCGCCAGCTTCCTCACTCGCTCGCCCGCTCTCTGGCCCACCCGTTCGTTACACGCTCGTCTAACTATCCGTCCTGCTGCTCGTCCTGCCGCTCGTCCTGCCGCTCGTCCTGCCGCTCGTCCTGCCGCTCGTCCTGTCCCTCGTCCTGCCGCTCGTCCTGCCGCTCGTCCTGCCGCTCGTCCTGCCGCTCGTCCTGCCGCTCGTCCTGCCGCTCGTCCTGCCGCTCGTCCTGCCGCTCGTCCTGCCGCTCGTCCTGCCGCTCGTCCTGCCGCTCGTCCTGCCGCTCGTCCTGCCGCTCGTCCAGCCTCTGGTCTTGCCGCTCGTCCACCCGCTCGCCCACGCACTCGTGTATTAGCTCGTCCTCGCCCGTTCGCCGGCCCGCCTTCTGCGTCGCGGCGCGCGGGCGTCTCAGGCCGAGACCGCTCGACCATCTGCTACAAAAACGCGCGGTCAGGGCGCGCGCCGCCACTTTCACCGGGCAGTGGCGACACCGATCTCCCGGACGCGGGGCACAGCGAAGCACGGGCTCTCGACGCGCACGCTTGTGAGGGAGACGGAACAGTCTTCGTGGTTGGATTCGGCGGCGCACTGCAGCTCGGCAATGGACACGCTGGGCCTTTGCCGAAGCCGTTGCCCCCAATGGCTAACGTAGCAAGAGCTCTGAATGCAGCAAGTCAATACGCTGTTCGTTATAATAGAATTTATAATACCGCGGTTTTGTCTTCTCGTCCCGGTATTTTTGAAATTTTATTCTATTTTTTGCATCATTTCTTGTGACCATTCTTTAATTTTCCCATTTCTTAGTTATCTGTTCTCAAAATGTATCCATTTACTCAATATAATTTTTTCGAACTATAGCTTCTTTTCTCTAAGACCATTCATTGAGGTATTCATGTATTCCTGCCAGAGGCCAGGAATTCATATATTCCTGCGGTATATTTAGTCGACAAATGACATCGATTATTACACACATTAAAAAGTTTAGGAACGTGATTGGTCAATCAGGTTCCTAGAATTTTCGGAATCCAGGGCAGAATTGCATTCTCTTTGTAATAGGCGCTTCATTTGAACCGCGGTTTTCCAAGAAAAAATTCCCAGTTTTATGTGTACAATGCTATTATTTCTCATTATATTTCCTGCTGCTCATTTATTACAAAATTAATCTCGAAAAAAGCAACAGTGATAATGAAATATGTACGTCGTCTTTAATTTTAGAGGTAACAACGCTTCAATTATTACCACAGAAATCGAAGAAGGGTTTCTTAATCCCTTAGTCTCCCCAAATAAAGACCCATCCCAAAGCCAAATCATCGAGGCACATTTATCTGCATTTTCCAGGGAATGGGAAAATCTACCGTGGACACTTTTGACCTTCCATGATTATTCTGTCATCAACGGTGGTTACATTCGGGCAGTTGTCTTTATCCTCCAAATTAAGCGGAGTATATCCTTTGTCACAACTGGAAATACCTTTGTACATCTCTCAAGGATCAGGAAGAAAGTACGCTTTTAATATTGTCACTTATTTATTGCACAGGCTTTTAAGGTTTACCGGGAGCGGTAGCTCAGTGCATCAACTGATGTTACTGCAGCGCCTCTGACCGGGAGGTCCTAGGTTCGAGTCCTAACGGCGGCAGGATTTTCGACACTAGCTTTCCAGCCAGGCCAAATTCAGTCGCTGTCTGGGGAGAATTCTAGCGGCCGGCTGCTCTGATCGGTAGTTTTCCGTGGTTTCTCCGGTTAACACAAGGCGAATGCGGAGCAGTACCCTACCAAACGGGACACGGACCGCGCGCGATCTGTCCTTTCTCTTCCTTGTCCTATCCTCTCCCCTTACACACACACACACACTAACATGCACTACACTACCACACATGCCGGGAGGCCAGTTGGGAACTTTGAACTTGTCCCGGCTGGGGCGGTGCTCCGCTAGTGGGAGAGTCCTGGTTAGGGGGAAACCCCACTAGCCGACGGTAGGTCGGCGCCGGATCTCGCCATCCAGCGGGGGAAGATCACCGCCATCTCCTGAGAAAAACATGCAAACATGCACTACACTAACGAGACTAATGACCAAAGGAGTGACACGCCGGGTAACACGAAAAAAATCAATCAATTAATTCAGGTTTAAGAGGTCCCTTCCTCCTAGTTTTCTGGGAATGTACAATCTCTCCACAGTCCATTGGGGATGGTGGATTCTGTATTTAGTAAGCATTGTACGTATCAGTATATTCAAATTTTTCAGGGCAGTTTGCGACCAATGCATTGCGCCATAATAACAACAACAATAATAATAATAATAATAATAATAATAATAATAATAATAATAATAATAATAATAATAATAATAATTATTATTATTATTGGCGTAGGATAAGGAGTTCTGTGAAAGATTTTCATTCACATTTTGGCACTGGCCTCTCTACCATTTCATTAAAGCAGTCACATTTGTCGAGCAACTGCCAATATTTTTTCATCACTATCAAGGCATTTTCACTTCATTTCCTGACCATCTTTCAGTTCGTCTCCAGTTCACTTAGCTCCCATACTTTCAGTTTTCAATGATTGCTCTCTCGAAGCGTCGTGGCAGGCGGCAGGAGAGGCCAGTTTTGCCAGTGTGACCCTTGGGTGCGGCCCTTGAAAACTACCCTCGGTGGCCGAGCGCATGCGTCCGTCCCTCGCCAAGCCGCCGCACGCAATCCAGGCCCCGCCCCGCACTGCCTCATGCCGCCCCCCCCCCTCTCCCCGCCCTCCCCAGCCCCCCTCTATGCAACCTCGCCCCAAGCCGACCCGTTCCAAGCCACCCCGCCCCATGTCACCCCTCTTCATTCGGTCCCACTCTATTCAACCTCGCCCCATGCCGCCCCGCTTCATGCCCCCGCCCCTTGCAACCTCTTCCCATGCCGCCCCGCCCCATGTCGACCTGACCCGCTCCGCCGTGGCCGCCCTATGGTCCCTCGCGCAGCCCCGCGCCAATCCAGCGCGAGCCGCCTCGCGTCCGCCGAATGCCCTGGGGTCGGCTGGGCGTCGTGCCCACAGCCAACGCAGCTCTCAGGAGGCGCGAGGCTTAATGGGCCGCACATGCTGAGCTTCGCGCTCGACCAAATGCAAGGCCCAGACGTCAGGAAGCCGGCTTTCTGACGCTCATGAAGACAATTTGCACAAAAGGCTGATCTCACCCAGAAAATGAAAACCAAAACCAAAATAATTGCAATAATCTGGAGTAGTACGAGTTGATGTATATTCTTTGTGTACGTCCGTTAGTCCGTCCGTCTGTCCGTTAGTAAAAATGTGGTGGTGGACTTTTTCGTCAACTCGGTCTTGAAAGTTTTGCCTAGCTAAAGAAACAATAACGAGTTTATATAAATGTACGCTTGTTAGAAGATTATTACCACTGAAACCAAATTATAACATAAGTTAAACAAATTACTGAATGGATAAGTCCAAAATTCAGGCAATATTTGAAGTTCAACCACCATAAAAATAGTTATAATTTTACAATGAGGGGGAACTTGTTCACCAATATATAGGTTAGGTCACAGCATAAGTTTTCTCTGTCCAAATTCTTAACACTATTTACATATTACAAAAGTTACATTTTACAAACATTAATGATATTTACTTCATTATTAAAATACAATTCTGACATGGGTTTTGGATTGACATTGTATTTAAGTAGTGACGTAAATACCACCTTGTATGTAGATGAAAATAATGGTTACAAGCCTTATATTATAAAGAAGCATATAAAAGAAAAAGACATTAAATTGTTACTGGTAAGGTCTACCCTCGAAGTTTCCCCTTAAAAGCAAAAAAAAAAAAAAAAGATCATATATATCCCATATATGACCCAAATCTAAAAATATTGGGCACATTTTCCAAAAATAAATAACAAAAATTAAAGTAGCACACAAAACAACATATTGTCTCCAAACTTAACTTCCTGTTAACAAATCTACCATACCCTTACTAGATAGTAGTGAAATATACGTAAATGTAATGGTTTTCATTCTGCACATGTGGGTCAAACTGGGGTGAAATTTTCTTGCAGATTATCTTCAGTCTTGGTGAAGATGATGGTGATGGTGATGGTGATGATGATGATGATGATGATGATAATAATAATTATTATTATGATTATAATCATATTATTTATTATTATTATTATTATTATTATTATATTGTTATAATTATAAAATGGATAACTCAACATTTTCCTACCTTCTTACCTAATACAAAATGTAATATCTTACATCTAAAAAAAAGCAATAAATGAACATTTTAGAAAATTGGGAAATTTTAGTTTCCAAAACTCAGAACTAGATCTTAATGAACAATCTCACACAAAATGCAGCAACGTGTTAAAACTCTGAATTGACTAGCATCCTTACTCTTCTAATTCCTTTCTTCAGCTCTCCCTAGACAGTTACTCTGTGTTACACAAGATGGCGTCGAGTTACTTTCGTTTTCGGCTGCACATGTTTAATCCATGATACTTAGGTAAATAACTAATTTCACCAAATTTAAATTGTTTCCATTTAATTATTTTATTTTATCATTTAATTACTTATAATAATCATACATTATTTATTTTCTTTTTTGCAGTGTCACTAACTAAAGTTGTTCGAAAACATGTCTGGCTAATGCTTTAAAATTAAGTAACCATAAAACTAATGTCGGTTGATATATTTTATTCGTATATTAATTATGGATTACCACTAAACCACTGCTTTCACCTCGAAATTTCATTAGTATATTCAAGAACTCTTAGACAAATGGGTAACTCGACTGGATTTAAATTGTCCAACTGAAATGTTGACTACTTCATTGACTGCACAAGAAATCTTTTTACAGTAAGAATTGATCAGGGTTTGACTTTTACAAATGTAAAAAGAAAAATTGGGAATTATTCATTAGCTTTTTGCTGCGTGTTGCGTTTTCAAAGTCGATAATTACATTGCTGATAGAAAGGAACATACGCATCCTTGTGGAAAATATTCCCCAAACAGGAGCTGGTGTCACGTTAAACAAATTACAAATTCATATTGTCATTTAGTCATCGGTTTGATTTAATAATAACCACGTGGAACATATTGATCATCAGTAATGTAATTAGATGCATATTTATTATTTATGATTAATTTATCATAAATTTTTAATTTTTAATTTTAAAAATAATTAATCATTGTGAGATATTCTGTTTTATATCTTCAAAAATACAACAGCCAATAATGATTTTGGTTGTCAAAGCAAATGTGTGATCTAATATCATTCTATGACTCTGAATCCAGAAACTAAGTTCATATTTCACCATTACATACAGATGAATAGAAAGCTTGAGTGTAATTTGTTGAATATTAGGTGCTTCTTATCGTTTCTTTGTTCCTTTTTTGAGTTCTCACCCTTTCCATTGTAACACTTCATTATTTAACAATAGTTAATATGTGAAAGCAAAGTCGGTAACCGTCCATGCACATAGTTTGCTTTCTTGTGAACTGAGTGTATCATATTGCAATTAGTCGTTCAGTTCTATTCATTTATTTAACTTACAAACGGTTAAATAATTGAATAAATAAATAGACACTACCATCTTCCGCTTTTAATTATTGGTAGTTCTTTGTATGAATTTTTTTAGAGGATTTCGAATATTTTTTCAAAAGGGACGCAATATTGTTTCTTAAATGTTTGCTCGAATGAAGCAAAATGCGCAAACTAATGGTATAAGACCCATTTTCACTAAAACATCTAAAATTTCGAAAAGTACGAAAGTTTAATTTTTTTTGTATCTGTCCGTCACCTTGAGTTTTGAATCTAGAGATTTCTTTTTTAATTTCTATCCTGTAAGATCAGATATTTACATAAATTATTGTGTGGTTTTTCTATATATTCGACGTTTTGCGAAACTTCGATTAAAATCGTGACATCTTCAACAAGAATTTCTGAAAAAGTCTAAAAATTCTTTAAACGTTTTGAAAATATGTAGTACAAATGTTTTGAATTTTCAACATATTTAGAATTATTTATGGATGCTAAAATGATTGTTGACATCCAGCGAACAGTAACGTCACTATTTCTTACGGTCTTTGAATGGACGCAAAATGTGGGCAGTGCCAAAATGAACGCTTTGTTGCCACGCGTTATGGTATGCATGATATTATGGTGTGTGATGCAATTTCATATGACACCCAATCATCTCTGGTTGTCGTCGCTGCGCATTGAGATTTTGGCGGTACGTTCATGAGATCTATTAATCTTGCAAGCAATATATCTGACGTTTGTAAACGACCAAACTAGTCCCTATTCCGATATTCATCCTTACATCGCTGTCATTTGCCTTGGAGCTAGGGATAACTACCTAAACGAAACGCATTCCAAAATGTACCCAGTATTGGAGCCTTAACAGCAATCGGGCTTGCTACCATGACTTCACTCACATCTAATAAAATAAATAGCAACCTCAAACTTGGTAGAGTAGAACGTAGAAGGACAACATTAGCGATCCCTATAACTTCATGCCTCGACGTCTCGAAAAATATGTTTCCCAAACATTGAGACAAACACGAAATAAAGCATGTTGGTAGATGTATAAGTGCCACTCCTAAACGTATCATATTCTAATATTTCTTGTTCTTTTTTCGTGGCCTCTATTCATATACAAAACTATATCGTGATCCATGTGTCTTTCCGACTGCAATCTTATGACTACGAGTGGATTAAAATAGTTTTCCGTTACGAAATCCGTATGCAAACGGACATTGCTTTGGATAAAGAAGACTAATGTGTGGGTTTGGAAAATAGAAAAACATTATTCATGCATGGCGTTCTTCACGACAATATTTTGCTGAAACTAAGAAATTATCTTAAAGGACTAAAAATAAATCTAAATAATGCAAAGGAGAAGAGGCGAAAATAACATTAAAGTTTGATACTAAGAATGTTCGTTTCAGCTCTACCGAACCTTGGTGAAAATGGAGGGTAATGATGAAATACTGCTTTCGTATTAGCGTGGTAAGATAATCTGCATACTCAAAATGCCTACAAACCGCTCTGCCGCCCCTTTTGCTCCGATAATTTTTCACCAAGCCTAAGAATGACTATCAAATTAGTGAGTACTGAGCTACTTTACACCGTTTCGCTACCGTCCTTGTCGCCGAAGGCACGCGGAGGATCGCGTGGTCAAATGAAGTTAGCTTCCCCTCTGTTCAGCTTCTCTGTGGATCTGACGATTTATGCTCATTACAGTACAATATTATCAGTACTAAGTTTCCTTCGGCCGCGCTGCGATAGCGATCATCAAATCATATATTACGAGTGTGCAGTGCCACAGGTATAATTATATGGGAAGGCACATTCTAAGCAACAGTTCAATGGTAATGGTCTGGATTAGACGTTTATCACAATACACACAATTTAAAAAAGATGCAAATGTGTGATCAGTAATAAACCCTGCACATTGTGGATAAAATGACATGCCGCCAACAACGTAGTAGTTATTGATTCATCATAATAACTAACATTTCACTATCAGTAAAATGATTTTACTTTTATCAGTTAAAAATTGATTGTATCTTCTAAAAAATATTTTTTATAGGAATATCATGAAAGTATTTTCCAAATTATATAATCGCTAATTACTTTTTCCACTTTAATACTTATTTTAATATTTTATGTTCCTCTCTAATCTTTACTTTGCGATGAATTACTTTCTTCCTTCCTTATACTGTGAAATATTTTTTAAACTAGTTAAATCCGAAAGGAAATCAGTAAATCGTGTTCTATTTTCAAAATGTATTTCCAAATCCAAAAAGTGTGTCTTGTATTATAATATACGGCGCTTTTATTCACAATCTCAGTGTTTACTGAAAAAGACGTATTACAGTAAGTTCATAATTATTTCTTTGAATTTGGTCACGTATGGATCGACTAAAAGTACAGAGCAAGGTCCACTATCATTTAACATGCACATCGACGTTGAAATTCAAGAAAGATAATTTAAGCATTCCCAATTGCAAAGCTGATATCACGAAACAAGGAATAAATATACAGGTGTCTCTATAAATGTTGCAAAATTTTAGACATGTAGAGAGGTAAAAATTATAACTTTTATGCCAGTAAACATATTGTGGCAAATTGCATATAATGGAGTCATATGTATCATTCATGTAACATTTGCACTTGCTGTTAGGCAACCCCGTAGGCACAGACATGAAGTCTTCTTGACTGCGTCGTTAAGAGGAAAATGTCGTTATGTATAATTCTGTTATATCGACTCTTTGGAATGACAAGTTTCCTAATAACATTCCAGTCGTATCGAGTAGTTGAAGTCAAAGTTTCGTTAACTCATTATTCAGCCATTGTCTACCTACTGTAGTGATATTTTACAGTGGCTATTTGTCCACAGATAGTAGCAAGAGAATGTTCTACTTGTGGGAGACGTCGGGTAGAACTTTTCTACACTACCAGCTTATTTCTCCCGATTTAGTGAGTTGGAGGCTCGTCATTCCAAAAAGTCAATATAAAATTTCCTGCTACATGTCCATTGACAAAAGTTATCATTTTCCACCCCTCTATACGATCTAGACGTTTGTGTCATTTGTTCTGCTCGTGTCCCAAAAGAACTCCAACTCCTCACCAACCAACTTCACCAGAACTCCAACCCATTGTCTGGCGCTCTTGCCAATCACTATCCAGATCGGCTACCTACTTCCTTTAAAGTAATGCTCAAAAAGAGGAATTATGCTCTTTATTGCTTTCTTTCGACTCACGTTTACAGTGAAGTGTTTTATTAAATACGATGCTTTTAATTACGTCATAAAATAACCACGAAATGTTACAGTATGTTAATACTGGTATATATGAAAACGGACTTAGCTCTAAAAGGAAATTCTATCTTCGCGTATGTTATATTGTTTGTCTCCTCAGTTCGTTTCCTTAGATTTCCACACCCGGCAAAACATTCATTGGCAGGAATCGTGTTTTATCTGCACCCAGAAGTTGAGGGGAGCATGGTTTGGAAATATTCTGCTCGAGCCCTTTCAGTGTTCAGCAGCGATCTCGGTTCGGCGGGAAATCTTTTCTTGTGCGAGCCGCGGCCTTGGATCTCCTCCCCCCCCGGGTGTGGGAGGGGCGACGGTGTCCGCGTGCCAGAGCCATCTGCGCGCGCTATTCATCTTGTCGCGCTGCCCGCAGAGGACATTCCGTCATTAAGCGCTTAATTAAAAATGAAAAATTATTCGTTAATTTTGCGGACGGAGTGTGGGCTTTAGAAGTTCCACCCGAATCGTCCTATTCAGGAGATCTGCCCTTCCCGAACTACAGAGCGTACGAGGCCATTCAAGCCCAATAAGAGAAATCTCTGGATTTAGTGAAAGCAAACAGCCCATTTGCATGAAAAGTCTTAAGGCAACGACGGAACAGTCACAGCTGATGATTAGTTAACGAGTTACTACAATGATACACGCGTCTTCTTAATTTTAAATTCGCTGATTTCGTGTAGGGTAGAAATAAAAGCAAAGTGCTACATTGAATGGAGATTTGTTTTCCAAGTCCCGTCTAGTGGCAAATTGGATTTCGTGTGACTCGCAGACCAGGACAGAAACTCAATTGTTTGTCGAGACAACGAAAACAGTGACAAATAGTTGTGAAACAACAAAGCACTGATTTCATCGCACTGTTTGTACCGGTTGTGTAAAATCTGTAGCGGTTTGTGACTTCATGAACTGTGGGCGCCAAAATTCAGCACTTACAAAAATGTCATGTACAACAAATCAACCCAACTTATTGGCTCTATGCTTTTCGTGTCCATTTTTAATTAAGGTAAGTAAAAAGTAAAAGTAAAAAACCTAGTAAGTAGAAATGAAAGTAAGAAAGTGGTGCTACATCTTATACTTTCTTGCATTATGTGTAACGTCTACGCAATATTTTTCTACTACATGAACCAGCAGAAGTGTTTTCAAGAAACAAAAAAATATATCTCTGACTCGAAAATCGAAATCACATACAGGGAGTGAACTCACCATACGCTGTACCAATACACCACGCAATCGCTCGGCCGAACTCACTTTTGTCCACGCTTAAAAAGGTAATAGCCTGTCCCATTATTTCGAAGTTATGAAATTTTCGAAAATTTAGACTGTTTAACGAAAATCAGACCCGTGGCACTGTTAGGCGTTCTTTGTCTTATCTGTAGATAATTTTAAAAAACTGGAGCCGTCTTCGATAAAATGTTTTTTTAAAGTTGCATTAACTTCAAGCAGAAAGTACACGAAAACTATTTTTTTAATGCTCATAATGTGCTTTAATGATCTCATATTTTAGAACAGATTTCATTCAAGATATTTGTAGAATAAAATACAATATTGTACTTTTGCAGTATTAATATGTTGCAATTTTCGAAAATACAGAAAGTTCGACGAAAATACGACCAGCTTCAATTTTTTACTGTACTTTGTTGCATAACAGAAAAATATTAAAGAAAAAAATGAAGCTATTTAAAAAAGTGTTTAAAAAGTATCCATACTTCATGCAAAATTACTCGAAAACAACACATATCTTGGAAAAAATGTACTGAACTTATTTCAAGATCTGTCTTTGAACAACACGTTTCATTGATTTTTTCTCTTCAATGTTATAATTGTAGGAGACTCCGAAAAATTGAACATTTTCAATTTTTGAAAATTCAGAGATTTCAGCGACAATGAGATTGGGGCTTATTTTAAGCGTCCTCTACACTGAGTACAATCTTTAATAAAAAAATTGGAGAAATTGTTTAGAACATTTTGAAAATGTTGAGGCTTAATGTAATGAATTCACAAATATCTAAATATCAGTTTCAGATTCTCCTGACCTAGTGTTCGTTCAGATAGTTCGGATAATATCAGTTTCGGAGAAAATCGTCTGACCGGTTTATGCAATAATGTTGAACACGGACGGACGGACGGACGGACGGACGGACCGACGGACAGACCGACGGACAGACCGACGGACAGACCGACGACGGACAGACCGACGACGGACAGACCGACGACGGACAGACCGACCGACAGGCAGGACAGACAGGACAGACTGACGACGGACAGACCGACGACGGACAGACCGACCGACAGGCAGGACAGACAGGGCCAGACCGACGACGGACAGACCGACGACGGACAGACCGACGACGACAGACAGGACGACAGGACAGACATGACAGACAAGACAGACAAGACAGACAGGAAAACAGAACAGGACAGACAGGACAGACAGGACAGACAGGACAGACAGGACAGACAGGACAGACAGGACAGACAGGACAGACAGGACAGACAGACTGACAGGACAGACAGGCATACAGCCTTCGGTTTGGACTGTTGTTTGCCAGGAATACTCTCTTTAGTTCCTGCGAAATCGGCCGAACAGCTAATGACACTTTTAGGTGTCACAAGAAGCTAAGATTACATATTCACAACGGTTGACATTACTATCTCTGTGCAAAGAAATCGAATAGGCCCCTCAATAATTCTGTGGTGAACATTTGACGCATCTCGTAAATATTATTTGAAGCAAGTACCGTTAAAATGAAATGAGTAAAAAAGCTTTAAAAATGACGGAGAAAGGTAACAAATTACTTAGTTTAAATCAACGGAAAATGCAAAAAGTCATAAAAATGAGTCATTTCCTTTTGTCATAGCACAAAATTAATGTCTATACTAAAAGACATTGTTTAAAACTGAAAAAAAGACATTTCATTAAAATCCTAACCATAATGTTAATACATAAATTAAGCTCTTCTCAGCAATGAAACACTTACGTTTCAAAATATTCTTTAAGTGTTATTTTATCATAAATTCTCGCTGCATTAAGCATAGTGACAAGATCTAAGAATGGTTGGCTATCTCTTACTTGAATTACTACTACTATTCTTGAATATGAAATATTACCTCACCTCATTTTTTACAGCTTTTAAACACTGTTCATAAAACATTAATTATTCTTCTTTAAAGTTGTCTCATAATTCGCGGCGAGTGTAACATCTGATGAAACAATTAATGGACTAAAATTTTCTACTTTCAATACGTATTGTGAATGCGAAATGTTTGTGTGTAAATAAGAAGAGAGATAGATAAAGAAAGAACACGGATACTTTGTTAGCATTGTTCTAATAATGATACTTTGACACAAGTTACTACTACTACACACAAATTGTTATTTTAATGTTATGTAATAATTTTAATGGCAATGTGCCCATTATCATGTGTTCTTTCAAATAGTTCCTTTCAAAACAACGAGGTAAGGATGGAACATCGAAATAGTGATAAAAAAAGCTACTATTGAATACACTTGGCAGAGCATTATAAAAAGTTCATTTTAGAATATCATTTTTTGAAGTAGTTAGCGGAGAAAAGTTCACAATTCAGCATGCATATAGCGAATAATTACATTTTTAAATATCTTGTAGATACTGGATATGTTTCAGACTTTCGACCAACAATAAAGAGAATTACTCGTATAACAGAAGAGCAGTGTCGAAAGCTTTTTCAGCTTCAAAAGATTTTGAGTACGCAACATTTTTTCATCTTGGTAAATTATTTCCTATTTTTTTATTTTAAAATTCAGTGTTCTTGGTCTTTAAAAGTTATTTGGTGTTTTAATTCTTTGAGAGAACAACAAACGAGTAGTGTAGTGGGCCTTTGCAACTGTAGGCTCTTATGCGATGGAGCGACCGTGTCTGCATTTGGTTCGTTTCTGCATTCTCCAAACTGGTGAATTAAACTATTTTGTGGTTAGAGCAACCTTACAGAATCACGAAATTTCGACGAATGAGTTTTGAAATACAACACACGCTAGTCTGCATGGATATTAATAGTTAATGAAATCTCTGCAGTTCTGAACGAATAAATGTTGTATGCAATGTAACGAGTGCGTTTCAAACATATAATTTCCAGGCAAAGTTTTTTTCAAAGTAGCGTTTCGTATAACTGATAAGAACACGCCAAATTTCAACTACGAAGAAATGTTTAAAAATAGATGTAGAGAGATTTTTACTCGAAACTTCAAATTAATACAAAGAATTTTCACGGGTGCAGAAAACTATTATATTGTTAAGAAATTTTACAGAATTTATCGTACGTTAACGTTGACTGAATACAACAGAAGGTCCGATACGAGATTGTAATCGATCAGGGTTAAAAAATGTATTTATTTTAATTTTATCTTATTCTAAATATTATGATCATAGATTGTATGTAACGAAACACAATTAGGAAAAATAACTAAATGCAATTTTAAACTCTTTCCGTTGAAAAGAGATGTGATATACTCAGATTAACCACCTATATGAGACATATTTTATTCACAGATCTTTATGAGCCTCCCACTAGTAGCATTCATTTTTTGCGTGCTAGAATGACGAAACAGCACATAATTTTTTCAAGTTATAAGCATTTGAAGATTATTACAATGAACAATTTTATGTTTTCTTGCGATAAACTTCTTCAGATTTTGATACGTAGAAACAGACATTATACCAATAAAATTGAATAAAAATGGAGACTTCAAATTGTTTAAAGCTTTAGCCACATCGAGTTTTCAGTTGTTTCTCGTATCAATGCTGGGCCTAACAAAGGGGGCCGCCTCTCTCCTTCCTCTTTCTTGCCCTATCCACACTCTAACTTACCCGCACTTACACATATATACACTACACTACGAAGCATGCCAGGAGATCGGTCGGAAGCTTAGAGTTTGTCCCGGCTGGAGCTGTGCAGCGCTGATGGAGAGGCCTGGTTAGGGGGACCCTGTTAGCTGACGATAGGTCGGTACCGGATCTCACCATCTAGAGGGAGATCACCGCCCCAACTAAGGAGAAACATGGACTAAACGTACGGGACTAATGACTGTAGCTATTGACGCACCTGAAATCACAAATCAATCTATTACGAAAAATCAATCATCAGCCATACCGAAAACCGATGATGGGCCAATAAAATTTCTTTGAAAAAGGTTTGTGTTTGGAATTTTTTTGGAGATCATTTTGTACCGGCTGTGATGGAACACAGCCTCAATAGCACCCTTAACCGAGTGGTCCTAGAGATCGAGTCCCGACGCGGACAACTGCTTTTCGACGTTTCACGGCTTGGTTGAATTCACCCAAATGTGAATGAAAATTCTAGCGGCCGGCGGCTCTGAAAGAAAATTATCCGTGATTTCTCCATTCCTACCAGGCGAATATTAAAGCAGAATCCTAACAAACGCACCGCAGACTGCGCACGATCTTTTCTTCCTCATCTTAAACCCTTCCTATCCCCACGCCCACACGTTGACCCGTGGTGTCTGGGGTCAAACCAGGAGCTTAGAGCTCGTCCCAGCTTGGACGGCGCCCCGCTGGGGGCGATACGTGAATATGGAAAATTCCGCAAGTCGATGTATAAGTTGGTACCAGCTCTCAGGTTCAAGCGAGGGAAGAATACCGTCACTTCCGAGGATGTAACATGATCTGATGAGACAAATGACCTTAGTAGTGGACGCACCCGGAATCAAAAGTGAGCGGAATCAATACCGACTCATTTTATGCATACGAGCTAGTTCCAGAGGTTCTGTAAGATGCTACATACTTTGAGGAGATCCATAAGGTACGATCTCTTCGTTTGTTGGTCGCTCTTGGGTGGTAGGACTCCTTGAAAGAGGGGACGCGTGGACGTCCGCATGTCGTGGAATCTGCGATCGCAGAAGAGCTCTGGGGACGCGTGCCCGCTCTTTTTAGGCGCCCTGGGCACCTCCCTGCCCCAGGGGTGCACAGATGTGCTGCGCGGTTGATCGACGCATCGGACGAACAGCCGAACGGGCGGACGGACGGACGGATCGCTGTGTCGCCGTATCGGGCAAACACACGTTGCGAAACGCTCGGCCCCGCTCCGCCCCGCTCCGCCCCGCTCCGCCCCGCTCCGCCCCGCTCCGCCCCGCAAACAGCTGCCTCGGGAGTGCAGCGCGGCAGAAACCGTGCAAATGTCCTCAGTAAGTTTTACGGTCCAGTGTGTAGTGTATTTATCAATTTCTTTTACATTCATGAAATTAATACACCGTTAACCACCGTTTTAAAGGGAGTCGCGGTGGGTAAATGGTAGGGCGATGGCTTCCTGATCTGACGGATCCGGTCTATCACTTACAACTTCTGAAACAAATGATGGTGAATTGAGTTGTGGAAGTGAGTCCGTGGAAGTCATCTACAGTCGCACAACGAGAGGATGCTCATCAAATGTTTGCTGTCTTTTTGTAACAAAGTTTGTGCTTATTTTGCACAGTAGAATGTTTGCTCATTGGATTGTCTTGATATAACGTTCCCGTCAACGAAGCGATTTCGCTATGAATCGCAGCAGCGTTCATGCTTTTGGCACTCAGGTGGCGTAACACAGTAAGCATTCTGTATTTGGTAGGAGCTAGAAAGAGAGCGCTCATCTTAATCCTGACATCAAAGTCTGGAAGCTTCTGACGCTCGGCATCACTATTTGATTCACCTGACTCTCCAATGTGAACTAACTGTGAAAATCGTATTTCTCTGCAGGTGTTATGCATCTTACTCCAACAATCATCCTTCACAATTGAATGTTTTTATGTGCGTAAGTTTAAAATATATTTAAAGGAAAATAGACATTTGTGAGACAACTGTATGTTTAGAATATATGTATTTTGTTTGATTTTATAAAATAAATATTTTGGAACTTTTGAATATTAGAATGGTTCAAATATTTTACTTACTCTTTCTTACGGAAATGCGGTCATTCTCATCGATTTCATCTCTCCCTTGTAATTTCAACTACAATTTCTTCAGCCCTGGCGCGGCAGGAGGGCTGTCGAAGGGTGGTGTCCGAAGGGCCGGGTGGGGGAGGGGTGCGCGGAGGCGGCCGGCCGGTAGCTGTTCGCCGAGAGAAACGAGAGAATCAATCATTGGCGCCGCCTGTCTCGCGCCGGAGTGTCCAAACAAATGAATGGAGCCGCGCCGATAGCCAGAGCTGCGCCCGTATCCGCCTGCTCGCGGCGTCCTCCACCTACGCCGCCGCCTCCGCACGCGCTTTGATTGATTGTTAGTGATTACGGGCGCGTCAACTACTGAGTTCATTAGACTCGTAAGTGTAGTGCATGTTTTTTCATCGGGAGGTGGCGGAAATCTTTGCCCACTGAATGGCGGGACTAGCGGGGTTTTCCCTACCCAGGTATCTCCCACCAGTGGAGCACGGCCCCAGCCAGTTCAAGCTTTAAGACCACGACCGATCTCCCGGCATGTGGTAGTGTAGTGAATGTTAGTGTAAATCTTTGTATAAGGGGTGCGGGAATATGTGTGTAAGGGATAGGACAAGAAAGAGGAAGGAAAGTTCGCGCGCAGTCCGGGGTCTGTTTGTTAGGGTACTGCTCCGGAATTCACCTGTTGTTCATCGGATAAACCATGGAAAACTACTAATCAGAGCTAGAAGTCTCGTGTAGACAGCGACTGAATTCGACCAAGCTAACAAGCTAGTGTCGAAAACCCTGCCGCCGTCCGGACTCGAATCTAGGACCTCCCCATCAGAGGCACTGCAGTGACATCAGTTGATGCACTACCTCTGCCGGTCGCGCGCGCTTTGATGAATGCACAGGTTCATGTTTTTGCAACGACCATTAGCTGTGTGTTGGCTGGGCCGTCCAGCTCGGGCCAACACGGCGCTGCTCAGCAGCGCAGTGCGGCGGAACTGGTCCGGCTACCCTGATTGACTGATTGATAGATTAGTGTCTCCCGGCGCGTCAACTGCTATGGACATTAGTTCCGTAAGTGCAGTCATACTTTTTTATGGAAAGGGGAAGCGGAGATCTCCTGTTAGATGGTGGGACACAGCGCCGACCTACACCTCGACTTGGCTGGATTTTCCTCAACATGTATTTCCCACCAGTTAGAGACAGTCCCAGCCGGGTCAAGCTCTAAGCTCCCGACTGGTCTCCCAACATATGCTGGTACATGTATGTCTCCCAACATGGTACTGTAAAGCATGTTGGTATGTGTGTAAGTAAAGAGTGTCCGTGGCCCGTTTGTTAGGGTACTGCTCCGGCATTGCCAGGTGCTGATCGGAGAAACCACGGAAAACTACCGATCTGAGTTGCCGGTCGCTAGAATTTTCCTCCAGACAGCGGCTGAACACGACCTAACTATCTAGCTGGTGTCGAAAATCATGCCACTGTCGGGACTGGAACCTTACAGGAGGCACTACAGGGACATCAGTTGATGCCCCGAACCATCTAGCGGATAACCGGTGGCCGTTTGCTGTTTCCTCTGGTGGACTCACTGCTCACTACTGTCTTCACTGAAGCGAAAATATCGCCAAACACAACCTGGTCTTGATGTTGCCTCCCCTATTATTTCAACCTCACTATCATTACAATCACCTAGAGTAATGTTAGGCAAGTCACATTCACTTCCAACCATGCCACTACTTTCACCATTCAATCTAGACTCGTATTTTTGTCTTGAAGCTATTGCATAGTTGTAAGAACAGTCAAATCCTACGATTTTCTTTGAATATGTCAAGAATGTGGTGATTTTGAAAAAGTCAATAAAATGTCAATTTTACATCTTCCGATTTGATAAATATGCATCGTCTTTTTAACATCACGTTACATTATCAAATGCGAGAATAAATATTTTTTCTATACATATTGGGTGCATGTGTACTTCCACAACATCCAGCCTGAAAATGAGTCTGATTTGTTTTAACCTGATCCATTCACACTAATACAAAAATTAAATTTGTTTGCCTATGTATATTTCGAATTCCTCCAGATTAAGAGATTAATGGGATTTTATGATTTCCTGTTTGCACAACGCACACACACACTAGTTATAGTATTTTCATAAATTCATTTAATTGCTCAAACAATCAGCAAAGCAGATCTAAATGCTAAAGAGGCATGCAATGAAAAAAGAAAACATTATTATAATACAAAGTGAACAATAGTGTTTTCACGATACAGCACTAAACTTTTTGGACCGATTTGCAAACTTCACTGGCATATTATTGTCAAATAATGATATGTTTGACTCTATTAAAATAATTTAACGAATACAGATGACACTATCTCAGGCGAAAAAGTAATATTAACATTACTTGCATTACTTCATTGCTTTTACAATCCAAACATCACATCCTAGAAACCATTCTCATAACGTTTTTTTTACCATAATAATGCATTCCTTGATTGACATCTCTGCTGGTTATCATGCTATGGAATATATGGTTAATTTCGGTTCATTTATCGTGCAACTACATTCAATATTAAGTTCCACTATAAAACAGCATTGTGAAATGTAGTTACCTCCATTATTTATTTTCTCTACGTTCTTTGTTTAATCTACCTTGGTTAATTCCTTAACCAAACTTCTAGTTATTACATGGTAACTAGGATAAACTCTGAGATGCTGAGTGTAAAGCAATTTATTGAATTCATTAATATTTTTTCCCCATATCAAAACCAAAGAGTGCTCTTACAAGCAATCTATAGTATGTGGGTTGAATAGATAGATAGAGTATAGTAGTATGTTGAATGAAACCTTTGTAAGCTCAACAGATTTTTTAGGCGGGAAAAACTATGGTACATTATTATCTATTCGTTTAAAACCACTGCAGGCGCAAGACTATAAAATCATATTTTTCAGAGTAAAAAAGAGTTATTTCTCATATGCCGTGTGTGTTTGTTGGATTACAGTTTGCTTTGATTTGCTATCAAAATGCAAAATACTCTTTGATTCTTTTCAAAACACTAGTTCTATTATAGTTATTTTTTAGTTAAATTCAAACGATTTTTTAAAATGAAGAAATTATCGTAAGTAAAGTTTTTAATATATTGTTATTAAATTTTATTTTTTGAAATTATCGTAAGTAAAGTTTTTATTATATTTTCAGTTATTTGTTATCAATTACTAACATACTACTATTATAAATTACTAACTTTAAACACGTCAAGGTCCACAAATATAAACAGTTCAAGATTTGTGATTTTGTTTACGTTCTACCTCATGCTTGCTTTATGATGACAGCGTGGTAATTAATTTTGTTCGTATTCAATGCACTGGCAGATCAAATTGAAAACTACATACACATATGTCCCAGAAAAGAATGCTCATATAATGTAATGCGCAGAGGAAGTGAAAATTTGGCTGTTTAAAATCGTACTCCAACAATGGACGAAGCATTTTAAATTTATTCACAGTGCAATTCATTGATCATAGATACGTACAGTAATAATTATCTAATGTATATTAGCGGGCTATTTCAAAGATGGTGTGACATTTTGGTTTAATGGAGTTTCACTGCATCACAGTGAATGAGTTTAGGCTGCTTCACATTCTTTTATATTCCATTTCTCCTTACAATGTGAAGAACGAATATCACGTTTTAAATTTCATTGTCATAAGAAGCGACTAACACAACTTTGATAGCTTTCAATTTGTCAATTTTCACTTAGAATCCTTTTTTAGGCAAACAATAGCTAATTGTTACATGAAAGGAATCAGAGGAGTCTGTCAAATGTTTCACTTACCCACATAAATCTTACTTTCTCATATTGATGTACAGGCATCTTTGCTAAAAGAGATTAGAACGCCAAGCATTGATAACGAGAATCTTTTCAGCAAAAGAGGCAGTAAGGAAGAGGAAGGTCTGTTAACTAAAAATACTTGTGCAGCGTCCATAAAGCATCTGGCTAAAACTTCTCCACTACTAGATCTGTTAATTCAAGTTATTTTGCATACAATGTTGTTCGTAAATTCATCATCAAATATATTCCTCTCTGTCTTTAGATTCTATTTTTTTATGATTATTACAATGTTCAAAATAGACAATTTAATATTGAGTAGGATCAAACTCATATTGACAATTATTATTTGTTAATAAAAGTGAACGTTGTCTCCTGAACAGAATGTACCAGTAATTGTTTATTTTCTAGGATTTTAGTATTTTCTACAACAAAAAGTTTCGTGACGTTTGCAACTGTATTTTGGAACCATCCATTTTGATTCTTATTACTAGAAAAGCGTGTCATGAAACTACGTAGAGAAAATATATTCGCAATATCCCTAATAAAGCTCCAGGGCTTTCATTTGGTTAATGGATTTCGCGATCTCTCTCAACAAATCCTCTCAATGTATTTGGTAGTTTTCCTTGAGCGCTGTACCCCGTCGTTCTCACTGCATTCGTCTCTGCAAATGATTTAATGCGAATATTATTTAAGGAGCGTGTCCGATTTATTTGTATTTACCCTATTTAGAACGTATCCTCTAAAAAACAGCTCCTTTTCGGCCTACTTTAGCCTATTCCGAAATGGTCGCAGTTATATCTCCTTCGGTAAGAAGTTGTTGCACTTGCAAGCGCTGCACCGAGCTGCGAGTGGAGCGGAGCGTCTACAGCCGCATTCCATTTAATCACGCCGTTTCGAAGTTAACGACCCTCAAGCCAGAACGCAGTAATAAAGCCAACCAAAAATGTTTCTTCGGCGTAGTACCTGTCCTCCAGAGCGAAACTGATATGAAACAGAAGTTATTGGGCCTGAAAATAGAAACTTTTTATGGGCGACCCAGCGACGGGGAGTCGCGGAATAAAAGGAAAAAGGTTGCGCGTGGCGAATTCATTTTTAAAATATTAAGCACCACTTTACAGAGGTAAACAAACGGGAAAAATTAAAAATGAAATACGGGTAAAGAGTGTGTAAAACTCGAGAGCAATACTTTCTCGGTCTTCTGCGAAAAGTGAACCGTGTTAGTTTTGCGTTGCTGGAAACAATGCTGGCGGAGTGGCTGTTTTGTATCTCACAGGAGGGGCCGGGTGGAGCAGTATTGCGATTGGGAAATCTTGTGTGGGAGAAAAATGGAAATTTACTACTTGTGAATTGCGCGCCTCAGTGGGTGAGTTGTAAGCTTGCTTGCCTTTCAACCCCAGAGCGTGAACTCGATCCAGGCTGAAAAACGTGTATTTTCAAACGGCGGAAAAAATACAGTATTTATTTAGTACTTATGGCATATTAAAAAAAATACCGATTGCCCGGCAAACATTAATATGACAAATCCCTTTCTAATCAGACCCTATGTTAGCTTAGCCTTAAGTGATGCTTCAAGTCATTGATGAGTATTTCTAATACTGTTGTTGTGACATTCCCTGGCGGGGCAAGTGAAATTTACCGGCAAAGCTGGAACCCTGTGAGATACTAAAAATTGAAAATTCCCAGAAATTTCAGCGCACGTTGGAGGTGGGGAGAATAGTAAATCTCCCAATACCGGGCATTAAAAACAGGCTTCTCTTAAACGATAATCCTTGCTCTTTGTCGATGTTTTCATTCCGACAATTTGATTTTGCGTAGGAAAAATATTGATGCAAAAACAGTACATGCCTTCTAGTATTATTTGTAACAGTTATGTAGTAGAATAATACGATTTGCACCCGTAAGGAAATGTCGAATATATGAACTCGCTTGCGTTTGTTCCCGTGACCAGCAACGGCTTACTTGATATAGGGATCGCCTCATTGACCGGATGCGTGCCCCTGGGAGTGTACTCAAGCAGTAAAAACATTAGTCCGCTCTGATATTTGACTTCTAGGGCGTAGGAACCACATCCATGCACTTTTCTATTATACTGTCGACCTAGTTATGAAAACCATGGGTCACTTGTCAAATCAAAATTAAGCAAAACATTACTATTCTTGAAAAAGTATACATTTAATTATTTAAAGATCTAACATTGAGGAATACCTCGTATTAAGAAATAAATCTTTATCCATAATAATGTAGGTGGGTTGTTGTAAATTGGAACTTTTACACTTTTCGAAATCCGAAAAGATTTAATGAAAAATCCGACGTATTACGTATTATTGAGAAATCTTCATATTACCCACAAAAATATTAACTTTTTTCGTTCCAAAAGAAAATTTTAAAAAACTGAAACAAATTTTGAAACATCTAGATCACTGATTTTTTAATTGCCACAAATTCACTCAAAATTACGCAAAAAGTATTCATATGTAAAAAAAATATATGTCGTTACTTAAATATTCAATTTTGAATAAATTTCAATAGGAAAAATCTCCGATTTTAATAACGTACTTGAAGGAGGCTATCGAACAATGCTTG
Source organism: Teleogryllus oceanicus (assembly GCA_964035755.1). NCBI lineage: Eukaryota > Metazoa > Arthropoda > Insecta > Orthoptera > Gryllidae > Teleogryllus > Teleogryllus oceanicus. The sequence goes on along the minus strand of CAXIVR010000001.1, from coordinate 114,462,173 downwards.
AAAGTTAGCAATTTTCGAAAATTTGGAGATTTTACTGAAAACCGGACCTGCGTCTTTATTACAACCCCTATTCGGGTAAAAATTTTCAAGGAAACAGTTCGAGTTATTTTTTAGGGAATTTTGAAAATGTGTTGAGGGCTCTATGCAAAGCATCCTCTCCTAAATTAAAATATCCAAATGCCCTCAGCCGCGACATCCTTCAGATAGTCGGAAAATATCAATATTGGTGAAAATTCTTAGGTGCTAGTGTTGTTTAGTCAGACGGACAGACTAACGGGCAAACGTTTGAGAAACGAACTACAATTTTTTCGGCACTCTGATATTGTATTTTCGTCACAATTTCGACAATTTTTTATAACAGAATTGCTTATCTAAGCACTTACTACATATACGAGGATGTAAAATAAAGATACACATTTTTCATTAGCATTTCAGGCAACATATGAGTATTTATGCTCGGGTTATTGAAGCAAAATGCGCAGTTTCCTGGAAAACAGAAATTCAAATGCACGATCCGGTACCGTACGTAACTGTGAAAAATATCTTGTTGAATTTGACTAATGTTTGCAGTGGTTATTTTTTAACATGCTGATATTTAATTTTAGATTTTCTCTTGTAGTCTAATCAGTTTGTTTGTGGCTACCTGGGGCATTTTATTTTCTAAAACTTCGCAGCATAAGCACGAAAAAAGTTACAAACGAGCTCTGGGAAACATTTTCATCATGTTGAATATCTCTTTCCTTCATTATACGTAAATAATGAATTATCCTGGAATTATTACAGTAAGGCCCCATTAAACATAATTGTTTTGTGAGGACGATAGAATTGCATTATGGCTCTACATTTTTCCGTAAAGTTTATTTACCTTACAGGTAAAGCTATCTAATCCATAAATTTCATGTTTTAACAAAAGTATACTGTTAATTTCATTTACATTCTTGTCTTCGGTATCAAAGCGACAGAATTTTTATTACAACTCAGCATACGACTAATCGCAGGTTTTGTATTCACGTCGTTCAACTCGTATTTCGACGGGGTACTTAAACAAATCTTACTGCTTGAACAAATTACTAATTTTAGTCCAAGTGAGAATAAGTGAGTGTAATACACATAGCAAAGATAAGCTATTCATTTTGAGAATTAGCACTCTAAAAACGTCAAGAATTCCGGGAGATTGTAATAATAATAATAATAATAATAAAATAATAATAATAATAATAATAAAATTAATTATTATTATTATTATTTTTTATTTTATTATTCCACGGGGCGCGTGGTGATGAAATAAGATGAAGTGCAGCAGTGGAAACGAAGTAAATAGTTATTGGTTTAAAAGACAGCGTAACGGACAAACGTGCTTTTTAACGAGTTCAGGACTTTTATTAACATTTGCTGCAAATAAATTTAGTTTTGCGTAAAGGGTTAAACAACTAGTGAAACTGTTGTGATAATTGTGAAAAACATCAAAATTCAAAGATTCGTATATATTAGTAACGGAAAATTTTGAACCTTGGATTTCAAATTCACGAATATCAAAGTGGTAATTTTGTGGCCTTTAAAAGGTAAAGTATAGTAATCTAATTGTAATTATTACTTTGCAGCTTAAAATCTATTAACGGAAACACACTCAACTCTACCCCAAATTAACCAAAACATTTAAATACTAATTAGAATCACATTTCTTTTATTTTTTAAATAAATACGTAACTTAAATAATTTAATACGTAAATTAAAAAAGATAATTTAGGAAACATTTTTGAAATAATCTGATTTCTCATCTATTTATTTATTCTCATATTTGCCACGCATTTGATACGCATTCGTGACATGGCTACTATTCGCTATACACTTTCTACTCTGTACACTCAAAGCCGACCTTCTGAAAGCCTTCACACACGTAAACAATAATTTAATGAACATATCCGAAGGCTCGAAGGGTCGTTCAAAACTCAGACGGTTGGACAACAATGGGCAACACGCAGAAACTTTCAACCGTCCATCCGCAAAAAAAAACACAATCATCAAACCAATCATGACTCAAAACAGATTTGCTGTGTTAGATTATGACAATGATTTTCCATGCCTTCCCAACCCCTCTACCCCTCCCATCATCGACACGTCCACCCACAAACCGACGCAAACAGGCTAAGCGCAAGAAACAAAGACACGTAGAGGTTGCCAACCGGGCCCCACAAGTAAACAAGAACATTCCTACTGAGCCCCCCAAAAGGTACTTATTTTAGCAGATAGCCATGGGCGAAAAACTCCTCCTTGCTCAGTGGGAACTCCATCCAATTTCTCTGTCATGTGTGTTTTAAACCTAACGGGAGGTTTCCCGACGTGATCAGTAAATTTGGGACACCCCCCAAAAACTCTCACCAAACGGGATACAGTCATCATCATAGGAGGCAGAATGACATCAATTTGGGTGGTCACTTTACACCTGAGCAACATGTTGACAAACTACAACGTGCCGCCCAAAACACGAACATTGTAATCTCGACTTCCCCTTCTGGTACAACAAACCAACACTGTGCAAAGAAATTAGACACCAAACAACAAAATAAAACTGCATCTGAGACACATGTTAAATTATTTGAGCTTAACTTTCCCCAAAAAAACACTTCACCGGCATGGTCTTCACTTGAACCTTGTCGGAAAACATGCACTCGGTAGCGACTCCAAACACATCCTTACACCTCAGCATTATCCTACCAAGATTCATCCCCCCCACATCCCCTAGTTCTCTTCCATCCTCCGAACCCCCTGTGGACCCAAATTACCTTACCCCCTGAACCTAATCCTTGTACTACCTCTCCCATTATTCATTCCTACATCTGTAACCCTCCTTCCTCACCCCCTAACACTGCTGGGACACGATACTTTCGACCACGCACTCGAGGTAAAAATGAGATAAATAAATAGCAACTACAGTCAGATGCACAGAAAAGCATCCGTGTAGGTACATGCAAAAGATTCAAATAATGCATCATAATGTACAATCTCTTTCAAATAAAATTGAATTTATCGAGGCAGCATTAGAGTGTGATCTCAGTCAAATAGATGTTCTTTGTTTACAGAACATTGGTTATCTCTATAAGTCTAAACACACTCCAAATTCCTAGTTTTTACCTTGCAGGATCATATTGTAGAGCAAGGGAATCAAATAAAGGCCCTCTTACGGAGGTTCTGTATTTATGTAAAAAATAATATTGATTCTACCTTCTTGTCAGAATTCAATTTATATGCAATTGAAAAGTTTTGAAATAACAGTTGTACATCTTACTACGCTCAAAATTATCTTACTTTTCATCTACAGACCTCCAACAAAGCAAGCTTTAGATTATTTCAATTTCTGTAGAAAATCTAGAGATAACTCTGAACAAAATTAGTAATCTCTTTTAAATCCATTTGTTGTATTTGGGGAAATTTTAATATTGATTTTCTGGGGCGAATCCACGAAAAAAAGCAGTTTCTCAATTTAATTCATTCTTTTAATTTAGATATTACAGTGAACGTAACTACACGGAATACTTTAAATCACAAACAGCAATAGATGATATTATCATTAACAAAACCACAAGTAGATATGAAATAATAACAATAATCTAGGTTACAGTGACCATGATGCACAAATTTTTACAATTACTAATAACATGAATACTGACACAATAAATAAAACACGCATGTGCAGAGCATTTACTACAGTTAAAATAAAGTTATTTACGGACTACTTGCTGAAAGAATCATGGGAGGCAGTTTATAACGCTATTGACACGAATGAAAAATATAATTTATTTTTCTCAAAGCTTCATTTCTCTTTAACGCATGCTTTCCTATTAAAAGAGAAAATTAAACATTCACGAAAAAGTAATCTTGGATCACAAAAAGGAATTAGAACATCGGGAAAATAAACGTATCTCTATTTTATTTCTAAACGTCATGACGTATCTCAAGATTTCCTTATCTACTTTAAAAATACAAAAAATTGTTACGAAAAGTCATAAGACAGGCAAAATCATGAAAACGATCAGGATATTTTTAACTCAAGTAATAAAACTAAAGCAATGTGGAATATAATAAATAATACTACCAAATCAACTAGAAAACCCGTAGAGAATGTTATTTTAAAATATAACGATATAAATGTGAACGATCCGGCAACAGTGGCTAATCTCTTTAACCAATACTTTTCGAGAATTGCTGGGTCTCACTAAGGGTCTTCAGGCACAAAATTCAAAAACAGACAGTTCACTCAAAATTTTAGACACAATGTTCGTTTCCGAAACTTCTTCCTATGAAATTCTTAAAATAATCGGGAAACTAAAAATAAATATTTTGTCGGTTTAGATGAATTCCGGGTTCTTTGTTAAGGACTTGTGCGTATGCATTATACATCCGTTAACTCACATATTTAATGCATCTTTATGCACTGAACGTTTCAGATATTTTCAAAACAGCTAAATTAGCCGCTTTTCAAAAAGGCAACAAAATGAATTCAAAATTATCGGCCCATTTCTCTTCTATCAGTTTTTCAAAAATATTAGAGAAATTTTTACGTACGAATGGAAACCTTTCTCACTAAACACGACGCGTTTTCAGATTGCCAACATGGATTTAGAAAATCAAAATCAACGGGAAAAATATATTTTCTTTTCTTAAAGATGTCGCCTCATCATTAGATCAAAACAGGCACCTATTGGATTATTTTTAGATCTTTCAAAAGCTTTTGACGTCATTGATCCCTGACATTTTACTTTCCCAAAATTTCCTTCATATGGAATTCGTGGTATTGCTCTAGATTGTTATGTTCTACCTTTTAAAAAACGATCTCGAGAGTTGAAATACCTTACTGGAATGATGGAACATTACGTACGCACCTTTCCCACTCTTTTCCCGTTGCATGGGAGTTCCTCAAGGATCGATTTTAGGCCCTATTCTGTTCCTACTTTACGTAAACGATATGCCCTCGACGATTCAAAAGGAAGAACGGTTCTCTTTGCAGATGATACGAAAATCCTTTGCAATCAAGAAACCGTAAATAGTAAATATCAGATGTTTCAAATTGGTTCCGAAATAACAAATTAATAGTAAACGAAAGAAAACGGTTTTAATGCAGTTTTCCATTTCAAATAAACAATTCTGTGCTCCATTGAAAATGAACAGTGTACCATTGACTGATGTTAAGGCAACAAAATTTTTAGGTCTCTCAATTCAGTCAAACCTTAAATGGAACGTCCATTTAAATGAATTGAACACACAATTAAGTTCTTTATGCTACGCGTTCAGAATTCTTCAATTCAGTCAGCCTTCATACTGCTCGTTGTGTATACTTCGCGAATGTTCATTCCCGCCTGAGATATGGCATAATATTCTGGGAAATACATCTTATAGCTCCCAGACTTTTAGATTACAAAAAAAATTGTACGAATAATAACCAAATCCACCCACGTGATTCATGTAGCCTCTCTTCATTAATCTAGAATTCTACCATTACCGTGTCTTTTATTTACGAATCAGTGTTTTGTAAAAAATGACTTGCTCAGGCGGAATATTTTTTCAGAAAATCGAAGTCTATTACTATAACACTCGACGTAGAAATCATATTCATCAGGGGGCATTCAACAGCTCATTACAAAAATTCACATACAATACATGTACATTATTTTACAACACTTTGGCAGATGACATTAAACGATTAAAAATTCAATAGAAAAGTTTAAATCCCAAGTGAAATCGTTTCTGCTGCATAACTGTTTGTATACCATTAGAGACTATACTGAGCATAACAAGAAAAGTAACATTAATTTTAACAATGATACATAATGCATTATTTACCATTTGGACTGTATAAATGAGTATAAACAACCTGTAACAACTATTGTACTACAGCTTCCGGGTCAATGACCCCCATCTCGATCAGGTTTTTCGTCAGTTTCCTGATCCATTGAGCAAATGCTGAGATGGCCCCTTGTTTTCTTCTGGACATAAATGTAACTTCATTTTCTGTGACGTCTTCTAGAATTCATAGGGAAATACAATTATTCAAATTATCGTTTCCATGTTGTCGCGGCAGGAAGTAATAAGAGCCAAAATTTATTGCTTATTTATCTTTGACAATAGATTTTATTACATGGGAGTTTTTTTGTTTTTTTTCTCCCTTTCAAAAATCGTTTCAGTTTCTGTAGTTGTGCGACGAAGAAAGAGTTCAGGCAGGCGGAATTTGCTAGTTATGTAGAAGGGAATACGTCATGTTCGCCACATGTCTCACTCCCCAAGCGTGGGAATTAAACTAGGCGTAGACATGGGGGACACAGCTACTCGGCAAAGACGCACAGTCGACCCAAAATGCCAAATACATACACACATAATATTTTCGGTCACGAATCGGTTATCCGATACAAAATGAGCTCACAGGACGCAAAGTGTTCTTGCTTTATTATTTTCTAGAGTATTAAGATTCCTTATTGGAAATCATTCGTTTATTGTAATTTGTTTATTGTAAAATTTCATTGACATTCCACACTCAATATAGTTTTGTAGACTACTAGAAAGGTTAATTCGAGATTAAATTCGAGATAAATGGTGAGGAATTAGGTCAAAAACGTCATAAGATTCCCTGCGGTCCGTCTACGAAAATCCGATGAACGTCTGATCGCAGCTTGTGACCCGAGCCAATCAAGCGGCTTTCCTTAATACCTTGGTGAAAGCGCGAAACACCACCAGTGGCATTAAGTCGCCCATACATGGATAATGAGTCGCGCTGACTCACGCTTATGTAACCAGAGACGAAAGTGTTCTCGAGAGCACGACGCGCCCAAACGACTGCGTTCGCCGATCGGGTCACGAAGACGCGCCCCAGGGGCCGTGTTGGCTGGGGGCGGCTGGCAGGGGGACCGGGGACGCGGAGGGGCGGGGAAATGACGGTGGCGGGCGGGGGCGGGGCAGGGGATGAGCGGGGACCGGGCGAGGGCGGAGCCGGAGCGGCAGGTGCTGTTTTTGGGCTCGCAAAACAAGCGCGGGTCGTGGTACCGCCCGAAGCTGTCGGATGTCTCCAATAACACGGAACATTATATGCACGCGCGGGCCGCGTGTTTGCGGCGCTCTCACGGAGGCCGCGGAGACGCGTCGCGTCGGGCGGTAGGGCGATTGGCCGCTCCGCCGGAGCCAGTGGGCGACACACGCGCTTCGCACGCCGCTCGGCCTAGGGCGTCATTTAACCGCTGCATACTCCGATTGAAGTGATGTGGCCCTTCATGGTCACGAGATGAATGGAGAAGGGACACTGTAATACTATTGGTAGCTTCAATACCAACAATTTTAAGACGTAACGGGGCTCCCGATTGGATGACTGTCCCTCTCTCCTTCCAGCTCGTGACCTTGTTGGGACACTATATTTCAATCGGAACATTTTTCACGCTGTGTCACACTCCATATTCTCACTGACGACTCCCTAATGGTAGGTTGGAACTATCTTACCATTTCCAAATGGGCAAGATTAAGGATTGTGATCGTGTTCATCATGCGCATTATTTGCGAAACATAATAAACCGAGGCAAAACGGTACACGAGTTGAAGGATCAATGATTGCTGCCATATTGGAGATACATGCGGACCTCCGTAAATGGAATCTCTCTATATTGAAAGTCTCTATACATCGATTTTTTTCAAAATTCAATACAAAAATTGTATCTAAAATTATTTCTATACATAGAACTAATTTTGGATATAGAAATATATACTATTTCTACAGAAATCTATTTTTTATTTTCTATTAATAAAAGCGTGTATATATATATATATATATATATATATATATATATATATATATATATATATATATATATAAATGATTCTTCTAAAAAATAAATTAGTTTACTTTGTTTGTTCGATATGGAACTGCGGGAACGATAACTTCCCCCCGGACGTTTATTGAATAAATACTTATAAAATACGAACACAACTCCCAATTTGCAGCTTTCTCATGAGATATACTCAACTCTCTCAGTGGAAACTTCTCAACCATGGAAACGCGTACGCCAAAGCAATCTGAAGGTCAGTCGCGTGCTCTGGCGTCTGACGCCATTTGACAACAGTTTGCCAGTTTAATGCAGGTTCAGTTGTTGTAACACACTTAAAAAGAGCGTTCTGAGCGTTCTGAAGCAAAAAGTCTTAAAGTGTAAGAAAAATGAACTTGATCAATTTGAGGACAAGGATACCCAAAAAAGGCTCGCGGTGAAGAATTATGAATACCAGCCAGAACAATTTTGATGAACACCAAAAACTGTTACAATTCATAAATATGTGATATGTGTGATTAAAATACCTTTGTCTATTATTTATTATATTTTACCCGTGAGTTTGTCTCCAAAATCGTTTAAAAGCTATTTAAAATAATATTTGAAGAGGTTTTTTTATGGACGTTTCTGTGTATCGAACATTAAAAAAGTTACCATGAGATTCGATATATGGAGTACATATGTAATCTTGCCAAATTATTGAATGTAGAGAAGTTTGAGATACTGAAAATGTGGTTAATCATAACCACTGTTCTATTTTTGTTATTTTCGTTGCAAAAGGCCGAATACATTGATGCAAATTCTAAATTACTCGGACTGATTATTTTCATGAACGAACGTGCCAACAACGGAAACTAACAAATGTTGAAAATATTGTCTGGCAACACAACGCAATTTTGTATCATTAAAAAATCAAAATTAATTTAATGGTCTTAATCTATGTTTTGGATCAGTAGATTTTAATCCTTATCACCATATTTATATTTAAATATATGAATCAATTTAAGGAATTCGATAGAAAGGGAATTAATACCTATTCTGAAGAATTGCCGTTCGTAGAATCTACAATTGAAGTTTTTTTTTAAACTTTCCCTTCCCTTTGTATGTTCTTCTTGTGCTCGTATTTTGCACATACAGAAAAATGAGACATATTTTGTGATACCACTCTGTTTTCCTTAAGAAGCTTTATCGATAGATCTCTGTTTCCGTTCAGAAAGAAAACACCTTGATTTCAAACCTGAAATGAATATTAAATTCCTTAAAAATGTTTACTTGAAAGAAATTAATTTACTCTCTGTAAAGATTTTCACCATGAACGTCCGCAATACCATTTCCATACTACTTTCCACATTAAGGCATTTAATAATAACATTAAGGCATTTAATTAAGGCACACGTTTAATTTATGTATGCCTGAGATAAATTGAAAAAATTGGTTCGTCCTTTATGTCTATTCTCTTTAATAATAATTGTTCACGTTAAAAATGAGAATACACTGACTATTGGAATGGAAGCGAATGGGAACTAAGTCCACTAAATCAGATATAAAATCACCATGTCGAACCACAAGCAGGACAACTTCGACAATACTTTCATCAGTATTAATATGAATAGTTTTTTGTAATATATACCCATTGATATACTTTTTTGAATAGCAATTTGATTTGCATAATAATTTACGTGCCATAATTTCTTGATTAATTTTTCAGAGTAATTGATTGAACTCTGCTATTCACATACCCCGACTTACATATCATTAATGTAGGACTTTCCTTTCTCAGGCAGGCTCTATTCTTAAACGTTCACAAATGAATTCCTTTCAATGTATCGCTGCTGGTTCTTCTTTAACTCAAGGATATTATTTTGTAGAACAGAGAGAGACGCGCACGCACGCGCGCGCGCGCACACACACACAGACACACACACACACGCGCGCGCACGCACAAACATGCAGAGATTCAGAGAGAGAGAAAGACAGAGACCGGGAGGCACAGAGACAGAGAGACGAAGACAGAGACAGAGAGACAGAGACAGAGAGACAGAGGACAGAGAGACAGAGAGACAGATAGACAGAGAGACAGAGACAGAGAGACAGAGACAGAGAGACAGAGACAGAGGCAGAGACAGAGAGACAGAGAGGCAGAGACAGAGAGACAGAGACAGAGAAACAGAGAAACAGAGAGAAGAGAGACAGAAGACAGAGAGACAGAGACAGAGAGACAGAGAGAAGACAGAAGACAGAGAGACAGAGACAGAGAAGACAGAGACAGACAGACAGAGAGACAGACAGAGAGAGACAGACAGAGAGAGACAGACAGAGAGAGACAGAGACAGAGTAACTGGTGATTTGTCCAGGTAGAACAATGACGCGGGCCATTGTGCGCTGCTCCTGCCCCGCACTCTCCGCGCTGCGTCGCATCGCCGCTCGAGCGCCGGCCGCAATTCAAATCCCACGTCGCAAATTACGGTTGATTCGCAGCCTGGCCATTAACGCGGTACGCATGGGAAATTAGCTGAAAAATTAATAGGTATGGGAAGCCAGGATTTATCTTATTCACACTTGTTTGCGCCAAATGCAGAATCGCGCGCAAATTTCATCTCCAACCTGGACATTGCCATCGTCACCTCACCTGGCGCCAGGAATGATCCTTCCTTCAAGTCTGTAAGATTAATAATAATTTATGAGATCAATAAGAAATGTATTTTACCCAAGATGCTTGAGGGGGATGAGACCACATTTAACTGTTCTCAAGCAAATTACTACCTCAGCCTTCGCTTTGAAAATCGGTGAGAACCTGGAGATAAAACACGATGGAAGGGGTCCCGCCTCAAGGAACCCATATTTAGTGCTATTTACGTGTGATAAAGCTTGTTAAGGAAAATATTTCATTAAGAAATCACAATGAATGTTTGATTAAAAAATGTATTATTAAATTGTTATAATAATGAACTAGTATAGAACTGCCTCTTATTAAGGAAAATATATTGTAAATTCGCAAACAGGGATAGCTCTGAGCTTGGTAATAAATAGGACAATTAGCGATAGGGCACGGGTGATATACCCAGGAGATATAAATAGGTTATACGACATTGGGTAATAAAGCGAGTTTGTTGAATAAAACAAAATCATATTCTGATGAATATGGATGGTTGATATGGGGAAATTAATGGTTTTGTAACAGCACATACTTTCCAGCATTATTGGTAATTTTTGAAATTTTCGAAAATTCAGAGATTTCAAGAAAAATTAGGCCTACGACATTGTTAAGCTTCCTTCGCTCTGCACGAAGATAAAGTGTAATCAAACATTTGGAGCCTTTTTTTTAAGAAAAATATACATAAATTGCCTTTACTTCAAGCAAAAATTACTCGTTTTTTAAAATGTACACGATCTTATTACAATTTATATTGTTTAAAACTGACATCCGTGACATCAATATTGTAGTTTTGCAATGTAAATTAATTGCAATTTTCAAAAATACACAGCGTGTGCCGAAAACGAAACCTGGGCCGTATTTTAACATCCTTTACTACATCCGAGAAAAAATGAAATAAAATGTTAGAGTTGTTAGAAAATATTGGGTTGAAATTGTTTATAATTGTCATTGCTGCATGAAGAATAATTTGCTGGTTGGAAACTCTTTAGCAGGGTATATAGTATATTGCGTTGCCGTCACAAACAATGCGAGAAATCATGTGCTGTTTAATACCACTCGTTTCCATGAAGTTGTTGTATCGCAGCAGAACCATAAAGAGTGTGGCCTTTGCACAGGAGCTCGTTCACTCGTTCGAGGAACACCTGCAAGGTATTTATTAGGTTTATAACACCTACAAGAATGTACTACATTATTGAAAGAGCCAGGTCATATTTTAGTTATGTGAAAAATTCGCGTACACGCATGTAAAGACTCCCAAGAAATCAATATTCTCCCGATGAAGATGCAAGCATACAATTCACTAATCATTTACTTCATAATTAGGAAGAGACAGGGTAATTCGTCGAGAACTCGACAAACGCCCTCCATCTGTCATGCCGACTGACAGGCCACTTTACAGCCCATCCATACACAGGACGGTCTACTTCGCTTCAATCGATTCCAGCCACCTTCTCTCGAATTCTATAGCAACACATTCGAGAGAAAAATGTTTCCAATGATATTAGAGTTCTGTAATACCATTTTAACATAAGCAAAGTAATACGCAAGTGAGTCTTTTCCGGTGAATAAAAATAAGCGAGTTTCCCATAATATTAGCAATTAATAATTTCTTTAGTTTTGTCTTCAGAAGAATAGATATCTGTAGATTGTGTATTGGAAATTTTTCATTTCATCGCAGTCTGTTTATCACCGCAACATTGAGCGCATTTCCAAGGCTAAAAACGCTGTGGCCCATTCGGAAGGTCATTAACGGCATTTGCGAGCAGCGAATGCAATGAATTCTGACGGCCGGGGAGGAGGCTAAGATTCTGACTCCTTAACTTCGAACGCAATCTCAGAGCCGTGCGCGATACAGGACTGTCGTAATATTCAGTTCAATTGCGTCAAATCAGAAATTTGCGTGTTTCTTTCTTCGCATCCGAACAATTTGCTTGTTCGGCAGTACATAGAACTTTCCTCAGAACTTCGCCTCACTGGAAGTACAACCTTCTGGATGTTAAAGAAGAAGAAAAATCCTGAATAAAGTGGTCCGCGGAAATCAAGCCGTTCTCAGCAAAATAACATCTCAATCAAGAGATTCTTGATGGGTATGATATTTTACTTTCTCGCCTTCCAACTTACGCAGTAAAGAGACAGAGAGCATTGTAATCGTGCCGCTAAAATCGGCGATTCTTTCACAGGAAAAACTTGTACCGTCGGACCCTGGTAACAAAAAGTGAACAAATCGTGTTCCATTATATAGTGACTTACTCCCTCCAAGGTTCCTCTTTTGTCTACGTAACCCAGGGGATCCAAAAACGCCTAGGATATACCTAGTTACCACGACTTTAAGTGGGAAGTGTATGCTATTTAATGTAGCATATAAAAAATTGTGTAGTTAAAATCGACTTTTTGTTGGTCCTTCATAGCGAAAAATCGATTGACGGCGAAACGTCTGTCGGTCTGTCTGTCCTTTCGTCTGTCCGCGCATGATCAACCCTCTCGTCTAAATAGTTTATTTTTAATATTAATATTAAATTTTATATTAATTAAAATTTAATAATATTAATATTAATTTTTAATATTAAAATTTAACCGTTTAAATAGATTTTATCCAGTATTGATATATCTAGATCGATGTGAACGAACCGCTCCGAAGGTCCCGATGAATTTAAAGCGGTTATTTTGATTTTTCAGGTTACTTTACATCAAGCATCATGAACAATATCAATTGTTATTCAAAATGGCCCCAGAGTTTTGGATTAAATTTGTCCTCAGATACAGTAAAGGACGCTCAAGAAATTGGCACATATTTTACTTTCCTTGAAATTTCTGAACTTTCGAAATTTGTTAAAGTTAAAAATGTTTTCAGCTTCTTCCTACAACTACAACAATGAAGATAAAGTTTTTTTTCCTTCATGAAATCCGTTCTTTAAGGATAGATCTAGAAATAATATTATTTATAATTTTTCGAAAATGAGAGTTGTTTGCAGGTAATTTTGCGTAAAATATAGTAAATTTTTGAAAAATGACTCTAATTTTTCGTTTTAAATTTTCTCTTCATATCTAGAAGAATGGTAAAAAATTGTACTGGTTCCGTATTAGCCGGACTATCTTTATACTTGCAAATTGCAATAAAATCGAACATCTCAAAAGTACATTATTGAACGTAGATATTTTTGTATTGAATAAAATCTGACCTAAAAAATAGATCTTTAAACATTTTTTTCATAATTTCTGCTTGAAGTTAAGTAAGTGAAGTTTGAAGTTTTATAAAGAAAATATTTTCTCAAGAGGCTCTAAATTGTATCCTTAATTTTTTCAGGTAAATAATAAGGGACACTTAAAAGAATAACACAGATCTTCATTTTCGTTCAACAATCTGAATCTTCGAAACTTGTAAAAAATGTAAATTATGCGAGAAAGAATGTGTTGTTGTAGCACCACTAGTTTTCATCTGAAATTATTCACCCTGTACGACAACGTTGATATGCAATACCTAGTCCACGACTGGATTACGTATGTTGCAGCAGAGCGCAGAATAAATTTATGAAATTAAGGACGGTTTATTACATGAAAAAATAAAAGTATTCTTTGTATATTACAGAAGCGAGCTGTAAATATTAATTAACCGTAATTTTTAACTAACATTTTTACACATTTGCGTCATACTTATTTTCCGTAATTTTTTTTATGAAAATCGTTGAGTGACTTATGTGCAGATCGATACCTCGTTTCAGGGGCGGGTACGGTTTTACCCGCGCATTCTGTCATTTTCCTGCCTTTGCCGCAGCGGGGACGACTTTACGAAGTCACAGCTGCAGCGGGTAAGCGGGGCACACTGGGAGCAGAAATCTCGTTGGCAGCTCGATTAGTGGATGACAGGTGCCAGAAGCAGTTTTACTTCAAGCTGGTTTAAATGGTGTTTAGTTTAAGTATAGAATAAACACAGAATAATAGAAGAAAATACGATCAGTTATTAAAAGCGATTATTGAATAGAATGAAGATGAATTCGTAATAAAAATATGTCATAAATAGAAGTAGTATACTAGATATTCTTATTTAGGGCATATTTTCATTATAACTTGATGTATTGTGGTACAACAGCTTAAGTACTAAGAAGGATGTAACATTTGAAACTGTGATCAGAGGCCACTTCTGTGGATTGGTTTTACTCTCGTCAGAGAAGAAACCAATTGTTGCAAAGATATAATACCAAATAGGTGTAATACCAAAACCCATCATATTTTCAGTAGAAAGTGATACACCAAACATTGTATTTGAGGGGATTTTCTACAGAAAATTAATACACTTGTTGTGCAATAAAAACAATCCTTAGGTATTACACCTGAGGTACATTAATTATAATTGAGTAACTGTAGATATAGTTTCAATATCTACTGAATTCGAAGTAGCTTTAAAACACGGTAAAATCTAAAAAATCAGAAATCGCTTCAGATTTAATGATATCAGCTTCTGAATGTTACATGCATTCATACAAATTCAAACACATATTTGATGCAACTTCGGCATTTTCCGCCATCTTTAGTGCAGATGCTCGCGTGTCACCTGCCGCTCAGCTCGCTAGGATTATCCTCACAGTGCTCTCGGCACTTTTTTCTGTTATAAAAATTAATTCAGATTTGGGAATTCATGATCATGTTATTGAATGTGCACGAACCCCAAGCGTGGAAAATCGTATTTAGAAAATATTTTGTCGCGAAACTTACTTTATATGAAAAATTATGTCTATTTGAAAAAATGCTCGAAATTTATATACCATGTTCCACATTTTGATTATGTATGAATATTTTCTATTGTTTTATAATCCACGAACAACTTTCATTTAAACACCATTTGCACTATTCAATTACTCGGCGTTATTAGGAAATTCCTGAATGGCGATGGGAATTGAATTTGTAATTCTCGCTTTGAATAAAATTTTCAAAGTTTTGTTCTAACGCGTTTTTAATACAATTAATTCTACATTTTAGAGCTGAAAACCTTGTATTAATGCTGCTTCTTCATCTAAGATAAGATAAGAATTCCTTTCGAAGGATTCGTCCCGAATAAATTGGCATTACTAGAAATTCAATTCCATCATGTTGAAAAACCAATGTAAATATGAACATCCAACAACAACAACAACAAAACAACGATAATAATAGTAATATTAATAATAACAACAACATCAATAATAATAACAATAATAATAATAATAATAACAATAATAAATGAAAACCAATTAAGCATTACTACCAGTAAATAGCTTCATAATTTTGTTGTACAAACCTTTCAACTTAAGTGAAAAGAAACGAAATATTTCCATTTTTCTATTGAAAATAACGATATCTTTAGAAGTAAATATTTCTACCTAGTATATACCTTTGTCACATACAGTTTTTAACGTTTTTGACGAAAATAAATCAAACTCATATGCAACTTTTGTTTCTGAAAACCTAAAAAAAGTTATAGAAGGCACTGCACATTATTGCAAATGATAGTAATGTCCAATTATTCATCTTGTCGTAAGAATTTTCAAAATGGATTAACTAAAAGTGTTAAAATACTCCTTTGTTGTACCTTCCAATTTTATATTACGTGGAACTATATGATCCAGTAGTTTCTCTTGTTCTTCATGTAGTGCAGTACACATTTTTTCTTCTCTCTGAAATGTTTCAGAAAAATACTAACATGGATAAATCGCGAAAGTTTGGCCGTTTTACACATTTCCGCAAGATAATGAGCTCTCAAAAGTTGCGACCACAAAGAAACTTCTGTAATAAGAAAAAGGAAAAGTTGTCAAATTTGCTTTGCTTTGAGACGGAAAGATCTGTGAGCACACGGTTCCACCATAATGTATTTAGAACATTACAATAGTTCTTCACCATGAAATGGAAATCAAGAAATCCATTTGAATAAAACTACTACATATTCAGAAAGAAAAGAACACAAAGTTAATTACATTTCTGAATCTATTAAATAAAAACCTTCTTGCCAAAGTGATTCAGGACATTTCATTGCAAACGGAGCGCTTTTTTTTCTTTTTTCAATTCAAAATTCAAGTAGTATATGACAGGGATCACAGAATTTTGAAAATGTGCTCACAATTCACTTCTCCCCATAGCACGTCATATGCAGTTTTAACTGTTTTTGACGTAAAATAAAATAAAAATAAAAGTTTTATTTATCATTACTTAACTTCTTCTTAGATCTAATCTTTAAAACTAGACACATGCAATGAAGAAAAAAAGAGTTTCTCGCTATTACGCGAAATGCATCGACGTTTGTGTTTGAAACGCAATGAAGAGGACTGACGCTCGTCTTTATTTCACACCGTACCTCGACGATAGCTCGTTTGTGATATCGCCAAGCAAGGGAGTTCAACTCACACCTGGCGAACATGTTATGAAAAGGACAGTATTCTCCTAACAGCGTTGCAGATCAAATCCTAAAATCGACCTTTAATAACCCCCCTTCAATATTCCACAAAGCAGGACGCATGAGGGTGATTAAAAACTTCTAAAAAAGGATTATGTTAAAAAATACGAGTTTTACCCTATTTCATTGGAGTCACAGAAACTAACAATCTGCAGTTGGGGAGAAAGACATCTTGCAAATCATTTCAATTTGCTGAAATAAATTTAAAATATTATAGTTTTTATAACTAGTATGTGTTAGAAAAATAATACGGACAATAGAATTGACTAATTTTAGTACGCGTGCGCAAATGCAATTTCAGTTCCCAATTCAGCAGTGACGGCTCGCGACTTCAAACGTTGGTGGTTTACAAAATTAAACCGAGGTATTCGTAGTTCACAATATCGCGAAATCACCCCGTTGTATTCGTCAACGAACGCAACCGTACGTGAGTCAATGTGAATCTATACCATACTCTGTAGTTACTTGAAAACAACGACTCTCCCATCATTTAAGAGGTAGGTGATGCTTATCCCCTCACGAGGACATATGTCGTTCCTTCAATTTTTTAAGATGAATAATGCTTGTACAATTATTGAAATATCTTTTTCAGTTTAAACATAAATTGACACAGAACGTCTAGGACACATCAACACGTTTGCTGCGCCAAATTCACAGCTGTCTTCTGACGTTTATCACTCCTGTCATCTTAGTTCGTCCCTGCCTTCTGGCACGCGGAGCACCCCGCTTGTTCGAAAGCGATCTGCAGGTCATTCACACGCTCTTTAGTTTGAAGACCGTGAACCCCTCCCTACGTCTTTGAATGTGGACTAACATGAAGCTATACGTCTTCAACGCCCCGTATCCCTCGGTTTTCAGTCAATGTTTTACCATGACGTATGCCTTAGCTCGGTGGTTCCCAGGTAGCATCGCGAAGTAAATCACTAGGGCTGCAGTATACACACGCTTTATTCTCTCTTTTGCAGTTAATAGAAGAAAAATATGATGAAATCATAACTCATGAACGTAATAATACAGATATTACGTACATATATAATAAGTAGCGATATTTTTATCACAATAAATATATAGATATTACGCATCATATTACGGACCAAATATAATTAATAGCGATATTTTTTTACAGTAGCAGTAGCAATAGCGCGACATTAGCATTTGCGATTGAAACAGATGGATACCAAGTGCATTTAGTTTATGCCATGAAACGTGTAGAAAAACTGATCATTAGCGTTGTGTGAGAAAATCAAATATGCAAAATTAAAACAACAATGTTTTGAAGAGATAATTAATACCAAAACAGAGGTATCCTATATAAGACCTATATCCGATATCAGACCTTGAAAACCACAGAAATTCGTAGGTTGAATTACTCCAGACGTATTATTTTTTCACATACGAATTCTTTAGTACTATTCAGAGAAAGATTCTGCTATATAATTTGGTCGATAAATACTCAAATTTTAAGAAAAGGATAGAACATCTACGACAAACGTTTTCATTTTATGGGACATTTAAAGCTAGAATAATAAATGATAGAACATAAATATGATTACACCAATGGTGTATCTCGGAAGTACTTCAGGGGGGGGGCAATTTCAATTCAGATCACCATTTATATTTTTTAATAAAAAATTCTTTAATTGTTAATATGAAATAAAACGTACGAGTATATTGGTAACGGGAATAGTGCTTTGGATATGATCCAAGTGCACTCCCGTATATATTATTTGGAATAAATTGAACAAAATTAGATAAAATATTAGCTGAGGGAAGAGGCATGGCTACCGTACCGCCGGGATTCGTCTCAGAATTACTCCAAAATCTATGAAACTGAATTTATCACCCCTGGTATATTCGAGAAAACTGCATGGTGTTATTTGTATTGCTTGGTAACATTCGAAAAAAACTGCATGGTAACATTGTATGAGTACTAGAACGAAGACCGGGCGTCTTAGACGTAGGATTTACTCTATATTTGTAATTCAAATAGTAATAATAATAATAATAATAATAATAATAATAATAATAATAATAATACGAACGACAATTTTCTACTGAATAAATGCAAAAGTTGAATAAAATTCAACGGATAAGTAATAAATATTATACGGCACCCATCCCTCACCTTGTTAGAAAATGCAACTTTTTTCTTACACGATATACTATAAAATCGGAATTCTTTTGTTAAATTAAAAAACTGTAGAATTGGACGATTCAATTGATTTTTATATAATTGAAAATTAAATTCGTCTAATAGTACGGTGCTTGTTATTTATCATGCTATCACTGTCGTTAACAACAAATGTAGGGACTTTTCTGCAATCACTAATGAACTAAAATAGTTAAAAATCTGAAGTACCCGAAAATGAGGGTCAGAAAATGAATTCATAGTAGAGATTGAAGAGTTCAGTATAGTATAGTTGATATACTTTTGACAGCTTAATTGTAATTAAAATGGCAGCGTGTTTTAGGGGAGTTCGGTGCAGTACGCACCGGATACGTTGTACGGATCCGGTGCAGTACGCACCGGATCGCGAAAATATAGTTTTAATGCCATATTCTTCTGAGGGTTGTGCATTAAACAATGCCTTCAATTGTTTCCATTCACAATGTTGTAAGGTAGATGACACATTTTTGCACTTTCCCTGGCCCATTTTTTTCTTCAGCACTTGATTCATCTTACGGTTTTACAAAATCCTCAGTTATCATGGTGGAATAGGAACTAAGTCTAACGAAATAAATTATTTTAGAATCACCATGTCAAAAACCCTGTTGATCACTCAGCCACTCTGCAAATAAATACCTGCTATAATGTAACACTGTACTCATATCGTAATTATAAGAAATTTATTAATTTGCGGGCCAGAAAGTTAAATCCCACGTGTTTCTCATTGGACACAAACGTGGAAGTCACGCTGTTTTCAGCAAATACTAACATTTTCCGTAATTATAATATAATAGTTATGTAATTCATATCGTGCAATTGTGTCGTTGAAGGTATTCTGGTATGCGTATCGGGAACTTGTTTGCTCAGAATCCAAGCTCCAGCGAAGTTGAACGCTGCAACAGAAAACGGCTCTTCTAGACTGGCATTTAATTCATATTCCAAATTAAATCAAGCTTAACAGTTGCGCGTTTGTATACTTTTCTAAATATTCCGCGCTCTTCAAATTAAATACAGAATTCCTGATGTGTCTTCACGCTACCTACCATTTAAGAACCTTTACTTAAGTAAAGCATCAGCTTATGTGAAGTAAAGTAAGCGCCTTCTCAGTCCTTAAAAGACCTTTAGAGACAGAATGGAGCAGAATCTCTCCTTGATGGCGCGTGGTTCGTGACCCATTAACGCGGCACTCCGGCGAATTCACTCGATGCGATCAGAGAAAACGCGAAGCTCCTCCTAAGAGGAGCGGATCTCGAGAATTCTTTGCAGGCGTGACTTCATGAGCGCTAGCTAATTAGTATCTAAATTCCACCGCCTTTTCGAACCTCAGACTTTCCAAGGAGAAAATTCGGAAAGGCATAAAATACCGCTTTATAAGCTATCTTATAATTAGAAAATGATGCTTGATTATAAAGCAATACTAATCAGCCACATCATGTCAAGCCTTTCCTTCTAAGTTGATGGCACCTTCAAAAATAATAAATATTTCAAAAGTTGGAACAAAAACAAAAACAAATGTAAAATAAAAGAGAAAATGAATCGATGGATTTTGGGAACACTTATGTCTTTCCAGATAATGCATCTCTTCATCTATCATCGCTATTTTGCCGAATTATGACATATGCGGTGTATATTTAAAACATGTGCGGGATCCTGCAATTCGGAACAGCAAGCAATGACGCCTCAAATCCTTCGTAGCTTGCAGGACTGTCCGGCGTGTCAAGATACTTAGTACGCACACCCAAAGTAGAAATCTATATGTCTCAAAAAACAGGAACAACTCAATGTAACGTTTGGTCCGTTTGTGTGTGATAAGCATAAAATCAATATTTATTGCCTAGAATCTAAAAAAGAGTTAACCTCGAGTTTTGCTTGCTGAATCAAGATTAAAATTCATGAAATATTCCAATGCATTGACTGATCAGTACTGAAAGGCACTGATTTAATACCACAATTATTAAAATTATAATTATATTAGAAAACCTGAGAAACATCTTCTATTAAAAGTAATACATTTCAATAACTGTATTATTTTCAAATATATTAGGCTTCTTCTTTTTCTTAAGAGATCAAGTTGACGCTGGAGAATTCTAGTTTTAAAAACTCTGAACATTAGAAATGCGTTTACATAAAATTTATTGAAGAAAAATCCCAATAAATATGTTTATAGGAGATAATTCAAGGTGTTAACTTTGGCACTTTAGGTAAAAAAAAACTTTTTATATTTTATCGTAGTTAGTGCATTATAAACCAAACTTGTGGTGGAAGAAACCTCATCGTCGTTGACGTAGAACGCATTAAGTCCGCACTCTTCTCACGCCACTGCACTAGCAGTTGCATCTTGCTTGTTGCTTGACAATGTTGCCATTTCACAAAGGTTATGTAAAACTAGATTCGAAGTAAAAAAAATATTTTGAATCGTGAACGATTCTCCAAGCCATTTTTATTAAATAAAGTCGTTAACGAATCGATAGCATAAAATTAGGTTGAAGGCATTTAATGCAGTACGTTCAAAATTCCTCTTTTCTTTTATAGGCTTTTCTATATTTCAAAGTCGGTTTAACTTTTTTAAATTGGCCTTTTATTTTTCGCTTTCCAGTAACTTCGGTGGAAAAATAAATGTGTAGTTCCCAGCTTGCAACGTTCTTTTGTGTATTATTTTTAAAAACTCGTGGGTTTTAATGAAAAATAGCTATTATGCATATGAGTTACAGCATTGTTCTCTTTCCCCGCAAAATATTTAAAGTAAATATCTATGGTCTTTGTTCAGAACTTGATATCTCCAACACATGTCTTTTTCGGCTGAAAGCATCACTGAGTTTTAAAATCATTCCTCTTTCATTTGGCGTTCTCATGATGTCTCTAATAACAAAGCATCCTTTTCTACAGCATTGATATAAACGTGCTTTCTGTTAACATTTTGTTCTAAATTTGGACAGAACGTGAAATATGCACTTATAATGTACTGATCAAACCCTTTTATATACAGTATAATTTTTGCGAAGACAGTGATAAAGAGTTATCATGCTGGAATCAAATATCTGTATTATGTAAATGTCAATGGTTGCGTAAATTATCTCTATTTTAATAGTGGTAGAAATGAATCAATTCATTGGAACAATACTGGAACATGAATTTGGGGACATTACATTTAAACGATCGCTAAAATTAGGGACCTTTCAGAACATGAGATATAAAGAGATGACGATGGTCTGAAAATAACATGTTTGCCTAGCACTTATGATGAACCTGTAATTTTCTTTTCTGGTGTTTGTTGGTTCTCTACATCACAGATTCTACAAAGTACTTCATTCGTTTCGGGAACCTTTTACATACGTCAATGATTGCATAGAAGAATCTACACTAGTGATGTTACGTACAACTGCATGTGCTTTCTTGCCCTATTATTGGTAACGGTTACGTAATATTATGATATTGCAACTTCTAATCTACTAACGTTTGAGCCATCACTTGAAAAACTCCTAATCAAACAGATCTCCAGATTTTGAAAAGAAAATGCATATTAATGTTTTTGTGAAATTTCCAACATTTAAATAGAAATATCTTTCTTCTCTCAAATGGAGTGTTTTTTGCTCCATTTCTACAATTAAAAAAAAACAAAAATATTTAATTAGACTGAGATTAAAGCTTAGATGTAAGATGACGTAAAAACTGTAAACATTTGCGATTTTCGAAAACAGAAGTTTTGATGCAAAAAATCTGACCTACGTGATTTTATAGACGTTCTTTACGAAATTCCAAAAAATAGAGCAGGAAATGTTGGGAAAATATTGAAAATAGAATAAGGGTTTCATGTAAAGTACCCGCAAAAATTAAAATATCCGTTTGAAATTAAAAGAGCTGCCACATCAGCCAGAATGATCGGAGAAATGTACTACAAATAGCACAAATTCACTTTATCGGTATTAGGAAATCGCAAAATGTGTTTTTCAATCGAAATATCGGCAATTTTTTCTGCAGAATTTCATAACGTCCTCTTTCTACTGTACAGATAAAATATATTTTTTATCAAGATCACATACAAATACTACATACATACTACATACATTTTAGAAAGAAAGTAAGCATGTTAACCTTTCTATACGTACACGATTTAAATTTAAATGTAGATGACTTCTCTTATTTGCATTTTGAATGATGTTGATGAACTAGATGAACATCTCTAGCTTCAATAATGAAAACGTTAGAAAGATTCAACAGAAGTTCAATTATTCAATTTTTTGAAAATTCTGAATTATTAATTAAAATAGGACTTTGACCATATTTATAAGCGTATTTTGATATATTTGAGTAAATTTCGAGTAGTTTTTTTTAGAAAAGATTGAAAACGCAGCTCGAACTTAACGTAAAGTACCCATGCCTACAAAGTAGTCAGAGCAATCCCAGAACATAAATTTTGGAAATTTCTTCCGTACCGCCTCTCCGCTAGTGTTGTTTTCTAGTTTAAACTACATTATTATATCTTTTGATTCCATTGTCAGAATATCAATTAGTTACAATGGTGCCATCGGGAGATTAAACATTATGAGTTAAAGAGGCAAAATATTTGGAGAATATTTCCAAAAGGTATGACTGAAAAAACATAAAATTGTTGACCCGACAGATTGTATAATGTTCTTTGGAAGTCGATTAAAAACACTCAAAAAATTCTCCATTCCGTTCCATTCAGCTCAAAAGCATTAGTGTATTTTATACTGTACAGTCATCACACTCTAATATACTTAAGACGTCGAGCCTTAACACTCATTATACATCCCGTCTCCAGATCCCCAACAAAGTCATAATTTCTCCATGCCCAGTGGAGCCCGAGTACGCGCATCCTGGCAGATTCTTCACGAGTAATACCGGCGGCTCCCGGGCGCGTCTCCTGCCTACTCCCATCCGAAACTCGGTGGCACCGTCCGCCCGCCGCACCTACACATGGCGAAGGGGGGAGGATGGGGAGGCGGAAGGGGAGGTGCTAATTACACTCCACTCCACCGAGGGACGCCTGCCCCGTCCCCGGTCTCCACGCCCTTGACCCCCGCCCTCCGCGACCACCGCTTGTGGCCATTCCCCCCTAAGACGCTCTTCCGATCTGACCAGATCGTACGTTGCCATAGGACCCCTTTCCGATGAATGAAGAACTTGATACTATCTCATGCGCGCGCATGGGCCCTCAAGTTCAAGAGCCAAGCTACGTTACTTTCTAGGTGGCATGCAAGTTTAGTACCAAGAAGAACGCTCTGAAACATTCCTCCAGGAACACCAGCGATGCCCTTCAATATCGACTTCAAAGGTAACTGTTTTAACTTCGAGACCTCTTTATTGATTCTCAGAGAGTGCATTTTAATACGATTTACTTCTCGACGACTACCTCTTGAGTATTTTCATGCTTGATTAAATTTGAAATGATCTCAATTAACCTGAATATCTAACTGGTTTTCAAATTCTAGAAAGTTATTCTCTATACGACAAAAATACATGTTGCACACAGCAGACAGTTTATTGTTGTTACATTTGTGTATAAGCTGTGAATTTTGAGCGGAAGTCGATTGCAATAAATAAATAAGTAGATAAATAAAAGTACGGAAGGTGCAGGATTAGTGAACATTCTGCTATAACCGTTATTACAATTCGCTCATTACGAGCCTGGCCGAAGACAGCGATTCTCTCGAGCCGTTCTTTATTTAGGCACTTAGAACTTTCCCATCGATAGTCCGTGCTTTCTTTCTGGCACATTCGACCTCTTCCAAACTCCAACACATGCTTGTATTGGCTGGGGAATTGGAACGTTATATCGGGGCCATATTCAGCTTCTTAGAACACAACCCTCGCCAATTCACATCGATAGACTGTTTTAGTCACAAAGTGGTATCAAGAAGGGGTAGGCTATACGTGTAATCTATGATTAATCGAGGGTAAAATGCATGTTTCAAAAATATCTGCAACGATATGGAACAACACATCTACCAAGTTTGAAATTTGATCTGGCCATTCCTTCTGAGTAAATATTTTTCCTATTTATTATTTCGTTTTGAAATCTCGGATTCAACGTTTTATAAAATATAAAGCTCCATCTCCTATTTGTCATCATTGACTAGTATTAAGGAACAGGTCTTGAGAAACAAATCAGTACTTCCTATCTCACTTTCCTTTTGCTTAATCTGCCCGAAGTTGTGAGAGGAACTGCGCATAATTTTATTAATTTAGTTTTCTGATTGCTGTAAGTGTGCTAGATGAAATACACGCACTTAATTTTAGAAGAGATTAAAATTGAGGTCAACTTTTATATGCAGCAACGATTTGATATATTTGTCACCGATAAATAGAGAACTTGTTGCCCCCCCCCAAAAAAATACTGCTGAAAAAAAAATACAAAGTGGCATTGCAAAAAGTAGCACCAAAGTAGCAAGAACAGCAAAAAAAATACTACAATAACACTGCAGTATAATACTGTTGTAAATTTAATATTTTAAGAAAAACACTCTTCACGAGTAATGCAATATCTTAGAATAAAATATATACAGTAAAGTGGAATATATACAGGACTGTATATAAAGTTCTTTACATATCAAGAATGTAAAAGTAGTGGTAACACAGAATGGCACAGACTTTCTCGTAGCACAGTTTTTTTTAATTTCCTTGATGTGTCCTTTACGGTCTTTACGGTCTTTACCTTTACGGTCTTGTTCCATCCTCTTGCCAGCTGTCATCTATCACCGCCCAAAGTACATATTTTTAAATATACTCAATTTTTCGTTTTTTTAACAGTAGAACCGAAGTATTACTTTAAGAATATTAAAGAATAGTAAATCTTTTTCATAAATGGCAATTTTCAATAAACGGCAACAATTTGAAGCCGTTTTTCAAAAAAAATGGCGCGTAAGCGTTACTCTAAAATCTCTGAAAATATGCATATTAACGGTGTGAAAGATGTAAAATATTGTGTAATTAAAAAACAACAACAAAGGAATGCAGCAAAATAAACTTGGTTATATTTAATAGTGCAATTAGCACTACCCGTTGGAAAAAACTGAAGAAAAATGTGAGCAATTGGATGAGCTGTTGAGCTGTTCAAATGTGAGCAATTGGATGAGCCAATGAGGAGAAAATGGCGCCTGAGCGTTTCTGGAAATGCAAAATTTTAAACTCATTGTAACACAAAACTGTTGAGTTTTCGAGAAACTTTTTCTTACATTATTTAAAACACATGTACTCATAAATACAATAATGTGAACAAATTGCCGCTAATGTAAATATTTACGACGTGAGAGACAAGTAAAAGAATTACATTTTGTAATTTTTTAGAAAAACAAAAGAATAGAGCAATATGGCGTTTACGTTACCTATAGAGTGCATTTAGCACTATACCTACCCAAAGTTTTTAAAATTGCAGCTCCTCGAGTCGAGTCTGATTGACCGGGGAATACCCGTTTCGAAAAATACAATAGTATGGTTTAGGCGCTAGTGGTTTTCACAGACGGACGGACAGACGTTTTGAAAAAAAACAAAAAAAAAACATTTTCGGTATCAGGGGTCCCAAAATGTGTATTTCCGTTGAAATCTCGAAATCGATTTTCCACAGCATTACGTAACTTTCTCTATACTACGTGTATTACTCCGTATATAGTACATATACGAGAAAGTAAAAATGCTGTTCCATAACGCAACACGTAAATAGGAAATATGAGTGCCGGAAGTCCTCTTCCTTGGACACTTGCTGTTGCACACACTTGTTCAGATCGCTTGATCGCAGCGTGTTGTAAGCAGTGACGCACTGAGTATGATAACTCAGTTTGTACACGTAGTATTCGAATTGGGGAATAAAATAATCAAATATTAGAATTTTTCGGCAAATATAAAAACTGTTCCTTTGTTTTTAAATTTTTCCGGAGTTTCTGAGTTTTTAACAAAACCAAATACACCTCTTACAATGCTGGAGTGTGCACATATTTCTTTCAATTTCTGCGCACATTGGAAATAATTGATATAAATTACTAACTAATTTGATCAAAGATCATACCGTCAATAAAATTGAACTCATTTTCTTTCCAACGTTCAGGGCAGTGCAATTAATATTTCATAAAATATTTTATTCAATTAAATTGTTCCGAAATATGTATAATATTATCTTTTCACACTGAGAAGTTAAAAGAATGATTTGAGACTTTATTTTGCGAACTTTGAATTGAATACATTTTTTCTGAGATATTTGTCGAGATCAGATGATAGGCAAGGAAGCGGGAGTCTGGCTTCTCTCTTTTTCATTCATTTTATGCAGCCACCACTTCCATTGACCCTCATCAATCGTCGAATGTCGTCAGCGGGATGTGCCCATGAGCTGCTACGTAAATCATCCACTCCGGAGTCTTTTGAACAGAAATTGGAGCACTTCAGCCTGCGCAACCTTAGACGAATGCCATCCTCGTAGTCTTTTAAGAACGAAAAATGTTACTGCCGTGATTGACAGTAATAATATAAAGGAAAGTATAACCAAAACGTTTTGCGCAACGCTTTGTCGTTAATGGGCCTGAGTGATAATACATCGGAGTTTAATGATCTCAACGTCTACAGTGAATCCGAGAATCAGGGAAGTAAAAAAGCAAGATATCTTTATGAAACAAGAAATTTCAAAACTGCATTTTTGAGACATTTAAATTAAATCGTAGTTTTCTTCAAGAGATCTTTCCTTCTTAGAAATTACCAGAAAGGAAATAATTGCATACTATCCCTCTAATAAGCGGATGTGGACAACACGAAAATAACCTATTGTGTCAAGTTAATTTTGAAGGGCCACTAGAACTGTCACCATGAGTTCTCTCGGAGACTAAGAAGGAAGTGGGAGAATAGAAGTGAGTTGCTCAATTTGTTTTGATACAAATCTTGTCC
The DNA here is from genome assembly GCA_964035755.1 of Teleogryllus oceanicus. Lineage (NCBI taxonomy): Eukaryota > Metazoa > Arthropoda > Insecta > Orthoptera > Gryllidae > Teleogryllus > Teleogryllus oceanicus. The sequence goes on along the minus strand of CAXIVR010000001.1, from coordinate 114,434,241 downwards.
TGATGACAGAACAGAGGCGGCGTGCTAGCACATGATATTAATGCACAACATTCAGAAATTTTCAACACGTGGATGAATGATGAATGATACAATCTCTTGTAGTCTAAACATGGGCTGAAGTAACGAGAACAGGTATTAATAGGATAATCGAAATCGAGTATCAACGTTATTGAAGAGCTTTGAACATGATACATTTTCAATGCCAATAAGCAAATGGTTACCGTCTGAGATTATTTAATGTTAACAGAACATTCCGAATAGTTTTCTCCACTTCAATAATTCTTCGGATTCTGTTCTGAAGCAGTACGATTTGTTTGCAAAAAATCTACAGAAATAATCGTGCAATGCACTTGGATTCACCTGTAAAGAAAGCAACGAGCATATTACTACAAATATTTCTTAAAAAACACTAACTGACGAAGAAAATTCATAACACAAAATTCAAAAGCAATTATATTAAAAGAAACATCTTGGATTTTATAGATGTATAAAATTTCTCTGCCGTTGAAAACTTATCTCCTGTAGTTATCCATCCGCGTACGAATACTCAAGTTGAATACACTAAACTATTGTAAGTTTGTTTCTTCCGTGAGTATTCTCATGTTTTAAGTAAAGCAGCCGCCTCTGGTTGTTTTCCCACAATTAAGAAATACCAAGTCATACTAAATCATTGTAGTAGCAATTTTTAAGTCCGATAATAAATAAAAAAAGTGAGTAGGAGGTAGGTAGGTCAGGTAGAGGTAGGTAGTGCAAGTGCAGGTAGGTAGGCAGTGTAGTAGGAGAGTAGGTAAGAGGAGGTAGCAGTGTAAAGGTGGTAAGAAAGGGACAGGCAGGCAACAGGTAGTGCAAGCAGGCAGGCAAGCAGGAGGCAAGTAGGCAGGCAAGCAGGATGGCAAGAGAGGTAAGGAGCAAGTGAGGAAGAGGTAGTAAGTAAGTAGTAGGTAGATGGCAGAGGTAGGTGCAAGTGCAGGAGGTAAGTAGGCAGTGAGGCAGGTAAGCAGGCATGTAGCATGCAGGAGCAGCAGGCAGGCAGGTGGCAAGCAGGTAGGCAGGAAGCAGGTGCGTGGTAGTGGCATGAGGTAGGAAGCAGGTTGGTAGGCATTAGGTGGGTAAGTAGGAGGCATGTGGCATGGAGGAGCAGTTAGGTATGAGTTAGCAGGTAGGTAAGCAGGTAGGCAGTGCAGGCAGCAGGCAGGCTAGGTAACAAGAGGCAGGTGGCAGGCAAGCAGGCAGGAGCAGGCAGGCAGGTGGCAGTGCAGGCAGGCAGGCAGTGGGCAAGGCAGGCAGGCAAGCAGGCAGGAGCAGGCAGGCAGCAGGCAGGTGCAGGCAGGCAAGCAGGCAGGTGCAGCAGGCAGGGCAAGCAGGCAGGGGCAAGTGAAGTGGAGGTAGGTAGTAGGCAGGAAGTAGGAGGCAAGTAGAGTAGAGAAGAGGTAAGTGCAGGTAGGTAAGTCAGTAGGTAGGTAAGTAAGTAGTAGGTAAGTAGTAGGTAAGTAGGTAGGTAAGTAGGTAGGTAAGTAAGTAAGTAAGTAAAGAAAGGAAGAAAGAAAGAAAGAAAGAAAGAAAGAAAGAAAGAAAGAAAGAAAGAAAGAAAGAAAGAAAGAAAGAAAGAAAGAAAGAAAGAAAGAAAGAAAGAAAGAAAGAAAGAAAGAAAGAAAGAAAGAAAGAAAGAAAGAAAGAAAGAAAGAAAGAAAGAAAGAAAGAAAGAAAGAAAGAAAGAAAGAAAGAAAGAAAGAAAGAAAGAAAGAAAGAAAGAAAGAAAGAAAGAAAGAAAGAAAGAAAGAAAGAAAGAAAGAAAGAAAGAAAGAAAGAAAGAAAGAAAGAAAGAAAGAAAGAAAGAAAGAAAGAAAGAAAGAAAGAAAGAAAGAAAGAAAGAAAGAAAGAAAGAAAGAAAGAAAGAAAGAAAGAAAGGAAGAAAGAAATTAGTCTTTATTTGTAACGTGGCTCAGGCCATTTAGCCTGCTCTTCCGTCTGATCACTTTCAAAATTGTTATTCCAATAGTGCATAGTGAAAGGAAGTCATTCGATGAAAAATACGTGCGCAATTTGGATGAAGGGTTATCACATAGAAGACAGGAGTGAAAGCGAGAAGGAAAGTGTTTGATAGAAAAGGCATGCCTACGCAGCATTTGCGCAAGCATATATATTATTGACTATTATTGAGAATTCTTGGTTCGCAAATCATATTCGAGATACTAATAATCTGTACGCTAAGAAAGATCCCCGGCAAGTTCACCACCACGGAAATCCAAATGGTCTCATTAATTTCTGCTAAAGACGATGTAATTATGTTGGTTTCATTGCACCAACAGCTTGCTCATTTACAAACCATAACGTCATCGTTAATTGAAGGCAGAAAATTGCATGAAATGTTAATTTCCTAATCGGGCAGGTCAACTGTCAACCCGTGGATAACATGGAAACCAATGGGAAACTGAGAATTTGGTTAGCGTTATCTTTACACTGTGATAATTCTATTTCAAATTGGAACAACATTCTTTAACGTGGAAGAATTTTAACTGTTATTTACATACAAATGCATTCGTATACTTCGAAAACTTCAAATTATTTGCATTACAATTAGTTGCAATAGTTGAAAAGTCGCTCACTAAGTACGTGTAATAAATATTCAATGGTAAAAATTATTGAAGAAATTTCAACTGATTTTCATGGCATTTTACGTAGGGTGGGTGGGTGTTAAAAAACGGAAGTTAAAACTTTGTATCCGTTCTCCTTAGATCAATTCAGAATAAAAAGAATTGAGCCGTGAAAATTTTCAGCCAGATATTCCATGCCACCCAAGAGTTGAAATTTAAACAAGGAATTTAATAAAGGAAATATTTGACTTTTGAATGTAAAATTCCGATTTTCTGATAATTTGAGACGAAAATGTGTATTTAAATGTTCTTTCGGGATGCTGACCACGAATCCAAGGCTAGAAAATTTTTTGCGTGTTTAATATTTGTGATGAAATTTTTAAAAAGATTCAAAACGGGACTAACGTAATGATGAAGAAAATATCGCCGAGGTTTAATAAAATATTTGAAGATAGAATAATCTGCGTATAGTTTGTTCCCCAGGCCAGGGCCACACAGGAAAAACAAAGAGGTTTTGGGAGAAGCTTTACACTCTACGCTGCCCACCTTTTTTGATGGATTTTGCAGTTGTCGAGTAATTTCTCTGCTCATAATGAAAATTTTCCTAAAAAGACATTATTTTAATATGCATAAACTACAACCAGATACATTTATACTATTCTAATTCAATCATTAATAAAACTAGCCTACAAATTTAAGCTTTTTGCTGCTGAAGAAAATCACACAAAATGCTTTCCCAAAAAAGTGTCATCCACACACTTCATGCACATAAAACTAATTAAATATTTTAATAAAATCAGTCTTCACGAATAATGTAGCAATAATATAGCGCAGTATAGATATACAGTACAACAGTTCTTTACATTCCAAGAATTTCAAGAAAGTTGCTATACCATATCGCAACACGTCAATAAGAAATATGTAAAGTTGGGCGACCTCTTTCTTGGAACCTTGCGGTCGCATGGCGTCAGTTGTGATGTAAGCGCGCTGTGAGGATGGGATTTCAGTCTGTACGCACAGTTTGAAAGTAGGTACAATAACACAGTCAGAGATTTGAATTTTTCTATCGAAATTGACACTATTTCATAATTTTTGGATTTTCCCCGATTTCTTGGGTATCTAACAAAATCGCTGACATCTCCTACATGGACGGAGGCTGTATAGTTTTTATTTCAATTTCTTTGCGCATTTGAAATTAGTAATGTATATTATTCAACATCATACTTACACAAAACATTTCTTATTATACTCCGACTCAAACATAGATCGAATTCACGTTACATTAGCTTGAAGGTGGTTATCCAATCGACAGTTCCCTTAGGACATAGTTTTTGAAATTGAAACTTCTGACTGAATAGCCGCGTCCCAGTTGATGATATATTAATCAGTTTAAATCATTCAATATAACATTTCATTGTTTTTATTTATTACTTCGAGTGTCTTTCTTTGCGAATACAGTGTGAGTAACAACAAGAACTGAGAATAATGCAAACCATTATATTAATATTTAATTCGGAGGGAAAAAATTGCATCTCGCTACGCCATCTCCCACCGTTCCCTTACAATACTAGTATTTATACGACCTCCACTTCGGCCTACCAACATACACAGACTTTCGATCTGAGAAGCCACTTGCCAGCGACAGTTTGGCCAGCGACCTTCCAGGCCATTCTCCGCCCACGCGTTTGCCTCCGCCAGCGCTCTCCTGAGTCGCCTTGGCGTTGGTGGGTGCCCTGAAGCCCTCCGCGCCGCGCGGCGGCGGCGGCGGCGGCGGCGGCGGCGGCCTACGCTTCACCGGCCACTGACCCAGCCTCCGCCGCTCGCCTGTCCAGCCCGTTTCCGCCCGCACCGAATTCCAGGCGTCGCACCCGCCGCCGCCGCCATGACAATATCGATGCCTCACTGGCATGGGCGGGGCGGTGGGGGAGGCCCAGGCGCGCGGGACAAAGGGAACTCCGCGGCGGTCGAGCTCGCAATGTAATTTCACGTTTTTGGAGAGGAAGTACTTCGAAGGGACCTGAGTATCGGGCCTGAAATTCGGGTCAGGTAGTGATGAGGATTGGTTCTAAGATCGCTTAGGGGTTCGGGAAATGCTTGTGGACGGAAAGCTCATGTGACCAACACTAATAATTGTGTGTTCAAATACAAACAAAATTGTATATTCTAATATAAATATTTTGCAACACAAAAAATGCAACACAGTATAGAAGTATAACTATTACGTATTTTAGGTGTTCTTTATAAGATAATTAAGAGACAAATAATAGAGGTTTTCTGATAATACAGGAATGTATTAATTAATAATTCTTGATACTATTTCTTATAAGAATGGCATTTCAATACTGATGATAGCCATTAAAGTCAATCTTACAACAAATATTCAATAGGAACCAAAAAAGATGTATAGCTCATATCACATCAGACGGGTAATCCAACGAAATATAATAATATATTTTTTAATAGACATTTCTTCCTATTACGAAGCAAATGCTGTGCCAAGAACGTGTGACCATGAAATTTAACTTCTGAAATTATGAATGCTTCCGAATACGTATCAATATGACTTTGTGAAGATACCGAACTAATTTAACCGTCCCCTTCGTTCGGGTTCTTACAGTTCGCAGTATGTGTAGGTTGTTTTAAATGCAAGTATTCCATAGATCATTTGTTACCATTTACGGCCAAATTTCAGAACGATATGCTTTTGTATAGTCTCCTAAAGCAAACTTTCGAATTCAAAATGTTCCTTTCTTAGCGGAAATCTGGTGAATTGGGAAGTGTTTTCGTAAAATTCAAAATATCCTAGACACAGAAATGCACCACATGCGGTTAATTTCGCACAATGTATCGCTTGTCTACAGTTGAGCGCCGTTCGATTCCTGCGACTGACACATTTGTGTGAGCAGACCCGAGGCGTTCACTGCGCGACAGGCAAACAGTTACTGCGGTTCCGAAGAGACATCAACCGACGCAACATATGTTTGTATGTGTGTAGTATAAATGAATGTTTTCAATATAAAATGAAGCTGAGGATGTATTTGTATTGAGTGTGTTGTGTTGTTTTTACTTTCTCGCTACCGCGTACTCAGTGAAAGTTATGTAATGCTGCTAAAAAAAAGGCAAATTTTCGGTAAAAAAACTTATTAGAGGGCCCTGCTAACGAAAAGGTGGATATACTTGCTAAATTTTGAAAAATCCTCAAACACGTGGTGTAGCCAGGATACACGTTTTGTGGATCCTTGATACCGAAAAATGGAATGACGGCAAAACGTCTGCCTACCAATCCGTCTGGCAACAACGCCAGCGGCTAAAACGTTCAGCCGGTTTTCTCCCTAATCGATGTTGCTGATGTCGCGGCTCCTGGGTTTGAAACTGACATTTTAATGTTGGTGGGTGCATTACATAAAGCCCCTGGAACATTTTCCAAATTATCAAAAAAAATACTGCTCTGTTTTTTATTACTTTTTATGGTTGGATAGTGTCAAGAACGTTTAAGAGAATGGCGGAGATCTCATTTTCGTTCAAAATTGATTTTTTCGAAAATTGGACAAATTCAAACTTTTTTCGGCGTCTTCCTATAACTACAAGTATGAAGATAGAGATTTTTTTCCCTTAATGAAATCTGTTCCTTAAAGTTAGATTTTGAAACAAGGTCATCTACAATTTTTCGAAAATCTGAGTACTTTTCGTGTAATTTTGCGTGAAATTACGTGTGGAAAGTATATGTTGTTTTAGCACTAGTTTCTTCTGTTAATGCGTTACAACGTATTACTGTTCGTTTGATATATACTGATTACTTCTTTGAAATCTATTACCGGCTGATATACCCTAAGAAGGTCAAATATATCTATCTAACGATCTATCTCGTTATCTGTTTATTTATCTGCCAACCTTTCTATCTATCAAACTATCCATCTAACGTGCAGCTAATCGTCATCCCTTTTCTTTTAACATTTTGTGTATGCGCATACTAGAGTTGTGAGGTGTTCACTATCTGGGAAAGCAGTTCACTATATAGAACATTGATTTACTATTTTTAAAAAATGAAACTAAATACATCCACGTATTTTTATAAGTAAATCAGTGCTTCCGCTTATTGTGGTTAGTTTCCATTACAACCACTCTTTTCCGACTCTTTGCCCGTTGCATGTGGAGTTCCTCAAGGATCGATTTTAGGCCCTATTCTGTTCCTACTTTACGTAAACGATATGCCCTCGACGATTCGAAACGGAAGAACGGTTCTCTTTGCGGATGATACAAACATCCTTTGCAATAAAGAAACAGTAAATAGTACAATAACAGATGTTTCAAATTGGTTCCGAAATAACAAATTAATAGTGAACGAAAAGAAAACGGTTTTAATGCAGTTTTCCATTTCAAATAAACAATTCTGTGCCCCATTGACAATGAACAGTGTACCATTGACTGATGTTAAGGCAACAAAATTTTTAGGTCTCTCAATTCAGTCAAACCTTAAATGGAACGTCCATTTAAATGAATTGAACACAAAATTAAGTTCATTGTGCTACGCGTTCAGAATTCTTGCAAATTCAGTCAGCCTTCATACTGCTCGTTGTGTATACTTCGCGAATGTTCATTCCCGCCTGAGATATGGCATAATATTCTGGGGAAATACATCTTATAGCTCCCAGACTTTTAGATTACAAAAACGAATTGTACGAATAATAACCAAATCCCACCCACGTGATTCATGTAAGCCTCTCTTCATTAATCTAGGAATTCTACCATTACCGTGTCTTCTTATTTACGAATCAGTGGTTTTTGTAAAAAATGACTTGCTCAAGGGCGGAAATATATTTTCAGAAAATGCCGAAGTCTATTACTATAACACTCGACGTAGAAATCATATTCATCAGGTGACAGTATCAACAGCTCATTACAAAAAATTCACATACAATACATGTACATTATTTTACAACACTTTGCCAGATGACATTAAACGATTAAATTCAATAGAAAAGTTTAAATCCCAAGTGAAATCGTTTCTGCTGCATAACTGTTTCTATACAATTAGAGACTATACTGAGCATCACAAGAAAAGTAACATAAATTTTAACAATGATACATAATGCTTTATTTACCATTTGAACTGTGTAAATGAGTATAAACAACCTGTAACAACTATTGTACTACAGCTTCCGGGTCAATGACCCCCATCTCGATCAGGTTTTTCGTCCAGTTTCCCTGATCCATTGAGCAAATGCTGAGATGGCCCCTTGTTTTGCTTCTGGACATAAATGTAACTTCATTTTCTGTGCACGTCTTCTAGAATTCAGTGGAAAATACAATTATTCAAAATATCGTTTCCATGTTGTCGCGGCAGGAAGTAATAAGAGCCAAAATTTATTGCTTATTTATCTTTGAAAATAGATGTTATTACATGGGAGTTTTTTGATTGTTTTTTCTCCCTTTCAAAATTGAAAATTTATTGCTTATTTATCTTTGAAAATAGATTTTATTACATGGGAGTTTTTTTGTTTTTTTTCTCCCTTTCAAAATTCAAAATTTATTGCTTATTTATTTTTGATAATAGATTTTGCTACATGGGAGTTTTTTTTCTCCCTTTCAAAATTCAAAATTTAAGTAGTATATGACTTAGTGTAGGGATCACAGAATTTTGAAAATGTGCACACAATTCATTTTTCCCCATAGCACGTCATACGCAGTTTTTAACTGTTTTTTTGACGTAAAATAAATAAATAAATAAATAAACCCGCTTATTCTGTTGGCTACCCTGGTTCTTAAACTATACCATACAAACATAAGTTTTAGGTACACAAGTTTTAAAGTAATACATGTATCATTAGATCGTTATTATAATGAATAGTAATATTTTTATTAATAATGATTGAAGTATTCTCCCCCTCTTCTCTGTTGTTCACTATTTCTTGAAATCACATTTGACAACCCTAGAGCATATGCAGTTTGGATGTGAAAGAGAGAAGGAAACTCTGGAGTCAATGCCAATCAGCTACATGTCATCTACTTAATACCAGGATGAGAACAATATTTTCTTTGATTTCAGCGCACAGGCGAGCACACGTTTGCCTCAGAGCACTTAAAAATTCACACGGAATCCATTGACTCCATGAAGACGTACTTTCCACTGTCTAAATGTAATGAATGTGTTTTTCTCATTGTATTATTATTTTTCTGATTTTAAAGGACTTATTTTAACTTTAAATCACAGTTTATTCAAAAGCAATATTTATTTATAATACTAGTGTCTGCAGTGTTTGAAGGGTACTTGAAGAGAATGTGTCACGTGTGCATATAAGTACATTATATATTCGTATAAACTGTATTAGAGCGTAATATAGTGGAATATACCAACTAAAAGATTGAGGTGATTTATAAAAAATAAATGAATTCTTAATGATCAACGCTGTAAAACTTATAACATTGTTCGCATACAACTTTTTAAGTTTCAAAACTTATGAAATATAATTACATTAACAAATTGCAATACACTTGTATTTTCCGTCGTAATAAAATTGAATAAATAAATTTGCATCATTTAATTTATCATATAATACTTATAAACGACGTTGTAAGCATTCAGTTTGCAAATGCAAAGGTTATTTATAGCAAGTTATTAGTTTAAAAAGTCACATTATTCCCTTGTCGAACATAATGAGCGCTAATTGCACCAGCGGTTTCACGTAACACGGTATTACATATCACTCTCTAAAAATGTTCGTACACTTTTAATTCACTTCCTGTCGATTGAGCACGGTGAATGAAAATGTGCCATATGAATAGTTGCAACTCTAATAGCGTTTTCCATTCGTTGCACTGAAACACTCCGTAGCGCAGGGCAAAAACGTCGTTCCGCTGCCCCACACGCATGAAAAGCAGCCACCAATGAAACGGATTCCGGAACTGCGTCAGTGCGTGTGCGCTGTACAGTGAGATTATAGACAGCTGCTCTTCTACTCCGTCATTTGAAGTGTCCCTGCGTGACAGAAGATCCTCAATTACCTTCACAATTTCACCACAAAACCAAATCAACATTCATAACTTCGGTACCTAACCTCAAAACGGCCCGGTGCAACAGACTGCTCTGATGAGCTCCTCGATGCAGGTTAGTACGCCCCGAGTGCGCCCTGGCTCTGTGTCAATGTGCGAATGGAACACGCATTTCTTTGCACTGGTGGGCCCTAACGGTCAAAGGGAATACGAAAGCTGTCCGGAGTGCCTACTGAGAGCGCATCAGTGCGGCGAATGGAGAACGCTATAAAATTCATTTCGAATGTTTACACTGACGCCGTAATGCTACACGAGGGTATGTATTATTCCGCCGTCCGCGCCGGTAATTGTTCTCCACAACTGGAAAGTCTGATAGGATTTACGCCGCGCGCAAGTGTGTGCTCACGCAGGTAGCGAGCTCCCGCGAATAGTTGTGGGCGATCTGCTTCTGACGGAAGGCGTCGGTGGGCCCGGGCGAGGCGGCAGCGTGGGGCAGCGCGGTGCCGGTCTCGACCCGTCGCGAAACCCGTGCTGCCTTCCAGGAAGGTCGTAGGTCGCGCCAAGCCGCTCTTCCTTTCCTCCCTCTCCCTCTCGTCCTGGCCCCTCTCCGCTCGTCTTTACCGCCCCCCCCCCCGCCCCCGCCTGGCGGCCCGTGGGACGACGCGCCGCCGCCCCCACCCCCGCCACCGCCACCGCCACCGCCGGTCGCTTTCGTGAGAACGTCCCGTAATATCGTCCAATCAACAAACCGGGCTGCGCTGAATCGGTAAATCGTACGGCGTATTCCCGGTTTGAGAGGCGATCGGAGGCGTTGCTGGCGTTCTCGTGGAAACTCGAAGCGGTAGCGTGCAGGAAATGTCACATTCCTAAACTTTTTTTTACTTAAGGTACGACGGCTTTACTAATCGGTTCCGTACATTAGCAGCTAATTAATTCTTGTACTTGGCACTGGACAGGGTGGTCTCATCGCATTTTACCAGACCAGATGAAACTTTTCATTGGAAGACGCAGAAACGCAGTTTTAAAACGAAATGAAAGTGCGATGACATTTGTTGCGGGCCTGAGAAGATTTATAATATAATTGAACTAGCGTATCCGTGCAAGAACTCTTGCATGTTAAACCCCACCCTATTTTTTGCTTAGGTATAGTGAAAATTAAACTTGGAAATATGTGATCCGTTTCCAGCGTAGTTCCTTCCGCAATTAGGTACACAGCACCTGCAGACCACGGCAGAACGTTAAATGAATGGTTGCATTACATTTATAAGAAACAATCTTCTGTATGAAGCAACGTTTAATAGTACTTCTAGTTGTTGCTACGAGAGAGAATCTTGAATTAATAATTATGCAAATAAACCTTGTCAGCCTGCGCAAACCACGGTGTATACAGAAAGCGTAATTAGTACAAGGTATATGCATCTAAGCCTTCTAAGCGTGACGTCACAAAGATGGCCACCAGAACCAAGGGCCGAAATATAGGTCATAGAGTAATATATTCTTTATTCCTCCATATATAGGTGGTACTGGTGGTAATGATAAGCACCGAACCGGCAAAAATTTAATAGCATGTCTAAGAAAATCTCATCCTGTAAATTACAATGTGAGAAGCGTTTCTTTTAGGTCTTTGGCTTCAGAAGTTTAATTTTGAGGCCCTTGAACGCTTTGTTTCGGCGTCATTTAATGACATAGCTGACCGAGTGTTGCGGGTTGCATTTGACATTAAGGTTTATATGAGTTTTTGAAACAAATCCTTCAAAGTTTTAAAGTCAAAGTGCAATTCCTCACGTCTATGTAAAATGATCTTTATTTAGACCTTGATAATAAAGATCGTATGCGTTTGAGAGCTGCAAAAGGTATGTATTCTACTGAAATTATAGAGGAGATGATATCCAAGGGTACTTTCTCAGAGTACACAATTTCATTATTTTTATTTTTTGAATGGTTTCTCAATTTCATTTATAAAGATTGTAGGACAAGAAATACATCCATTTACGTAAGATATATTATAAAAACTTGCAGTGTTACAGCACATATTCTCTCTCAAGAAACAAATATGATTAAATCACAATTGTAACAGTACTCACAAGACATTCAACAGACAAGAATTTCCACAACAATTTCAAAAACAGGTTCCAACAATAAAAGGGTTACGAACCTGTAGAGAGATATATGAAGTTGTGAATCCATAAAAGTTACGTTTCAAATATTATATCTGGAAAACTCGTGAAGTGTTGCACAAAATCAATTCATTTAATGCAAATACATCAACATAAATTCAACAATTCAAACCTTCCTTACGTACGTCGAGAAACGTAGTCTGGTCTAGCCCGGGATAGCCCAGTATAGTCTGGGATAGTCCAGTATAGTCTGGGATAGACCTGTCTAGTCCGGGATGATCCATTTTAGCCCAGGATAGTCCAGTCTAGTCCGGAATAATCCCAGTCCAGGCTAGTCCAGTCTGGTTTAGTTCAGTCCAGTGAAAGAATAACGGTGGTTCAGTCCAAATTTCCAGTTTCACAACCAGAATATGAAAGTCATGGTAATCACTTTTATAATGAAGTTTCGGTGCAGTTCACAAGCAGTGTATAATACAGATTAATTTTATAATACATATTTAAATATTATATTAATCATGGAACTTTAAAATTTAAAAATTTTAAGGATAATATATTACATTAATATTAAATTTTCAATACTGAAAATTCACATAAAATCTTGGCACATTATAATAGTCCAAGAAATATGTGCTGACACTCTACGGCAAAATTAAATGGAAATATTAAACCATTCTTACCACAAAACTATGTTTTCAATGGTAAGCCTATGTTGTTGAAATTTAATGCTACTGTGAAATACTTCTAATTTTTAATTCATTTTACATTTACAAAATATAAATGAAACGAAAGGAGAAAGATATTCTCACAATTTTTATGACGCTAGGTCTGGAAAATGGGCGCGGCTACACCTCTGAAAACATTGATCTGCCACACGTCACTGTATCTGGCAGTGGGCTAGGCTGTGTTTTGAGCCACCTGTTAACGCTGAGTGGCTCCTGCGCACTGCACCAGTTCACTTCCCCTTACTCACAAACTCTAAATGGCTCCATAAATCTCGGCGGCGCGTATTTTTACTTATATTTACGATTTCCAAAATGTATCAAAAGGTTTTATTGGACGCTATTGTACCAGAACGAATACAATGGCAGGGAAAAGTAATAGTCATAAACGATATCTTGCGTTAAGGACGGAGTTCGTTGTTCATTTGGTCTTACGATCAGAAATAATTTATTTCTAACGTATCACCACGTGGTATTTGTTTTTTGTTCTTTCGTATTTCAGGTCAGAACGTGCTAGTGGGCAATGATAGCAGAAAAAAGTAAACACAATTCACGACTTCTTTTTCTTAATATAATACAGTTTTTGAGTTGGAATAGTTTCAAAAGCCAAGGAGAGATTGAAATATTTACTTTCCTGAACTTCGGAATGAATATGTAATAATAAACATGACAAAAAAATACTTTTCGCTCTCAACATTCGCCTTTCACTATAAATTCTAATGGTTCATAAATGAACAATTTTAATATCATTTGTAAATCTTGATCCGTGCATTACTACTTTAAAGTTTTGAATCGTCCAGTTGAGATAAAACTACTTTTAAAGCACATGAGGATAGCCCGGTGGATTTGCACGCACTTTCAACTGAAAGAATTGTTTCACAAATTTTTCACAAACACTTCACAAACAAGTGCACGGTGTGTGTTGGTTTACGATTTTAAGGAGTTGCTGTTAGGAGAAAAAAAGTTCATGAGATGATTATTGAATAGACTGAAAAAATTAAATAAGCTGAGGTGATATGACATTCGGATATTAATCACTGTGAAGATGTGAGACCCCGTTAGACAATTGCTCGTCTACGAACTATTTAGCACTAATATTGCTGAGAGAAGCTATTTACTTTGTACGATCGGTAAGATAAGCCCGACACAAACCACTGAAAATTTTATGGTGTAATGCCAACCCTCTGATTTTATCATTCCCTAGCAGACTTCAGAACATCTACTTTAATTGTATTTACGTGACACAGAAATACAGAGGGAAACTTTGAAATAAAATAATAACTAAGTATTGCCATAGCAACTGTAGCTTACAAAGAAAATGCGTTAAGCTCAAAATCATGGAATTGAGAGAGCGCTGGTGAGAACTGTTTTATTTTGCATTTGAGATTTGTGTGTTTATTTTTTTCGGACTCTATTATTGCACAAGGTTTCATTGTTTCTCTTGAACTATAGAACTTGGTATGTTTTCCCTGAATTTAGACAAGAATTCGTTTTTTGAATTCGTTTGACATCACACCTATTCCTCGTGGACAATATAACGATATGGGAATAATAATAATAATAATAATAATAATAATAATAATAATAATAATAATAATAATAATAATTATTATTATTATTATTATAGTAATAATAATAATTATTATTATTATTATAGTAATAACAACAGTAATATGTAGTACATAATAAAACGCGTATGCTATTGCAATTAAGAAATATGTTCTCATTCAAAATATCTCTCTCATTACATTTTTAAGAGTAATAAATTCTATAGGGGACTGCGTTAATGTCACATGAAGGGAAAAATATCTAATACTGAACTTGCAAGTAGGGCGGGGCTTCACAGGAAGCAAAACAGTAAACTCCCGTCCATACGAATTCACTCTACCGAGCGTCCGTTGTTTCCTACGACGGGGTAGCGTGGCGTCCGCAGGCTGCCTCTGGATTTTCTCCTTGTCGCCGCGGCCGCACCCGCCTCTTCCGCCTGCCTCCCACGCCATCGTCCGCGCCGCGTACAACGCCACCGGCGGCGCCGGCGCCGACGCCGACGCCGACGCAATACGCAACAGTATCGGCGTCCGCGTCTCTCATTACGAGTTCATTCTCGCGGAACGCCCTATCTGCGCGCGCCGCCAAGTTTTACGACCTCGCGATAAGAATATTCTATAAAGAAAGTCGACACTTTAGATTAGTCACGTAGAGCAATGGCTGCGCTAATAAAACCGGGGACATTAGTCCCGCGGAGCAGCAATTTGTTTCCAGAGCTGCTCCCGGGCGCCCGACGCGACGCGACGAGACGCGACGCCGCCGGAATGCGAGTGGCGCGGCCGGCGCGTTGCACCTACGTGCTGGTTGCCCGCCCCCGCACAGCGGCGGGTCCAGGGGGAGAGGGGCTGCGAGGACCACGACCACCCACAGCCAACATCGTTTAGTATTTACACTCAATTGATTAATAATAAATACCTCAAATTCATTGTATTTCAGAACAAATTAAAAAAAGAACACAGGGGCCATTTGGACTGAGGAGAGGAAAGAGAAACATCGGGCTAGAATGAAAGAGATATGGAAGAAAAGAAAAGAAGAAAGAGGCAGAAAGTTGAAATAAACGTAGGCCTCAGTGGCTCATTCGAAAAAGAAACAAAAAAACCATCTAGATCGCATTAAAACCGAAACAGTGTTTTCATTCTAAATACACTCGTACGTTTTTCTTTATTTCATGGCAACAATGAAAACTAATACAACAGCACACACTTTTCCGCGTTACTTATAACTTTCGCAGTTTTCAAAACTTCAGAGAGGGCAACGAAAATGATATTTTTTAAACCGTTCATCCCAGGTAAAATTGAAATCGTTTGGAGCCGTTTTGGGGGGAATTTTGAGTGTTGTGGTGGCATCACGTAAAGTAACCCCCAAATTCAAAGTATCCTTGTGAAATTCATAGGACCTCTAGTTCGGCCAGATTAATTCAAGAATATGAATTTTGTAGAAAATAGTCTGAACGGTTTTGGCTCTAGCGTTGAGAGATAGATGGAATTTTTCCGTAAACCCATTTTTCAATATCAAGAACTCACAAAACGTGAATTACGACTACATATGTTATAAGAAGTAATTTGCTACGTGCAGGAACCAAATTTATCCCTTATTTTAATATCAGGGACAAAAGGAATTTTCTGACAAAAGAAGCGCTATTTTCCTTTCCAGCATTCCAATACTATCTCTTTAAGTACGTACCATGGCGAGGAAGTTCACTAAAGTATTTCAAAATTATTTATGGGGTGTGGGAATTGATGTTGGACGCCTCTGAAATAATTTCTGGATCCGCCATTGGCCCCGTCCTCACATGCTCGTGCCCACGCGTGCACTTGCAGCTGTACACGAGTGGACTCGAAACGTATTAGTCAGTCAGCGAGAGTAAAGCGCATTGCGGCTTCAATTCTGCTCAAAATGGTATTTGTGGCAGACAAAGTAGATTCGTGGCAGGGCTCCTTGGGGTTCTCACATGTTCACCATTGCTCCATCATCATCCGGACCATAAACACGTCTATACAGAGATCCACTGACCATTCCCTAATTGATTAACGTAACGAGAGTCATAATAAAAAATAAAGTAACGGGAATGGCGGAATGTAACCTAAAAAATTCACGGTTCACAAAGCATCAATATTAATAGTATTAGGGCCTGGAATTAATTTGTACACACTTAAAAATAAATAAAAACAGGAAGATGTGAAGGAACATTCATTATCTTTTAAAATGGGCGGAAACATGGAACCACTTTCAAATTGCTCATTCAATTTGTATTCGTATTACGCCGATTGTCTTTCGACGCAATTTCAAAGATCACAATATTATTCGAGAGGAGGCTGTTCAATGATTTTCCAAAAGGTAATATAAGAGCTGTATATTAGGCAGTGCAGTTGCAGATTGGCAATAAATTTACTCATGATTCATTGGCTTAAGCATGTAATATGAAAGAATCATTAAAAGAAAGCACTTTTATGTCGGGATAAATCCAGCATGTTATATTGATCTGTATATTTCGATTACAATAAGAACGTAGTTCTTCATCAATAGATTTATGGCTTGGATGCACGTCAAGAAGACCACTTGTTTAAATTCAGCGCAAAAATAGCTTTTTTTCGAGTTCCTAAGTAGCTAATGAAACATCCTACTTAACTACACACTCCTCACAACGTCGGAGGCTGCGTAGTTTTCTTTCAGTTTTCCCGCGCGTGCAAAATTTGTAATATATTCATAACAATTAAGATTGTTATAATTTAAAGAAAACATATCATATTCACATCACTTTACATAATCACTAATGCAAAGTTGAAACTATTCTTCACAAAGTGTGAATGAAAACAGTAATATATATATATATAATTTATTATTCAAGTATTATGACGTTTAATAACCGTAAATTATTGTGTAATGCAGTGTTCTTCTTTCAGCACTGAGTACTATGAAGAGCCTTTCCAATGAATCCAAAAATGCACGTATCGCGTAGTTAATTTCAATTTTTAATCATACAAAGCAGAATGTTAATCTAGATATCAGTCTGTGATATCTTATTATTAACGACTGACTGATTATTTTGCATTTCCTGTCGCGTCAATTGCTAAGGCCATTAGTCCCGTTGGAGTAGCGCAATGAAATATACTGAACTCACTGAAATATTGTGATTCCTAACGGTAGGCTAGTTGAGATCCGAACTTTCCATTTAGGAAATTTCCAGGCAGAACATTTCTTGTGTCAGATCACGAAAAAGTCGAACTCTCAGAGAAGAATGCCAGGTCTATTACCTTTCGTCCCGTTACCTGTACAGCTTCATTCTCCGCCGACGCGAGGTTTTCGCTAGAAATTTCGCTGGTCTCATTGCTCTCCACGACTCGCGGAAGGCCTGCACGTTCAGCGGGTATTGTGTGCGGGTGGCAAGCCGCCGGAAGGCGAGCGTTTTGCTCGGCCGCTGGAAGCGTCGGTGCAGGCAGGGCTTGTCGCTCCACTCCACCCGCGGGGAGTCGATTCCGCGCGTGCGGTTCAATGGGGCCGGTCCAAAAAATGCCGGCCCGCCGCTGCAGCGGCGCACCGCTGGTGGGCACGCTAACGAACCGCGGCCGCCCCGCGCCGCACCCGCTTGTATAGCCGTCCCGCGCGGCTCCGAGCGTGCGAAATCCGATTCCGGGTCGCTCGCGGCTGAGGTGGACCCACGCGTATTAGCGTACCGCTGGGCGCTCGTAATTCTCCAATAAGCCCTTGCACTGAGTGATGAAGATTAGCAGTGGGCCTCCGATCCGGCAACTTGCTCGCGCGAAAATCATGCGTGTCTGTCGCTAGGGAAAAGAAGATTTACAATTAGGTTTATCACAATCAGAGCATTTGTTTCCACTATTTGTTTCTTAGTTGCAAATGGGACGATAACAGATTAATTGGATTAGTATGGCCCCAAATTTTACGTTTTATTTCTTTCTATCCTTTGTAGGTACTTACCTAGCAAAATTAAATTATTGAAATGCTTTACCGGAAAGTCGCTATTTTTCGTCAGAAAACCACACACTGTGAAGTCTTAATATTAAAAAAGGAATATGTATTGTTTCTAGTACTAGTAAATTAGCACCTCTAACACGCGTGGTGGGCATCAACTTTTTTCATAAAGGTAGTTTACGACAAAACGACTTACCGTCTTTCTGTGCGCTTACCTGTCCGTTTGTCAGATCGCCTTTCGGTGCGTCTATCGGTGTTTGGCCGTCTGTCTGTCCGCTGTCCGTCCATTTGTTTGTCTGTCTGTCCGCTGTCCGCCATTTGTCTGTCTGCCTGTTTGTCAATCTGTCTGTATTTGTCAATCTGTCTGTCTGTCCGTCAAATGTCTCAATCTGAGTCTGTCAATCTGTCTGTCAATCTGAGTCTGTCAATCTGTCTGTCAATCTCCTATATATCTGTCAACCTGTCTATTTGACTGTCAATCGGTCAGTGTCAATGTGTCAGTCTGTCCTGTCTTGTCGTCTGTCCGTCTGTGTCAGTCTGTCCGTCTGTGTCCGTCTGTCCGTCTGCGTCCGTCTGTCCGTCTGCGTCCGTGTCTCTCTCGTCTGTCTGCGTCTGTCTGCGTCTGTCTGCGTCTGTCTGCGTCTGTCTGCGTCTGTCTGCGTCTGTCTGCGTCTGTCTGCGTCTGTCTGCGTCTGTCTGTGTCTGTCTGTGTCTGTCTGTGTCTGTCTGTCCATGCGCCTGCCTGTCCGTTTTCCTGTCGTATCGGTCCGTGGTCGGTCCGTCGGTCGGTCCGTCGGTCGGTCCGTCGGTCGGTCCGTCGGTCGGTCCGTCGGTCGGTCCGTCGGTCGGTCCGTCGGTCGGTGCCGTCGGTCGGTCCGTCGGTCGGTGCCGTCGGTCGGTCCGTCGGTCGGTCCGTCGGTCGGTCCGTCGGTCGGGTCCGTCGGTCGGTCCGTCGGTCGGTCCGTCGGTCGGTCCGTCGGTCGGTCCGTCGGTCGGTCCGTCGGTCGGTCCGTCGGTCGGTCCGTCGGTCGGTCCGTCGGTCGGTCCGTCGGTGAGTCCGTCGATCGGCCCGTTGGTCGACCCATCAGCGGTCAGTCTGTGGTCCGTCTGTCGTTCCGTTTGGCCGTCCTCCTTTCCCCGTCCGTCTGCCCGTCCTTTTTTTTTTTTGTTTCACGTGTCACAACACGTAAGCAATAGTACAAGTACATGTTTCACATTACAGACAATGCTAAAAAGTAACACGTTTTTAAATGATATACGAGAGTTCTATTAGATTGCGAAACGTAGGTGAAGTTCACAGAGGAATTGGTATCAAATATAATGTAATACATTTGCGCTCTCTGAAAGAGAATATAAGGCAGAGACAACATTGAATTGGGCACTACCATTAGTATTCCAAATACCGCTACAGTTTTATGCTTTTGTACAAGATATCTATAAAAGTCTTCGTATATGACATGACACACCTCTACTCCCATAAGAATAACAGCGAGTATCCTCTAAGAAAACAATACGTAAATTGAAAAAAAATATACAACCATTGACCAAAAAAGGAAAAGGTTTGAAAACAGTACAATTAGGTTGGTTGATTGTGGTACATGAATGTAATATTACGATGGTATTAGCACATAAAGATTCACTCAATGAAATATGACTCCCTTCAAAAATTAGCATTTGCAGGGCTTGGTAACAGATCACATAGATTATGAAGAACGAAGTTGCAAAAATATAACTAGTTACATACACAGCCAGGAATAGATGAGTTTTGATGCTGGAAACGTTTTTCATCTAGGAATAGGGAAAACTACAATGGTGACGATAGAAACTAATGACTACAATATGACGTACTTTCTCGTATTATTTGTAGCGGCTACGCAATATTGTAATACTACATGTACCTGCAAGAGTGTTTCCAAATAACACTTTTTTCTCTGTTCTGGGTTTCGATCTTACCTTCTTCCAATCTCAACGTTCCAAAAGCTTTAAAAAAAATTGAAATTTGTATTTGCGATTTTCAAAACTTCAAACATTTTCATTTTTTTTAAATCTAGTTTTAAGGAACAAATGTCATTTCAGAAAAATCTCTGTAATCAATACTGAAGTATTGCAATGTTTAATTTATGTTTGCAATTTTGGAAAATACAGATATCTCACTGAAAATGGGACTCTATCCGAGAAAAAATTCAAGAAAACATTCCAGAAAACTTTTGAGAATTTCTTATAGTGTTTTCCAAAAATTGTACATTGATACATTGTACTTTTGCAATGCTACTTTTTGCAATTTTCAGAAATAAAGAGTTCGCCAAAAATGAATTGAGCACCATTTTGTTTGATATATCTGTGAGAAAAAACAGGAAAAAATTGAGCGGTTTTTGAAAATATAATTTTTTTAATGGCCTTCTATTTCACGCAAAAATTAAACTTTTACAATTTTCGAAAATTCACAGATATCAACGAAAATGAGTCCTGCGACACTTGTTACATGTTATTTGCTCTATTCGAGAAATAGTTTAATAAAAAATTTGAATCCATTTTGGAAACATTTTTGAAAATGTTGTTGAGGCTTCAGTTAATATACCCCTCCCCCGTAATCAAAATGTACTTTCTAACTCAGAATCAAGATTTACCTATTTCGATATAAGGACCTCACAATGTGAATTTTTCACGAAAAATCGCGGACTTTTGCCGCACCAATACAATACTTTCTCTTTTCT
Organism: Teleogryllus oceanicus; assembly: GCA_964035755.1. NCBI lineage: Eukaryota > Metazoa > Arthropoda > Insecta > Orthoptera > Gryllidae > Teleogryllus > Teleogryllus oceanicus. The sequence goes on along the minus strand of CAXIVR010000001.1, from coordinate 114,413,626 downwards.
ACGTAAATACGTAGTAAGATTAGAAAGTGGACACTAGATATGAGAATGAAATAGTGATTCACTTCTTTAACGAAATAAATATATTTCAAAATATTTGGATATTTTCGGTATTTTTTATAGGCATCTTAAAGGTGGTGTAGTTGCCATAACTAAATATTAGCAAACTGTAAGTCCTAAATGAATTCAGAATGCTACAACGAAAATTTTAGCAATTTTTTTTTTCGTTTATGAAAATAGAATTCAATTTCGGGCACAAATTATACAAAAAAGTATACTATCAATGAATGCATAATGGTGACTATGTAATCCAATTATGATTAACATCTTTATTCAACAGCACGTTTTAATAAATATTTAATTACCGTGATTGAGTTTTGGGAAAGAATCGTGAGACATTATGCCACAAAATTTATTACTATTATCTTTCGATCCTACGTTCGTTAAGTGGCGCCTATTATTCTCTAGTTCAGAATTTTTCACGATTTATTTGTCTACCCACGTATACGTAAATTGTGATGATTCATTGCCTTAGAGTGAGAGGTTGCTCAACCCCCAGATTTCTTTTCCCCGCCTACAGCTGAATATTGAGCTCGGCCACCGAGATGGGCACTGAGATTGCTTCAAGGTTCAATGTGCACATAAAACAACCTGTGTATTAAAAAATTACTTTCGGATGCTTCCACTGTAGTTAGGAAATGGACGGTAACGCCTGTGGTTTCATTTTCAAAGCTATAATTTATTGAATGAATGACGACACTGCAAATCCTACTAGTGGATGATTTTGATGTATTTTATACTCGATTGTCCAGTGAAATCCCTTCTCTCTGAGTCACCTCTAAGAGATAATATTTATTCTTTATTTTAATGCTGGTTCTTTAGTTTAATGCTGGTACGTAGTATTATCGTGTTCCTGTTGATGTTACTCTTGTATCATACCTCATAAGACTTATGTTATTAACATTACATTTTCTTTCTTCGGATGTAGCTAGTAATTGAAACCAATACTGCGGACTTCCGACTCATCTGCATCTTACCGTTACTCGCAAAACAAGTTATGTCATGGTACAGAAAAATTTAGTAATTTATAAAAATTGAATGAGAGACGATTAAAACTAAACTCTACATCAATAGATAAATAATGATAGATTCTCCATTACTTGAGAAGCAAGAAGGGGCAATGTCAATATTCAAAGTTTTACAGAATGTTGGTTTTCTTGTATAATTCAAATGACTACAATTGTAGATATAAAGATGGACAGTGAAATCAGGAGATAGGACTTTTGACTTGGGCGTTCATTGCACTGAACGAAGAGACTTTAAAGCACACATTGGCCATTCAAACAAAAAATCACTAATAACTTACATTGGTCCTTCTTGCACCAAATTGGGAATATGGAACATTATCTTACCCATAATAATCCTCCTGTGTGATCAGACAGTTGTGGATGACGTGGACCCCTTCTTCGAGTACTTGTTCTTGTCCAAACTTCAATGTAGATTTATTATTTATTTTAAAGAGAACATTGACTATCCGGAATTTTCAATGAGGGAATATCAAGAATAGCCAATATGATACATATTTGGTGCACGTTTCCTCACAAAAAGTTCCAGGTAATCATGTAAAAAAACTCAATTTGTCACTGGAAATATTTTGTTTTTTAAACGGCCAAAATAAAGTTTCTTGACATTGAATATTTCTTAGAAAATCATTGTTCAAAAACCATATAATAATTTAGAAGAAAATTACATAAAGATACTTTTAGGAAGATTTAAAACTTCTTCTTCTTCTTCTTTGCTGGATTTCAGTTGATATAACTTTTCTTTTATAAACTAAAGAGACCATGTCCTGAAATTTTTCACTTTCCACTACTTCCACTTGGAACTTATTATGAATTACAGTTGAATGTAAAATTACTTCATTTTTCAAATCTGACAGCCACTTGAGAAGCAACAGTCCTCCCTGAGTTGTAGTGTTTTTCAAATGAATGAAAATGTTAACATTTTGTGTCTGCGTACCTGCGAAATGGAGATGAGTTATTTTCTAAGAATGAGATCTAGCGGGTTGCAGAAAATGAGAAGCAATCAATATACACTGAGGTTGCCTAGTAACTGAAATACGAGAAGTGCTTAAGACTAACCCGGATCGCAATATTTGGAAGCTAAAAATGAATTTCTGTTCTCAAGGAGCAAATAGAAACGAATATAAAATATATACTATAGTATATAAAACAATGACTTCTTTTTAAATTAAAATAGTACAATATGGAACTGTTTAATTATGAGGATAATGTAGATTCACACAGGAAAAGTGATGGATACTGCGAGGCGGGGAATTCGAAAAACATTTTGTAGCAAGATAGTACAGTCACAGTATACGTATCATCAGTAGATGACACAATATTCAAGAGAGTTTTTTGCCTTAAACAAAATTTCTTCTAAAACATCAGCGCTTTAAAATGGGTGTTGCACAATTTTTTGAAAAAGCAAGTATTTTTTGCGCAATTTGTGCTTGAAATTTATGCAATTTCTGAAAAACATTTTCTGAAAACCCGCTCCAAAATTTTGCTTTAAATTTCCTCCTTTTATGTATCAAAAGACTAAAAATTATGGGGCTAGTCCCATTTGGCAAACACTCATGCTCTTCAGGTTAAAAAGTGATATGAAATGCAAGTATGTTGTGAAGAAATTTTGACTTAAAATACCATTATAATTATTATATATACTTAAAAGAACAAAATCGAATGGAATGAATTGAAAGAAATATTTATGCTCTCCTGATATCCTTATAGTGGCATGCAACAGCAAAAGTGCAGCTGAAAAATAATACCCACAATTAATTAAATACTTTATGAAACTCAGTCTTCAGGAATACTGGATTAACATAATATAGTATATAAGTACAGTACAAAAGTTCTTTGCATATCAAGAATATCAAAAACCTTACTTTTCCGAAACGCAACTTGTGAGCACCAAATATTTCATGCCGGGCAGACTCTCCTTTGAAGCCTTACTGTCGCATTTAAGGTATGTCGTTAGTAGTGATTATGTGACTGCCCTCGTTATGATAATTCAGTCGGATGCGCAATATGAGCATAGGCGGAATATCACAATAAAATAATTGAATTTCATAGTAAAAAGTAACGAAAACGTAGACACCTCTCTCATTGGCGATTTTCTTGCAATTCCTACGCGCATTGGGTATTGGTAATAAAGATAAATAAAAAATCAAGTCATTCATTTTGATTCAGAGATCAGATCCCTGCTCGGGTAAGGTAAATAATGTCCGCTACATATTAAAAAAACATCATTTTTTGTTTCTTTGCATTTTTAATGACAAATAATTTGAACTTGTGTTTTTGGACCAAACATTTAAACAGTCACTGATAAAGCTGTCAATCCAAATAGCACGAACTTTAAAATTCATTTTTCGTGGACGTGGATGTATTGACATTCGTGTTTCCGTTTTTGATCTCTGCCATTTGCATATCGGTTTTTTGTAACAACGAAAACTTTACACAATACGTCTTTTGCAACAGATTGAAATTTCATCCACTAAGAACATCTAAGTTCTTTGCCACATAGTCAACAAAATTCCATGTTTTTTTACTAAGAATCTCCACTTTTATTATATTTATAATATATAAGGAGATAAAATCTTGAGAAAACTGTAACACTAAATGACACAACTGGGCCACGGGTAATGGTCATTGAATTCTTTATTAACTCAATATTTCGGAAAAAATAAGAAATCCAATGAACGTTTTATTTTAATGGGTGAAAACCGTAATGTGTACATGCAAGCAACCTCTACGACAGTAGTTCACTTCACTGTCACTTGACAGCACTTATTTTTACTTTCTCGTATATATACGTACATATGAAATAATAGAGAATACGTATATACGTAACATAAAGAGAGTTTTGTAATGCTGTGGAAAATGGATTTCGAGATTTCAACGGAAATACCCGTTTCGACATCCCCTGATACCAAAAAAAGTGCTCTGTCAGGCAGACGGACGGACGTTTTGAAAAAAAAAACAACACATTTTTGGGGTATCAGGGGACACAAAACGTGGATTTTAGTTGAAATCTCGAAATCGATTTTCCGCAGCATTACATAACTTCTCTATACTATGTTTATAAATGTATTAATGTCTTACTTTCTCCGTCCGTGTGTGAACACTACTAGCACATGAACCACGCATAGGACTTTTTCAAAATTGAAAAAACTCTGTCCATTTGACTTTTAAAGCTTTGAAATTTTGAAAATTATCTTTAAAACTTAGGGTAGTTTACATGAATTCCCTCTTACGTTTTCAAACTTTTCTCTAAAATGGCTCCAATTTTTTTTAATTTCTTGTAAGAATAGAGTGAAATACACTTATAAATGTGGCATACGTTCCATTTTTACGGTTAACTCTGAATTTAAAAAAATGTAAAAGTATGAATAATTTTTGGTATCTTCCTTCAACTATAAAATTGAAGATAGAGAAGATAGAGAAAAAGATAAATTCTTTCAAATTCAATTTGTTGTTCATAAATAGTTCTTTCATGAAGGTCACGTAGTTTATTTTGAATATTTTAGCAGTTTTGCACAATGGGGCGTGCAATATTTGCAATTTTCAACAAATTACAAAAATATGATTTTCTCAAAAAAAAAAGGCAACAAGTCTTTTCTTTAAACTTTTGGTAGGGTTAGTGCTAAACGCACTCTATAAGATGACAAAGGCCATATTGTTCTATTATTTTGTTTTTTCAAAATTTACAATGCTCACATTATTGTATTTAATGAGTACATGTGCTTTAAATAATGTCATAAAATTTGCCGAAAACTCAATAGTTTTGTGTTACAATAAGCTAAAAATTCCGCATTTTCAGAATCCTTCAAACATCATTTTCTCAAAAATGGTTCCAAATTTTTCTTTAATTTTTTCGAGTAGTGCTAATTGCACTGTTAAAAATGACAAAGATAATTTTGCTGTGTTCTTTTGATTTTTCAAAACTTACAGAAATGTTTTTCTTTTAATATCTCTCACGCCGTTAATATGCAAATTTCCAGCGATTTGCAAACACTATTGCATTTGCGTGTTAAGAGTACCTCAAATGATTTTTTGAAACCTCAAGCAGTTTGTATGAAAAAGAGATTCAAATTTCGCATTTACAGTAACACTTAAATGCCATTATCTTTAAAATGGCTTCATATTTTTTCAATGAGAATTGTCATTTATGACGAGGTTTTACTCTTCTTTAATATTCTTTAAGTACTATTTTGGTTCTATTATTAGGAAAAGAGAAATTTGTTGAAAATGATGTAATTTGGATAGCGATAGATGGCAGCTGGCATGAGGAGGGGCCAGTCCACACAAAGGAATTAAAAAAAACTTTACTACGAGAAAGTCTTTGCCATTCTGCAGGAATACTAGTTCTTCCTACAGCGCATGAATTTTCCATGAATCAATGCAAGAAAATTCTGTAATTGAAGAAGCATTTCTGCCAATGTAATATGTAATTGCCCATGATATTGATCTAGCATGAGAATCAATAAATCTAAATAATGTTTAGTAATATGCGATATAAAAACGTAAATCTAGCATTGCTGGAGATACTAAATGTTCTGTGTAATTAAATATTACGTCATAATGTAATTACGAAAATATCTGAGTTCTAATACACAGACACACAAAGTGGCCGGGAGGAAACATCAAAAATTCGAAAATGAGCTATTGAGACAATTTTAAGTATATTTTGTCTAATAAATTACTAGGATATATTAGACCAAATATGCTCAAAAGTGTCTTAAATGCTTATTTGCGAATTTACGACATTTCTTTCTTGAACACCTGTATATCTTATTCAATCAAAAGAGGATATTTTGCAGGGCAATCTACATAGATTACATTTATGGGCGGAAAATATAGCATGACAATAAATATTTCGAAAAGTTTAATCATCTTACTTGGTAGGGGCCGCAAATATAGTGAAACTCAAGATCGTTTAGGCAACGAAAATATTTCAAGAGTCTTATCTTGTAAGAACTTGGGAATAATGTTTGATTGCAAACTGAGTTGGGAAGATCAGGTAAACTGTGTTGTAGGGAAAGCCTGGAGGTTCTTGCAATATTTGAATAGAGTTCTGGGAAGAGCGTATAAATTTACTTTCCGAAGCAATAGGAAGAATGTAGAATGTGAGTCTAGAAATCAGGAGGGTCAAGGCAAGACTCTATGCCCAGTACAAGGCGTATGCCAATTATCCAGCCTAGAAAGACATCTAATCTACATCCGACTCTGTAGCCCCTCGTACTTTAGTAGAGGGGATCACAAGCACAAAATTCAGTTTAGGCCGCAGAGAACAGATATTCGAAAATTTTCCTTTACAAACAGAACGATAAGGGACTGGAATAAGTTGCCTGCGACAATCTTGGAACCGTTTCCTCTAGGTGTTCGATTAACAAATGATTCGGTTAAATTAACAAATGATATTTGTAAACATTAATTATTTAGTAAGTTAGGCTTATTATAGTAGGCATTTATTATTATTATTATTATTATTATTATTATTATTATTATTGTTGTTGTTATTATTATTATTGTCTTCAAATAATTTAAAGTAAATTTTTTTATTATTGTAATATTAATTGTAGTGTTCTGCCACAAGGTTGCGAAAACCTACCTGCAGAAATTATATATATATATATATATATATATATATATATATATATATATGACGGTGTTTCTAGTCGTCATAACTTTCATGAATGAATAAAATCGTTTTACTCTGTAGCATTGTCTGTGATAGTTCTTGCACAATGGAATTCAGTGTTATCTCAAGCTCATGCATGTTTCTTATCTTCATTTAATTCAATCTGTAGAGTGCGAAAGACTGCAGTATGCAACAGTAAATTGTGAATCTAAAAAGAAAATCCGATAGCATCAAGAGAACGTGATTAAGGGAGGTGATATTCGGAAAAGCCGATGAGTTTTGATCGGTCACTGCAATAGAACAGACTAATCTGTCAGACGTCACTCATGAAACCAATCGTCAGAGCAAACCTGTACGATCGGCTTTATCAGTAAACCCATTTACTATTGAATTTACATGATATGATCAATCTGACAAGTCAAAATGTATGTTTGTATCTCGCAAACATTGCTAGTGGTATTATCAATACGAATACAATATTTTTTTTACAAATGCAGCTTACTAGATCCCGTCAGCACTAACACAATTGATCACAAAGACATCGAGGGTTATCAACGACTTGTACTCAGCAAAAGATAAACATTTTAGACTACATAATCAAACAGGTGTACGAAATCAACACGCACCATATCGTCAAATGATGGTTGCTCGTAATTTTAAATTCATTTTCACACTACATTGCATTTGATTTTCTTCCTGATTCAGTAGACCCTGCCCTGAACATCGTAACATCGACCTGTAACATCGACCGTGTGGGCGCGATGCTTTGCGCACTCCAATGAAGTCGAGAGCACTGCAGAATTTCCATTGCGATACAATTGGCGAATTGACTATAGCTCTGCTATCTGTAGGGTCACTCATTTCCTACAGGACTTGGCGGATGATTCAGATGAATGAATGTATCACAATTACGCGCCTGGTCTTTTCAACCAATTGCCAAATTTTTTCAAACTCATCGCCATGATCCATTCTTTCCGCCCTCTCCCTGCGGTATTGATCGTCATGGCTGTTCATTTCAAGTGTGGCAGGACCCTGCTTTGTTTTTGACTTCTTTTCTGTTAGGTCGCTCTTGGCACCCGTGTTCCCTCTTACTCTGGTTTCGGGTCTACGGAGTCGTTAGTTTTCCTTTTTTCTTTTTTTTTCGTTTTTTACATTATTTTCCTCTTCATCGCTTCATTATTCTCCAATATTCTTTATCTCTTCCTTCTTTTTCATTTTCAATTTTTCTTGTGTAGAACATTCCCCCAAAGCTAAGATGTAATGAGATCCGTGCCGAGGGCTAATAAGGGCTAAAAATGGTAACTGTCTTGAAAAGAGCCTATGGGGTACCAAGCAATCTCCAATAGACAATATTTAATACCTTAAACGCTAATAATATAAATAAAAATGAGAAATATAAAAAATAAAATCACATCATCTGGAAATTTAGTAGATAATGTTTTTTCAAAAATAATATCAGAGAGGTGAGCGATCCGATAAGTGTTGCAAGAATCTCGAACTATTACATTTGAAGTATCGCATATTGATCTCAGGAAGAGAAAAAATACACAAAATTCAACATAATACGTTTTCGACTGATTGTTTCCAAAATACCTTTCAGTGAAATTCCCAGAAAAATATTGGAGGCTTCAGATGAACTTCCACATTGTTTAATGAAAATCTTTGCGCTCGCCTTTATCCATACGTTAACTATCATTTTCAATTTCTTAATGCAAAAAATACTTCCAGGTATTTTCAAAACAGCGAAAATTAAGTCACATTAAAAAAAGAAATCCAAAATTATCGGTTCATTTTCTTTTTTGTCTCTTTTCCCAAAAATATTAGAGATCTTTCTACCCATCAAAGGAAATTATTTTCAGGAAAAACATTTTCAAACTATGGATGAAATAGTTTGCACGACTCTTTGAAAACACGAAGCACTTTCAGACTCTGTAGATAATAGGATAGAAATATGGATTTAGAAAACGAAAAATCTACAGAAATGGACGGTTTTTCTTTTCTTAAAGATGTGAGTTCATCAATGAATGGAAATTAAGCATCTATTGGAATATTTTTTGATCTTTCGAGAGATCGTGACGTCATTGACCTTAACATTTTACTTTCAAAATTACCTTCATATGGAATATGAGGTAGTGGATTTGATATCCTTGTATCTTTACCATCGATCGCAAAGCGTAGAAACACCGTACTGGAAAGAATGAACATTATTTACTGATCTTTCCAATTGGAGCATGGGGTCCCGCAGGGTTAGATCTCAGACCTTATTCCCTTCCTTTTATATGTAAATGATATGCCCTCGTCCATTAAAAACGGAGGAATAATTGTTTTGCTGATGACACGAATGTACAAGGAAAAGAGCTTTCAATACTTTTTATCATTTCAAAGAGGCAATTAAAAATAAACAATATGTAACTGGTTGATGTTAAAGTAACTAAATATATGGATCGCTCAATTCAAACCTGAAATGAAATATCCATACAATTTAATTAAACACTAAATTAATTTCATTGTGTTACACATTCAGAATTCTTCCAATTCAGACAGCCTTTAGCCAGCTCGCTGCGTATATTTTACGAATGTATATTCTAACCTGCGATACAGCGTAACATTTTGGGACAACATACTATGGTACCCAGATATTTACATTGCAGAAACTAGAGGCACTACAGCAGCATATATGCATTCCCGAATTATTATTGGGAATAATTACATAATATTGAAATATTGTAATATCAGTCTTATAAAAAACTCAATTATAACTTAAAAACCAACGGTATCATAAAACTTAAAAAATCCAATTCAAAAGAAGCAACTGCACCAGGAACAATAATCATTTCTAACTTTTACAAATGAAACAAACATGAATAAAAAGTATCAGAAAAGAAAGAATTGTATTTCACAAAACATGCCTTAATTACATCAAAGTGAGCTAACAATTTCTGAATACATTATCAGTGATCAGAATTTTTTAAAGTAAAAGAAATGTTTGTTAGTTCTACGTCAAATATATTGCCTTCCTTAAATCTATTTCCTTTCATTAAATATTAAATACATCGTAAGATTAAGATAGCTGGCAACAATCACAAATATCCTAAGAAATTGCAGCCAACATGTTGCCATTTTACGAACGACATTTTGACAATCCGTCAAACGAAGCATGGAAGAATCTACCATTTCGATTTTTCATCTATTTTTGAAAATACAGAGTTAATCGAAAATGGAATCAGCACCTCTTTCTTTGCCGTTCTTTTTCTACGTACGTGAAAGACATTTGAAGAAAAAACTAGGAGCTGTTTCTGAGAAAATAATTTTTAAAATATAAAAATTGCTTATGTTTGACGCAAAATTACTAATAAATACTTATATTTTTGGAAAAATTGAACATGATCTTATATGAAGATCCGGTTCTGATGAACATATTTCATTAAGAGAAAAGTTATCTTCATTCCCGAATTTTTAGGAAGAAATTTTGAAATTTTGCAATTTTCGAAAAATCAGATATTGCAACTAAACGAGACCTGCACCATTCTCGTAATAATTCGTTACGCTATTCGCGGTCACGTTTGTGTCCCACAAATGTCGCAGGCGCTTCATGTAAAGTACTCCCGAAAATTAACATCTCGGTTTCAAATTAACATCAACAACATAAGCCAGATTGATTAGGGAATATCAAATTTGGTAAAAATCCTACTTACCGTTCAATTAAAATCTCGGTTTCAAATTAATATCAGCAACATAAGCCAGATTGATTGGGGAATATCAAATTTGGTAAAAATCCTACTTACCGTTCAACCGCTAGCTTTGTTCACAGGTAGACAGACGGGCAGACGGCCGGGGAGGGTACATAAGTTTTGCCGTCTATCGATGGTTCGGTATCAAGAATCCACAAAACATAAATTATGACTACACAATGTTTATGACTACACAAAGTAACTACTATACTACTACTATACTACTATACTTACTATACTACCAAGGACAACATATCTACATTTCCTTACCAGGTCCCGACAAAAGTTTTTTTTTTATCAAAAATTCGCGGTTTTTTCCTCATCATTTCAACATTCTCTCTATACTGCGTTATTAGTACCGAGTTTAATATAATACTTGATCAGACAATTCTTATATATACACAATATAAGTTATATACACTCGTGTCGCGACGTGAGCCACAACAGAAAATATATTTCCCGAAAGGTAGTCTGGTATTTCGTGAAACCGATGCAGCATCGCTGAGAGGCAAAAAATCTGTCGTTCCTGCATCTGCTTTCACCGCGTTTTCACCACACTGTCCAAACGCACAAATCCGCCTACGTTGTGCGGTTTCCTTCACTCTTCTGGGAGCGCAGAAGCTGCGGATCGGCCCAGGAGAAGCGTCTTAGTTGTTCTGCAAACATCAAGCGAGAGCCTCAGAAGAGCACCCGGTTGGAGGGCGTTTAGGGGGGGAGGAGGAGGTTGGGAGGAAGACGCTGCCGAGATGCCGTGGGTAGATTTTCACGTGCAAGACACCGATAATCCTCACTTGAGGGAAGGGGGACTGGATTGGAAAGGTGTTAGCGGCTGACGGTGAACGCGTGCGTGAATCTCTGGTTTTTCAGGAGCTCTCGGGTTAGACGTGGGGCTCTTTGTCGTCCACACAAACGCGACATCTCCAGGTCAATACATTATAAATACAAATACATGAACGTACATTGTACGTACACGTATACTTGAATGAGTTCACGGATTATGCATTTTATCTCCTCCGTCACATCATAAATCCGATGAGTAAATATCTAATATAAGTTTAATAATAATAATATAATAATATAATAATAATAATATAATAATATAATAATATAATAATACAATAATATAATAATACAATAATATAATAATATAATAATATAATAATAATAATAATAATAATAATAATAATAATAATAATAATAATAACTGATTATAATTAATAATAGGGATAGGGATAATACCGAGTGAAGGGCTCAGGGAGCGTGCTGACTTCGCAGTCGGGTGGCCATCCTGACCGACGTTTTCGTGATTTCCCTCGGTCACACAGGCGAATGTTGGGATGGTTCTAAAAGACCATGACCACCTCTCATGATCATCCTATCACGTCATAATGCAAGGCTTAACAACCTTGTCTTACCAAGGGATACAACTGAAAAGCTGATTCCCATATTGGCACAAGTTAATCTCTCTCTCCGAGGTAGAATATGACTGGACCACGCAAGAAAATGAGTAGCGTTGTCAGAAATGGTCGATATGCAAATAATAATAATAATAATAATAATAATAATAATAATAATAAATCTTAATTATTCACTTCAGTTATACATTAACGAAAGTATATAAATGACGAACCTCAATGTTTATGGACTGTGTGTGTGTTTGATTTAAAACAGTGTGTGATTTACAAACTAACTGCAGTAAAGTTGTTATTAATAACAAAGTAAAAAGAAATTTATTATAAAAAACAGTGTGCAAGAAGGAGATAAATAATTCATCACAGAGAAGTAGTGCTAACTAAAATAATTTATTGCTAAGTTTTTTTACTAACAATCGAGAATATTTCAAGGTTTCAAAGACAGGGCTCAAATCCAGAAGACACATGATAACAGGTCCCTCATCAAACCCTTTAAACTTCTGAATCTAAAACAAAGCTAAGGGCATTATTGGTAATGTAATCATTCCAAACGTCAGACAGTTTACCAAGTAATAGTGAAAGTTATCTGAGATAATGCGGAATACGTAATGTTGCTGCTTCCTCCAAAGGAAATAAATAGATAATTTAAATGATTCATTTACAATGTGCGTTAATTCAGAGAAACAATACTGTATACATAGCTTAAGAATTGCACCACACAAACCATCAGAAGATGCTTTTATCCATTGCAAGGATTAAATTATATTGTAGAGCACTTGCCCCGAGGTCGATGTTAATTCAAATTAATATTGTAAGAATAACTTCTCGAGCAAGTAGTAACATTGTTGGATTATCACACGAAACTATTGGAATAATAAATTCCGTGGCGGTAGCAGATATCTCGTGGTAATCCACAACGTGTGTTAGGAAATAATCAACCACAACAATCACAGTTATAATATTTATTAAAACATACCCAAAGTTAACTTCCAGAAAACACTTTTCCCATCTTGAAAGAGGTTTATAAAATGGAGAAGTAAAAAATGAGAAAATTATATAAAGCATGGAAGTCAAATTATGAGATAAAAATGACAAATAAAATAAAATTAATAATAAATAAATTAAATTAAAAATTACTTACTGCCCAAGCAACGAAAATCACACTTAAACACTACATTTATTATTATTATTATTATTATTATTATTATTATTAAAGTATTTTCATACTTTAATAAAAAGTAACCCCATTTTAAATCATTTTATTGACAAGCCTCTTCTACTCTTCCAGTTCCCCCGGTCCTTTATGGGCTTTCACCTCCATTCTGGCATTCTACTGCCTAGCCGCTCCCAGTTCATTTCTTCTGTTCTATATTTCCTGTTATGACTGACTGCCCGTCCGACTGTCTGTCCGTCTGCCCATCCGTCTGCCCGTCCGACTGTCTGTCCGTCTGCCTATCCGTGTGCCTATCCGTCTGCCTATCCGTCTGCCTATCCGTCTGCCTATCCGTCTGCCTATCCGTCTGCCTATCCGTCTGCCTATCCGTCTGCCTATCGTTGCCTATCCGTCTGCTTATCCGTTGCTCTATCTCGTCTGCCTATCGTCTGCCTATCCGTCTGCCATCTGTCCGCTATCCGTCTGCCTATCGTCTGCCTATCCGTCGCCTAGTCCGTCTGTCCTATCGTCTGCCTTCCGTCTCCTTCGTCTGCCTGTCGTCTGCCTTCGTCTGCCTGTCGTCTGCTCCGTCTGCTCCGCTCGTCCGTCTGCCCGTCGTCTGCCTGTCGTCTGCCTTCGTCTGCCCTGTCGTCTGCCTCGTCTGTCTGCCGTCTGTCTGCCCGTCGTCGCTCCTGTCTGTCTGCCCGTCTCGTCTGCCGTCTCGTCTGCTCCGTCTCGTCTGCCTGTCTGTCTGCCTCGTCCGTCTGCCCGTCTGTCGCCTGTCTGTCTGCCGTCCGTCTCGCCCGTCCGTCTGCCGTCCTCCGCCCGTCGTCCGCCGTCCGTCTGCCGTCTGTCGCCTCGTCGTCCTGCCTGTCTTCGCTCTCGCCGTCTGTCTGCCTGTCTGCCGTCGTCGTCGCCCGTCTGTCTCGCCGTCGTCTGCCGTCTCGCCGCGTCTCGCTCGCCCGTCTGTCTGCCTCGTCTCGTCCTCGCCTGTCTCCTCTCGTCTGCTCCGTCCTCCGTCTCGTCCTGTCCGTCCGTCCGCCTCGTCGTCGCCGTCGTTGCCGTCCGTCCCGTCTGTCTGCCGTCTGCGCCTCGTCGTCGCTCCGTCGTCCGCCTGTCCGTCTGTCGTCCGTCCGTCCGTCTGTCCGTCTGCGTCCGGTCCGTCGCCCGTCCGTCCGTCTGCCGTCGTCCGTCCGCCCGTCCGTCCGTCCGCCTCGTCCGTCCGTCCGCCGTCCGTCCGTCCGTCCGTCCGCCCGTCCGTCCGTCCGCCCGTCCGTCCGTCCGCCCGTCCGTCCGTCCGCCCGTCCGTCCGTCCGCCCGTCCGCCGTCCGCCCGTCTGCCGTCCGTCCGTCCGCCTGCCCCGTCCTCCGCCCGTCCGCCCGTCCGTCAGTCTGTCCGCTTTCCCCTCTGTCCGTCTGTCTATCCGCCTGTCTGTTTGTCAGTCTGTCCGTCTGTGACAAACGATAGCGCCTAAAGCGTTCAGACCATTTTCTCCAAAATTGATATTCCCGTATCGATCTGAATGAACTCCCGGCTTTGCGAGTTTGACGCAAATATTTTGACTTTTGAGGATACTTCACATGAAGCCTCAAAAATACTTTCCAAGTTTCCTTAAAAAGAGCACCAACGTTTTTGATTAAACTTTGTTGCTATCGACACAAGAAAGTGAAATTGTTTCGGCGTATTTCTACAGGATTGAAGATACAGACTTTTTTCTAAATAAATATATTGGATGAAAATTAATGTAAAAAATGTAAATATTGCATTGAGACACTTACATTTTTAAGTTCAGAAAGACAGACGATCAGACAGACAGAATTCCGTTGCAAGATTGCAATACTTTCTATTCTTAGGAAGTATAGCGAGAAAGTAATATGCATACAATAAATCGAGAAAATTAACTTTCACCACTTTCGTTTATGTTCGTCTGTCATTAATTGTGTATTATGTAAGACTATTATTCGATCTATAAACAAAAGAATATGATAAGTCTGACCCAAGTATCGGAGCATAATGCGTAAATTCATAAAATTCAGTTAATAACTAAGAATAATTCCATTAACTGCATATTAATGCACAAAACAGATTAAAATAAAATTAGTGTTTTCCTTTTAGGAGTTGAATGACGAAGTCTGTCTCACAAAATTGAGGCATTACGGCATTATTATAAGGCATTACGTAAATACTGTTGAGACCAGTTGTAATTCCACAGACATATTCAGTCCACGGAAATCTTTACCTGGGGAAAATTTTCGGGGTTATTTTTATACCAATGAAAGAGCAACCATTTGCGATACACGTACTTCGAAATTATCAGACATAATTTGATTTCTTCACAAGAGTTAAGAATAACTGATTGCAGAAAAGATAAATATTATATGTTGGTGGGATATGTATATAATTATGAAAAAATTGAACTTTCCGTTAAAAACTTATTGTCTTCATCAACTTTCCGGCGTGTCAGTCATCGCTTTGGGACATCAGTGCTCTTTCAACACTGTGTCCCCAACACATGCGAAATAAATTTATATTTTTATAACCCCGTTTGATCTTTATTTGTCACCGAACGTTGAAAATAAATTAACAGACTGTCTCGTTAATCACTCGTATTATTTGCCTTACTTTTTTTGGTGTTATATTATTTTGTTCACGTGTAGCAAATAATATTTTAATTGAAAGTAAACAGAGATTGCTTACTATGAAAATTACGAAAACTATTGTTGTAAGCTTTGTTTTCTACAGTACTACAATACATAAACATAATCCAGGTTTACTCTTTACAATAAGGTTTTAACGGGAAAATATTCTGAAGGGTCTGTAGCAGAGGAAGATGGAGAAGGAGCAACTGGAAACGAAAACCCTGAAAGAAGGTTTAAGGGAATTAAGACGAGGAGAAGGGAATAGCAAAGAGCCCATATGGAAAAAGAGAAGGGAAAGAAAGTAAAGAGGTTTAGGAATAAGAGGAAGGAATAGGGAGGGTTACGGGAAGGTCGTGACGGGGTGAGGTTGGGTGCAGGGAGGCAGGAAGAGACGGACAGACGCAGTCGTGGCGGGCGGGGCGGGGCGGGGCGGGGCGGGCGGGGCGGGCGGGGCGGGGCGGGGCGGGCGGGGCGGGGCGGGGCGGGGATGGGCGGGGCGTGGCAGGGCGAGGCAGGGCGGGACAGGGCGGGCAGGGCGGAGCGTGGCGGGGGAGGGGTGGGATGGCACGGGAAAGGGCGAAGCGTTGGCGTTGGGTTGCCCGAGACGGGGGAGTGTGCCTTGGGTGGGTGTAGAAGTGCAGGGTTGACGAGGGGGTTGAGGAGGGGATGGAGGAGGGGTTGGAGGAGGGGGTGGTGCGGGGTGGCGAGCTCCCCCTCGCGTTCGGGTCGGCGAGGGGGCTTCCGCAAAGCGAGAGGTGCCCGTGATCTTCAAACGCGGTCTTTAGCTCCCCGAGTGAACAGCTCCCATTCATTCGCCCCTTCCAAGCCACCCCCAACTCCGCCCGCCCGCAATCTCGACAAATTGCAAGGGGCGCTCCAATAAAGGCGGCTACGGAATACCTCTAATACGATTTGAGTTACCGTGAAAAATTCCAGACTTGTTTCAAACGTCCGTTTATTTACACGCACAATTCGCGTCGATGCTTTCACGGCGAAATAAATAAAATTTCATTTACAGAGACGAACGAGCGAAACGTAATAACTGGTGGATGTCGATATCGTATCTCTCTGCAACAGCTTCAAAAAACCTCGCACACAGCTTCCAATGTCGGGACATTCCTCATTCATTCTGCGTCTGGAAAATGAAATTTATGACACCAATATACACTAATAATATTACAGATTCTAGTACACTGAGTTATCAAAATGACGACTAACATCAAAAACAACCACGTTACCATGTTATTACTAAAGCAATGTTTCGCAGCAGAGATAACTGCACGCAATTACAACATTATCATCATCAGCCAATATACCGCAATTTCAGCAATAGATTCTAACTGAAGTAAGAGTTTCATACATTTTTGAACTTATATTTTTATTTGCATTTTTATTTTTTTCATATATTTAACAAATTTATATATTTTTGGAACTTGCTTGGCTGGAACGTTCGTCCAATGACGAAAATCCATTAATGATTCTTATTCAGAATGTTACACTGTCAAACATTACGTTTTAAATACATTACAATAAAAACTCCATGAACAAAATTGATACATACAATACATAGTAGATGAATGATTACAGAAAGTTTACAATCTACAAGGAAGGTGAAAAGGATGTTGCCATGTCAATCGTTTGGTAGCTTCACTGTCGTCAATTATGCTGGTGTTGAGTTTATTGGAATGATTATTTACACTGTGTGTCAAAAAGAATATTGTAACGAATATTGCGTCATCTGCCGGCGGCCGCCACAAACTACCTGTTTGCGCGGATTGCGTCATCGGCCGGCGGCCCTCGAACTAGCTAGTCCCAGAGTGTTCTGGCGCTAATTGCAAAGTCCAGAAAATTCTCGACGGCGCCCGCCGAGTATAAATACGCGGCGACCGGCGACCGCGAGTCAGTCTGAAGTCTGAAATGGAAGCTGAGCTGTGAAGTGTGTGCATCGCGGTGAAAAGCAGTGCAGTCATTGTGCAGTCATTGTGCTCAGTGACGTGAACCGTGGCCAGCGCCGAGAACTGTGGCCAGTGCATCGAACAGTGGTCAGTGCTTAGGACTGTGCAACAGTGCAAGAGAAGTGAACAGAGAGTGAGTGAAGATTATCTGTACATAAATCAAGTGTTTCCAGTGATTGTGTTAAGAAACAAAATAAACGTTTTGTTAAAATAATACCAGTTTTCATTCACCACCTAGAATCGTAAAAATATCAAACGCTATGTTTGATTATTTTACAGATTATCCTCTTTTTGTGCGCTGTTCAGTTCCTGTGCATAAGTACGAGTATGAGTACAAATTTCAAAGAAACCAAATTTAGAAGGCATCTTCATGTTTTACTTTCTAGTTACACTAAGTACTTACGTAGTAAAGCGTAACCTATTAGAACGTATTACTTACGAAGTAGTTTTCAAAAATTGCAAAAATTAATATTGCAAAAGTTTAATATTGATGATAGAGATTATTCTTAATGTAATCTATTTTTAAAAAAATAGATATTTAAATAGGGATACGTACATTTTTTGAAAATAGGAGTAGCATTTGCTTGATGGAAAGTCAATTACAAAAAAATTCTCAAAACGTCTCAATGTTTTTCTTTATGTTTTCCCCTCTGGTAGAGAAAAGGACGCTTAAAAATGACACAGGATTAATTTACATTTAAGTCTCTACAGTTTGGAGAAATGCAGAGTTACAAATAATGCGAGAACATATTTGCTGTTGTAACACCACAAGTTAGTATTCATTTGATACGCATACTGAATTTTGGGTATTATGTTATTATTTTAAATTGCAAATGAAAATATTCAAATCTGCTCATAAAGCATCGGTAAAACTACTCATTTTTTGAAAAATTGTACAAGTCTTTGTTTAAAAGATGTTTTTTGAAAAAGTGATTTTATTCAGGAAAAAATTTCTACCTCAATAGTGTAGTAATAGGAAGACGTCGAAAAATAAAATTTTGCAATTTTCGAAAATTTAGAGATTTCAATGAAAATGAAACCTGGCTTTTTTTAAGCATGCTTTGCTCCACCTGAGGGCAAGGCTTACGAAAAAAATTAGCCCTTTTTGAGAAAAGTTTGAAAATGTTGGGGGTTTCATGGGATGAACTCCTAAAAATCAAAATATCCATTTCAAAGGCGCAGGCGATGAAGTTCGGTAAAATCGATAGATGGATATCAGTTTGAGAGAGAATAGTCTGAAAAGTAGGGCGCTAACGTTGACCAGAGACGGACGGACAGAAATCGACCCGGAATACCAGTAGGTGGACAATTGGTTGGGCAAATGGAGCGGTAGATGAACAAGCGTAAAAACCTGAGAAAAACAGCACAACGTAAGACAGATGTAAATAAATGGAATATGTCGACTATTAAATTTTCTCTGTGGCTGTAAAGAAAGAATAAAAGTAAAGAACAAGTTAATGTTATGGACGAATAGAAGAGAAAAACAGATGCGGAAAAACGGAACAGAGATTGTGCGGTTTAAGTAGCCGAGGAAGACAATCCGAATAAATCCAACACAAAGAAATCGAATCACCAAGCGAGGGAAAACTGAAGGGCAAGACATCACAGCAAGCCTCAAATGAGAGAAACTGAGAACTCAAAACAAGAGAGGGCGACCAACCAAGGGAAAGGCAAATTCGAACGGCGGCGGGGCGCGACGTGGCATCACATTCGTGGGCGGCGGAGGCGACGGCGGCGCGCGTGTGCCTCTGTAGGCGCGACGCCGCTTTGTTCCGCCGCCCCGCCCAACCCCTGTGCCCCGCCCGCACCCCGCCCGCGCCCCGCCCGCGCCCCACCCGCGCCCCGCCCGCGCCCCCGCCCGCGCCCCGCCCGCGCCCCGCCAGCGCCCCGCCCCGCCCGCGCCCCCGCCCGCGCACCGCCCGCGCACCCGCCCGCGCACCCGCCCGCGCACCCGCCCGCGCACCCGCCGCGCACCCGCCCGCGCACCCGCCCGCGCCTCCGCCCCGCCCGCGCCCCCGCCCCCGCCGCATCCCCGCCCGCGTCCCGCCCCCGCCCCCGCCCGCGTCCCCGCCCGCGCCCTCGCCCGCGCCCTCGCCCACGCCCTCGCCGCGCCCCTGCCCACGCCCCCGCCCGCGTCCCAGCCCGCGTCCCCGCCCGCGCCCGCGCCCCCGCACGCGCCCCCACCCTCACCACCGCCCCAGCCCGCGCAGCCCCGTCGTCGCCAGCATCATCATCATCACCGTCGCCCTCCTCTTGCCCTCGCCTGCCGCACACCGGAAGTTGTAAGGGACGGGCCGAGTGGGGAGGGGTTTCCGCGTCAGCTGCGGGCCCCGCCAGCCGAAATCCCGGCATTTTTCTGCGGACGATCTGTGAAATCTCTTCAGATCCGTGAAACTACTTTGGAAGGCCTCCAAGCGTCTTTCCGTTTTATATAGCAGTTGCAATTGATAATCCAATAGCTCTTTAAAAGGAAACTACGTTGTCGAGCCAACACACACTTCCTAATTTCATAACAGCTATAATTGCTGACTTTTATACAACATAAAATGGTACATATTTTAATCTGTAAATAAATGACTAAATGAAGAAAGAATTCAATAATTAATTCATTCTTTCATTTAAATATAGCATAATCACATTTTTCTTCTTTATCTGTTATTCTGCTATCTAGGATCCGAGTGAGACTAAGAAAATTTTGAAACAGCAAACAAACCGTTAAGTGTTAATTAAATTCATTGTTTAGATAAAGTTACAGTTAAATGTGCCAGAGAAATTACTAGATAAACTTGAAATTTCTAGCTTGCATAAGAAATTTAAATATCAACAGTCTTAACTGAAGACGATTGGTAAAATCTATTTCAAAGTCGATATTGTTTACCTACCGTTTGAAAATTGAAGAAAAATGTTGCGTATTCTGAAAAGAAAAGGCAATTATATCGTTCAAGTTGCATTTTCGTTAATGTATATTTCAGAAGTACACCGTATCTTGTATCGTATTTATAGATGCATTTATTATATGCAGACATATTTATCATTAAGTTATGCATTCAGAATTCTTTCTAATTCTGTCAGCCTTCATGCAGCTCGTCGCGTGTATTTTGCAAATGTACATTCCCGCCTGAGATATGGTATACTATTCTGGGGAAGCTCATCCTTTAGTACCCAGACATTTAGATTGCAAAAGAAAATTATCAGAATAATGAAAAAATCCCATCCAAGAGATCCGTGCAAGCCACTTTTCATTGAGTTTGGAATCTTACCATTGCCTTGCCTATTTATTTATGAGTCTGTACTATTTGTCAAAACTGACTCACTTAACGGTGGGAACTTATTTTCATGTAATAGTGATATTTATTGTTACAACACTCGACGTAGAAATCATGTTCATCAAGTGTCAGTATCAACAGCTCACTACAAGAAATCCACATACAAGACATGTGCGTTACTTTACAACGCATTGCCAGATGAAATTAAACAATTAAAATTGGTACACAAATTTAAGTTAAAAGTACAATCTTTTCTGCTGCAAAACTGTTTCTACACAGTTAGAGACTATACTGATCGTCAAAAAGAAAAATAATGTTTACTTTAACAAAAACAAGATATAGTATAATCAATTAGTTTACATTTGCATTGTATAATTTAAAAAAAGACTCAATATGCCTGTAACATATAATTTACTTCCGGGTCAATGACCCCATCTCGATAGGGTTTTTGTCCGGTTTCCCTTATCCATTGAGCAAATGCTGAGATGGGCCCTTGATTTGCTTCTGGACGTAAATGTAGCTTCACTATGCGCACGTTTGTGTTGAACATTTCTTTTGCTTGTAGTGGTAGTAGAGCTTAGGGTGAGTTTCTATTTTGTTAACAATACAGGAAAATCAAATCTGTTCGTTCCTTTACCGTTAAAAATAAGTTTTCTATAATTTGACAACGAAAATATCTAGTTTTTGAAATGTTAATCTCTCGCTTTTTAAAATTTATTATTATTATTGTTATTATTATTATTATTATTATTATTTCATCTTTCAACTATTAATAGTTAAATTGTTGGGAAGGGATTCTGAAACTCAAGAAAGCGTGCGCAGATGATTTTCTCCCCCATATGTCACATACAGTTTTTGACTGTTTTTGACTAAATAAATAAATAAATAAATAAATAGATCACCTCACGTTTTGAGGCTACGTGCGTATTTTTCATATTTAACTTTTGTATTTTTTTTAGGATAACTGAAAGTGTTTGGTATGCTGTCTCAAAATTTAAATTATGGTACAAGTAATAAAAGTAACCTACTTGGCTAGTACCCTTAGCCGGTCTGCAGGATTCCAACACTGAATTCTCGTTGGCACCAATTGAACATTTGCAACAGTCTGGTTTGAGTGGTTCCAGGAAACAGTCCTTTGAAACAGAGTGCAAACTAGTTGAGAGCTCTCTGCGCGCTATCCAATGGAGTTGATCGGCGGTGGCGACCAAGCCTCAAACAAGTTGAAATCTAATGAGGTTGCATACGAAGCTTTTACCAATGATGTAGACCATTAGTTACTGAAAAGCATGTTGCGTGTATGACACGGTAATTCAACTAATAACCTTTCGTACTGGGTTACACTGGTTGTTTTATTTTTCTCCACAACATCCGCTGAGCACTTTTGCAAGAACTAAAAGTGATCTGGTTTTCATAATTTCTTGTAAATTATTCCAAAAACCATACAATTAAATTCATTAATTTAATGTTAAATTTGTATGGATATTTTTCTATTGAAATTCATTAAATTTCATATAAAGATCACAAAATTTTACCAATGTTCCATTGGTCAATCTAGGTTTGAACTGCAACGTAACCATTAAGAAAAATCTTTCTTTAACACCACAGGAATTAAAGTGTAACATGTTGCTAAATTCTAAATTCCAACGCATTTTGAATTTTCTCATATTCTATGAACATGAAATAATTAGATGACACAATTCCATCTTCAATAGTTAGTATCAGATGAATGATATCCTAATGATTTGGATTTGGAAAACTTTCAACACTCCTAGAGTCGAAAAGTTCTTACAAATTTATGTTAAGAAAATATTATTAAATATCTTTCTAGAAACGCATAATTTCATTTTTTAAACAATTGGATTTGTTATAAAACCAATATAAAGATCAGAAAATCGTGGAACCAGATATATATTTTATATTTTATATTTATGGCGTATAGCAAATTAATTTATCTAATTATTTAGATATTTTTGCGACTGAGGAAAAGACGATAATCGATTTCAAATGGAAAATGATTCAAGAGTACTTTCATTCCTGACCAGGAGTGGGCAACTGCAAGAAATCGAAAGGACCTTCTCTTTGTATCACGATTCCCCTTTTCCTTTCGCTTACTATGCGCAGCTTCCTCCAGATTCGTCTCAAGACCATCGGGACTTCCCAGAAACCAGAATATCCCTTCATTACGTCTGCTTGGCAGCCCTTTAAGTTTCTGGAAGCCAAGCGGCCACCAATCAGGAAGGTAGGGGTAGGGGTAGGGGACTGGGAGAGCAAAACCAATCTCGGCAGGATGGGAGAGGGCGAGAGAGACTTCGGTGCGGGGCAGGACAGGGCGGGATGGGATAGAATAGGACGGGATGGGAAAGAGAAGGCGCAGAGGAGGTGAATGGCTGTGGGCATCGGCTGGGCGACGGAGCCGGGCGCTTGGCGGTCACTCGGAGGTCATCGTCGGTCGCTCGCTGGGCGACAGGCGTGGGCGTGGGCGGGCGGGCAAGCACGGGGTTGGAGGCGGGGGCGGGGGGCGGGGCAGGGGGCGTGCGCCCGGGGTGCGCGGGCCGACGGACAGGGTCGCGGTTAAGCGCAGGTATGATTGGTTTCCCGCTCGGCACGGGCCGCAGCCGGCCCGGATTTTGAGCTCCAAAGAGCATTACGCGCTGCTCGCCAGGGAGGGAGACAAACGCAATCCAAGTTGGTGGCTTTAAGTGCCGAGGAAGGAGGCAGCCCCACCGCGCCGTTTCCAACTCCCTCCTCGCCACCTCTTCCCCTCCACGCCTCTCGCACCCCAGCCGCCTCCGCCCACCCCGCCGGCACCCTCGCCAGCGTCAGAGACTAATTACAATCAGCTCCCCTCGAAGGTTTCTTTTTAGAATAAATTACGTTCATTATAGTTGTCGCGGAGGGGGCGGCGAACCGCGAGGCGAAAGTGACGGAGGGGAGGGGGAGTTTTGGTTAGCAACGGCGCCAGCGACCGCGCGTCGACGGCCAAGGCCTGCAGCGCCTCGAGACGCACCTGGCCCGCATCCTTGTCCCGCCCCCGCCCCCGCCCCGGCACTGCGCCCGCCCCGACCCCGCTCCAGCCGGCGGCGTCCGGCCAGCAAGCGGCCCACGATCTTATTTTCCCCGCGAAGCCCGGTCAGCGTAATTGAATCCAAATGGGTAGCTCCATTCGAGAGTTCAATTACAGTGTCCATTTGCGGAAGGTGAACCGCTGGCCGGTGGCAATGAATTTATCAAAGGCATAAAAGTAATTAGGAATCGAATTTATATCACTTGACTGAAAAATGTGCCCAACAAATATTCGCTTTTATATCTTATCGGCCTTCAATCATAGTAATACCCTAAAAACATTCCGACATAACAGAAAATCTATATGTAGATTTCACTGATCGTCTGCTTAATCTCAAAAAAGGCAATGAATGTAATGAAAAAGGGTATATGGAACTATTAATGAAAACGAAAAAAAATTGGTAACCGAAATCAAAATCAATTATTGCATACCTTTTAGTGACGAAACTCTAATATATGCAAACAAGGTCGGAGGGACCCTAGAAGTTTGATATCTTGTTCTTTGGACCCAAAAAACAACGTAATTTTCAAAAATCTAAATTGACGTAAGTAATAAATATTGTTTCAACGCATCAATTACAAACCATGGGTATCGAGATATTTAGTATGCATAGAAGTTTTAAATTTCATGTAGTCGACTAGTGATTATCGGGAAATTTCCTGAATGTGATTTTCGGAAGTTCGCAGGGTAGAATATTATCACAGTCTTATGGAGCAATTTTTGCTTAGCATTCTACCATTTAAAATGTACAAAACGCGGGTGAATATGTTCTGAAAGAATCTGGAAAGTAATTGCGGAAAAAATTGGAAAAAATGTTTTATAAATACACCCAAGGTAATCTTAAAATTCGTTCTAAATGCTTCTCATGTCTCTTGGTTCTTCTCATGTCGCTCGATAGAAGAAGGGATTTAAATAATAAAAACATACTAATCTGGAATAAAATTGTTAAACTAAACAAAGCCACATATTTGTAGTTTGAATTGCGCGGTCGCCATCGCTGTAACCTGGTGAATCGTTCCGAACGGGTCAATAGAACAGGGAGAAACGCGAGAACCTGAACGGTCAGGCAGAGAGGGGAGAAGGGGACGCTAAGCTCGGTGGCAGAGATTTGTGATGAGACGGCAGAGGCGAAAATCCGTATGCATAGAGGAGCATGAGTGCCTAAACGCGAAACAGAACAGTGCTGAAGTGATATTTAAGGTAAGGAAGAATGAAATAACCAGATAAACTTTGAAAACTAGATACAGATGGATAAATACGTGAACACGTGTTTGGGGGATGCAAGTGCTATGGGAATGAAGATGCTGCGACAGGAATGCTGAGTAGCAACTAGAGTGAATATAAAAACTGCAGCCTTGTGAAAGAACAAACTGTTAGTGACACGGGCAATGGAAGTCATGTGGCGTGTGCATAGTTGTACGATCGGACGGTAGCCTGGTAATAACAGTGCAATTAGGCAAAGGTAAAGGTGCAAACAGAATTAAAATAAGAGGAAGTGGAACATGGATTTGTTTTAAGCGATTACTACGCGCAGAAGATAAGCTGAAATCGTATACTGCGAAGCGCAGAAACTCAACGGCAACTGGTCGTCTTCCCAAATGCTGCAAGACAGCGAACGCCGCACAGTGGTGGATTTTGGCGATTTCCTGGCCAAAAGCTCTGGGCGCTACAGAATGTTTTCTACGGCGACCAAAATTATTTTGGGTTAACTTCACAACGTAGAAGAACGTCCGAAGAACCGGAACGGAAAAGCAGTTTTTCACTAGAGCACATTTCTCACTTCAGTGTTATCGGGCTCAGACAAATGGGACAAAACCGGGAGCGGTAGCTTAGGGCATCAACTGTTGTCACTGCAGCGCCTCTGACCGTGAGGTCCTAGGTTCGAGTCCTGACGGTGGCAGGATTTTCGACATTAGCTTTTCAGCTACGTCGAATTCAGTCGCTGTCTGGAGGAGAATTCGAGTGGCCGGATGCTCTGATCGGTAGTTTTCCGTGGTTTCTCCGATCAACACAAGGCGATTGCCGGGGCAGTACCCTAACAAACGGGCCACGGACCGCGCGCGATCTTTCCTTCGTCTTCTTTTCCTATCCTATCCCCTTACGCGCGCGCGCGCACACACACACACACACACACACACACACACACACACACACAAACATGCACTACACTACCACATACTCCGGGAGACCGGTCGGGAGCTTAGAGCTTGTCCCGGCTGGGGCGGTGCCCCGCTGGTTGGAGAGACCTGGTTAGGGGGAAACCCCACAAGCCAACGGTAGGTTGGCGCCGAATCTCGCCATCCAGCGGGGGAAGATCACTGCCATCTCGCGAGAAAAGAACATGCTCTACGCTAACGGGACTAATGACCGAAGCAGTTGACGCGCCCGGAAGCACGAAAAAAATCAATCAATGAATTACAAATGGACAAAGCATCTTTGTCTACGAATTTTAACTTTCTTTTGGCAAGATCTCTCAAGCTGGAAATGAAGCTATCAGAAGAGATCAACAGGTGATTCAATATATCCTGGATTATGCAATCTTCAACATATTCGCGAGAATCCTTCGCCGTACCGCCAGATATATTAATGGCGTGATTATTGCACTTCTTCTGATAATTGGCGAATAGGCAGTATAGGAGAAGAAATTATTCTTGAAACACCTTTTTTAATCATAGTTTGTGCACAGTTGCAGACATTTAATAGGATGCATATTTGGAATAATATTTCTTGGCAGTTTCCAGAGCGTACGGTTCAAAAAGGGGAATAGTGATAGCGTATCCACTGGACATTGCCAATAATGTTTTTCTAAATTCTCGTAGTTGTGATCTCATTTATTCCCGTTATTGCTGTGGATTGTTTAAGGTTTTCAAAAAAACGTCTTTCTGTGTTACCGTCGTTGCTGTTACCATAATCCTATTTGTGACGCTCTACATCCAGTTCCATTTTTTCTCGTAATTGCATTCGAATGCGTTTCTGGTTTATATTCAAACTATAGTTACAGACTTATTTCATTAAATAACAATATAATACTAATAATTTTATAACAATAACAGTGTAATAAAAAGTGTTGCTTGTAACTTTGGAGCTAATTAAATAATTGTTACTTTCCAATCAGTTGTATTTTTGATGTAATTTTTGAAGATTTAAAAAGTGTTACGATGAGTTGCTTTGATATCACGCATGTATTTACCCTTTCATCGAGCGTACACCCTTCCGTTTCCATAAGACATACTATGTAAATATTGGTTTTTATATAATATATTTTTTTGTGAAATAAAATGTGCGTAATTCAGACCAAAGTGTAACATATATATATATATATATATATATATATATATATATATATATATATATATATATATTAAATTCTTAAGCATTATATACTCAGAAACGTGTAAGTCATGATGGTGCGTCAAGCTGTGGGAGCATATTAAAGCATATTAAATATATAAGAATTAACATGAGACAGGATTCGGAGTGAACTTTAATATTCTTTTCAAGGAACAAAAAACAACAACCACCATGAATAAAGAAAACTCTTCTACATTTCAGATCGTCACAGCCTGACACATTCACTATACAATAAAACATCTTTCGCATAGTTTGAACCTCGAGATTTTTCTTTTTTCGAGGTATATGAGATACAAAACCCCCTCTGCGGTTTCCACTTTAATATTCCAGCATAGTTTTCTAGATGCTCTCTAATATCTCATAACGTCCGTATTTACGGCCTAAACCCATGTATTCCTTCCATCAAACACGTGGAAATGCTTAGTTTTATCACTCTTTTTGCGCACGTGTAGGAGGGTCGTAACCCGCTCCACATTGCACGTAAAAGAAGGCAAAGCCGCTCGTGTTTCACCATCGTTCACATAGGCTCAATGTCGCGCGACACGGCAAACGCAAAGTATTCATAAAATGTAATTTCCCTATTTTGTGCTCGACTGTGATTTTCAATCACACACATATTAAAAAGAAAATAACGTTAGAATTAATAGTTATATGCAAAGACGAGAAAATTAAATTCCAAGAGATGAAGAATGGTTTACAAAATGA
The DNA here is from genome assembly GCA_964035755.1 of Teleogryllus oceanicus. Classification (NCBI taxonomy): domain Eukaryota; kingdom Metazoa; phylum Arthropoda; class Insecta; order Orthoptera; family Gryllidae; genus Teleogryllus; species Teleogryllus oceanicus. The sequence goes on along the minus strand of CAXIVR010000001.1, from coordinate 114,385,651 downwards.
ACAAAATACTTGCTTATTCTTTCCTGAGACTGAAATTAAAGTTAGTGAAGATAGCATTTCGAACTGTTTTCGAAACTGAAAGAAAATCCGTCTTTTTATATTCTATTCAATTACATTTAATTTTATAGTTTACGAAGTCAAGGAATATTTCTATATGTGTATTATTTGCTTAAATATTGCGCCATAATACTCCTAAATGAACAGATGTTGAAAAATCAATTTATATCCTTATTTAGCATAAATCAAGGATCTGCGATTGCCTAAACGCCTATTTTATTTTAGAACGTTACAGCAACTCAAAATGGTTAGCAAAATAAAGGCTATATTCGTGCCTAACTTGTATTTCAGGTTATCTTCAGAGAGAATTTACAAACTATTTACATTATACGAATTTCATCTCGAAATAAGTCCATAAACAGAGATGAACGTGCTTAAACAACCTTAATGCTACCTTTTATGATGTATTGTATGTGATGTATTGTTTAATAAATATAACTATATACCATGCGGACGCAGAATTCCGAAGCCCTCAACCCATTCATTTCCTTTCATTGTCTCCCTTAAATACCGAGGTATGCTATCTTCAAGGCAGCAGCCAAACACGGTGGAAAAGCTGTAGCAGACAAAGGGCGCAAACAGAGTTACCAAACGCACAGAACAAACACAGTTTAGAATATGCTTTCAGACGTAGAAAATTAAAGTTTTCCCAGTTTCAACATCTCACAGCTATCGCAGGCGCTCTCCCCTTTCGTTATTTTCTCAATACAGTGGAGTATCATAGTACTTATTTACGCGTGGTTTTATTTCTATGCTGAAAGAACAGCAACTCTCGGTCGTCTTCACAAAGACCTATCGTTACCTTACCGGTTTTTACTCTTTCACAACCACTTGCTAGCAGACGTCCCCAAATTACAAAAAAAAATTGCAATTGCTATTTCGACTTCAGGTAAGATATTGGATTACAAATGCAAATGTTCTGAGGAGAAAAACTAGTAGTGTTACAGCTCCAAATATATTTTGGGATTATTTATAGCAGTTTTCGAAAATTCTGGGCGTTCAACTAAAATGAGACCTGAGTCATTTTTCAGAATTTTTTGTTCTATCAAAATTTCAAGCGCAGTTCAAAAGTTTTTTCAGCGGCTTCCAACAAATCCTATATTGAAGGTAGAAGTTATATTCCGGAATGAAATCTGTTCTTCAAAAAGATCTTGGAATAAGGTCATGAATTTCTTTTCGAAAATGTGAGTAGTTTTTCCGTAATTGTGAGTGAAATATGGACAAGTTTTAAACATTTATTTTCTCAAAAACAGTTTAAAACTTTTTCTATAAAATTTATGTTAGTATGTATAAAAAAGGTAAAAATGTGCTGAGGTTCTTTTCCGGGAACTAGGAATTTTCGAATATTGCAAACAGTTAAATATTGATGTTACAGTGCAAACTTTCAATACTGATAATAGAGATTTTTTTCTTAAAGAAAATATGTTCTGAAAAATCATATCTTTAAAAGGGCATGCACAATTATTTTGAGAAATATGTTAGTTTCGCGTAATTACTGCTTGAAATTAATGAAAATTGTAAACAAAAACATGTTCTCAAACACCCCTCCAATTTTTTCCACAGATAGAGCAAAGGGCGCTTAAAAATGGCGCAGGTCTGATTTATGTGGAACTCTGAATTTTCAAAAATTGCAAAAGTGACAAATAATGTGAGAAAATATGTGATGTTGTAGCTTCAGTATTTTTTTATTTTAATCAGTTGGAAAATATCAAAACTATAAGCTTTTTGCCCATTTCTATGAGTGCCGATAAGATACATATTCTGCTACATGTCACTAATACATTGAATATTAGCGGGTATATAAGTTATTTATTTTGTAAACATACATGTGCTTGATATGCATGCGCCTGGAAATTATCACCGCACCGAGTCGGGTCAGGGATTCCTTTTCATATTTGCATTCATGTTCGTAGCCACCAGATCACAGGAAAATAAGTGAAAGATTCAACTTCCAGCTTCTGTTATGACTGTGGTGAGTGCGCAATTTACGTTTTCATTTGTTAAAAACTGCAGTTCTAGACCGGAAGTCAGAAAGATAATCCACATATCCAGAAAATCCAGCTCAAAGCTAAAACGTTTTGAGAAGTTGGCCAGTGTTATGAGGAACAGGGAAATGCACATATGGTGGCCTGTAGGTGTCGGCGTTGCGCTGCACAATTTTTGAATGTGTCGAAAAAAATATGCCATAGGGGAATGAGTACACAGGTAATTCTTGTTGTATATTGTTCGTTAGTTAGTCACAGTGTGAAGGAGTGGTATGTCATACCGATGTGACGTCTCAAACTGTACGCCTTATTGAATTTAATGTGTCATATTTTTAGTGTTCGCTTATATTACGAACTCAAAGCTAATGTTTTGCTATAATGGTAAAAAATTCCTTTTCAATGTCGATTATAACCACCTTTTCGGCATCTCCTTCGGCATCCCCTTCCTTTGGAGGGGAGGTAAAGCCGGCTGTCCCATGGTAGTACATTTACTACATGTAAAAGATCCTCAAGCCTAAATTACGCCTCAGAGCTAAATTCAAATCGCCTGTTTCCTCGCCCAAGTAATACCTTCTTTCTCCCATGATTGGTGAAAGGAGTGTAACGAAATTTGCGTGGTCAGACGGAAGAGAAGGCCCCATGGCCTGAGTCTCACCACGTAAAATAAGGCCAATTCAATTCAACTCAATGTATCTAGGCGAGGAATAAACCTGTATATCTGTAAAATATTTTTAAAGTGTAGGAAATATAATTAACTTGTAATTATTCCCACTTTCGCATATGTTTTAATATTTGAAAAGAACGATACTGCGGAAAACTATACTTTTTTCCTTTTTGGTCAATTAAAGTAGTACACGTTTTTAAAGAAAAAATGTTTTTCATAAGGTAATGGAGCAAGATTTTTCACGTAATATTTATATGCATCATCAGGTGTGAACAAAAAATTAATATACCTGTCTGTAAATGAAAAATAATTTAAAAAAAATTTAAAAAAAAAATGGAATAAAAAATATATGTAAAATGTTTGTAGGCAGTAAAGAAAAATGTATAAATAGAGGAGAAATAACATACTAAAATGTGTTATTAGTAGAAAACTTTATAAAATTAAAAAAGATAAATTCAAAATAAACACAAATAAGGAAAAACAATCATTTTAAACCTCCCTTCAAGGAAGGAAAGTTAAAAATAAAAGAATATGGGAAGAAACAGATCCAGAATGGAGAACATTAACACAAATAAAGGAAAATTGAATATATCACAAAGTATAAATATGTTTTAGGGTATTCTTATTTTAGAGAAAACATTGTCATAAATGTTTGTGAATAAATTGATCCAACATGGCATTAATGGTTTTGTGTTTTTATACTAATATCTCCGGGATTAATCTTTAACATTTTCTGTGTTCATTTTACAATATTTCAGCGCTGTCAAAATTAAAATAATGAAAATATCAAAGCGAAGTCGAGAAATTGAGTTTAATATTGTGCCTCTCTCCTTAAAGTTATTATTCTTTGTTTGAAAGCACGTTTTGTCTATCCTATAGAGACAAAAAAGGAAAATCACAACAATTAAGGCAAAAAAGTACATTTTCTTTATCTGTTAAAAAGACATTTTTGACAGCCTTACCATTTTGGATAACCAATACAGAAAATATTCAAGATTATTCTCAGAGACATTACAGATAAACCTAAAAGTACTACATAAAAATACCTAACTATATAGAAATAGTACAAAATCTAGTATTACTTTTTATAAATTATATTGTTTCTAACTTGTCATAACACGTTGCAAATTAACCATTTACTTTCATTTTTATTGTTATTATTATACAATTATTTGGTTAAGGTTATATAATTATTTTCCAGTGCTTACCAATGATTTTATGAAAAGTTTGAAAGAAACAGATTTTTTAGTATGGTGGCCATTTAATGATGTCTCATCAGTATGGCATTGCATCTATTTGTGAAAATGGATTACGGGGGATCCAAAAAATTTTACTGTAATACTTGTACCTATGATACGTTTGTACATGGCCTAGTGAGAAATTGGACATCTTTGAAACAGTATGGCGGCTACTTAGAGATGCTGAAAAGGTATGGCGTCGTCATAATTGGCAATGACAAAGATTTTTTTACCATTAGAGCAAAATATTAGCTTTGGTCGTGAAACAAGAGAGCATTTAAAAAATGACACTTTGAATTCAATATGGCGTACAGTTTAAGACGTCACATTGGTATGGCATAGCACTCCTTCACACTTTGGCTATGTAACAAACAATATACAACAAGAATTAGCTGTGTACTCATTCCCCAATGGCATAATTTTTTTCGACACATTCAAAAAGTTGAACAGCGCAACGCCGACACTTACAGGCCGCCGCATTTGCGTTTTCCTGTTCCTCATAACACTAGCTAACGTCTCAAAAAGTTTTAGCTTTGAGCTTATTATACGTGGATTTTCTTGCTGGCTCCTGGTCTCTTCGTGCTACCAACATAATTTCTGTTGCTAGCACTCTCACCAGTCCCTGGTGTCACCGCGGAGAGATTTTACTGGGGCGCTATGTTTGCCTGTAACAAACGTGAATATTTCTTTCAATGGCGCTTCCGAGAAACGAGCCTGATTTCTGATCGACTGCGGCGTCCAACGCGTGCGTATGGCGTGCGTGCCCATGATGAGAAGCGGAACGCTCCCTTTGCTTGGGGCGCGCCTCAGCTGGCACGGCTGCAAGGACAGTGGCGGAGGGCGACAGGAGTATGCAAATTAGAAGCCAATCGGATCGCGGTCGCGCCCTCCCTGCCCGCGCCCACCATGCGACCTTCGCCCCCTCCCCCGCCATGCAGGCAGTGCCACCTCATGAGCAGCGACGACACCGACCATGCGCACGCACCTCAGATTCCTCACGGACTCCAAGGGCCCACTACGTCTCAATCGCGGGCTTTAGACGGACTTCATCGATTAGCAACATTTAGCTCGCAGGTACTGTGAGAGGAGCGTAACAAAAACCGAACTTGTTACGTTTCTGTGGTATACATTGCTGTTGAATTTCATGGGAGAATGTGAGGCAAGCCTTGTCTATAGAATGAAGACAAAAACAGAATATCTAGATCTGCTCTCTATGACTATCGGAAATATCGCTCAAAAATATTATCATGATGAACCAGCTATAAAGGAAAATAATGCAAATTAGTATTCGTATCTTTACAAGAATCTTTATTTATTAGATGATTCAGTAGCGGCACGCGCACTTTTATGTAGTGGAAGAAAGACAAATAAGTCATTTGCATAAAGTACTAAAAATGGAACACAAAACAAAGTATATTACATGCGTCGAAAACTCTTTTGCTTTGCATTATCAGCCCGCATTGTGAGGTGCACCAGCTGCTCTGTCCTTTTCCACCATCACGTATTAAAACGTAACTTCAAACGACCATGCCTAGTGGATTGAAGTTATATTTTAGTACGAAGATATTTTCACTTTTAAAACAATTATTTACAAAGTGACGAATGGTCACGCTTCGCTCACTGTACTATTATTGTCTCTTTATTCACAGTTTCCTGGTATTGTACAATCACACAGATATCAATCAGAGCATGATTACATAATGATGTAGAAACACATACAATAGAACATTATTATTATTATTATTATTATTATTATTATTATTATTATTATTATTATTATTATTATTATTATTATTATTATTATTATTATTCACACTTTCTCTGCTTTAGCAGGAAAATCTATCACCTGTCCAATTGATGTTATAGGACTAGTCTCGGACTGCGCAGGAAGGAAATTCATCCTGACCTACATGAATGTCATGCATTTAGGAATTTCCTGACAATATGACATGTTTGAAGAAGGGCGGCTTTCTGGGCTTCATCAAAGATATTTTTAATATCTAAATTCTCCAGATTTCTTTTAAACTTCGTGGTGACGACTCCTTAAACGGATATAACCACGGGGAAATGGGAGATTTCATGCCACTCAAATGTTTTTTAATTCAGTTGCCAGGTTCTCATATTTTCTGAATTTTTCTGCTTCGGACTTCCGCAGGTTGTGAGTCAAAGGAATTGCAACATCGATTATAGAGGCTATTTTATTTTGTCTATTGTGAGGATGTCAGAGTGATTATGATCAACCGTTTTATCCGTCATAATAGGCCGATCCCAGTATAAGATGTGCGTCTTCGTCTCGAGCACAGCATCTGGTTCATACTTGTAGTATGCTGGAGCATTATTCCCCAACATTCCAAGTTTCATTTCTAGTTCTTTGTGAAAGAGTTTTGCCACTTGGTTATGTCTGCCTAAATAGGCACACTGACAAAGTACTGCACCCTGCCATTATGTGCTCGATAGACTCTCCATTCTTACCACATCTTCTACATTTGTCGATATCATTTGTTTTCAAAATTTGTTTTTCATAGTTTTAGTTCTTATTACTCTATCCTGAATTGCTGCTACAAAACCTTCAGTTTCCGGGTACAAGTAACCATTGCTCAACCACTTTAAGGACGCAGATTTGTCAATCATAGGGTCCAACAGAGAATTTGGAAATTTACCGTGAAGCATCATTTTCTGGCAATTTTGTATTTCCTCCTAGAGTTGGTATTATAACACTCGGGCCTTGGTTGCTTAAATTAAGTGGCGTTTATCCAGTGTCAGCGTTCACCACCTTCTTCATGAGGGAATCCTCAGACCTAAGTATAGCGTCCCTCATTTTTTCTTCTTGGGTTCTGCAAAGTTTAAAAATATTAAGTAGCCCTCGACCACCTTCTCTTCTTGGTAAATACAAACGGATCACAGAAGTGTTAGGATGTAGACATCTGAATTTTGTAAAAAGCCCTCTAGTAAGTCTATCCAGTGAATTTAGGTCCGCATCAGACCATTTTACTACACCAAAACTGTATATCAGCGTAGGTACAGCCCAGCTGTTGATGGCCGTAATTATGTTTTTCCCAGCTAGCTTCGTATTCAGTATTTTGGTGTACTTCTTGTACTTCTCGGTACGCATGTTAATACGCTCGGTACGATCTTGTACTACTTGTACGCATGCTTAATTTATCTGTGATCAAGTTTCATATTCTGTTGTATTCCGAGGTATTTGTAAGCAGCATCAGGTTGCAGCTGTTCTATGCCTTGGACATTTTTATCCAACTTTTTTCGCTTACCTTTCCGTATGCTTATGATGGCGCATTTATCCAAACCGAAGCTCATCCTAATATCTTGGCTGAAAATCTTGGTAGTATCTTTTAAGGAACAGAGTTTTGATGTGTTCCAGCATAAAGCTTCAGATCGTCCATAAATAAAAGATGATTTAATGTCTTAGGATCTGATGAATTAATCTTGTAACCAATGGTACTCTTATTTAACAGTGATGACAACGTACTTAAGGCCAGACAAAACCATAAGGGTGAAAGAGGTTCTCCTTGGAATATCCCACGTTTAATGTCCATTGTACATATTTTCTTCTTAATAGCATGCATATTTACCCTCCACGTGAGCATCAATGACTGCAGTGTGTTTATGATATTTGGAGATATCCTGTTGATTCCAAGTATTCGTATCAACCAATCATGAGGAACTGAATCAAACGCTTTTGTGTAATCTATATAACATTTGTGAAGGTTTTTCTGCTTACTCTGGACTTGTTTTAAAACTACAGAATCTATTATAAGTTGGTGTTTGCAACCTAGAGCACCTCTAATAGATCCTTTTTGCTCCTCAGCTATTATCCCATTTCTTTCACAATGCTCATAAATTTTTTCATTGATCAAGGATGTAAATAATTTGTAAATAGTAGACGAACACTTTATTGGTCTGTACTTTTGTGGTTGTGAGACATCATCTTTATTGTGAGGCAAAAAGGTGTTTCCTTCAGTAAGATGAAGTGGGATCTTACTCGGGTCATTTAATGCTTCTGTAAAGCAGATGGCCAATGGTTCGTGGATTGCTGTGAAATATTTTAGCCAAAAATTGTTAAGTCCATCTGGTCCTAGTGACCTCCAGTTATTGGCCTTCTTAATATTTCTACGTATGTCTTCGGTCGTGAAACCGGTGACCAACATCGGTGATTTAGAAGCATTTTGCTCTTTGATATCCCGGATCCAGTCTGCGATCCGGTTAAAATGTTCACTTTTCGACCAAATTGATCTCCAATAATCCTCAAACTCACCGGACTACAGATTTAGAGATGAATACTTATTTATTGACAGGGGCCCGCCCTTCTCAGCCCCATGTCGCCGGCGTCCCGCATGCTGATACGTCCAGTCTTGTTCTTTCTTTTATTATTATTATTATTATTATTATTATTATTATTATTATTATTATTATTATTATTATTTGCTTTCTTTCAATGCAACATTTATCTTTTTTGGAATAACAATACATTTTTCACATTTTAAATTTGAACTTTTGAAGGGAAATTGATTTGCAATAAATGTTGATTTCATTAGAATGACTCAAGGAGAGTTAGCTTATGCCTTGAGTTATGACTTTCAGTTGATACATTTTCAGCTGCAACATTTTACCTTGAATATTTATAAAGTAAAAAGGTTCCAACAGAATTAGTGAGAGTGAGATTCATTTCAAATCTCGTAAGTACCTTAAGTGTGCAAAAGGATGGCAAAAATGTAGAGATTCTTGGAAAACTTTTGAGGAACGACCTCTTCTCAAGCAGTGTGAGAAGGGATGGTCTCTTTCGTGTCAAATGGGCCAGCGCAAAGCGGATCATACGCTGAACGTCAGGCGCGAGGTTGATGGCGCATTTTCAGAGCCCCTCCCGGCACCCTCCACCCACGCCGCCTTGCCCCCTGCCCCCCCCAGTGCAACGACGGCTGCCGCAGTGTATGCACATTCTCGCTACACAGTCGCGTACCCATCAGTTAGCACGAGGTGGTACTTATCATGTATAATATATATATATATATATATATATATATATATATATATATATATATATATATATATATTCCTTCGACATAATTATCTTTCGAGATTTTTAACGATAGAAATTGCACTACATAGGTTTCAATGACGTTTCTGCGTACGTACTGAACACCTCACGAGTGTGAGCAAGTCCCTGCATGATAACTTCTTTCATAATTTATTTCATTTGAGTGAATTTTGGAAGGTGAGGATAATCATACGATGGAGTGAATGAAGGTGTGAGCTTGTGATTCCGTATGACATTGTGTATTCATAAAAGCATTAAACAAAGAATCCGATATCCTATTATAGCTATTGTCATAGTGAAACTGAGAGTATACGACCGTTTAAACTACTGACTTTTTTCTTATTGGACATACGATTTCATTTTGTACGTAAGGCTATTTCAAAAGAATAAATTTCGTCACGAACCCACAATCATTTAAGTGTAATTCATTTAGTGTGTCGCATTGTTGTGTTTTGTTATAAGTATTTTGGCGTATCATTTACTTCGAGCTGTCGACTTGTTTACATATCTGTTCTTAAAAAAACATTCTTCAGAAATAGTATCTTCAAAGAGTCGCCCTAAAACACTTATTTATAAAAAAGACTACGAAAGTAAAATGGTCAGAATTATATTTACTTTGAAGCGCGAATCTGTACATTTATGTATTCGTACGCACCCCCATCACTGACATTGATGCTCTCACCTCTCAGAATGAAACCGGGAGCGGTAGCTCAGTGCATCGACTGATGTCACTGCAGCGCCTTTGACCGGGAGGTTCTAGGTTCGAGTCCTGACGGCGGCAGGATTTTCGACACTAGATTTTCAGCTAGGTCGAATTCAGTCGCTGTCTGGAGGAGAATTCTAGGGGTCGGCTGCTCTGATCAGTAGTTTTCCATGGTTTCTTCTATCAACACCAGGCGAATGCCGGAGAGGTACCCTACCAAACGGGCCACGGACCGCGCGCGATCTATCCTTCCTCTTCCTTGTCCTATCCTCTTCCCTTACATACACACTTACACTAACATGCACTACCTACCACATATTCCGGGAGACCAGTCGGGAGCTTAGAACTTATCCCGGCTGGGGCGGTGCCCCGCTGGTGGGAGACTCCTGGTTAGGGGGAAACCCCACTAGCCGACGGTAAGTCGGCGCCGGATCTCGCCATCCAGCGGGGGAAGATCACCGCCATCTCTCGAGAAAAAACATGCACTACACCAACGGGACTAATGACCAAAGCAGTTGAGGTGCCCGGAAACACGAAAAAATCAATCTATCAAATCAATCGCAGAATGAAACACGTTCAGAACTATCACGCAGTGACAGAAAAGTTGAGAAGCAGCATTGACTAACGTAGCACTCGAAGTTTCCGACTCCGGTGCACAAGATCTCTATGCTAGGTTATTTTACGTGTTACTGCAGGGCTATCGATCTGCGCGATTTTTTTCGAAGTGTCCCTGTAGCCCCCATCGACGTCAACCCCCTCCCCAATTTGGCGCCTCTGCCCACTCATTGCATCGGCGTGGCGGTTACTCACATTGCCGCTTCTCCACCCAGACTCACCCTGTCATGCTTCGCTCCACCCCGCCTCCCCCGCCCCCGTCCCCGCCTCCACTCCCCGCCCGCTACCATCGGAGGCTCTGGCAACCGCTTTCCCACCGGGAGGGAAATTTACGCAGCGAATCGAATCGGCAACGCACTGCTGGCCCGCGTTCCGCCCGCAGCCTCGTCCCCGCCACGTCCCCGCGCGTCGCCCCGCCTCGCACCGCTCATGAGCGAGCCCGTGAAATAAGCTCCTCCTTCATAATGTGCCCGCGCACTCCTCACAAGCTCATCCACTCAACGCTGACGTATGCTCATTCATTTCCCAGAACATTTTTAGAATTTGGGGCTGCTATGTCGGTTCACGCTTTTAGGTGAAGGATATGATTATTCTTTACAAGATAATAATTCATATTGTGATTTGCAATTTTCCTCTTGATTCTTATTTTTGTCACATTTCTATCAAGAAGCTATTAACTACCTCTGCAAGGAGATTCCAGTTTACCAGATACTAGTGCGTATTTTTCCTAGGCAAGGAAGAAGAAATACTTGCTCATTTGACGATTATGTGCGAAGGACTTCCGGTAGTAACAAGATAAGCCACACCAACCACAGGTGTTTCCGCCCAGTTTCAATCACAAGGTAAAAAATTACATCTTAATCGGATCCAAACCTACAACTCTAGCAAAGAGCCGTCGTAACCGCCTGTGGTATCCAGGGCTGGGTTCTCTCCTTCACACAAAATGGAAACCATATACCATACGGTCATAGCTAGTAATTCCACAAAGAAATGCATTCACTGTTTACGACGGATTTTGGACATCGCACTTAATGTTATTGCCATAAAATTGTTTTTATCAACCCATATAGGGGAATGAACGAGATTTGCAAAAAACGTCGTTTGTGTCGACAACAAAATCAAGAGTTTAGGGAGAACGTGGTAATTACTTTGCAAAAAATTTATAACTATTAGTATAGAAGAAATGAATGAATTATTATACATGCATTGTGGAGACAGAACTATTATGAAATGCTACAATCAAACTAATTGTATTTTGTGTTAAGCGTAGCCCCGAACTATACCATCGGCGTCTTCGTACATCTAAGTTTGAAAAGATAAAAAATCTGTGTCAGAGCTTATTGGGTTCACCCTGCATAGTTTTAATGCAAAATTTATCTTTAGAATATGCGTATGTGGCAGGGGCAACAACAAGCACACATTGGAGTTATAGGCCCTAAATGTTCTTCACATAGAGTATAGAAATTATTTTATTTCATTTTGATTTTAAATAAACTTAGGAATACGTATCTATAAATATATTTAATAATATTTCTCTGACTCACGTAACACGTTGTCACAACTGCAACCACAGCAAAAGATGAGATGCTCACCAACTCCTGTAATAATAAAAAAACATTGATTGGTTTTGGAAACATTTCTCTTGTCCTTCTTTTATCTAATGGGAAATTAGTACTCGATGCAAATACAGAGTTGTACTGAATTCATAAGATGTGAAATTATTGTTTTTACAGGAGAGAAGAAAATAAAGTTGAAATCTTCAGTGAGCGGATATGATCAACATTTAGGTCTCAGTATAGCAAGTTGGTAATATATAACACCAACAGAAGACGCTTCTACAAAACATCACGCTGCTCAGCAAGCTAGATTAGCATGCTCTCCAAAATAAATTTATTATATTTTGCAAGTACTACATTAAAAAATAACCTCTATTTCGCAAAAATCGTCAAAGATTCGAAGAAGTTGATATTATAACACGTTGAAAGAGATGCCATGAACCATACAAATTGTACAATACAACCTGTTAATGTTTCTGCTATGTCGAGGACTAGGTGTTCAAGACAACATATTCCCCGATTTCACCATTACTGACAATACTTTCTCTCTCAATATCCTCTTTGTGAATCTTTTTTGGAATAAACTATAAAACATAATGTTAATAAGGGGCCATCCATAAATTATGGGAGGCCTTTAGGGAGGGAGGGTGTCAAGCGAATCTCACCTAATCCTACGTGGGAGAGATGCGGGGTCTAGGCAAATATCACTTCTCAACATAATGACTACGTTTGCCAAACATTTGTTCTGTCGGTAAACCACCGAATCGTTGAGTGGTTGTTTAGAGATTCCAGGCCCATCAACCGGTAAGGTCATTAGTTCTGTAGGTGTAGTGCATGTTTTGTTTGCGGGAGGTGGCGGTGATTTTAGCTCGCTAGACGGCGAGATCCGGCGCCGACCTACCGTCCGCTCGCTGAGTGTTCTCTATCCGGGTATGTCCCACCCGCGGGTCACCGCCCCTGCCGGAACAAGCTCGAAGATCACGTCTGGTCTCTCGACATGTATAGTAGGACAGCGTATTTAAGTGTAAGTGTATGTAATCAACGGGTGATGATATGACGAGAAAGACGAAGTAAAGATGGCCCTTTTTATAGGGTACTGCTCCGGCAGTTGCGTGGTGTTGATAGGAGAAACCACGATAACCCACTGATCAGATCAACCGGCACATTGAGTTCTTCTTCAGACAGTCGATGAAATTGGTCTAGCGAGTGTCGAAAATCCTGCCACCGTCACTCGCACTCGTCACTGACACTCGAACCCTGCGACCTCTCGGTTATAGATACTGCTATCACATCAGCTGATGCACTGAGTCACCCATGGCGGTAAATAATAGATCGATGGCTTAGTGCACATACAACGTACGTACAGAATTCCTATTCTTAATTCCTATTCTCGCTTCAATGTTTGTAAAGTTGCATTTATTCCCTTCGTATCCTGCTCACCCACTGAATAAAATTATTAAAACCTGTGACATAACGGTTTATTAACATTATGTTAATCATAACATAACATAACATAATATTCATTTTACATGCAGCAAATCTACAACACGGGACGGTCGGCTTTACTTTCCCTTCGAACGATAGCATACATACAATTTTTTCGCGCTTAATAGCCCGCGGTTTTGATCGGATTTGAACCCGCGAGCTTATTTATCGCAAACCAATTCTCTAACCGCTACATCACCGAAACCGCTAACCAAGAGCCTGACCTGGAGCGGGTGCGTGAGTGCAGCATGGAAGACACGTGGGAGAGTAAGCGGCCGCGCGAGTGCTGTTTGGAGGCAACGTGGGGACGGCGTGGGAGACGCCAGGAGGCTTCCGTAAAGCCCCAGAGGGAATGATGCGGGGAGGGGTAGGCTCCCCAAGCGGTTAAGGAACGGCGGCAACTCACGATACACTTTCCAATTGTTTCCATATTCTACTATCAAAATCCTTCAGTTCTCATGCTGATTCCGCTCTTAGAACACCTCCTCGCTATACTTCAGCGGATGAATCTGAAAGTTCTTTTTTTAATTGGCGGTTGACGTTGACGCTAACCATTCGTTGCTACTTAATGGCGTAAATTACAAACTGTGTAGTATTAGGTGCATTGTACGACAGTATGCACATGCAACAGCTGTGTACATTATTTTAAACATCAAACTTATTCATCATATATGCGATCAGTAATCGCTGGATACATTCCATCAGAAGTGAGATACAGCCCCGATCTTTCATTTGCTCAAAGAGCTGCCTAATTAGCGTGGGTGCAGGGTTGAAGGGACGAGAATCGGGTCTCCAATAAGCCTTCTGAGGAAACATGAAAGCTGAAAAGACGTAGCTCAATTGGCCCTTTCGCAAACAATTTAATGAGGGCTTGACGACGGTTTTGAGAGAAAGAAAAGAATCGTCGAAACGATTTTGCAGAAAGAAAAAAAAAGATTTACAAAGACGAGCGATTTGATAATAAAATACTGTGCTGAATATTTTTACACGGTATGTGTCTGCAGAGTCGACTTGTGGCAAAAAAAGATACCTTGCGAGAAGCAAAACTATTCGAATGCGTTTCAGAGGTACCAAATAGCGTGAACGAAGAGGCAAACATGCTTTGAGAAATCACCCAGAACCCGTAACAATTTTGATAGGCTATGCAATTACTCTTTTACATACATATTTTAGTTAATTTATTTTATTGCTTCAGAATGATCATGTCAACACCTTACTCGACTATTTTTTACCATTAAAATAGATTAGCGGTATGTTAGAAATGTGTTTAATATACCATTTTTATTCTTCCGGCTGTAATGCATTTCAGCCTACGATTTTTTTTCTGTGTATAATATTTTTTCTGTATGTAGTATTTTTGAATGGATATATGATATGATGCCGCCAGATCAATACTAGTGGACAGATGATGTATGATGTCCATCTTTTATTTAAACCAGATTTGTTTGGCTAAATACAAATAGAGAGGTTGGATACTACTATTTAGAATTTTCAAATTATTCTTTATTTTTGAACTTTTGTTTGTAAACATTGACGGTTTTCAGTCTGCTTCACAAAAATAAAGTTCTTTTTGGGACGAAATTGTTACAAATTCCATTACTACGGGATACGCTTAATCCCCTCCTCATGCCAAACGTCAGTTTGTAATGTGCTGAGACATAACGTGAGCCAATTATTCCTGACGTCTAAGTGCCGGAAAATATTCAACATTTTGAGAATGCGTACCAGCAGCTATATCTCAGTGGCAACACAGTTGTCTGCAGCGTCATTTACAAGGGGTATTAGAGTTTGAGTCACGTCGGTTGCGGATTTTGCTCTCTAGCCACACACCTGGGACGAATCCAACCAGGAAGGGAAATTTCCGATCCATACCAGGTGGATGCCGGAGCATGGCACAAACGAGCTATGGGCCGCGCTCTATCTTCTCTTTCTCATCCTTGTCCCACTTCTCCCCTAACACACACATGTACACTTACATGCCCTGCACTACAACACTTATCGGTAGATCAGTTGGGCGCGGCTGGGGCGTGTTCTGAGAGGAAAGGATAACTCTGCAAGTTGACTTGTAGGACGTCCCCGGATCTTCAATTCCAGCAGAGGACGAATATTACATGTCCTACACTTACAGGACTGACGACTTCAGTAGTTGATGCGCCCAGAATCAGTGTTCACTCACTCGCTCGAGAAGGTGCACCATCTTCTTATTGAACTAACATATTTGAATTTGGAAAAGCATCTCCGTTGAAGCGCCCCAGAGAGGGGTGCGAAAGAAACATTCACACGCAGAAGACCCAACCTGTGCAAAGCCGACGGCGCTAGCCGAATTCGTTTACTATGCTCCGTGAAGTCACGAAGGTTAAGCGAATTCGAGACTCGCTGATTCCTGGTTGGGTGACCGGCTAGGAATCCCGGGATCTAACAGCGTCGAACCCCTGGCCGAAGGAATAAAAGGCACTGACTGCGACGTGACGAGACTCGACAAATACAGTAATCACACAATAACAGCAATGATAGTAATTACTTAGTATAGGAGGATTACTCCAACAAAAGCGCTCAACGAACAACAAGGGTTAGGAGACGCGTTGCGTCAACAACGACGCAACAAATTTTAAAAAATTAAGATTCCTGAGAAAAATATAAGGCGATGAGAGAGAATGACAGTTCATCCATGAGGATATTTGATTAAGATTCCACAAAATGCTTCTATGTTCTATAGACCCCAGAAAAATTGAAATAAAGTAAAAACAATTCTCAAATACAAACCTATCAAAAAGTGAGAATTAGGAAGCCTTAGATAAAAGGGGGAGTGAAGTCGCAACAGGCTGCAAGCTAATTCTTGAAAGCTAAGGAGTAGGAAAAGGAGGAGAATGAGGAGGAGGGGAATGAGAAGGAGGAGAAAGCGAAAGAGAAGGAGAAGGAGGAGGAAGAGTAGGAAGAGGAGAAAAAGAAGAAGACAAGTAGCTTGGAAGTCGACCTGAATGGCAATTCTTGCGGTCGGCCACTATTATCGATCTGTTCGATGAATTCCTTAATTAATTTCAGCAGAAGCAGTATCTTAAATAGGCGACGGACAGTATGCTGTCCCCACTCCCATATTCATTCTCAATCCTCTGTGCGCAGATCGTCAATCATCACCTGATCCATTCTCCACATTTGGAATGAATACAGCAGAAATGCGAATTGGCGAATGTCTGGCCAGTGGGTTGGTTCTATGTCAAAGAAAGAAGAAAATGTGATTCGTCAGAAGTAAGAAAGAATTACAGCTGTAACTTGAAAAGTTTGTGATGTTTCTGAAATTTATGGAATAGGATACAGAAAATAGATTTTAATCTCTTTTCAGGCTTTAACTAAGAAGGTTTAGCACGGATAATTTACACCTTTATGACATCACTGACAGTTTGGAATAAAATCTAACTTCTTGATTTATGTGGCATTTTTGTGAATTTATCGATAATCTATCTTACGAAGCGCACAGAATTCCACAAACATCCGGCATTCACCTAGCAATGATCTAAGAAACCACGGAAAAGTATCAACCATTGCAGCCGACCGCTAGCATTCTCATCCAGAAAGCGTCTGAATGAGACATAGCTATTTAGCTAATGTCCAAAACCCGCCACCGTCGGGATTCAAACCCGAGGACTTCCGGTCAGAGTCGTTGCAGAGACTGCGGCAATATGATGACAATAAAATTATCATTGAAAAAGCTGACATAAGGAAAGAATGTAATACTTATAGTTGGGAATTTTGACATAAAAGTGTTCGAAAAAGAAGCAAATATTTCACAAGCAAGCCCTATTGCTTTGCCATGGTTTAAACAATGTATATCCTTTTTACATTATCCTTTCTGAAATCAGTTTTCTTTCCACATGAGTGGCTCGTCGTTCGAAGTGCGGTATTATTTCCCGTGCTCGCGCATTTCAGAGCGGACGTCGCGCGTGGTCCCGCGCGGGCATTTCTTAGGCGCGGCTGGGCTGGGCGCTGCGCGGGCGGAGCGTGGGGCCGCGGGCGGCGGCCGCTGCGCCAGATGGCGGCGAGGGCCCGCGGCGCGCGTGCGCGGCGGCGACGGCCGACCGGCCCGTGCGGCGCGGCGGCGGGCGGGGCGGGGCGGGGCGTGCGCGCAGCGGGCCAGCGCGGGGCGGGAGCGGGGGCGGGGACGCGCAGCGGAGATAAGCCGAGTGGCGGAGGGCGCGCGCTATCGGGCTGGCGCTGGCACATCGACCGGTATCGGGGCGGGCGTGCGGCCGATCCTGAGGAGCAGGCGCCGCCTCCCCGCCCCCGCCTCCACCCCCGCCCCACCCGGTCGTCCCCGCCTCCCGCCGGCACCCATCGCCCCACTGCCCCTCCCCTCAACCGCATTGTGGCGGGCGTCTCCCGATGCAGCGGCGGCCGCCGCCGCCACCGCGTGGAAGCTATCCCGCCCTGGAAATGGATGTTATTGCTGATACCATCATCTCATTACGGTCCATACATCAGCTCACCTGGCAGCCTCACACTGGCCCGGCCGCCCACCGCCCGACCCCTGGCCGCCCCCTGCCCTCGCGCCCTCCCCCTGCGCGGCGCCCGCCTAATCCGCGAGGGCCTTAGTGCTGGGGCTCAGAGAACTGGTGCAGCCTCCCAGAGGGCCGCGCGGGCCCCGCTGCAGACGCAGAAACACACAACGGGCTCCACGCACCTGCTTCTCCCCTGCTGCTAACCCGCAAGCTTACGGTTTAGACGCATAAATGAATTCTGGCAATTGCGTACAAACGTTATAATTTTCTTAAAATCAGTTATTTAATTACGGCTTTTCGCGCATCCCACACCCCAAATTAAGAATCAAAGAAGTTGTCAGTCAGACACTTCAGAATATGACACCGCAACGGATCATCGAAGTCAGTGAAGAACGTAAGAGTATCTTGGACGTAGGGGTGATCTCGGGGCTTTCCAAAGGAATTTAGTTCTCAAGGCTTGTCCCTTTGGTAGAAATGTAAATGAATAAATAGATACTCCGGAACGCAAGCATTCAACACTAAATTACACCACATTCTAAGGATTCGTCATGATCTCTCTTCTTACACGCAACACTCAAAATATCTGATACTTGTATTTTTGTGAGAATTTACCAGCAGATATGCATAAACGAAATACAGTGCAGTTTTTAAGTGCTTTTGATAATTAGAATACGAGTTGTGAACAAAGATATTGTTTTGTATGGTCACTATCGACCGCTAGACTGGCCCAATCGGAAGGGTGAGTCCAGGAGCGGGCGCTTCTCCCGAGGCCAAAGGTCAACCCAAACCAATGGCAGCAGTACGTCACGAGCTCGAGTGCGAAAATATGCTTTCAGATTAGTTGACTGGCAATTAAATCGAACGCGATATTTGGGTGTTTTGCATTTCTACTGCTTTTCCATTCCTCGGATACAATCTCGGATATCCTGGTTAGAAGCAATTTAATAATAGTAAATTTTGTAAATGTTATCACATAAAATTAAAAAATTACAATTATAACATTAAATTTTAAAAAGCAATTAAATTAGTTTGCTTTCATGTTATGACTTATAAGTTAAAATTTTTAGATTTGTAATGTAAACATATGGCCATTCCAATGGCCTCTTTTGTCCATATTGTAATAATCCTAATCCTTGAAAACACGCTTGCAACTTCTCTTGGAGAGTTATTTATTATTGGTAGCGATTTCCAAACCAATGCAGCTTTGAAACGTCTATCAAGAAACATTGAAACGGCCCACCAATAAACTAGTGAATTTTTCTACAAATCAAAAGCATTTGAAATTTAGACTCTATGCGTTTTCGATTTAGCATTATCTGAATAATATATGAAATCAACAACATAATGATAACAGTTATTCTCGACACTACAATAAGTGCCCCTTATGTTATTTATTAAACCATTTTACATAGTTGTTTAATGTGTGTATGTGAATAAATATGGTGCTAGAATTGGAATCCAGGGCCCAGACAACTTCTCGAAAATCTATATTCGCACTTCGGTGAGCGCGAGGCCCCATGCAAGGGGGTTGGGTGTATCCAAGGTCACGCTCAGCGTCTGAAGTCGCAACAACGGTCCGAAGCCGCGTCTACCCCTTGATCGTGCCCGCTTAACGGCCGATGGAGTCATTTTAACGCAATATTTTTGCTCTTCACCCTTCTCCCAACGTTTTTGCTTTTCACCCTTCTCAGAACATATCAAATTTTGACTTTTTACGTAATCGAATACATAGTATCTAAGTGTCGTAAGAAAACGAGTATCCGACGTGAATGTTACGTGTTAGAATTACCAAATGAAGTAATGTTTTAACCAGTTTGAGAGAAATGAGAGTTTTTGCAAGTCGTAGATTTGAAAGACGTAACACGACAATTCTGGGGAGAATTGTACTGCGCATGCGCCGGCATCAAATGACGGGATTTTGATGGTCGGGTCCCGTCATTCTCCCGGTTTTGTCGTCTTCGACAAACTTACACTTAACACAGTTTTCGCCGCCACCACTAAACACGCTTGCAACACACAACACTAACACACAATGAACATGGAAATAATGAAAAATACAATATCTATACTACTAATATAATATAGTGCGAACTTAATAGTTAATTTTTTCTCAAGTTAATTCAAATATGTCACAAATAAAAGAAAGTAACTGTTTAGAATTTGGAGGTAATGTATATAGTGAGGCTACATTGATTGTAACAAAAAAATTATTATTTATCCACAGGACGTTATAAATGCCAAACATTTCCCAGTCCTAATATAAACAAAATATATGTTATTGTAAAATAGCGTGGTTATCTACGAAGCTATAGTTATCTTTGGAGATAGACAAGTATTACAGATTCGTATAATACAATAAGATTTCATGTATTATTATGTATTTACTCTCTTGTAATCCTAATAAAAGCCCTAAATGTAATCCTAAAAATAGATTCTGAAATACACAGATGTTCCATAAAAGCTTTTAGATATTCTTAGAGGTATTCAGTTCCAATTAGTACTTACTTTTAACGTACGTTTTCGATTGTACGATATGCAACAAAAACAAATACAAAAACTCATTTTCCTGAAGATACGTTATTTCCTTTTGACGATAATGTTTACGTACTATGACAATTGATTTTCCATCTTGCAAAAACTCTCCAAATACATTCCAATGACTCTCGTTTTAGATTAACTATATTCAGTGTTGAACAGTCATAGAGGAAAATGAAAACTCCTAAGAAGGGTTAAAAAATCTGGAGCAATAAAAGAATACTGAGTAAATTACCTAGAAGGAGCACTGGTGCACTTTCTATCAACAAAATATGCCAATGCCATGACGGTAGGTTTAATTTAAAATATGACTTTTTCTGAATTGCAAAGTGTAATAGGAGGAGGATGGAGTCATATAGTTAGTTGCTCTGCGACCGCGCTATGTTGATTCGTATTATGACGCTGCAGAATGCTGATAGTTCAACCCAGTAACTTGATTAGTCGTGGAGACGTACAATCTTATAAAATCACATGAGAACTAATATGTTGAGTCCTGTATAAGTATGAATTTGTTTTTGAAGCATTACTAATGACCAGCCCCAGTAAATATTCGTATAGGAGTTATATATTAAGCACGAAAAGTTACTAGATGCAGATGTTCTTTTAGTAGTACACAGGACGGTGACCTAAATCATCACCCAGTACAAGGAAAATAACATGAAGAGAATATCCGATGCAATGCCTGTAAATTCTCATTGCAATTCCTATATGGTGCATTCTCATTATCCGCGTTGAATCTAAATATTTATCAACAATATGTTTTTCCAATTAGACATGTTCTCCTTTGTCATATGTGATAACCTGGTTTTAGGATTTCTCGCATCTATCTTCACATAGGTTCATTCAGTTTACATAGATTAAACTTTACCCTACACAACTTCTGAAAGACTTCAAAAGAATACGGCCAATTATCAAAAACAAACAAAAATACAAAACAAGTTAACATATTAAATTGAAATTACATTTCAACACCAAGTTCATTATTATAAACTTATGGAACATTTTACTAACATTGCTATGAAAGTCAAATTTTAAAATCGTATTTTAATCTCAATTGTTCAACTTTTCGACCTATAAGCAAAAGCCTGTTTTGAGTCCTCTTCAGGAAAATCTTTAACTCTTAAATTATTGAAAATACATTGACATTGTCCACCACAAGACTTATAAATGCATGTTCACAGAATCGAGTGTTTAATGAAGTGTCAAAATGTCCTACTTGTTTAATAAACTAAGATAATACACGCTACTTTATATCACACATTGAGGAAGACACATGTGTATTTGGAGATTACGACTCCTTTCCACAGCAATCGTAAGTGTTCATTTACTTCATAATTCGTTATAAACACATACCGTTGTAGGTAGAAATGCGCCGCTCTCTGGAGATGGATTCCAAAATTTAGGAATCGAAACGTTAAATAAATGTTACATTAATTGTGGTTTTATCGTTATGGAATATGTCAGAGTGTTTGGTCCAACATTAAAAAACGTATACTATTAGTCAATTAAAAATATGTGTCACACCAATATTTTCCACAATAAATAAAGCGGCTCAACACGAACCGCGAATAGTTTGCAGGTATGAATGGGAAGCAAGTTGGGAATACGTCTGCAGCGGGTATTGGCATGTTCCTTCTCCTGGCCCATTCATTGAGGTATATAGAGCACGGAATGTCCAACCGGTAGCGGCGATTGTCTACCAAAGCTCTGTCTGGCGCTGTTCCCACAGGATCCTCAACAACATAAATGCACGGAACGCTGTTATCTACATTGTGAGCCATTTGTGATTATTTTTGGACCAGGTTCCACAATTTTGTAATTATTCAGTCGTTAAATTGATGTATTTTTCAATTTAAACAATGAAATTAATACTCACGAAAAAGTCATTACTTAAATTTTACTGGGAGTAAAATATGTAATTATACATAAAATTAATATCATCAGGATTATATCATATGTATGCAATTCTTTAAGAACAGCAATGTTTTTAGACTTTGACCTGACGATTTAAAACTGAATATCTAATTTCCACACAGTAATTTATGAACTCTGGAATGATTCAAAACACCAATGAGTTTACAAAATGTTAAAGATCTCACCATTTTCTATACGGTTTGTTTCAAACATTTTCCGATGACATCGTTTCGAACAAATGAATTTAGGGGCGTATGAATTGCGCCCGCATGCGCAATTAGAACCAAAATCCAATCAACTTCTAGCGTTGTTGTAAAAACGTTAAACGCACCATTTCATGACATTCTGATCAATAGCGATAATTGTGTAACAGGGGCTACAGAACTCAGTGACGTATACAAATTCACAAACATAATTGAAAAAGTGGTTGCACATATCAGGGAACTTTTTGCTTCATCTCTTTTCCTACTACTACTACTACTATTATTATTATTATTATTATTATTATTATTATTATTATTATTATTATTTGTTTCTCCTAAATAGAGAGCGAACCGAAAGGCATTGTAAGTAGAAAATAGGCAGGCAAAATGGCACTAAAACACTCAGGAATAGCATTTATATAGAAGTAAACTAGTTGTACTACAGAATGGCGCAGACTGTCTCGTACTAGTTTTATATTTTCTTTGATCTGAGCTAGCTATTCGGACTTGACACAGACTCTTGCCAGCTGCCATCTATCGTCGCTTAAAATACTTTTTTTTTAATTTTTCAATTTTTCGTTTTCCTTAGAGTAGAACAGAAATATTACTTTAAAAATATTTAAGAAGGGTTATACCTCGTCATAAATGGTTATATTTATCGAAAAACTGGGAGGCGTTTATTAGAAAACTGTGTTTTTCGCGTTTTAAACGTTACTGAAAATGCAAAATTTGAAGCTTTTTACACAGAAAAATTGAGTTTTCGATAAAGTTCATTTCAAGTAATTTCAGGAACTTCACCCACAAGTGCAATAATGTACACAAACTCCAGGAAATGTGCATATTAAAGGCATGAGAAATATTTTAAGAACATTATATTTGTGTATTTTTTGAACAAAAAAAGAAGATATAATTAATTTCAGATTATCATTATTTATGATAATCTGAAATTAATTATGCAATGTGCAATTAACGCTATCCCTACGAAAAGTTTGAAGAAAAACTTTTGCACCGTTTTTGAGAAAATGGCGTTTGAGCGTTTCTGAAAATTTGGAATTTTGAGCTTATTTTCGGAGAAAACTTTAGAGTTTACGAGAAATTTTATGACATCATTTAAAGTAC
Source organism: Teleogryllus oceanicus (assembly GCA_964035755.1). Taxonomy (NCBI): domain Eukaryota; kingdom Metazoa; phylum Arthropoda; class Insecta; order Orthoptera; family Gryllidae; genus Teleogryllus; species Teleogryllus oceanicus. The sequence goes on along the minus strand of CAXIVR010000001.1, from coordinate 114,362,031 downwards.
ATCTCCTCATAAATACAATAATGTAAGCAAATCGCCGCTAATGTAAATATTAACGGCATGAGAGAAGTCAACAAAAGACAATTTTTGTACTTTTTGAAAAAACAAACAAATAAAGAAAAATGGCGTTTGTGTCGCATCGTAGAGTTCATTTATCACTATCCATTTCAAGAGGTTAAAGAAAAAAAATTGGAGCCGTTTTCGAGAAAAACTTGTTTGTGGTAGTTTTTAAAATTCCACATATTTCATGCCATCTTGCACAAAAACTATTAAAATTTGAAAAAGAATTACGTGACCTCAATGAAAGAACTAATTATTGACATTTTTAATTAGAACGAAAAATCTCTAACTTCATTTCCTTGTTGTAGGATCACGCCTGAAAAAATCATAATTTTGATATTTTCGAGAGTTAACCGTGAAAATCAGACCACCTTTATAACTTAAATTTTAATTTTAATTAATAAATTTAAAGAAAAAATGGAGTCGTTTTTGAGAAAATTTTGAAAATGTCCGGTGGGCTTCATGTAAAGTACCCCAAAAATTAACTAAATGTTTTTCAAAATCGCCGAGTATTGACTCAATCGAGATGGGCAGGCGTTTCCTCAATTTGAAAGAAGTCCTACGCATGGTTTAGGCGCTAGTGTTGTTCACATACACCAGACGTATGAACGTTTTGAAAAAAAAAACACTTTTTCGGTATCAGGTCCCAAAACATGCATTTCCGTTTAAATATCCAAATCCATTTTGCGCAGGATTACATAACTCTATACTACATATATTACTCAGTATGTACGTATGTATACGAGAAAGTAAAAATCAGGGACATTTGAAATTTTTTACTAATTTTACTTATTATTATGGTAACTTTTGTACGAAGGGATGGAACCAAATATAACATGTACATCAACTACAATAAATAATGATCTGCTCTCGTCGAGGCTGCAAAATAGCTTCATCTGAGTTTTGGGAGAGCAGCGGACGATGATTCGGGTTGTCGACAAGACTCCTGTCAACTTTCCTGTCTTGCCACAAGGGAAAATTCTGAAAGACAATTATTTAAGAACTATTAGTTTACCTCAGCGTAAGAATTATTGAGTATTGAAGAAGTTGTCAATGTAACCTCGTCTAGGAGAAAAGAATATCGTTTTCTGTCGTAATTCGGGCGTAATATAATGTCCCGTAAGGCCCGAGCCAAAGCACCTCTGTGCACGGTCTGCACTGCCGTTACAAATGGTCAAAATGAAATTTTTCAATGCAGGCAAGTTGTGAATTACTAAGCCTCTTGACTGACGTGTCGATCCTTTGTGAAACCGCTCTGCTGAAGAGTCTCAAACAATTGGCTTTCGTGGCGTCTTATTTGGAAATACATCTGATTCTCAGAAATTGTCAAAAATACGAGATGTTTTCTCTCACTGGTTCCCAGTAGCTGGTGCAATCTCGCGAGCGTCTATGAAAGCAGATCAAACTTTTCAAAGCAGTTTGTCCTTTCAAAGAGTTTCATACGAAAGACGGGTTTGCTTTTTCTCCCCTTGGAAGTCAGTCTGCGGTTTTTACAGAAAAAAATATTAGTCCACCGCGGGACGTTTAAAATGTATGCCCTCTGCTTTTAATTAGCAACAAGGAATTGTTATAAATGATAGAATTCCAAGTACGGCACCAAATTTGAATTAATTTTTGTGCCAACAGCTCTTGTAAATCAGTAAATATTTTTATCACCCTCTCCCTTCCAGCTTTGTTAACATACCAGGGATTTGACGGAAATGATTAGCTATATTGGTCAGATTTTCTACAAGATTTAGAGATTCTAAAGCCTTTTATGCTTCAGATATAGTAACAGATTCGTCTTCGTAAATAGATAATACAACCTCTCGTATACTACCTCCCTACCTCCCATACCATGTTCTACGTAATACAATGCATGTTGAAGTCACGCACCTAAGCGAGTCAAAAATGGTTGTGATCATCTTATTTGTACACACGAAAATATCGAAAGGGAACCCGTAACCCTACGTAACAAAACATTTTATTTCCATAAATATTACTAATTCAATATTTTAGAGTTTTAAGGTGATACTTCGGGGAATTAATACACAATATTTGGTAAACAAGTTTTTCAAACCACCTGGTAACCCTGTAAGTGATTCAAAATGAAATAAATTCTATTTGTTACTTGTAGGTTTCAATTTATATTTTTCTTTTACTTGCAGTGTATTTCATTTAATTACTAGAACAATATGTCAATTAAAACAAACGTTTAATCGAAAGGTGGTCCAGAGGAGGCCTGATTGTTTTAGTCCTTGGCCTACCTTCTTGTTTTAGTCTGCACACACCTATGGTTGTGGTGATAGTGGATTTCTGGAAGTGTTTCATTAAAAGCAGAAATATGGGAGATAGACTTGGGAAATATTTCTTTTTAGCTGATATGACAGTATTCACTGCGAGAAATGCACTGTAACGTTTTCTGCCATGCGATGTACAGCGTGGACCAAGTAAGTCGCTTGCCTCATTCTAAGGTAAAAGACTGAGATATCCTCCTGCCTGCACATGAATGATGCAGTATCGGTAACAAAGCTTAGATATTTATTTTGATAGATATTTATTTTGATGATTTTTCCCTTCGGCCAAAGAATAATTAAAGCTTCGCGCATAATTGGAGCAATGGTGTCGTTCTTTGTAGCTTCCAGAGGCCTTCACAGGTGAGGTGTTTCTAGACCTTTGCTTTGAAGTTTCCCGATGACATTTGAGAATCAGCGCCCTATGTTGTCAGTTATCTCCACTGCGGACAACTAAATGTAAGATTCACAAATGTCCTGTCTGATCTCTTCAATATCATCTTTAAATTCTTTGCGACTTATTTTTATCTCCATGTCGTTTCAACAAAAATCTCTATTTTTTTTGCGTTTTGCCAAAAATGTCCTTAAACACAGTGATGTTCAGTTTTTAAACGGTCTGTTTGAGGACACATAGCTAGCACCAATAAAACAGAAATTAGTTCTGCAATTAGTCAGAATCTCTGCTTCCACCTGAAGACTTTAACTAAAGTGGTGTGATGTTGTTTACATACGTTGAACGTTTGTGCTGTTGCATATATATAATTTTCCCACACTTTTACTTAAAAAGAGGATTTCTATCATGTACAAATAGTGAACAACTTTACAATGCACACATTTTTACTTAACATTAGAACGTACTACATCAATTTCTAGAACTTATAAAATATTACAACTAATTAGGAAAACAGCGCCTATGTGAAAATATTAAAATAAATACCACTATCACATGCCTCTTTACAGCAATATACACAAAATGTAATTGAATCGTCAGGGGGAAATATGTGTTGTCTTTTATCTATTGCTTGTTTAAAATTAATTTGCGAATTTTGTTCACCATCATTCTTATTTAAAAATCAAATAAACAGAACACTAAAACGTGCATCCGCAGCGAACCGCCGTCCCATATCTTACGAAAACTGTATTTAAAATGAACGGTTGATCAACTGCAATTTTTCCAGTAGGCTAATCATGAAATTTTAAAAGATTTTCGTTTTTTCACATTACAGACCAATGATTTTTATTCTGTCGATATCTTGCGTAATTCGTCGATATGGCTTGTGAGTTCTCGTTTGTCGTTATGGCAGTTGCCGGGTGGTGGTTAATGGACTCGCCATATGGTCGTTGAGGAAATAACTTTGAAGTGAGAGAATTGCATCAATTTCCATCATACCTCCGATATGTTCGGGGAGAACGAGGGAAACTTGTATATGCTAAGAGAGAGCTGTAATTTCAAATGTATGATCTTGAAAAGGTCAGTGGAACAAGGACGCGGAGACGCAGGCGTTTTACGAAATTACTTTTCTTTTGTGTTGCGGCCCCGATAATTCGTCTGAACACGTAGGGGATATTATACATAATTTACATGTACTACACAGTTTTTCACTAGAAGAGGACATATTTCCCTAGATTTTCACCCGTTGAGGAAAGGATAACCTGTGATGCAGCTACAAGTTCATCTTTCACCTTTGAGATCGTCAATTGACTTCCGGGCGAATCAATGTGGAATTTTTTATGAAAAGAAAAATGTTCCTAATAACATGACAGTCTCAATAACATAGAAAAAACATAATCGTTTTCGTGATACGGTTAATTTGTAAACAATTATTGTGTAAATTGGAATGACTCGTACATAGAAAGAGCAATGAAAAAGGATACATTGTCATTTCCGATTATGTAAGAGTAGCAGTGCATTTATCATAGGTAATACCACGAGTGCTTTGAAAATTGTCGATAAATTTATCTGAAAATTTCCCAAGTCGAGTGGTATTTAAAGAAATTATTTCACGAACGAAATTATGTGCAACAGAGTTCCAAAATGCGCCAAATATTGAAAATATCTGAAAATTTTGTTAAAATGAAAGAGGATATATTATATTACGCAGTATATTGGACATCGACTTAGCGATTGAAGCATACCGCCTCTTAAGATGGAGATAAGTCACAGTTTATGATTGGCCAGTGGGGAGAAGAGGCAAGAAAAATTGGTTAGAAAAGGCGATAAACGTTTTGAGAAACACCACCCTGATTGGGGCATTTTGTATGTATAGTTAGACAGTATTGGTTTTAATTTCACAAGTGCAATAGTCAAATAAACATTACATTTGGCGTACATGTAATGGAAAAACAGAGAGTCGTCGACATTTCAGAAGCTTTCAGAGAAATTCTAGAATTACTGAATCTCCGGGCAGATAGACCGTTCGAGAAACGCTCAGAAATTCTAGAATTACTGGACTCCAGGCAGATGGACGATAGTACCCAGGTACTCCTTGTATCGGCCGGTAAGATCCTTCAATAATAGTCGCAGCAACAATAGCAGCAACAACGGGAGCTAAGTTGGCAGCGACAACTGCAGCGGCAGCAGTAACTAGTCTCCGCAGGATTAGCTGGAGCTGTCGGCTAACAGTGGTGGATGCTCTCTCAAGCGCACCGCCCTCGCGTTCCCGCCCCCGCCCTACTTACGCTCCTCCCCCGCACCCGCCATTTCCCCAACCCACACACGAGGGGGACGCAGCCCACCCGCGGAGCGCACTGGCCCCCTCCACGCCCTGCCTCCACCACCCTTCCTCCACAACCCTTCCCTCTCCACCGTTCCTCCAGCGCAGCTTCACCCCTCTGGAGCGCCGTTTCCAATACCGAGATGTGGAGGCTGCCGGTAAATGGATTGTACTCAGCTCCAATACGGCCATTTCCCTTCGTAATGCACACCCACGGGGGGGGGGAGGAACAATCGGTCAGCACCGTCATCACAACCACGCGCAGGAGGGGGCTCTACCATACGACGCCTGTTTACAAGTGGAGCCCAAGGCAGAAACATAATGCCCATGTTTCCAGGTGGTTTACATGGCTCACGAGAGAGTCCATGCTGCACGAAGCCAGAAACTACGATGCTGCGAGAAAATCTGGAATGAATTTAACACAAAATTAGTGTACTTCAATATAGGATTTACATTTCGGAAATAATTTCAAGCTTAATCTAAATGCCTTCATTCCTTTTTCGTTTAGGGAAACAACCCAAATACAGATTTGAATTTTAATTGAGAAAGAATCAATAATAATAATAATAATAATAATAATAATAATAATGTTATTAACAGGCAAGACATCTAAAGAATCAAATAGTCATTGAAAAACTTAGAGTTTCGTGTGAAGATATACAGTACAATCATTAATGTTATTTAATTTAGGTTTATAATTCCGCAGAAGCACGTGGATCGTTTGGATTGAATTTGCACCAAGCAATTTACAATAACAATCTGTGTTTCCTAAAAGTGTGTCTAACCAGATACGCAGTTAACACCATGCCACTCTGTTTACGAATGTAATAAATTGGATCTTCCCGGAAATGACAAGATGGGATAATCATTTCCCTGAAGCTCTTCCCGTGATTCTGAAGCATAAGGTGCCTGAATTCACCAGAGATAACTGGTGAATTCATTTTTGTCAATAATTACAGGAATTCCAAGTAGACAATATGAAAATTTTTGCCCTTGATATTCGAGGCATTTTTATTCATTTATTTGTTCATTTTATTTTCGCTTTTGTACTCTTCGCCTTGATATGCTTAAATCTTTCCTCTCCAAACAAACTCGCAAGTTCCAAATGCACGTTTCAGATTTTCATAAAATTCTGCTTAAACGGTCGTGAAATTTACATATGATAATGCAGACGGGTAAGAAAACAGAGCAGTGGCTTAAGTATTCCTCCCATTAATTGTAACAAAGTTCTAGCTTCTTGCTGACTCCGCGCGAAGGTGTGGCTGGAGGGAGCGTCGCGGCAGCGAAGACGGCGCGGTCGGCGGGCGCGAGGCGAGAAAGCGCGGGGGTGGGAGGGGCGCGAGAGGACGGCGTGGGGGTGAAGGGAGAGGGAGAAGAGCCCGGGGCGAAGCGAATATCAACAAAGTTTCGACAAGAGCAACTGGAAGCAGAGGCACCTCCAAATTCCAGCGCGGCGCTGCGGTGGGATTTGAACGGAAGAACTGCAGCGCCTGTGCGCCTGCTTGCGCTTCTTTTGCGATATTTTCTTGCGCGGCCACGCTCCGCCTCCGCGCGCCACGCCCCCTTCCCCCTCCCCACATACACATACGGATCCTTCGGCGCAGCCAGACTCGCGCCGTCGAAAAGCAGTTTGTGTGCTGTTGCGGCTGCGGGGGCGGCTGTGGAAGGGGCGATGGGAGCGGCGTAGGTTTCGGGGTCGGCGACTGTGGTGGCGTCAGTGTGATGATGATGGCGGTGATGCACTGGGGTGGTGAGGGTGGCAGTAGAGCTGGAGGAGGCGGAGGGCAAAGGGGGTTGGTGAATACGATAGCGGTAGCAAAGGTGGAGACAGTGGTGGTGCTGATTGTGCTGCTGGCGGCTGTGACAATGGGGAGTAGCGATGGTAGCATCTGGGTTATATTGATTGCTTGAATGTTTCCAGTCGACTGCTATGATAATTAGTTCCGTTAGCATCGTGAATGTTATACAAAGGCGGCGGTGATTCCTTCCCCGTTAGATGGTGAGAACGGGCGCAGACTTACACATCGACTTCCTGAGAATTCCCTTCTCCAGGTATCTCCCTCATGGGCGCACCGCCACCGCCGAGACGAGCTCTAAGCTCTTGATGGGTCTCCGTAAGTTATGGTAGTCGTGTATTTTAATGTGTGTTTGTATGTGTATGTAAGAAGAGAGGATACTTTGTTGCGTTTGTTGGGGTATTGCTTCGTCAGGTATTGATCGGAGAAAACAGAAAACTAGCGACCAGATCAGCCGGCGGCTAGAGTTCTCCTCCAGGCAGTAGCTGAATTCGATTTAGCTATGTAGCTGGTGTCCAAAATTCCGCTGCTATCGGCAATCGAGTCCTAGGGCTTCCCGGTCAGAGTCGCTGCAGAATCAGCGGAAATGCTGGCTCTGAGCAAACCTCAGCGGTGGCTGGCATGACAAAGGTGGCTGAGATGGTGGTGGAAGCGGTGTCGATTCGGGGACATGGCGGATGTGGAGGAAGGTTCGAGACCCGGGCGTTGTGGATACGGTGTAAGGGGATCGCAATTATTGGGACAATAGCTACGTGCGTATTCGTCGAGTGAAGCCGTGAGAGTTCATCGCACTCTGGTGAATCCTGCCATGAGCACAAACGGTATTTATAGAACCACCCCATTTCGCGTTCCCCTTCGATTCGGTTTTAGCACAGTAGTCCTGTATCGTCACAACCCTTCTCTGACATCAGACTTTTGAAGTCCGCAAAATGCAACGCTTTTCACAGCTATAGACATTGCGGAGTTCCGCACTGCCGTCCAAAGCCATTATCTCATGCCGCCACCATCGCAACCATTCATAGCATTTAACTATGTCCTACGGAAACCCAATTAAAATCTAGAACCATTGCCACTGAATGGCAGTATGGACACTATAGTTTGCACTTTACTGTCTCCATTACTATTGCTGTCACTTTCACAGCCTCATAAGTTTACCACCTTGCCAATGTCTATTGTTTTACTGAGAGCGACCCATTGTTCTCCCTCCTGCCGTCTGAGCTTCCGCCTTCACTGATGTCTGTCACCGTCGCCCCCAAGACATCTGGTTTCGCCGTCCTGATCACCGACGCCTGGTCCATCCCCATCAGCGCTCCCGCAACGAAAGGGTGCAACAGTTCGCGGGGTACACTTTGCATAATTAGGGGATGTCCATTGCCCACGCTTAAACCCCGTCGACAGCTCATATGACAAAGCACGAAGGACCCTTCCTCTCAGGTTGGAAACGACAAGAAACTCCCGGAAGCCCTCCCGGAGCGGGATTATTAGAGCGTTGCAGGGCCCGGGCGGTGCGAAGCGAAGTTAAACAATACAGGCTAACCAATTACCGACGCCGGATTTGGAGGGCGGGGCCATGCCGGCCGTGTGACGCGGGCCGGGTGGAGGGCAGTGCGCGCAGGCGAAAGGGGGGTGGAGACACGGTAAGGTGCGGGTACGGGGACGGACTCAGTGGAGAGGGTACGGCAGCTGTAGGGCAGAAGAAATATGAATGAGTACGAATTACACTAAGATTCAAACTGCAATAAACTTTTTTTAGTAAGATACTGCATATGTCTGTTTATCTATTTTTAAAAAAATAATAAATACTTTAGATCTGGAGGATATAAACGATAATGTGACTGTTGGGTCTTCATCGTTGTCTAAAATGCCAGTTAGTCTATTTATATACTTTGTAGATACAACACGTGTACGTATTACTATAATATTTAGTGTGAAACCTTTACAATGTGGAAATAGTGCGTTTAGTATTTCATATGAATACAGACTTTCACGTAGCTAAACTAAGAATTAAAAAAAGGAATATTCATACGGAAGTGAAGAACGAAATACTAGACCACCAGAATAAATTTAAGTAGTGGACTGCAGTAGAAAATAGAAATGCTACAGAATGGCACAGACTCGTAGCAAATTTTTCTAATTTCCTTGGTGTGGTCTTGCTCCATTCTCTGGCCAGCTGCCATCTATCGTCATTGAAAGTACACTTTCTTGACATTTTCTCAACTTTTCGGTTTCTTAATAGTAAAAACCAAATATGACTTCAAGAATATTAAAGAAGAGTATAACCTCGTCAAATATAAATTTTCTTTGAACATTTTGAAGCCGTTTTTAAGAAAATGGCGATTAAGTATTATAGAAAATGGAAATTTGAAGCTCTTTTTCCCAGGAATCTATTGAGTTTCCAAAAAAACTTCATTTGAAGTCCTTTGAAGAACTTTCCCTCACAAATGTAATAATGTGTACAAACTGGTGAAAATGTGTTTTAGGAAGATGCCGAAAAAATAGATATAGTTGTAGGAAGATGCCGAAAAAATCCAACTTTTGCGATTTTCGAAAATTCGGAGTTAATCGTGAAAATCGGACCTATGCCATCTTTATACGTGTATTTTCCTCTATTCTTATAAGAAACTTATAGAAAACATTCGGAGCCATTTTTGAGGAAATTTTGAAAATGTACAGGTGACTTCATGTAAACTACCCCCAAATTTTAAAGAATGTATTTAAAAATTTTAAACCTTCAACTAGAGCCAGATGGTCGGGGTTTCTTCAATTTGGAAAAGATCGTATGTGTGGTTTAAGCGCTAGTAATGTTCACAGATGGGCAGTAGGACAGACGGATAGACGGACGGATAGACGGACGGACAGACGGACGGACAGACGGACGGACGGACGTTTAAAAAAACACTTTTTCGGTATCAGGGGATCCCGAAGCGTGTATTTCCTTTGAAATCGATTTTCCGCAGCATTACATAACTTTCTCTATACTACGTATAATTCTCCCGTAAGTATGCGTATTCTCTCGTATGTATACGAAAAATTGAAAATGCTTCTGTCAAGTGTACGGAAAATTGTGTCCTGGAGCAGCAAAAAACGTCTTTTCTGATACGGCAGACGCAAAAACTGAAGTTTTTTATTACACTTCGCATGAAGTCATGTGTCGAAAGCAGCGACGCACGAGTATGAAATTAAGTAGTGAGGTCAGATGTCAAATAGGCGATTAACATAATCAAATATTTGCATTTTCAATCAAAATCGAAAATCAGTATTTCGAATTTACCCCAAAATCCTATGTATTTAACCAAACCATTGACATCTCTCACAATGCCAGAGATTGCTTAGTTTTTTTCTGCAATTTATGCTATATTCGAAATGAGTAATATAGATATGTAGGTGTTAGCTCCTGTAACTCTCAGATGACCAGTAGCGTATGAAGGTTAGCTACGTTAGCCACGGCCATAACGGAAACCACAAATACGACACATATCTAAAGGGGATTACAAAAAAATCGATTAAACACAAGTCAATTTTGGTGTTTTATTGGTTCGTTAGTGATTCCGGGCGCGTCAACAGCTTAGATCATTAGTTCCGTAAGTGTAGAGCATGTTTTTTCCTCGGAAGATCGTGGTGATCTTCCCCCGATGGATATCGAAATCCAGCGCCGACCTACCGTCGGCTAGCGGGGTTTCTCCATAACCAGGACTCTCCCACCAGCGGGACACCGCCCCAGCCGAGACAAGCTCTAAGCTCCCGACCGTTCTCCCGGAATATGTGGTAGTGTAGTGCATGTTAGTGTAAGTGTGTGTATGGGATAAGACAGGTCAAGGAAGAGGAAGGAATGACCCCTTACATATACTTATACTAACATGCACTACGCTACCACACATGCCAGGAGACCGGTAGGGGACTTAGAAATTCCTCACTGGTGGGAGATACCTGGTTGGGGAAAACCGCGCTAGTCGACGGTAGGTGGGCACCGGATGTCGCTATTCACTTTGGGGAAGATCACCGCCACCTCCCGATGAAAATTCCTGAACTTAGTGGTTGGCGCGCCCGGCATCACAATGAATCAACCAATCTTCATTATCTCAGTTTACAACACAAAAAATTGTGGTCCCTCAGAGGTACTCAAGGTGCATTACAACCGCTACTGCAAGTCCTGGTGAGTGGTTCGAGAACTCATCGTCAGGTCAGAATACGAGAAGGCGGTACAAGACGTCGGGGGCAACTCATGGATGCACCGCTCACCAACACAAGGAAAAGGGCCAGATGAAGAGAGCGCGGCGCCAAGTGCAACCGGCGCTTGCGTGAGCAGTTGTCCCCAGCACCCCGCCAGCTCCTCCAGCGCTTGCGACCGTGGGGCGAGGAAATAGCCTCTCAGTCGACGCGCTTGAGGGCTCTGCCACCGCCTCTTCTAGTGTTTTCTGCAAGTGTAAAGGGGCCACTCGGCTCGCAAACAACGCACTGACTCGCAGAACGAGCGGACTCGCCCGTCCCGACGCGGCCGACGGGCGGTGGCGCGGCCCGAGTGTCCGCGGGTGGTTTGGTAGGGGTGGGGGAATGCGAGTGGGCGGGGGCCAGCCCCCTGCGGAGCCCGGCCTCAACCGCGAACGACTCGAGGCCGCGACGGCCTTCCACTGGTTTGCACCCGCACGGTCTGCGATGGACGGGCCACGCCGGCGCGGGACGGGACGAGACGGGTTGAAATGAGATGGGACGAGACGCTCCCAGCCAGCCGTTCGTGGAACACGCGTAAGAGCGCACGCAAGGGAAGGCCTGAGTGCAGATTTAGGGTGTAGTACAGAGTGAAATGGGTCGGTTTACTATCGCAGTGCTTTTACTACATTTACGTTTAGTGCAGAAAAAAGTGTTACGAACTGAGGTACGTTACTAAAACGACCGGTTCTACAATAGCACAACTTCTCTAGGGGCTGTACACTTTTTCTCGACTTATCCATAAAACCAAAAGATCATGAAACCGGAATAAATTCCGCGAAATGACCACCACGTACTAAAAAATTGTGGTAATTCAAAATATCATAAGGAACAAAAGCCTTTTGTTACTCTTCACTCTGCATTATTCAATGGATATACATAACTCACAATTCTAGAATGTGCACTGTGGGTGCACGAGTATTCTCTCTTGAGATGGACACATGTTTTTATTTGCTTTGTGTTTGACACTGTACCTTCCTCAGAACAGCTCTGTGCGCGCCTTTTAATGTTGCCTACTGAGGGAAAAAAGTTCGGGAACCGTAACGGCGCGCTGTGTAGCAAGGAAGATGACAAAGTTTGTTGTTCACTAAAACATTTAGGAACGCTACGTTTTATTACCATATTCTCGTCACATCGTCCTTTCCACTGCTGAACCTGTGCTTGCTCATATTTTATTCTGGACGAGAGAACTGTTTATAATAAGACAGTGTGAAAACTAAGAGTGTTAATATCTTTTCTGAGTTTTTTATGAAAGAAAACTTACGATCTTGCAAAGCAAGTTGTGAAACGTCTTGCGTTGTTCAAATGTATCTGTTTGTAACAATGGGGTCCTCACAAAATACTGACAGTTGCTAATTTGAATGTTTAATTTTAGCTATTTGAATACCTACTAACAATGTCATAGCTATGATTTACAAGAATGTAACTTGTTAACATATAACAATTTCTTGTTAGTTTAAAATGTCTTCCGTCTTACAATGGTAAATTATTATAATTATTATGACTATTAACAATTATTTAGTGACTAACAATTACTATGAAGTTATCAATTTTTAAAAAAATTTTTTAAATAAATCCTTTTCTGTTTAAAACGTGGGAAAGGAAAATGTATCCTTCGTTTATAAATCAGATACCCAATATGGACATTTGACGAATAGATTCGAAGTTTTATATGTAAAGGAAATATGCATGGATTCATGTAACGTATTTTCGAGGATTTGATGTCTCATTCGTGATAAATATTTCTGTTGTGATTTTGTATTGGGTCTACGGTTCTTAAAAAAATTATACAGGTTTCTAAATACAAACGTCCACCTCGAACAAACAAATTCATCGACCACACATATGTTGGTATTTGATAAATAATTGACAGTGCAAAAGAACATGAAAAATTTGGCGAAATCTTTAGAAAAGGAGGTAAACGGACGTTTGTGGCGCGCCTGGCACAGCTGACTCCCGAGCCGCTAAGTGCAGTGCACTGCAGTGACCTTGGCGACCACATCGCCCAAATTTACCTTTCAACAAACGACCCGGCGAATCCCCGTTATGTTACAATCGTTCAAAGTTTACTGAACGATGGTAACATACCCAATAACAGAAATGTTCTTGTGTTTACATTTCGTCTAAAAGAATTAATCAAGTGACAAAGTAATTCACCGGTGTATTTTCATTATTAGCACCTTTAATCAGACAGATTAAATATCATTTTGAAAGGGTCACGCATTTGTGATGTATGATTTTGCGATATGCACTCAGTAAATGTTACGTTACTGATTTCTTTTTTACATTGCGCGTCACTTCGCACGGCGAGACTCTTCTCTCTGCTTTGAACGGCTTCCGTAGATTTCCGAAAGGCAGAAGACACTCAGAAAAACACCTCTGCTTCGCTGTGAAAATTGCGCTATTCTCGAGAAAGGGCGAATTCAACTGAGTTGCAAGTTGTTCAGTAGTGGATATAGTTACACTTTATATATATATATATATATATATATATATATATATATATATATATATTTAACTTTTGCCTTAAACAATTAATAAAACGAAATAATTTTCACAAAAACTACTTGATAACACACAAACGAGTCGTAAATCTCTAAAAGCTTTCATGTCAATTGTCCGCAGAAACAACATAACGGGACATAAATCTCTGCTCTGCACTCTCTATTATGTACAGTCTAAGTCATTCACCCTCTGCATGGGACCCACTTTATTATTCGCGGTTTCTAGACTGCCGCACACAACACGCACAGACTGACGCAATATGCGCTAGATATATTCATTCGCTGCGTTTTCAGTGAATGATAGAGACCGTGGAAAAGTTTAGAAATCCAACCGCACTGCATATTTCCAAACCTGCTGTAACGCCTAATTTTAAAACTCATTACTATTTATTATTTAGTATTCTTTTATTAGTATTTAGTATTGCTGAATTTGTCTTTCCACGATCTTTCTAATCGCGTAAAAACGAAGTGTTCCATTAAAAATGAAATATCATTAAAATAAAAAAACTATCAAATATCTAATAACTATAACTGATAAACCCTTGTGTCCTGAATCGTTTGGTGCAAATTTTATCTCAAACTTGGACAATCTTATGTTAAAATATTCAATTACTTCTGGATTGGTGCATCGTGAAATTATGGGAAATAAAACAAATTGCAAGCGGAATAGCTTGTAAAAGAAGCTTATTTCCTTTTGATATTTCTTGAAACATTTTTAGTACCTCCACTTGCATTGTCTGTAACGTTGATTAACAGCGATCCGGAAATAAACGTAAAAGTAAATTACGATGTAATGTGAAAGTAATTCGAACGCATTTTCTTCAACAAGAATAAAGTCTTAACTGCTATTAAACGAATTTGCAATACTCGGTACCTTCCGTAATTAGACTCTGGTGAACAATGTTTTTTTTTTGAAAAGGCAACGACTTTCGACAAAGAAATATTTATTTTATAGCTTCTTTCTAGTGTCCTTTCATACATCCACATCAAACTCGTCAAGAATAGGTACTACATTGCCAGTCATTCTTATTTTGTCATGAAGTCTTCGAATGGCAGCAAAACTCGGTGCAACAGTTTAGAAGTAACCCAGAGTAAATTACCGGCTCGCGACGTCGGCGTTACAATGGCACTCGCCTAAAATAAGACCAATATCACCATACTGATTTATGGTGAAACAGTGCAAACATTGCTGCAGTATGTTACACTCCGAAATAATTTTTCGGGAAAATTATTTTCGTTGACATGGGAAACCTTTGCTATACATTTTGAAAATGTTTCCCGTTCGAAGGCCCTTTTTGCTGCAAGGTTTTGTGATACGAAGAAACAAATTTTAAACGACATTCTGTCCAATACCGTGATTGAAAAATTTTGAGCATTTTCCAAGATTCGATTGCGTGGAAACTATGGGGAATCTGCACATCATGTTCAATATTTACGTCTGTCCGTGGTCAACGCAAACGCCAAAATAATTCCCACGATTATCTTCAAAATCGATATTCCCAAATCGATTAAAATGATCTCGAGACCCGGAAAGTTTTAAACGGATATTATTATTTTTGAGGGTACTTTATATGAAACCTCGATTACCTTTTCAAACCTTTTTCAACAATAGCTCTAAATTCTGCGAATAAACTTTGTTCTCGAATAGCGTAAATGAGACTTAAGAGAATGGTGCAGGTGTCATTTTCGTTCAAAAATTGCAAACGTTCTAATTTTTCGGCTTCTTCCTACATCTGTAATATCGAAGATAGAGGTTTCTTCTTTAGTAAAATCTCTTGATTATAGACATCCTGGAATAAGATCATGTTCAATATTTCGAAAATGTGAGTAGTTTTCGGGTAATATTGCGTGAAATATTACATATAAATTTAACATTTAATTTTTTTCTAAAATACGGCTTCAAAGTTTTCTTCAAATTTTCTCTTTGCAGTATCAAAGGACAGGGTGCTAGTCTTATTTACAGAGAACTCTCCATTTTCAAAAATTGCAATAATTTAACATTTTAAAAGTACAAAATTAAGCTAGAGATTTTTGTTTGAAACAAAATTTGACCTAAAAATTCAATTTTCAAAAAAATTCAGCTTTCTAAAAAGGTGAAGTACAACTTTTTAAAATGAGAAGTTTTTTTATTAACTTGTGCTTGAAAGAAATATAATTTGTGAAGAAAAAAATTCTCAACAACTACTTCAAATTTTTTATTCAAATTCAGAGAGTTGTACTAAAATCAGACTCATGTCATTCTTTTAAGGGTTCGCTGTTCTATCCGTGGAGTAAATTTGAAGAAAAAATTTTGAGCGGGTTTTGAGAAAATGTTCTTTTTATAAATTGAATTAATATCAAGAACAAATTACACGAAAACTACTAGTTTTTTTCCAAAAAATTGTGCATCACATTTTTAATGCTATAATTTTTTAGAACATATTTTATTAAGGAAAAATCTGTATTTTCTTTATTGTATTATTACGAAGTTGCCGAAAAAATTGTCCGTTTGCAATTTTGACGTTTTGCCATAAAAATTGTCCGTTTGACGTTTTGCCGTCCAACGATTTTTCGGTATCAAGAATCCACAAAATATGGATACTGACTACACAACGTGTTAGAGAAAGTAACTTATTTTTATTCACAGGAACAATATTTAGTCACCTTTTCGTTACCAGAACATTTAGAGGTTGTTCTTTATTGGTTCTATAATATAATTGGACAGTAATATAATTGGTAAGTTCGCTAATGTTGATCTCCTATTCACAAAGCCGTGTTGTAAATTAATAACTAATTCAAAAATATATGATCAATTATTTCCTTTGATGAAATAAATGCTGATAAATTAAAGTAGTAAAATAATCATGCAAAGTCTACACCTTTATTTGCTTCCAAAAACTTCAAATTTTATGCACGTAATAGCATTGTATTATAGAGAAAGAAACCTCATGTAACATTTGATTTCATTTTACTAATTTGTTTCAGTAAAAAACAAAATATAAAATGTCGTGTTACGTTGCATTGGGTTAAAAAGCTTTCTGCGTGTTTGCAAGGAGCGCTTACCATAGTAGTTACAATATTTTTTATTGTCAACAGCCAATCAAGACTTTATAAAATTCAGAGAGTTCAAAGCATTTCAGAACCGTGCCATTCTTGTAAGCGTTCCTTCTTCGATTTAAAGAAACAAGTGGAGCAATTTTAAGATTTTTTAAAGAAATTTGCTTAAATTTTAAGCTCAAATGACATGAAAACTGCTCGTTTCTCAAACAAATTAACATGACCTCTTTAAAAGGGCTGCTTTCTTGCAACAGAATTTCTTTGAGGGACAAGCCTCTAACTTCAATTTTGTAGTTTTGAAATGTTAACTTTTTTAAATTTGCAAAAAAAATGGAGAATTCGCCGAAAGTTTTGGTTGTGGTTTTTCAGAAACGAAAGTTTAAAAATTTTCCAAATTGCCTATAATTTGCGCAAAATTACACAAAACTACTCATATTTTTCAAAAATTGAACATTACCTTATTTCAAGATTTATATTTAAAGAATGGATATTATTAAAAAATCTTCACCTTCTATATTATAGTTCTAGGAAGACGCCGAAAAGTTATTGCATTATATTGCAATTTTTCGGTGTCAAAGACCCACAAAACAAGGAATCTGTCTACACCACGTGTTAGAAAAAGTAATTTACTATAAACAGCAACAGGATTTATCCACATCTTCGTTACCAGGGCCCAACAACAAGAGGTTTTCGGACGAAAATTCCACGTTTTTCGGCGCATGATTACATAGCTTTCTCTTTTTATGAAGTGCGAGAAACTAAAGGTTGTTGCTCCATAACGCAAACATATAAATAGAAAATACTTAATGGTGAGATTCTCATCCTTTGAGGCTTGCTGCCAAATGACGTCAGCTGCATTTGAATTTTTCAGTCAAAATCGAAAACGTTTAATTGGTTTTTGAGTTTCAGTAGTTGCAAGGTATCTAACAAGCACATAGACACCTCTCACATGGTAGGATGCTGCATAGTTTTCTTTCAATTTCTGCGCACATTGGAAATTAGTATCGGAATTTCGCCCCATGGGCGTTGGGCGTTCCCCGATGCCTAGCGTGATTTTCATCTTCTCCGCCCAATGTCGGTCTTAGTTTACTACATTTGCACTGTCCAGTTGAAAGTACATTCCATCTCGTTAGGATGGAACATTACTTGAGGAATTTAATTTTTCGCGGCAGCGGTAACATTCCTCTTACATGCCAAGCATAACATGGCAATTGTGGTATTATCCGCCCTTGGAAAATACACGCATCCCAACCGGGATCGAACCCGCGCATGGTGATTCACTCAACTCGCACTACACTCAGGCGCCCTAGGTATTAAGAGTTTACTTGCTACACGCATTTTCAGAACGGGATAAATAACACACTCACATACTTGCATTTTTCAATTAAAATCGAAACTGCTTCATTGTTTTTGTATTGTTTTCAATATTCAAAGTATCTCTTACTCCTGGCAGTCCCGAGGTGGCTTAGTTTTCTATTAATTTGTGCGCGCATACGAAATACGTAAGTATTATGAATGAATACATATGAACCATTTAGATGCGTTTTTAACCTACTGCATCAAACATATTTTAAACGATTTCTCAATAACATGCAGATGTTTTTTTTATGAAAAAAATGACATATATCCACACCTGTAGAAGGTAATGTCAATGAAATTTCAAAGCCTACCATGGGAGCTCTTCCAAACACGGCTCAAATTTACTCATCAGTATATAACAGTTATTTGAGAAGATCAAATTTATATAATAAAAAAGGCTTTCAGAGCTGATGTTCAGATATGTAGATTGACTTGTAACTTTATCACAGATTTAATAGTTACACCGTATGCCCACTGTAATTGAGAGCCGCTTTATATCCTGTAAACCACCGAACCCCATCCCGCATAAATTATCTTCTTTTGAAAAAAGTACGAGAAGAAAAGATTTCTTCCGGGCAGCGTGGGAGCGCTGTCGAAGCACAGCACCCACTCCGCGCAGCAGCTGGCGTCAGCCGCCGCCGCCGCCGCCGCCGCCGCCGCCGCCGCCGCCGCCGCCGCCGCCGCCCCCGCGGGCCTTCCCGAGGTCAGGTCAACTCTCCGGCGGCTGCGAGACACGCTCTCGGCGCAGTAGTTCGCTGGCGTCTTCATTGACTCTGGCTCACACCGCCTCGCGCAGCCCCAACATTACTTCAAGTGCGTGCTTATTAAAACCCTTAACATAACACAACTAATCGTAAACATAATACAAACATATGCGACTGGAAGATTCTCTGCTTGCGTGAACTAAGAGCCTTCAGAGATCGGGCCAGTAAATGCCGGTTACTTCAAAGATCTCTCTTTCCACAAGACACTTTTTCCTGGGTTGAGAATGTAAGTACTTATTTTTCACGGCTGATGCGTTCTGCTCTAGAATCACTTCCACCATGGTACCCAGTAGTATCTAGTAAAACAAAACCTACGCTTTTCACATTAATCCGCGTGTACATTACATACAGGGCAATGATGACTTTTCCCCCGTCGTGTGATCACTAAAAAGCGCAAATAAAGAAAACTACATAAATTAAAAAAAAAATAATTAGAATTATTGAATACAGTCGAAATGGCCGTCGAAAGTTGATACATTATATCCGTCAGTTCACAAAAAAGCAGTGAGCATGCTATAATAAATCTATATTAAGCGTGCAGCGGAATGGGCCAAACGACTCTGAGCAAATTGTCCAGGGGAGGCAAAGAAATAAAATTTCATATCATGCTTTATCCACTTACGCACCTAGAACGAACTGTAGACGTTTCCCTTTGTTCCGCTCAACTTGGCGCAAACGAAAACGTTCCAGCTAATAACTAATTATATATTTTTCACACATAACAGAAAAAAAAACTAAATAACTTATTGTTACTTTTTAAAAACCATTTTAATGAACAGCGACAAGCAGGGATGCACGCGACAAAAGAGACTAACAAGTTTTTGTTTACATGTGATTCGTAGTTCCTCTCAAAACAAAACAAAGCTTATTCAATATAGTAAATTGAGCATCACGCACCACCTAGTAACTTTCCTAAGGAAACACTCTAACGTATGATAGAGGAGACCTAAGTCTTGATATTCAAACAAACATTCTAGTTTTACTAAGGTATGCGTCTAGCCCTTTTTGCCACACTCTTCAATTCATTAAGACATTCTCCGACACACTACATTTTTCAAGTTCCAACGTCTACTTTGCAACAACAAAATACGATCACAGGCAAAGGATCGGACCACCACGGCAAACTTATCCCCTTGCCCCCCCACGCACTGCTGGCGCGACCCTGCACGCTCCGGACGCGACGCGACGCGACGCGCACACAATCACGCCTCGGTACATCCACGCGCGCGTTCGCACGAGGCGAAGCTGGCCAATTACCTCACATGTCACGCGCCGCCGAGGCGGCGCCGTCGTTACAACTTTCGAGTAAACGATGGCGGCGCGGCGTGGGGGAGGCAGCGGGCGTTAAACGTGCGTACAGTCGCTGACAGGTAGCGGCCGCCCGCTGGCGCGCCCGGCTTCTCATTGGGCCATCATACCCGTCTCTGCGCGCTGCCCGTAAGTCTGGTTCTCATTCCTTCTTCCAATACTCTAGTAGTAAGACAAACATATAATTCTACAAGAAAAGGCATCAATTTTTCGACTCCCCTCCCCCCCCCCCAATTTTTTTTGAAGGTTTTATGATATCGGAAAAGTGATTTTTTCTCGTCCATAAACAGAGTAAATTAAATTTTCGAACACATCCAGGTTTTGGCGTCCTGATATGAAGAAGATATTGTTTTGGGCCTTATATCTCTCTTCGTTCTTTCGCATGCCTGAACACCATGAACGCCTAAATCGTACATAGGATTTTCACCAAAATTACACAGGTACACCTAGCTGATGTGATATTTCGTATTTGAAATTGATGTAATTTTTGTTAGTACTTTACATGCAGTCCCTAGAACATTTTCAACATTTTCTCAGTAATGGCTTCAACATGTTAAGTGTTTATGGAATAGAGAAAAATACTCTTATAAAAGTGGATTATGCAAAATACACAAAAATTCTGAAAGTTAAAATTTTTTGGATGCGTATAGCAAGAAGATAACTTTTTTATTTACATTTTCCTCTCAAATAAATCTCGTTTCGAAACTAGCTAAAGCTCAAATGCTTTTCAAACATGTTCCATTCTTAAATATTGAAGCGATAGATTTCTTTGTTAAAATCGAATATTGAGAAATAGATTGCATTAAGACCATTTCAAGAGCACATCGTAAGACTCTGACATCGTCGGTCAACGCCAGTTGGGTGGTTATCCGACTGAAAAGGAAATGAATTTTTACGAATGTTGTTAATTTTGTAATATGTATATTTCAATGTTAGCCATCATCAAATGTGGCAATCGCGGCAATGATGGTTATCAATGCAGCAAGCGCAAAGGAAGGCGTTGTAGATCACAGTGACAGTTCTTATGATGATCAAGTAATCGAAAGTTGCTAATCCAATGAATGAACTGGTTGGTCAAATGTATCTACCTTAGTACTGATTGTAGAAATAACAGATTTTATTGACGTAAGCAAATGAACAAACGCAGACGGTTTGCCTCGAGAAGGAACTTTTTCGAGTTTGTTCTTTCCTATAGCAAAGAGAATGGGTGAACCAGCCATTCACGTCAGAAAAAGAATATTTTTCTTCGATACTGTTTTACATGGTTAGTTTAAGAAAAACATAATATTCATAACATCTACAGATTTCCTTCCGAGAGACGACTTGCATCTTCCTTTTATTCTCCTAACTTCACATTGTTCTTTACCTGCAATTTGATCTTCACTACATCTTGTTTTTTTTTTCAATTTAATTGGCAACCATTCAACCCTCTAAATTTTTTCGTGGAACCGCTTCCATTTAATTTTTCCGGATATGAAATTTAAGATTTTCGTATTATTTATCTATCGGCTATAACGTCATCTTACCTATTATCACGTTTTTAACACGATTTTAACGTGTAGCCCGAACGTCTCCGTCAGGACAATCACCTATATATCCCACTTTCAATTCATTTTTGTTCCTTTCGTTTCCTGGGTATTTTATCACGCCTCGTCCCTCTATTTCTTCACCCGAGGTACGTCATTTTGTCGTAAAACTGCAGAACTGCCAAGGCTGTAACTCGGAGGCAAAGTACTTGGTTGACAGTGCACCACAGTGCACTATAAACCGAGTCCTCAGAATACCATTCCTGTGAAATAATTACAATTCACTATTCAATTAACTAAGTAGTTATACACTCTATCCAAACAATTATTTTTTTTTATTTGAAGTTAACATTGCTTGGATTTCTCTAGGCAGTTTTTCAGAAAACTAACAATCCATTATTGAACTAATAGAGAAATTGCAACCGCAGTCAGAATAATTAAGCTTTCTCTGACCGTTAAAAAAAGGTCGTTGACGGGTGTTTTCCAATGTAAAGAAAAAACAGTTATTTGACTTTGAATGAGCTGGAAAGAGGGAAAATTACATTCAATATTTTTTCTGTATTGCGATATAAATAATACGCTAATAAATAACCAAAAACGTCCTACACAGACGGGAGTCGGAATTCGACTAGTAGCCTGGCTACTGCACGTCTACTGGATGAGTTTTTACATAGAGAGGTATGTTCTGCCTGAGTTTAAAAGTACCTTTTCAGACCCTAGTATTACTTTCAAGTACTACCTGGAGTGCCTACCCAAAATAACTAGCTTCATTAAAAATTGCCCTTTGATATGTTGTTGGTATACATGGCAATCGGCAAACGGAAGTTCTGTTGAGGGCAGTTGCAAAATACGAGAGTTTTGGAGAAAGAAGTTTTGGGACTCCTGGGGAGGGGGCTAACACGCGAGTGAGAACCAGGGGACAAGCGGGAGTCAAGCGAGGAAAATTATGACCAGGTAAGGCCCCAATTATGTTTCTTAAGCAGTATTCTATCAAATGAGACCTTTCTTAACGTTATATTACATGTTTTGAGATTTAGCTCTTCTGATAATCCTCAGTGTATACAACAGGTGGTCAGATACGAGCAGTAACTCGAGATCTCCGTAGAATTACACTGAAGAAATGGAGACATAAGTGATATTCGGCGATAAAATTAAAGTGACTTTTTGATTTTCTGCGAAATTTTCTTTAACACTTAGCAATATTATAATGTTTACTCATGCACAAGGTCGTGTGCAAATGCTGTAACGCACAGCACACACAGATGCTGGCCATTAAAACTGAGGATCAAAATTGAAGCCATTATCACTGTTAAATTGTTGTTTACAAATAGCCAAATGCTCGCACGGTTCCCGGTAGTTTTCATTAATATTGTTTGGTGCCTTTGAAATATAATTTATACCTAAATTAATAAAATATTGGTTTCCTTCGTCATATATTCTAGTATAATGATACATACCGATTTTAGTTCAGTTTTTTGAAACAATTTTTACTACAATATGTGCACCATTAGTTTATTGCAATATTGGCAGTGTTTGCCTTTTTAAGTAAATAAGACATCAGTTCCGTCCATCGCATACAATTTTGCGGAATAATTCTCTAACAACTCTGTTTGTTTCAAGTTTCTTTATCTACGAATTAGGCCTCCATTTGATGAAGCTCCTAATACGAGACCGTAACTTGTAAAACAGTCGATGGTGTTTGCAGGTGCCGTTGATAGGCAGCAGCTCTCCCCGCCGTCAGCGCGATGGGCCGCGCCACAGAAATGGGTCTGAGGAGGGCAGGTGGCCTTTTACGACCGGCCTACGACCTACTCCGCCTGCTCTCCACTGCCCGCCTCAGAGTGGGACCATGGCTTGTCATTACAAGAAGGGCCCTTTGAGAAAACTAGTGGTGCTACAACGCATATTTTCGAATTTTCTCTAATTTTAACAAGTATTTCTTTAAATTTTACCTTCGTAAAGTATTTGTCTAAGAACGGCAAAAAATGGTGCTAGTCCCATTTAGGGCAAACCCTCTCTATTTTCGAAAAAAGGAATAATTTAACATTTCAAAACTACTAAGTTAAAGATCGAATCAGCTCTTTAAGATTATATATATATATATATATATATATATATATATATATATATATATATATATATATATATATGTGTGTGTGTGTGTGTGTGTGTGTGTGTGTGTATTAAAAAATAAGTTTTCTTCAAATTTATGATTGAAATTAATGCAATTTATAAAAAAACACGTTTTCTCAAAAACCGCTCCAAATTTTAATTTTTTCCACACATAAAACAAGCGACCTCTAAAAGAATGGCGCAGGTGTCATTTTCGTTGAACTCTGAATTTTAGAAAATTTCAAATTTAGAAATAATTCGAGAATATATGTGCTGTTGTACCACCGTCAATTATGTTACCAAGGCCAAGGACCCACTGCCCTAGGTCTCCTGTTTTCTCCGGGCTCCCATGCATGCCTCTAAAATTTTGCATTTAAAATACACTGGTGATGCTACAATACTTTCTCGCATCATTTGTAATTTTTGAAATTTTCGAATATTCAGATAGTATAACGAAAATGAGGCCAAAGCATTTTTATGCGTTCTTTGCTCTGAGGAAAAATATAATGAAAAAAACTGGAGCCGTATTTGACAAAATATTTTTTAATTACATTTACTTGAAGCAAAAATTAAGCAAAAACTAGTCATTTGTTCCAAACTTTCTACATGATTCTACATGAAAATAAGTGGCATGATGCGAAAATAAAATTGCTTCCAAGTTCGTTTACTTAGCAGAGCAATTAAGTATCTCATCAATAATTAATTAAAAATTAACTGTCTCCTTTTGATAGAAATAATTTGATATTACGATCATTTTACCAAACTATAATTCATAAATACAATAACTAAACGTTTTAAAAATGTAATAAATGATTTCAGGATTTTCGGGGAACATAAAACATAATTTAACATTGAATATAGTCAATTTTTCTATAAGATGTCGCCACTACCACTACCACCACCACCACTACCACTACCACTATCACTACCACTACTACTCAGGAGAGTATATTTTGAGGAAACATGACATTTTCAATAATTTTGTGTTTTAATGCAAAATTTGTACGAATTTAACTCTGCTTGGCCAACACTTTGGATCGAAGGTTTTACAGATATCTGTATAGAATCTACTGCATGTTCGTGTCTGGGATGCGATTTGCATAGCTTATTTCAATGGGAAAATCACTCTCAATACAAAATACCGAGAATTACTGAATCACGCTGAATTTTAACTGGTTACGGAAGTTTCCTTCAAGGATTATTCTATTTTCGGTACTGTTTTTATAAAGTGCTATCTCGGCTTGAAAAACTATCGGAGGTCTGTCAGTATGATTGCGGCAACCTTAACAATATTTCGCCTTCTCTGGTTGTGTAACCTTCGCCACGACCAACACGAATCCGGGGGATCACGAATGATCGGGAGTGCGGCTCTGAGCTGTTATTAGCGGAGCGGCTCAGCGTGTCCGCTTGCGCCAGCAGGCTTGCCGCGAGGATTAGGATTCGTCAGAGACGGATTTCACTCCAGCACCTCTGGCGGCGGGCGGAAGTTGCTGCTTCTGACGGAAAACGGAAATATCAAGGATAAAGTATCTCACAAACTGTAATAAAGTGTGCAGACAAGAATGTTGGGATGTAATTGTATAAGTCATAGTATTCGAAGGCGGACAGTCTGTCGTGAGTTGTAAAATTAGACGTTATTCTTTGCTAATTAACAGCATAAACATTCTATTTTTATTTTCTCGCTACCGCTTAGGCAGTAGAGAGAAAGTTATGTAATTCTGTGTGAAAAAAAAAGTATTTTTGACAGAATTCTTTTTACAGGGCCCTGGTAATGAAATAGGGGAAATCCACTTTCTAAATTTATTAAAAAAACAACAAACCTCTAATATGTAAAGTTGCCAGAATCCATGTTTTGTGGCTTCTTGATACCGAAAAATCGAATGACGGCAAAACGTCCGTCTGTCCGTACGTCGTCCGTCCGTCCGTGCGTCCATCTGTTAACACTAGCTAGGAGCTAAACCATTCAGCCCATTTTCTTCAAAATTGATATTCGCCGATCGATCTGATGTTGCGGCCCCTTGAATTTCAAACCGAAATTTTAAGTTTGAGGGATACTTTACATGAAGCCCTTGGGACATTTTCAAAATTAAAAAAATACTATCGTTTTTTATTTAATTTGTTGAATAGTGTGTAAGAGAATGGTGGAGGTCTAATTTTTCTTGAAAACACTGAATTTCGAAAATTGCGAAAATCCAATCTATTTCGGCGTTTTCCTACAACTACAATTATGAAGATTGTAGAAGGAGTGATTTTTGCCATCTGTTCCTTAAAGATAGATTTTGAAATAACGTCTTGTACAATTTTTCGAAAATTGGAGTACTTTTCGCGTAATTTTGCGTGTAAGTACAGGCGAGAAAGTACATACTGCCTCGGCTCGAAGGGTCGAAGGTCTCGAATCCCACCCTGGGCATAAATGTTTGTGTGTGTTCGTGTTGTCCAGACGAGTCGGTTCCTCCTACAGGTACCCCAATGCCAACAATCAAAGTGGTCGCTTCATCACCTAGTATTTAAAACGCGACCTTAAGAAAAGTACGCGCTGTTTTAGCACCACTAGTTTTAAAACCACTCCGACGTGCTCATCTACGCAAGTAGGGCATACGAAAGCAAAATGAAGCCTTTGATCTTGTGTACTTCAGTGCCCGAGTACAAGACTCAACGAAAGCTGCCCGCTTGCCAGAAAGTACCGTTGTTGAAGTACAATGGCTACACTTGGACTGATTTTAAAACTTGCATTAATTAATAAATAATTATATCTTCTGCATTTTGCGTTTCATTCCTTTCTTCAATAGCTAAGCCTTACAAATAGCAATACTGCATTATGCTTCGTTCATGAAGCTATAAGAAAGTTGACTACTGATTTTTGAAGGTCGGTGTACAATTCAAACAGACCTAGAGGAGCATGTCAAGAGAGTTATACATTTGAAAGAATTTAGTCAACTAGCATTAAGTTGCATTTTCGATTGTTATATGAAAAGATATTTACAATAGCGAAGCTGCACGATTGAAAAATACATTCGCAACTTCAAAAAAATTAAACATTTCATGTTTGTGCATGCAGTAAGAACTATTGAATGCCAGTCCAATAATAACACTAGCATACAAAAAAAAGTAGTCCGATTCAAAGACGACACATATTTCTCTATGTATGTCGACGCACTGAATTCGAATCCGAAAGTAGAATCGCTCCACCACCCTCCTAGAATCACGCCTCCTATTATAGAAGCCAAAAGTTGTCAGGCCCAAAGACTTGCCACATGTTCCTCTTTGGAAGTCAACATGCTGAATTCGAATCCGAAGCTGTTCTCTCGCTGTCGCGGGTATGTTACTAACGCGAAAAATCTATAAAAGCAATCTTTGAAGCGGGTTGTATATCGTGTACACGGTTGTATATCGTGTCCAAATTTGAGTTCAATCGGTGCTGAACGTTGTGAGTTTTGGAGCGAACACAAACTAGTTTTATATTTTATATATATATATATATATATATATATATATATATATATATATATATATATATATATCAAATATATATATATATATATATATATATATATATATATATATATATATATCAAATATATATATATATATATATATATATATATATATATATATATATATATATATATATATTTGATATACATGATTCTAACTTTATAAAATACACCAATGTAAGAATGTAGTTTTGTACCATTTATAAGAAATTATCGACACAAAACGCTTCATGTGTGAATCTCCTGGATTAGAAATAACACTCTAAGTCGGTATCGAAATGATTTAAGAAGAAAACAAAAAAGTTCTCAAGTTATGATTTGAGACTAATATCAGGCGCACATGCAATGCCCAATAAACAATATCGTGCAACACACTTTACCATCGCGCATAACATAGTAACCATGTGCCCCATTCAAAACCAGCGTCGTTTGTGTCCCTAAGAGAATGTTACCAGGGGTGCAACTAGTAGTCATTTATATATATATATATATATATATATATATATATATATATATATATATAAATATAAACCAAACGGGATTGCTTAGTGACTACATCGTTGCCTTGGTAGCATCATTGACCGAGAGATCTAGAGTTTGGTTCCAAACTTTAGATGATTTTTTAAACTAACTCCGTAGTTGGATCGAATTCAACTTCTGTGTGTAGGAGCATTCTAGCAGTCGGAACTATTTATTTAAACAGTAATTCTGTAGGCTTGTTTCTGTAATTGTAGACTTACTGGCTTCATTTCTGGATTTAAACCAACTATGAAAACATAAAATTCCTCAATGTATATTTCTCTTTTCTTTTTTTAATTTTCATTGCCATAAAATATTCTTTCATCATTTTACTCTGACCCTTTCGCAGTTTTTCTATTCAAAAAGCCTTCGTATCCCTCCTTGATAAACGCTTGTTAAAAAAGGTAAACATAATTTTCCTTACCTTATACTGTGAACATGCAACGAAACTCGCATGGAAAAACACTGTTGAGTAAAAGCATAAATTTCAGTGCTATAGCAAAATAAACATCAAAATAAAACAAGCTTTGAAATTATGCTCACTGTTGTATTTTCTCCTTTTGTATTTCTTGGGGCTATAGGCATTTACTCCATGAAATAATCTGGGAAAATATCTCATTAACACACATTTGAAACGAGATGTAATTGCAGGAACGTAGGTGGCTTCATTCGCGCATGTAATCGTTCCGCGGACGCTTAACTCTTGCGTGAATACACGTTACGTATTTCTGAACTGTTTGCATTTCCTCTGAAGAGTTGAACATTTCCGTTATTAAATTTTCTGAATTAGCGACGCTCAGGTTAATGCCAATATTGACAGGACGGACAATATATGAGTACTGACACAGGTAACGCTCCGTCTGCCATAGATAGCACGGCGAAACGCAGAAAGAAAAGCTCTACATAATTCGTGTAAGGCGCCTTACCTGCATATATAGGAGCGGATTCACAACCAAATCTTTCGGAAAGTCCTAAGTTCTACTGCCAAAAATGACAGATTTTCGTCACTAGCTAAGTAGCTGGGTCAAGATACTCTGCTACCTAGATGAGAATTCTAGAGACCGATTACCTGACTGTGGTTTCCAAAGTTTCTTCCGAAAATGTTCAGGCAAATACTGGTCCATTACTGCAAGTGAGCGGTCTCTGATGTACAAGCCTACGATATATGCAGGAGTTAACAACTAGGACCTCTGATATGAATCTGGTGAACGTTTAGAAACACCCCTGCGTTTCTTGATAATGTCCTGCAAGTGTCGGTATTGTGGACAGACAGGCGGGCATTTCAAGCACACTTTATTCGTCAGAATGTTTCCTGGTTGAGTTGGGACTTTCAGTTTTCCTTTACCTTCTAGTCAGGGTAATTAAGTAGTGACTTGCTCCGCTCCCAGAAAAAATTATATACCTTTTTTCTCAGCCAACTAAAACATCGAGTACTGGCTTAGGTGGCTCAGGGCATCAAATGACATCATTGTATTGCCTATGATTTGGAGATCCTAGGGTTCCAGCCCCGACGGTGGCAGGATTATCGACACCAGGTACATGGCTAGGTTGAAAGCAGCTGCTGTGTGAGGGAGAATTCTAGCGGCCCACTGCTCTGATCGGCGTTTTCCGTGGTTTCTCCCATCAAACCAGGCGAATGCCGGAGCAGTACCATAACAAACATGTCACGGACTGCGCACGATCTTTCCTTCCTCTTCCTGGTTCTATCCCCATTTCTTTTGAACACACAATTTCACTTACATGCATTACACTAACACATGCCGGGAGAGCAGTTGTGAGCTTATAGCTCGTCCCGGCGGTTCCTCGCTTGTTGGAGATACTCAGTTTGGGAAAAATACGCTAGCCGACGTGTAGGGCAGCTCCGGATCTCACCATGCAACTGGAGAAGATGACCACTGCCTTTCGCGATAAAACACACACTACAATTACGAGACTAATGCAATTGATGCGCCCGGAAAACTTAATTGACCCCTAAAATACCTGCAAAACGAGCGAGCTCAGGCTGATAGCTGACTCCAATGCCTCTATTTTAACAATATTACCAAAAGTGTCACGCATGTGCCAAAAGCGAATAAGCATTCAGTAATCCAAATATGCTTTGGCATCTCCTGTGACGTAGCGGCCAGCAGAAGTATGTAGTAATACATCTTTCCTTAAATGAGCAATTGGACGATTCTCGAAGCGAAATCTGGTTGCATACTGTGCTAGAAATACGCTTGTTGGCATTTATTAAATTGGTATGATTAAATTGTATGATTCCTTGGTTCTCTTCAAGAAGCCACTGATTCATGCCACGTTTTCTGGGCCCAAATATTTTGTCTTAGACTAACGAATGTGTATAATTGTCAAATACAACATATTAAGTGCATCGCCAGCAACCATTTTCAATATATTATTTGTATTGAAAACAGTTTACTTTAGTTGGTGAAAACTGTAATGACTGGGGCTTTTCCACCATCCCTCCCTGAAGCCACCAGCAGGACTGCAGATGTCTCGGAATGTCAGCCCCTAGTCCGACCTACGGTCTAGCGGAGACGAGGGTTGAAGAGGGAGGAAGAGGGAGAGAGAGGGGGGGGAGGAGAGGATGGGGCCAAAAAAGAGAGAAATTCAGAGGAATTGATTGATTCCGAGTGCGACAACTGCTCCGGTCATTAGTCCTGTAAGTATAATGCATGAGTTTTCCTCGGGAGGAGGCGGTGATCTTCCTCCGCTGGATGGTGAGACCTGGCGCCGACCTACCCGTCGACTACCGTGGTTTTCCCCAGTCAGCTATCTCCCACCAGTTGGGCATCGTGGTATCGCCCCAGCCTGAACAAGCTTTAAGCTCCCGACTGGTCTCCCGGCATGTGTGGTAGAGAGGTCCATGTAAGTGTAAGGGATGACGATAGGAAGGAATGATTGCGCGTGGTCCATTAGAGAACTGCTCTGGCATTTGCCTGGTGTTGATTGGAGAAACCACTGAAAACTAGCGATCAGAGCTACCGACCGTTAGAATTCTTCTCCTGACAGTAACTGAATTCGACCAAGCTACATGGCTAGAGTCGAAAATCCGCCATCATCGGGTCTCGCACCCTAGAACCTCATTGGTACTGCAGTAACATCAGTTGATCCCCTGAGCCAACTAAGCCGGTAATGCAGAGGGAGAAATAGAGTAAGGAGAGACGGGAGATGGAAAGTGGGCGAGATGCAGACACACACACTTGGTCGATGTGGATCCCCTGCAGTCCCTGAGCCAGCGCTGTATAGCCACACCCGAAGTATGTTCGGGGCCGGAGGCGGGGTGTGTGTTGTGTGCGATAGAGCAGAGAGAATAGGGGAACAACAGCGGACGGCCAGCGTCGCCTCGAGTCATGTCGATGCGCCGCCGCAGCTCAACATGAATTTGCTCTCGGTAGTGGAAAGATAACGAGCTCCAGGTTGTAATTTGGCCAAAGTAAACGATGCAAGCTCACTCTTGGAATGTATTTCTCCGCAATAAATATAGGTATCCATGGTCGATCGGCTGATGAATGATTTGGATGAATGATCTGGCTTTATAATCAGCTGGCTTAGAAACTGGGATGGCAGCAGCGTGTAGCAAACTTAACATCTGCGTCCAGAGAGTATATTTGCGTGTGTCTACATTCTAACTTTTGGCTTTTGAGTGTCGCACAGTACTATTGCCTCCTTTTGCCTGTATTATTGTTCTTTCATATGTACACTGTAATTTCGATATTGTATATGACCCTGTGCTAGGTATGGATGTCTAATTGCAATTAATGTTTCAGAAAATATTCTACTTTACTAGTGAGAACCCGTCAAAATTTGACGGTGAGATCTGAGATAAATATAAAATACTGTGCCCAGACTAATGTTACAATATGTTGCATTTTTGAATCTTCAGGGTATAACGAAGATATTCTGTGATGTGGAGTTCCTAAAATCTTGAACACGTATGGCCCATGACCAGGTGGCAATGCAATATCTGCACCAAATGACACACAAGAAAGAGCACTATTATACTGATGGATATTATTTCTAAAGTTTTTGATGTGTCATCATCTATAAACAACTTTGATTTCTTCTGGCATATTGCTCGAAGGTAAACTTATTTTCCTATTTAAGAAACACAGTAAACGCAATTGCAGAATTTCTCTCACATGGGAAGTACAAAGCAGAACAAAACTGACATTTCATAGACGACCAACAGAAAACGAAATGACCTCACTAACACGACACCTAAGCTGACTTTCTCTTTCCGTGCATCCACATAATGTACGTTTGCGTCTTTTGGGGTGCGTGGGCAACGATTCGGAATTGGACATAACCTGTGAACTACTTCACTACTTCAGTACAACTGAGCAAACCCCACTGTCCGAATGTTCTCTACAAAATACACCACAAAAGCAAATACATTCAAACTGTAAACGCCACAATGCAATATTACACTAAAACAAAACCTTGATGAATTGGAAACAAATCTCAACAATCAAAACAAAACATCAAGCAGCGCCACCATGAAGCAACGTGGGCTAACATCTATCGACTCAAATACATCGATTTTGAAACAGCCACCCTTTGGAAGAAAACAATTGACTATTGATAAGCGTACTATTAAAGAATGATTTAATTAATTCATTTACAACGTAAATGTTGGTGAATCAACACAAACAATATCTGATAACACATCTAGGGATCACATTCATTCTTTTAAAGGAAAAAATACTACAATTGGTTCAGTAGAAGCTCTAAACGAAGCAATGGCAAAATATCTTATTTTTTAAATATATAGATTCTTAATATGTAATAGGAGAGTTTCAGAGCAACATCATAATTTTATACAGGACAACCAGTACATGACACTAAAAACACATACATGACATAAAACACATGACACATTAAATGTAGAATACCAAATAAATTCAATCAATTAAGACCGCTGAATTAGGGCATAAAATATATTATAGGCAAAGTAAACGATGTATTATTTCTGTTTTGCCAGCAAACAAATTCCAAAGACTCTAAAACACGCTTCAAATAGTCTTCAAACATCTTCAAATAGTTGTATTCTTTCAATTAAAAAAAAAAAAAAAACAAAAAAAAACCACGATGCACAATTTAAACAATTACCAGAGTAATACACACATTAAATAATACACGTATGTGTAGATTACTACTAAAGAGAAAATAAAATTATTCATGTACAACTTGCTGCAGGGAAGATGGGAAACGGTTGATAAAGCTGTTGATAAAATAAAAATTGTGGTTCAGTTTCAGCACTCATTCATAATATTTGTACGAGAAGCACTCACTAGGAGCGGCAGGTGAATTATGAAAAAAAATAAAATACATAATACTTATTTTTATTTCTCGAAAGAAAACATATCAAACCGATCGGCCTTTGCTTATGATGCCAAGTAAGTATTACAAAATATCCAAGTATTATAAGGCAGTATAGCTCTTTGATATATTTTCGTACAATTCAATGAAGAACAGCAAGAGCTCCTCTTCTGGAAAAATTATGTATCAGTCAGAAAAGTGGTTAACATGAACCAATAATGACAGCTAAGAGATCCGAAATTTACTGTATTGCAGGATAGCGTGTATAGATGAGTAATTGTGTATTTGCCATACCGTTACGACTTTATGTGCTCGGGAGGGATGATGGTAACCATGGGTCACGTTAGGTGACAACTCAACACACTCATAATTGTATCAATTAGTATGTGAATTTCAGAATGCCATGCAAAGATGAGTTCGCAATTGGAATCCCTTAGAATATTATATGAATAGAGTAAACAATACAATAAGCTCAAAAATATACTACAAAAATATTATGCACAGTAATAATCGTAAACATACTATGTAATTGTATGAAGTGCTCCTCTTCTATTATAAATATTTTGGGTATATTTATTTTAGACATTTATCTGTCGTTTGAACTTTAATTTCTCGTACGAGAATTAAAATGAAACGTAAAATTCATATTAACACAAACGCAGACCGAAAATGAATGAAGTTACAATGTTTGAATGAAAATTTAATTATGAACAAAAATATGTGACTTCCAACACATATCTAAATATGCTGCTCAACAACTTTAATTCTACTAACTATGGTAAATGTAAGATATTTATTTTGATTTGTTTCAGATTACTTTATCACATACTCTGCTGGTAATAAACACGTTCCAAATTGGAGAATCATGTAACAGCAGTTTCCAGGAACAACGTCCAAAAGGCAGAGTGCACGAACTCGAAAATTATAGCACGATCCATATATAAACAATTAAAAAATATTATTAAGTCAAAAGTAATTTTTGTGCATTTGTTTTACATAATCACGAATACCTGCATTCATTATATTACGATCAATTCGTTTTGGGTAGAGAAGTAATTTGAAAAAACGTCACTTCATTTTTTCACTTCATTTTTAACAGTATATTTTATCATTTTTCCACAGAATATGAAACAAGCTGCTACTTATAATTGCAGCAAATAATTTAAATTCTTTACACAAGGAATATATGAAAAACAAAATCGTTGCAAGCAATTCACTACACGAAACCTAATATGAAAAATGAAATGTACATACACATGGATATTCAAATGCTTCTACAATCACATTGTGTTTTCATTTATAATTTGAAATTTTAGAACTTTTTTCTGAAATTTACTTTCAAAAGTTTCAACTAATTCTTAATCCAAATTTATGACAAGAAGGTTCATGAGGCAGTATCGCTGTAATCACTGTACACGACCGTTAAAGACGCAATCTCTACAACCAACGTCTTCCGTAAGGCTGACTACCAACCTGTAGCCACAGCAGCAGACAACACCAGCAGCAAAAACACTATCTACACGGCTCAAAACCTTTACAACAACACCATTATTTCAAGTCAGAAGATAAAAGGATCTATTTCCACTCAGAACTAATGCTACTGCAAAGCGCCTCTAAGCTTCAATCGCTGTTGCTGCTACTACTAGAGCCGGAAAACGCCTTGTACTATCGATAGTTCTCGCTGGCATGTTTTTGCAGTCTCGAAAGGCACCCTCTCTATATCTGTGAAATCTATAATATGAAGGTCTCAAGAATCGGAACTATTGGAACCGCTCATTCTCGGTTTTTCTCAGCAGAGTCGTCGGACTGTGCTTTGTGGGCAGTTTGTTGGTTAGCTTCGATTTGTCTTGCTTCTGGTAAGCATTATGAGTTCTCTTACAAAGAATAAAATAATTTAATATAGAATTTTAATAATTCACTCAATAATAAACTACTGTTACAACGGCGCATTTATAATGCTCACTCAAAATGACGCTAAAAATTCTCACATTTCAAATAAATTTACATTGAATTATTTAAAGATTTAATTGTGAAGAAAATATTCACTAAGAAAAAATATAGTCGCCGAAAATTGTTATACTTTTGCAAATAATTATTTTCTAAAATACAAAGTGTTCGACAAAAATAGGACCAGCGTCAATTTCATAAACATACTTTGCTCTTTACAAGAAACCAATTAAAGAAAAATTGAAACAGTTTGTTGAGATAATCTTATTTACTTTTTAAACTCTCTTTAATAAACGCAATGTTACTGCGAAAATCACTTACACTTGCAAAAAATATACACAACCTTATTTAAACATCTAAATTTGAAGAACAGATTTCATTCAGGAAACAATCTGGTTCATGAATATTGTACTTGAAGACGCCGACAAACTTTTCCAATTTTCAAAATACAGAAACTTCAGCGAAAATGGGACCTGCATTATTTTTAAGTATTCTTCGCTCTATTGAAGAAAGATGCAAACAATTAAATAATTTTTAGAGCATTTTGAAAATGTGGTTGTTGGCACATAGGCGGCCAAAATTAATCCAATTTTGTGCGCCGTACTGGGAATTCAATCATTTATAGCTATTCTTTGGAGCTAATTAACAGCACAAGGTTTACAGTATATTTTATTCTGTAAAAAACTGCGGGCGGGCTTCCAAAGAGAAAGCCAATACATTTTTCGTATGAAACACTTTGGAACGGCTGAATTGCTTCGAAATTTTGAATTGCTTTCTAAGAAGGTCGTCAGAGCGCGCCACGAGATGGACATCAAGAAATGAGCAGAGAGATAATATTACATACTGTCGCAATTTCGCGGAATCCTTGCCTCCTTCTACTTGAAACGCGTCGCGATCACATTGTTTGAAGATCGAGATGACGAGTGGTAGCGTATCAACATGCCGCGCTTGTGTAAAGAGCGAAGGAATTGAAAGGTAAGAGTTTTACGTTGCTAGTTCACAGCATTGCAGGCTCTGTGAACAGCGTTTTGGCGCGCAGCCTATGCATAACATTTGCCACGGCCGAATCACGACAGAAAACGATTTTCTTTTCGCCCAGACAAGGTAAAACGGACAACTTCTTCAATAATAAATAATTCTTACGCCGAGGTAAACAAATACTTCTTAAATAATTGGCTTTCAAAATTTTCCCTGGGCCAAGGGAACAAAGAGGCGGCAAGAGTCTTGTTTTCAACATGAAATATCTTCAGATGCTCTCCCGAAAAACTGAAGCTATTTTGCAGCCCCAACAATCGTTGAGATTTCATATAAACCACCCTCAAAATCAAAATCTTCGTTTCAAATTCCCAAGACTTTGTGTTCATAGCTGATCGATTGGGAAGTGTCAGTTTCGGGAAAAATCCTCTGAAAGGTTTAAAAGCTTGTGTTGTTCTCAGATGAACGGACAGAAAAACGTTTTACCGTAAACCACTTTTCCGGGATCAAAGACCCAGAAAAGTATATTTTTACTATCCAAGTCGAGGAAGTAATTCTTAATGAATGTAATGCAAAATTCATCCACTTTTCGGTACCAGGAACCCATTAAATGAGTTTTTATGTCAAAGAATGCACACTTTTCGCTTCAGTTTTGCAGTAATTTATTATCTACGTAAGTAGCACGTTGCTATGAACATCGTAGAATTGCAAGGTGCCTTGTGCGATGGCAAGATTGCGGTTTACAGTAACTATTGTAAATGCAACTAGTGGTGCTAAAACAGCACATACTATCTCGCCTGTATTTTCACGAAAAATTACTCAAATTTTGGAACAATTGTACATAACCTTATTTCAAAGTCTATCTTTAGGGAACAGATAGGGAACAGAAACAGATCAGAAGGGAAAAATATATTTTTTAATACTTTAGTCGGAGGAATACTCCGAAAAAAAATTTGAACTTTTGCAATTTTCGAAAAATTAGTGTATTTAGAACATGAGAGATGCACCATTTTTTAAACATCATTACACTATTCAAGAACAAAATTTAATGAAAAAAGATGGAGCTATTCTTTTGGAAAATTTGGGAAATGTTTCATGTAAAGAACCCCCCAAAAATTAAAATATCAGTTTCAAATTTAGGGGCTACAGCATCAGCCAAATCAATTGAAGGATATCAATTTTGGAGAAAATTGCTGAACTGTTTAGCCTCTAGCGTTGTTCACAGACGGACATACAGACGAACAGGACTGACGGACGTTTTGCCGTCATTTTTGTTTTTTTTTTTTTTCAGTCAAGGACCCACAATACATTAACTAGGAGTTAGAGAATTTTGTTTTATAAATTTAACAACTCGATTTCTCCACTTTTTCGTAACCAGGGCGCGGCAATAAAGAGTTTTTCTACCGAAAATTCGCCTTTTTTCGCGCAGCATTACATAACTTTCTCTCTACTCCATAGCGAGAAAGTGATAAAAAAGGATTGCAACGTGTCTTGTGCGATCGAATTATTATTTAGTTTTCGTCGTAGAAGAGCATGCCATACTATTTTCAATACATAGCTCAGTTATCTCCTTCATTTAAAGTGGAATAAATAATGCGTTTAAAAGATTTAATAAAATGTTTGTGGAATAAACGTCCTGAAATCCAGTTACGCCTTAGGCATTCGTTGACTTTTCGTCCGGCGACGCGAAGAGCACACCACGTTAAAAGACCTAGTATCAATATCGTTCGTTCTTGATCATGGCACGATAATATTGGATAATACCTCGATAACTCGTACTAGCATTCTTGGTCATAGCGGTGTCGGCTCGCTGGTATCGAGAACGATCGGAACTGAGTGTCTTTAACTACTACCACAGGCTGTAACTACTATCATCGTCACTGAAGTCGAAGTTTCCTCCTCACCAGAACTCGCCTCATGTTCCACCCAATTGTCGCTTCGTCTGCCATAGACACCACGGTCGCATGCGCTGTCTAAACTGTCACCAGCGCTATCGACTCCTATCTTCCAAAATACTGCCATCGAAGAGCCTCCTGCTGTCACTAGCACCACAATTTCCATATACCGCCTACCTGTGCGCTCACTATAGTTACTGTCAGAGTCGTGGCTGTGGAAACCGCCTTTCGCCCCGCCCGCACCACCGTCACCAAGACAGCCATAACTCCCCCCCTCTCGCCCCGCTGCCGCCGCCGTCCCCTCCTCCGCCTCCGCCCCCACCTCCGCGCCGCGACATCGAGCATCGCTCTCAACGAAGCAGCCCCGCCGCCCACCGGCGTCGTCGGCGGGCGCGAGCTTTACGGGCTGATTAAAAGGCGATAAGCAGCGCCACGAGCGTAACTTAAAAACTTGATGGCGGGGATTTCCTCGAAAATCGTACCGACTTCACCCCTAAGGAGAAGTGCGGGTATCTCGCGCCTCGAATTGCCTTCCAAGGGCGCCCCGCCCCTCCCTTCCCCAACCCGCCGCCCCCCGTCCCACCTCGC
The DNA here is from genome assembly GCA_964035755.1 of Teleogryllus oceanicus. Lineage (NCBI taxonomy): Eukaryota > Metazoa > Arthropoda > Insecta > Orthoptera > Gryllidae > Teleogryllus > Teleogryllus oceanicus. Next base: position 114,323,639 of record CAXIVR010000001.1, on the reverse strand, counting down.
TCCGCCCCGTGCCGAGGCTCCACTTTCAGGACTCCACCCGAGCCGCGCCTCCACACTCGAAAAAAATCCTCCGCCTGCGCTGCGCCTGGCAGAGGCGTCGCTTTAGTCTAAGAATGTTAAAACTTTCTATTATCTTTTTGTATATTACGTTACTTGTCTACCTTTCCGCTGTCTGAGAGAGAATTCTTTTTAGCGTTGAAAGGGAGGTTTTAGGCAGGTATGCATAAACAGCATACATTAGGCCGCAGCGCGGGCGCGGCAAACGTAAGGCTTTGCCGGCGAGCGGGCGCGCGGTGGCGTGGAGGCAAGCAGAGAAGCCGCCGAGGGTGAGTTGGGGTGGGGTGGGGCGGGGGAGTGAAAGGGAAGGAGGGAGGGGGAGGGGCGGGTGGCGCGCGAAAGGAAAGGGCGGGTGGAGCGCAGTGCGGTGCCATAGAGCATTTCCGATTGCGCGCGGCGCCACGCTGGGAGACGGCTTCTACTGCTGCCGCCGCCACAGCCGCCGCCACCCGCGCCAACTCCGCTTTAAGTCGCCCAGCCGCTTCAACCAAGTCTCGCTCACGCTGACCCACCGGCGTTGTTGTCTCTACCACCGTTCCTGCAACCGTCGCCTAGATGTCAGCCAGATATGGTGGTTCTACCGCTGTGGTTGTACTACTGCTCTTCTGGTAATGCGGAACCATTCGAGTTCCTCCTCACCTCACCACTGCTTCCACATTCATCTGGCTCTGAATTCACTGCAGAGGTCGTTGGTTACATCCTCTGGTTGGTTGTATCATGGTTGAATCCTCCCGTCTCACAGCCGCCGCCACCCGCGTCAACTCCGCTGTAGGTCGCCCACCCGCTTCAAAGAAGTCTCGCTCTCCCCACCCCATCAGTGCCGATTCCTCTACCACTGTTCCTGCGAAGTCGCGTGCTCTTACCGTCGTCTCTTCGTCAGTCAGAGATGGTGGATCGTACTACTGCTACAGCTATGGTCGTACTTCTGCTATGTTGACGCGGAACCACTTGAATTCCTGCAGCCAAGTGTCGCCACTTCCTCCTGCCTCTGAGCTACCTCTTCTGTTGGGGTTGCAGCTCGCCACTTCTCCCAGAGGTTACTCACAGCTCGCCACTTCTCCCAGATTCATCTGGCTGTGTATTCACCGTCTGTATTGCAGCTGTCGTCATGGTTGGCTCTTCCCGCACCACAGCCGCCGCCACCCGCGCCCACTTCGCTGTAGGCCGCCCAACCACTTCATCCGCACTTGCCTTCCCATCGGCGTCACTGCCTCTACCATTGTTCCTGCGAGTCTCATGTTGCTACCGTGTCGCTTGGACGACAGTCACAGATGGTGGTCGTAGCGTTGTGGTCGTACTACTGCTCTTTATAGAGCGTTTTTGCACGGCGAAGCGTTATAGCCATGGACAGCACTATGTTCTGCACATGCAGAGTTCGAGTTTGCATTACTTTTATGCATCTCCGTAAGCGCATAAAATCGAGATTGCAGTCGATTACTGTAGAATGTGTCTTACAAAATCTCCCTTATTTTGACGGGCGACCACTCGAGTTTCAGCTGTTGACTCTGCAGCCAGGTACGGACACTTCCTCCGGCATTTGAGCTACCTCTTTCGTTGGAGCTGCTGTCACCGATACGTCACTCACATCTCGTCATTGCACGCATATTCATCTGGCTCTGCATGCACCGCCTCCATCGCAGCTGTCGTCGTGGTGGCTCCGCCTGTACCGCGGTTGTCGGTATCGTTCTTCCCACCCTCCCCGCGCACAGCGTGGTGCCACGTGACCTCCGCGCCTCGCCTCTGCTCCTGTTCCGCGCGTGGGCGGGGTGGGAGTGGGGAGGAAGGCAGGACGAGGCTGGGAGGGGCGGGACGGGGCGGGGCGGGACGGTGCGGGGCGGGGCGGAACGTCGCCGATTGCGAAACCGCGCTTTCGCAGTCCCCGCAGTGCGCGCAGCGGGACTGCGCTGGGGTTTGTAATCCCGATGGGATTTCGCAATCCCCGGATTTCGGCCTCATTGTGTTGAGCCAGTGATCCCCGGGTAAAAACTCCTGCCATGGAAAATTTAAGAATTTGGAGATCGTTTAAGCCCGTGAAACCGCGTATTTAGTGAGACTGTCTTAACCGGTAGTACCAGAAAGTGCAGGGTTCGAGAACAAACAAGGCTAGATCGTGTAACACATTGTGCGCATTGCTTTCTTGCATCTCAAGTGAAATTTCGTTTCCTGATTCATAGTACTACTTCTCTTGTTTCTTTTCACATACAACATATGATATTTCCTCAAATATCTTCACTTACTGGAAGGTAAATCTTCACGAGTATCTTTTCAGTTATTTTTAGATTTCCATTTGAACCACGAAATAAATCTCGAAATTTCCATGAACTTTCAATTTCTCTCCTATCAAACTCGCTAATTTCGTAAATATAAACTTAAAAATCCTATTTACTGGAAATACTAGAAATGTTTATATATCTCATATCAATTATCACATGCTGATACTATTAAAAGAGTGAATATGACAAACGAAGTTCCTTGAATTGGAACGATGACAAAAAAACTCATTTTATTTAGAAGTCCATTGATAATTCCGACAATAAATCATGTAAACTCACCGTTTTTCTCAGGCTGGTGGTGTTTGGTGCAATTGGTAAAGTTAGTTAAAACTGAAATTTGGTGCAATTTGTTTCACATCGAAATTTTTCGTTTTGAGAAAACTAGGGTTCTTTACTGCTTATGGTTGGGCAATTCAAGCAAACTGTTTTCTGGAAAATATTCGACAGAAAACCGATATCGCCAATTTCTTGAAACAGCTATCATAGTCTAGTAATGCTTTGTAGGAAGTATTGACGGACGGACACTGTGAATATATAAAATTGACTATATATTTCCAAATTCGATATTGCTTTCTACATTTTTGTTCAAATATAACCCAATATTTGTAAAAGTGCCATTCAAAAGAGGCTATGGTATAGACTTTCCATTAGATTTTAAAACAGGGACTTTACATCAACTAATACAGTTTCGAACGAGTAAAGCAGAAGTAGTTCATTGGGTAGACACACTACCACCACATACATATTTTTTAGTCTACCATGACAAGCGTAAAAAGACGACTCCAATGATATACATTTTGTTTTATGTTAGATAAGCAGTTTTTGAGTAATTTTGTTTCTCTGTACCCAGCTTTCCTTGCCCGAGGGCGCGTTAGCAGGGGGAGCACTGCGTGACCTTGTGTGGCGGACTGTTATCCGTTCAAAATATCCGTTAAACACGAGTGACAAAAAATAAAATTTACTCAAAACATCCTTATCTAACATATGACAATATGTATATCATTGAAGTCATCTTTTTACGCACGCCGTAATAGACTAAAAAAGTCTAGTTCCATTTGAAAAAAACAATGTTACCTCAATATCTCATAAAATACAAGTAATAGAAATGAATACATGTATCATTTACTACCATTCCCTCATGCGCTTCCGTGAAAACTGCATTGCAATAACTTCAAGAATTCAATAACTGCAGGATGTGGTAAAGTTACGTGACAGATATATTATATATATATATATATATATATATATATATATATATATATATATATATATATATATATATCTGTGTGTGTATTGTGACATACCAAAAAATGACGGACATTTTATTTACGCAAATAAAGGTCAAAATGTTGTAGATATTGCGAAAGACGGGGGTATCTATGGTGCAGATACGCAGAGAGTACACCATAGCAACGCAGAAAAAACGAGAGAGAAAAAACACAGCGAGCTTTGAAAAGTGAACCATATTGAGAATTAGGGCATTCCGACTTGTGTCGTGGTGGTGAGCGGATCGCTTGTGCGGTTTTTCTTGAGGTTAATTATCAAATCGGGACTTGTGATATTTCGTGAGAGTGAACATTGAACTTGAACTTAGGTGTTTTAAATATTAGTGTGACGACATAGTGTTTCGTATTCCGACCAGGGAAAGTAACCAGTTTGAAATAGGTGCCCACCTGAGGCGCAAGCTAAAGAGTATAGGCAGTGTTTGTGAAGTGGTTAGAGGAAGTTTCGACTTGGTCGCTGATCATCGTGGACTTCGATAAGAAGGAAGATTGGATTATTCTACGAGGCGACATCGAGCGATGTGCGCGCGAAGAGGCAAGAAAGGATAAAAGGTTGTATAACGCTGTTATTGTAATAACGAGAAAAATGGTCATGACCTAACGATAAATTGTAATAATCAATGATAGTTGATAACTTTGGCATGCGTAATAAATTATAATTCATAGTTTGAAAGAAAGCTGTTTCTCATTTGCCATTACGAGCAATCCCAGAGTACACATTTTAGAATTATTTTCAGCTTCCTTGCCACTTCGTATGGATAGCAGATTGAGTAATTGGTTGCGGAGTAAGTAGCAACAATTATTTCATAAGAACCGGTCGACCGAGCAAGCGGGATTTACATTTATTTGTAATATATCCGAAGACAGTAATAGATAATAAGGAATTTAAGTGTAAACTTTTCCTGGCGCCCAAATTGTTTATAAATTCAGAAATTGGTTACGATTTACATTTACATTTAGTAATTAATAAAAGTTTCAATATATATATATATATATATATATATATATATATATATATATATATATATATGTTGCATAGTTTTTTTGTTACAAAAGTAATTAATTTTTACTTTCTCTTTTCTAAATTTAATTCATATTTATACGTTAATAAATAGTTGCAAGTTGTAAAAGCATTATTGGCATGAAAGTTATGGTTGGTGGCAATTTGCTGGTGTTCGCCGAATAGGCAATCTGGATAATCTGACCATGGAGCATTCAGTACTCTATCTGTGCCATGATTTAAGTTCCTGAAATATTGTCTATATTCGCTTAAGAACGTCGTTCATCGACGGCATTCATCAGACTAAAAATGTTGCGAACCTACTTCCTGTAGTTGTGAATTTGCAAAAGTTCATCTTGGACGGCAAACATCAAGCACTCACATTCAACATACAAGTTTCCATCAACTAATGAGTTTACGGAAGGGCAAAATGTGCTGAAATCTGTGCAAAGAATAAATGATTTTCCGGTCGAGTTTATTTTCTCATCGTTTTTACTTTTGTGTTGCTATTTTATAGGTTATATACGAAGATCAACTGTTTATATAATCAGAATTTTTGAGCGAATTCGATTAGTATTTAGTCATCTTAGTAAAGAATTCCAGCGTTGAAAGATTAAATATTTTCTAATGAAGGTTAGAGATGAATATAAAGACTAAATCAATGTTCGGTTAATACAAGGGCTCTAATGAAATGTTTATCGATGTCTTAAAATTAAATTAATAATTGCGGTTATTCAAGGAAGCAATTAATATATTTTCCTAGAAAAAGAACTTGAGAGTGAAGGCTTCCAAATTTCATCCTTTGCACTCGACCTGCAGCATCGAACTAAAAACGCGGAGAAGCAACTCATTACGATTCACTTCGCCTCGGCCAGCATTCACACACTCTTCTTGCTTTAAATGAACTGCACGGAAGCGAATACTTCTGGGCATATTTCCTCCCGCAGAAGCTGCACAGCCCCGTACCTCACAGCCGCCTCGGAAACGAGCATTTCGAGAGCGCCGTATTCATGCCTGCATACGCGCGCAGCCGTGGTGGCGGCGGTGGTGATGGAGGCGGAGGCCGTCCATCCCTCGGCAGCCGACGGCGAAGAGGCCGGAAAACCAGGCGCTCGTAAGAGAGCGAGTGGCGCGGCGTGTGAGGCGGGCTGGGCGGATGTGGGACGGGGAGGAGTGGTGGTGTGGGGGCGGGGGAGGGGTGGGCGGGGGAGGGGTGGGCAGTGGGGGGTGGGGCGGAGGCTGGGGCGGGGCGGGGCGGAAGCGGGGCGGGGGCGGAGGCGGGGCGGGGACGGGGCGGGGGCGGAGGCGCGGCGGGCGCAGGGCAGGGACGGAAGTGATGTCAGCGTGAAGGCGCGGGGGGAGGCGGGGGGGGGGGCGGGGCGGGGCGGGGCGGGGAGGGGGGGGCGGAGGAGAAAAGCGTCAAAGAGATCACGGGCGGCGAGGAGATAGTGGCTGGCCGAGCGCCGGAGGCGGCGGCTGCGGCGCGAAAGGGGCGGCGTGCACAGTGGGTGAGAAAACCAGTCCTGTCTAGACACCGCCCATGGGATAAGGCAATCAGATACTTCCTGGCGAAGGGAGAGTACGGCACCCCATTCATTCCAATGAAAGGCTGCCGTATTTGGATCAAAACACTTCGAATTATGGGAATGCTGATGAAGTGTTGCTGACTTAATTATATGATGAAATAATTGAAGTCATCGTCACAAAGTGGTCATAACTGAAGATGACAATAATTATTTCATAATTACAACCCTTTGTTAGTTAATTCATTCCATTATTTCGTTCTTCATCAAGGCAATTCTTTTCGCTGTGATGCCATAAAATGATAATGGATTATACGTTTTGATAAATACAGAAATATGTTCAGGGGAGGAGAATATAAAAGTATTTATTTATCTCCACATAAACAGACACTTATCTTACAAGATGATTTTTTCCAGAACTATTCGAAAAGATCCTACAATTAACGTTGGATATATGGTAAACTAGTCATCTTTTCTAGTCATGTTATTGCAGGTGAAATATTTTTTATTCTTTTTTAAGAGAGGCTGAATATTCAACATAATTTCTATTATGTTCTACAATATCCTAAAATATTTACCTTTCCTGTTGTATATGCTTATCGTCATGCTGCTTAAAAACAGCGATAAGAAGGAATAATTGTTAGAATAATCTTCGTTCATACTTTGCGTCTGCTGTGTTCACGTTTACATTGAATAATTAACAATCAGAAGTATATCATAGTACTGAACAATTTTTGTTGCTGAATATTTAAACATATATTATATAATATTCTTTTGGGTTACATATTTACAACTAATTTACAAATAACATTTCGACTCCCAGTTTCAAAGCTGGAAAGAGTGGGCTAACTTTAGTTACTATGTAGTAACTACTTACATATTGGATCCACGTATTCGTAGAAACAAATGTTTCCAAAAATGAAAATCATGAACTTTGGCCATGAAACCAAGAAGTTGGTTGGGAATATATAAAATGTAACTTGATATTGCATGCAATCAACAACTTCGTGCAATGGGAAGCTATAAAAAATATTGTTTGAAACATCATCTACAACCTCAAGAAACACGTGTAGTCGTCCCTCCGGAGATCTCTGAAACAGGCAAGTGAAATAGAGGGGGGCAGCTTTAGAGGAAATCCTCGCGTTAGCACGGCAATCAGTTTTAAACAGAATTCTGACGTATTATGTGCGAGTCACAGATATATTCACAGAACAAAATGAAAGGTAAAATGTAAATGTGATACAAAGTGTAAATTTAAGATTTCCACATTTAATAAGTATTGTAAAAAAGTTATACAAATAAGAGTAAAAAGAAACGGTAAGTTTAATTTAATCATTTCATTACGGTAGTTTGTTTAGCGTAAGAATTATTGTACTATAAATGTCCTACAACCTATTTCCTCTCTTTGGAATTGATTCTTACTTCTGGAGTATTGTATTTTATAAAGTATTGACGAGGATAAATACTCTTACATTAAATGTTTCCATACGTGGTAGAAATAGTCGTAGATTTTGTTAAAATATCAACTTGCATTGGTAGCAGCAATATACCAATCTGGAGGGCCGAGGGGGCTAGAACGTGTCAGGTCATCCTCAAGGGTCGCGGGCTCGAGTCCCGGCGTGGGCATGTTTGTTTGTTCCTTATCGCTCATGTACGTGCGTTGTCGCAGAAGGCCTTGCGAGTCTGCTGACCGCAGACCAAGGAACCCTTAGAGCACTGGTGTAAAGGTTAATGTTTTCCCATGAGGGACATAGTGGGTAGTGCGGATAGTCTAAATAGACATCTCCTGAAGCTGGAAAAAGCTCCAGGAAGAAAAAAAATAGTTGCAATATAGTAAGACGTCCTTTGGTACTAGAAGCAGAAAAATCTTTGATATTAGGAAGCTTTGACATTAGAATTTTGGAATTGGTTGGACCACGAATCCAGTGTCCATACTCCGATTTAAACATAGTGACACTTCAAGGTCACGAGCTAGAATGAAGTCATTGTCATCCAATCGGGAGTTTCAACATAAAGAATTTAAGTCGTAACGAATCTCCAGATAGGATCACAGTTCCTCTCTCCGTCCAGCCTCGTGACCTTGAAGTACCCCTTCCTTTAAATCTGAGTATAAACATTGGATTTCCTTGACAAACATGCCCACCAATAACAGCGATTTGCCCACTGTGTTGCACCTACTGCTGCGGTAGCACCGGGGAGGGTGGCGGTGGCAGTGGTGGCTGCGGAGCGACGCGCTGGCACGCTCCGCCCGCAGAAAGAGCTCACGTGGAGATCACTCAGGGAGGCTTCAAACGCGCCGGCCAAATGGAGGGGCTCCACCCGCGGCGGTTGGCGAGGGGGAGGAGTGCATGAAGGGAGGGGAAGTCGGCGGCGAGCGGTGGCGGGGCGGTGGCAGCCGGACCCATCACGTTGTCCTGCATTATTTAATGCCTCCAAAGTGGAGAGATATATTTGTTAGATTGGATGGAATTTGTCTTGCTACATGCGGCTGGCGGGTGGAGCTCGTGAAGTGGACGAGAAGGATGGAAGAGTGGCGTAGAAGGGAGGGAGAGATGAAACTGACTTCATGGAAGGTATAGCATACTTTAACGGTGACATTCACGTCTCATGTAATTAAAAAAAAATTATTCTATTTACTTAGGATTTCTGTAGGATAGTAAAATGACTATTCAACACGCATGTCCACTAGTAGTTCACACAAATGTATGATCAATCAATGTGGGCATTCGATGAAAGCACTACCCGCCTTGCCTTGAATCAAAGGTTTTGGTTCCGGTTCAGCGTAAGGCATGAGGGTACGGGTGTTATTCAAAGGTACAAAAAATTAGCACATCATCTACTAATGCACCTTACCACTTCAATCTTTGCATTTTTGTAACATCCAAGCAACCATTGTAATGTCGAAGAAGCAGGAGGGCATTACAAATTCCACTTTACATCTGCTAATGGTGTATTTTTTCTTATATTAAGTCATACTTCGTTCGTTTGCCTAACATTAGGAAAAGGGTGGGGAAGAGATTCTCGAGATGAAGTAAACGTGCGCAGATTATAATTCTCCCCCATACGTCGCAAACATATTTTACAATTTTTTTACAAAAGTAAATCAAATTCTCCAGTTTGAACTTTCAAGATATATTTAATCATAAGACTTACTCACATAAGAGCACATAAGTGTATGTGACAGTTTCCTCAACTTATTCAGTTGATTATGTATTTCACATTTATCAAAATATATAGTACATGTGGCCGGCTGCGTTATCTCAAGGGAACTACCGTCATCTCCGGATCATTGTTGCCCTGAGAATCTAGAGTTACGAGAGCCGACGGTGGTGAATTTTTGCCAGTAGCTACATAGCGGGATCGAAGCCCACCGTGATTGGGGGCAGGGGAGAACTTTAGCAGTCGGCTGTACTGTTCGGTAGTTTTACGTTGTTTCTCCGATCAATATCAGGCGAATGGCGGAGATGTACCCTCGCAAAGAGTGCTACAGTAGCGCGCGATCATTCCTTGCCCCATCCTCACCTCTATACATAGATAGATTTATTATTATTAAAGTTCGCTTTGAGCTAATGCTCGGTGGCAAACATTACATACTTATTTGTACATACATCACACTGGCAGACCTGCCGGGAGACCAGTCGGGTGGTAAGAGCATGCCCCCGGCTGCGGTGGTGCCCCTCTGTGGGATACACGCGTTTCGCCATCGGATCTCAGTTCCAGGAGGGGAGAAGCACCGTCACCTCTCTTGATAAAAATACACTTCATTTAAGGGACCTAAGTAGTTGAAGCGCCCGGAATGAATACTCAGTCACTAGGAGCTGAGAATGCAATCTAAAAATGTAATAGAACACTGATGTAATTCATTCAAAAGAATAACTTATCAAGTTACAATGGCCTTGGAATTAGAAGTCTAGCCGTTGCTTATATTTGACGTTCTTCGTCTAAAATTATTCACGTGGAATTTTATTTGAAGTAATTCATAACAAATTAATATATTGATATCTATTCAAAAAATCTGGATTCTAAAACTATTTCTGAATATCTCTTTCTTTTCTGAAACTATTCTTTGTAAATCCAATTCGCACAAGACGATGAGGAATGAAATTTCACTTTTTGCTGAAAAATTAATAATTTTATAGAGCAAGCCCATGTTTTACTTACTTCAGGTACAGTAGTCCAGATATTATTTAGATGTCCATTATCCGACTGGAGATATACTTGGACTGGAGACTGGAGAAGCACAGCCATCAAGTATTTGAATACATTACATACATTGAAGCATCTTCCAATTATGGAGTTTTAAGTCTTTGTGATGTTAAAAATAATTAAATAATATGATAAAACAGTTTATATGCACGCTCATCAGCCGGCCCACGCAACATTATTCAGTACACCAAAATGTCCGCAAGGTATAATAGACAGTTTACTTACAAACAGATTTTTCCAAACTCAAATAACAATATTTTATCAAATGTGCCATAACTCTCAGCCGGAGTTTCTCAGGGATAGCCATTATCAGATACTTTATTTAAAATACAGCAAACGACCAAAAATATCCTCAGTTTTACATTACAACAATTAACATTACGCAGATTCTAGGTTTAACAATAACTACACCGCTCAATATTTTGGAATTCAATTAAATCACTTCGAAAACCCTTATGTCTGCTTTTGAAAGAACACTTCATGTTAAAGTAGGTATACTTTACACATTAATAAATAAAAAATACTTCTTAAAAATATAATGCGAGATTATCATATAGAAATGTGCAACACGTCCGCAACAAGCCGAGTTGGAGGAGGAATAGCAGTCGTTCATATAGAACACCTACAAAAAAATTCTAAAGAAATTCTTCAGATCGATCTTAAAATTCTCATGGTTCATCCCTAATTCCCAAATCAAGAAAGAATTATAAATTGTTAGCATAAAACAAATAATAGTTTCAAAAAATTCTTCGCCGAATTAGAATTCTGTTCAAGTAAAATTATTTTCAAACTTAGCAGTAATGCCTCAATTCCTTCTAGAATAAATTAACGTTATCCAGCGGATTGTTTAAGACCATTGTGAGTGACAGAATTAACAAAATTAAATATAACAATAAGAAAAACTTTCAAATTATGAATATTACTGTATGCCCTCATAGTTGTTGTAGATAGCAAGTTCATGATCAGAATATACTGTATTTATAAGAATGTATTGTGTATTATATATTGTATTATAACAGTGTATATTGTGCGTGAATATAGAAGACGTATGGTCAAACAAAAGAAAAAGTGATATTTAATAACTTGTTCTAGTAATAACGCTATTGTTAACTTAGCTTGATCACATTGCCAGGTTATTAGTGAATACAAAACCCCGGAAGGTCATCAGGGCAAAACGGGGAAGCAAGTAAAGATAAATTTAAAAAAATTGTCAACAATCTGTTATTCGAAAAATTATTAATTCGATCTCCCCCATCGCCAAATGCTTGGGATAATTAATGTTTTACTCTATCTGCCAATATATACTCATAGATTGTATATAAATGAGGATTGGTTCATTTTAATCTGAACATAAAAGGCTTTAGGTACATTTGAGATTACTTATTATCTTTCACATAATACATATTAGAATAATCAGTTGATACTTGCGTTGCATCAGGAGAGAGGTTTCAGTGTTCACTGTATTCCCTCTGCGGGCAGAACGGAACGTCACATCAACTAGCGCCGGTGGAAGGAGGGAGAATGAGGGACGAAGCGAGGCGGAGAGAGATGAGGCAAAGGGACAAGGCGCGACGAAGGCAGATGAAGGGAACTGCGCCTCGCTCTTAGCCCTCGCCCTCGACCTGGCTCCTGCCTTCCCTCTCCCCGCGCCACGCCCGCTGCCGCCCTGCTCCGCGTCCTTCATTAAGTCTGCGATCTCCGACCAGGTTGGTAGCAAATGAAAGAACATTTATTGCGCTAAAGCAGGAGATGGGAATAGATGCGCGGGCGGAGACAGCCTCCGCCCGTGCTGAGGCACTGAGGAGTGCGGGGCGCGACAGGAAAGAGCGCGGGCGGAGCAGGGAGAGAAGGGGGGGGGCGAAAGGAGGGCGAAGCGTGGTGAAAGGGGACGAAGGGGAAGAAAGGGGACGAAGTGGGACGCGAGGTGTGGCGAGCAATGAATTCAGTGGAGGCTGCATCGGATGCTCAACGAAGCCTCTTGCCGGAGGTGATGTGCAGAAGCAAAAATCGGCAGTACCGGGCGAGCCGGTGATAGGAAGGGGCAATGACAGCAAGGAGCGGGACGAGACCGGTGCTTGGGGGGGAGTGGAGGTGACGGAGCAGGACAGGAACGATGGAGGTCGGGTATACGGGTCGGGTACGGGTCGGGTACGGGTCGGGTCGGGTACGGGTCGGGTACGGGGGGTACGGGTCGGGTAGGGTACGGGCGAGACGGGCGAGCGGGTCGGGACGGGTCGGAGACGGGTCGGCGGGTCGGAGACGGGTCGGAGACGGGTCGGAGACGGGTCGGAGACGGGTCGGAGACGGGTCGGAGACGGGTCGGAGACGGGTCGGAGACGGGTCGGAGACGGGTCGGAGACGGGTCGGAGACGGGTCGGAGACGGGTCGGGACGGGTCGGAGACGGGTCGGGACGGGTCGGGACGGATCGGGACGGGTCGGAGACGGGGCGGCTACGGGGCGGAGACGGGGCGGGGTACGGGAGGGCAAAACGGGGATGGAGCGGGCTGGGGCGGGGACCGGGTGGCTAGGAGACGGAGGAAAACAGTGCGACGAGGTGAGGAGGCCAGGAGACGGGGAAGAACGGTACGGAGTGGAACCGGGCGGAGCGGGGACGTCCGAGGGAGGGTGCAGAGACGGTGCTACCCCTCGACCCACGCAGCCCCTTGATTAGCGCTGCCCGCGAGCAGATATACGGGCGCTCGGCGCACTTTTATCAGAAAGGCGTCGAATGCCGTCGCCCGCGACGCGAGCTGCCAGAGCTCTCGTTCGCTCTCGTTCACTCCCCGCCGCACGGTCTCGCTCGTCTTGTACCTCTACTGGCCCGCCACCTGGCCCCGCCACGCACTGCTCCACACTCCACCCGGACTATGCCACTCTACCATCTTGCTCAGCAGTTCTTTTGAAGGCTCTCACACCTACCACAACTTCTACTTCGCAAGTTTTGTTTTTGCGGCCGTCGAAATTAAAATTCAGTAAAACTGCCTATCCCATGTGCAGCATATTCTTCTTATTGAATACGAAATCTTACCGCCGGCTTTTCTCTGTGACTGACATAGAGTAAGGCACAACACCGCATCTTAATAATACAAACGATTCTCAATCTGCGAATATTCTGTCATTCGATCTGAATTTTAATCTCTATACACACATTATTTCTTTATACAGAATGAAAGGCTCTGTTGTACATTTGCAGTCTCCTTCCACTTCTAGTACACTCATCTGTCCCCTGCAATTTAACTACCAAATCAATAGGCATCCTTCTTACTTTTTATGTTACCACTACTACCATTCTTTGGGCAACTCCAAAAATATCTATCCTCGGTTCCCATCCAACATTCCTCGCTTTACTACTACGCCGACATTTTTGCCCAGCCCTTTTACCCTTTACCTGTTATAACGATCCAACTTTGTCGCCCACCTTCGTTATTCCATTCCGTTCCGAAAGAATTCATCAAGCTGTACCCTTGGCCAGTGTCACCTCCTCTGTCCTTCCTCGCGATCCTTCTTCACCGGTGGATTCCAGATGAGCGCCTCCTTTCCTCCCGCCCTCTGCTGTCCCTCTCCCCACCTTCGTGGCCTTGCCATCCCAGGCCCGCCATCCGTTTCCAACCCCCCCCCCCTTGGCCCCCCCCCCCCGCCCTGACCTCCCCCCCCCCCCCCTCGCTCCGAGAAATTCCGCCCGAGAGGAATTGTCGCTCCCCCCCCCGCCGTCCCGCCCTCGCCCCCGCCCCCGCCCGGGCCTCGTCGTCCCCACCCTGCCCTTGTGCCGTGTTCCCGTGTCTAGGAGAGGCAATTTCCATCGGAAGCTCGCCGCGCAGCGAATTGGTTGCGCAATATGCTCGGAAAATCCGTGTCTTCGTTAGGCGCGCTCTTTATTCTTTGTTGAAGGCATTAAGAAACGGTGATTGTTCTGGATATAGTTTCTGACACAGCATATCTGGCGTTGGCAATCGGAAATCACCGCCAAGGTTCCATAAATTTAGTCCTCGAAGGTAACTCATAGTATATTTCACATTGCAGTTTATATTTTTCTAAATGGAAATATTAAAGGTAATTTTTATTGTTCATGTTACACAGACAAACTAAACAATTTTTGTGTAATTTTTATTTCACAATTTAACAGAATTGGAGCAAGTATTTTTTAAAAAAATTCTGTTGAATGTTAATCCCTCAGGAACACTTCATTTTACTATTTTTTTCCTGAAATACATCTAAAATCCAAGACAAAACTATATTCATATTATATACATTTCAGTTGGATTTAGATTCTGGAGATACACGAAAATTATTGGATATAAATTCATTTCAGATCTAACTATTACTGTGAATGACAAAACAACAACTAGGCGACATGAGCAACTTGGAAATCTGTGCTTCTGACAATGAAACACACATTCCGAATTGCTACGCTAAAGCAAATCAATAAAAAAAGAAACTTGCTTCGGTAAAAGAAACGAGTACACAAATGGCCTGAAAATAGTGAACATCAACCACAAAACAACGTACACAAGAGTGTGTCTCACACCTAACTTTGTCATGAATCAATTCTCCTAATTCGAGATACGTGTTAATTTTACCCGTTAGTGTTTGCGCGTCTTGAGTTCAACCCTTTCATGTATTTGGTCACAGATGTCCAGTAATAACCGTACGGTGTTTCCAAGTCTCGCTCTCCCTCTCCTTTCCGCGCGGTACGGACAACCTTTGTTAAGGCGAGGCTCGTGTCTGTGGGCGGTCGCATCGCTGTATCGGACTGTACTCGGAACAGGAATGCGCGCACAGATGTTCAGTATACTGTCGACCACGAATACGAACCTCGAAGAAAGTGGGAGTCGACCAATTTTGTTCATGAGAGTTATATCCGCCTGGTTGGAACCTCAAGCGCTTGCGATTGTCCGGACCACTACAATGTACCGCCCGGCTGTGTTGGCTCAGTGACAACACCCGATGCCGTTTCAGGGTATTCGACCAGGAGGTTCTTGGTTTCGAGTTGCGACGGAGGCGGATTTTGGATACTAGCTTGAGAGCTTGGATTGAATTCAGGTGTTGGGAGGAAAATTCTAGCGGCCGATTGCTCTGATCGGGGATTTTCCGTGGCTTCTCCGATCCATATCAATACTGACTGCCCTACCACATATGCCGGGAGAGCAGTCGGGAGCTTAGAACTTGCTCTTCGTGCTTAAGCTGGGACGGTGTCTCACTGGAGATACATAGAAGGAATAAAACCCGCAAGCCGACGTGTTGATCCGCGCGATGTTAAAGCAGGAGAAGTAACACCGTCACCTCCCGGCTATATTACGCTCTATACTCGTGGGACTAATGACCAAAGTATTGACCCTCCCGGAAAAGCTACAAAGTCACTAGGCTACTAGAGAAAAGCAGATTAAAAACTGTCACGTATTACGCGCAAAGTAACCTAAAAAGTTTTAAGAGCTACAGTAAAATTCGTTTTGGGATCTTTCTAAATAGGAGGCCGAACTGAAAATTCGAGCCGAAGATTTGGAGCTGAAGAATTCGAACATCGCCATCTTCCGGCTATATCACGCTCTACACTCATGGGACTAATGATCAAAGTAGTGACGCGCCCGGAAACGCTACACAGTCACTACTAGAAAAAGGCAGGCACAAACTGTCACGTATTACGCGCGTAGACACCTAGAAAGCTCTATGAATGACAGTGCGTGTCGCTTTGGGGTCCTTCTAAACCCGAGGCCGAGCTGAAGAATTAGAGCAGGAGGCAGGCTCCGCTGGTCGAGCGCGCTGGGTGCGAGCTGGGCGGCGCGGCCTGGCTTGGCGCGAGCGCAGCCCGCGGCCCATTGTTGCGGCGGTGGGCGAGGGAGCGTTTTCACGCACCGCCGGCCTTCCGGCGCGCGCCTCGGGGGCAGCGTGGAGCCAGCGCCAGCTGCACCGGCCACGCTGCGGCCCGCCCGAGGAAGCAGGTCACTACCGTTAGACCGGTTTACAGAGCACGGGCCGGCGCGGCGTGGAGTGGCATGGCATGGCGTGGAGCGGCGTGGCGTGGTGCAGCACGGCGGTGGCCGGCACAGCGCCCCGCGGCGTCGCTTTCCCTCGGGAATTGCGCGGGCGTCGGACTTTGCCCCCTTGATTGGAATTTTTTTTTTCGCCGCGTGTAATTTGCTCGAGATTTGAACGTGGCCCAAACATTGTAATTTCTCTTCCTTGAAGTGATTGTACGAGCGCGTGAGAACTGCACGAGCCGGGGAACGGGCGAAGAGCGAAAGGGATGCTGCGGTGGAGCGCTGGAAGCGGGATGGGGCCGGCGGTTTTGTAAACCCGTCGGTGCTTATGGGCTGAAGCGAGAGTGATTCGTCAGCTCGTTATCGAAAGTGGTTCGTTCACGGGCGGGCACTCGGCCCCGCGGGCCCCTTGGGAGGTACGGGAAGTAGGATTGATATGATTCTCGTAATGCGGGGCATCCGGTGCGCGCTGGGATCTTCCAGGCAATATTCCGCGTTTAGCGCTGCCATTACCGTAGTACTGTGGGCACGCTGGGATTATTAGCAGTGATACTCATGCTCATGCACATACACGAATAGTTTGTTCCTGACGTATTTGTGTTCTTCTGATGCCAAATTCATAACTAGTTCTGATATCAGAACTATAACTCTCTTTGATATCAGGAAGGTAAGCTCTAATTAATAAGCTTTAACACTCGTGTTATATTTTATTAATGAATATATCACAATCTTTGAAGTTATTATTCTTTTGATACCCCTTATTACAATTAATAGATTTACATAATCCATTTATATCACATTCGTTAGAGAAATACTCAAATAAAAATATAGTATTAATAAAAAGTAAACGAGCGAAAATTGGGAAATTATAAATTCGCATAGAAATGTGCTTGTATAACGTTCAGAATATCAAGTACGTTTTATTAAAAGAACTGGTGTGTAAATTAGAAGTAGTTGAATAATTTTAGTATGAAACATTGTGATTGTAGATAATTATGAAGAGACCGGAATTTCATTTAGGGCCTTCCACTGTTACACATTGCGTATTTTTTCACTTTCATACACTTTACAAGCGTACCACTTCGCCTCCTTTGTAATTTTCTAAACTTTTGAAGAGATGCGACAAAAGATGTTTCATGCAGCTTACGACTTAATCTCTTATTTAATTACAAAAGTCTTCCACTCTCTAAGAACACAAAATATTGGAAGGCGGAGGGCCGGTGGCACAGGGTGTGGGCAAAACAACTCCTCGCTCACATTAACTTTCCATTTAGCGTTCCTGCGGGTTCCGCGTAACGAGAACAGCGTCATCACAAAAGCTTTGCGTAAAGGTGAGAACTGCGTCTAAATTTAGCAAACGAGGTCTCCGCAACTACGCCGTCCCTCGCTGCTCGCAACGTGTTTCGCTGCGCAGGGAACACGTCCCTAGTGTGAGGGCGCTCGGGAACCCTGGCGCATAGGTAAGCACATGGCGCGGTCTCACAGAAAGAATTGTCTGGATTAAATCCCAGGGAGTAGGACATGCATTTTACGTACTTATACTTCGATTTATTAAAAATGGCACTTGACATTTAATCAGCTGTTACGGTGTCATGCAATCGCGAGCTTGAACGTCACCATAGTGACGTCACTGTAGTGACATTCAAGCTCCTGATTAGATGACATCGTAACAGCTGACTTACGTCAAGTGTCGCTACAAATGTAAGTATACGTTTGCACGGTTTTAGAATATCCGTGGAACACAAATCCAGTACTGATTAATATGGACCTTTTTTCTGTACGTTTTTCGCGTAGGAAACGACCTCCAGGATGTGTCTTGTCTCTTGAGGTGAAGGAGAAAAGATATTCTCTCCGGGCGTGGGAAACTTTCCAGGCGTGTCTTGTTAGGGCTATACAACGGTCAACTGACGCCATGCGATTGGCGCCCTGTGCGGCGTAATGGTGCGCGAAGAGCATCAACCGAAGCAAAACTGGAGGAGTGACGACACCCCGGTCAATAATGTAAGGGAAGTTGCCTGGAGGCAAGCCGACGGGAATGGTGGGGATGGAAGTGTCAATCATTTTTTACACCGTCCGCAGCGGAAGATTTTTCTACGACTCAACTATAGAAACAGTCACTTGCTAAACGTTAGCGACCTGATTCATGGCTTTCCCATACTATACATTATCAATGAATGAATTATAAGAATTACTAGCCTATTCGAACGAGAACTCTCGCTTGTGGAACCCACCTCCCGCCCCTCTCCCCATCCGTATGAAGAAAAAATATGTTAGCACAACGTATAAATTACGTATAAAACGAGGAAGATTTTATTTAAGGTTTTAATTTTATTTAATTATTATTAATATTATTTATTGAAGGTCATAAAAGGCGCCAATTTTGAGAACACGCGATCGATTTTCTGACTAGGAAACACCGTTAAACGGGTCGTGTGTTACGGATTGCTTTTGCTTTTGGACGATTTAGACGCATTTTTCGGAAATAATATTAATACATTCAATCCTCACCTTTCCTTTAAATTATTTTTCTTTTGGCACCTATTTTTTGAGGTTGATTAGGCACCTCACCAAACTAGTACATTAATACGAGACTCCTAATTAATTCTAAGCTCTGCCCTTTAGAATGAAATGTACACTCCCTGTTTTAATATTAATCAAGATATTTTTAGTAGTGTGTTTCTATGCTAGTTCAATTAATCTGATATCTTTGCTTAAGTGAAATTACATTTCGCTGCTATATGGGAGTCAAATGTAAAGAGAAAATTGATATTGAGCTACTCCGACTTCCCGGAGGTACGTCATTTGAATAACAATACAACAAAAAAGCAATTAATAAAGTATGTTAGGCCAAATGATGATTTTACTATTAGTATGAATTGAAACCAAATGGATTAGCTGGGATGTAGTAGTAAGGCAAAAAAAGTATTATTCTGATCGTCAGTTCAGAGCTGTAGGGTTCCTAGAAGTTAAATATCAGCTTCATAATGAAACAACAAAAGACAAAATATATTAAAAGTATCTCGCGTACCCACTTTTCGTTTCATCGAGTTTAAAACACTAGCTCTCGAAGTCTTCTTTCTTTCCCATTTATTCCCATTATATTTATTAATATTTCTATTTAGAACATTGTTCAGTTCGAGCCACATATTTTCATTTATTAGTTACTCTTTATTTTCCTAAGCATGAAGTTCACTGGCAGTAATCCCAGTATTTTTTTCATGAATTACTAGAGTAATGATATTTGATGACCACTTGTTTTTAAATGACTGTACTCGATTCTTTTATGATTCTCTAGAAATCAAACAAGTATTGTTGACAAATATGTATGTCTTTGCAAATTGGATATTTAGTAGAAGTGATTTTTGCCAATTACTAGTGGAAGTCACATTTTATACGACTATAGTATACGACTATAGTATGTTCTTTATTATGTATCATTTGTGCCATGTACGGATGTCATGTATCGCCATTGTTTCAAGCAGAAAAATATAAAAAAAATGTTTTATACTTACCAAGAGAGTAAACGGAGGAAGGCGAATGTCTTCGCTTCTGATGATTATTAAGACAACAAATTTGTCTTGCGAGGAAAGTTAACGGAATACAGTTGCTCGCAAAGAAGGGTCTTGAAAAGAAAGTGTTAAATACCCGTCATATCAGAACATACACCGGAAGTCAACGATTTCGCACACGTGCAGTTTTGAAAAGGGAAAACGAATCGCAATCGCTTTTATATTTGGACTGAAAATGCCCAGAGAATATTAAATAATGTGTTGTGCCACGTAAAGTGCCCTTGAAAACTAACATCATTCTTACGCTTTGATCACGTTCTTCCTTTCATTCGAACACAGTTGTTTGTGTTCACGTGCAAATTCACGATCGCATCCACTGCAATTATAGGCTGCCCTAAATATTATAGTGATGATTTTACATCAAAAACTTACCTAAATATTATAGTGATACAAAAACATACTACCAAAACCAAGGGTAAGGTTCTAAAAACTTCAATGTAGAAAGTTTCCAAGTACTATCAATTTTCATTGGAACAGTCACGTAATGAGCGTACATTTGAAATTGCTCATTATATATTAATAGTAAAAATAATAATGAAGGTATTTTATCAATAAATATGGTACCTGGCTCACTGTTTCCGAAACAACGGGAAGTAACTCATGCATACAATGTATCAATATATTATTTTGCTCACATATCCATATATTCACTCATTGGGAATGGGCACGGCGTTTCTAAACATGCTCACACGGCCGTGTCCAACGAAACTGATGCATATGCTTCATTTTCTAGGGCCATACATCTTGAGTATTGAGTAATGAACAAAACGATCAATGTGAAACAGACAAGAACATGACTGGATAGCGAGTCTGGCGCCGTCCTACACGTCGGCTTGCGGGACTTCCCCCATCCAGGTATCTCCCACCAGCGAGGCGTCGCTACCGCCGGTACAATCTTTAAGCTCTAGACTGGTCTCCAAACATAAGTGGCAGTGTGTGTCTAAAAAGAGGACAACAATGAGGAACGGAAGGTAATCGCGCGTGTGGTCCGCGGCCCGAATATTAGAGTACTGCTCCGGCATTCGCCTGGTTTTGATCGGAGAAATCACGAAAAACTACCGATCGCAGCAGCCGGTCGCTGAAATTCTCTTCCCGACAAAGGCTGTATTCGACTTACCTATCTAGCTAGTGTCGAAAACTCCTACCACACCGTCGGGATTCCACGCAGAGGTACTGCAGTGACATCAATTGGTGCACCGAGACATCTTAGCAGCTATGGACGTTTGGCTTCGCGTTTGGCTTCGCGTTTGGCTTCGCGTTTGGCTTCGCGTTGCTTCGCGTTTGGCTTCGCGTTTGGCTTCGCGTTTGGCTTCGCGTTTGGCTTCGCGTTTGGCTTCGCGTTTGGCTTCGCGTTTGGCTTCGCGTTTGGCTTCGCGTTTGGCTTCGCGTTTGGCTTCGCGTTTGGCTTCGCGTTTGGCTTCGCGTTTGGCTTCGCGTTTGGCTTCGCGTTTGGCTTCGCGTTTGGCGTCGCGTTTGGCGTCGCGTTTGGCGTCGCGTTTGGCGTCGCGTTTGGCGTCGCGTTTGGCGTCGCGTTTGGCGTCGCGTTTGGCGTCGCGTTTGGCGTCGCGTTTGGCGTCGCGTTTGGCGTCGCGTTTGGCGTCGCGTTTGGCGTCGCGTTTGGCGTCGCGTTTGGCGTCGCGTTTGGCGTCGCGTTTGGCGTCGCGTTTGGCGTCGCGTTTGGCGTCGCGTTTGGCGTCGCGTTTGGCGTCGCGTTTGGCGTCGCGTTTGGCGTCGCGTTTGCGTCGTTTCGTCGCGTTTGGCGTCGCGTTTGGCGTCGCTTGGCGTCGCGTTTGGCGTCGCGTTTGGCGTCGCGTTTGGCGTCGCGTTTGGCGTCGCGTTTGGCGTCGCGTTTGGCGTCGCGCGGTTTGTGCGTCGCGTTTGGCGTCGCGTTTGGCGTCGCGTTTGGCGTCGCGTTTGGCGTCGCGTTTGGCGTCGCGTTTGGCGTCGCGTTTGGCGTCGCGTTTGGCGTCGCGTTTGGCGTCGCGTTTGGCGTCGCGTTTGGCGTCGCGTTTGGCGTCGCGTTTGGCGTCGCGTTTGGCGTCGCGTTTGGCGTCGCGTTTGGCGTCGCGTTTGGCGTCGCGTTTGGCGTCGCGTTTGGCGTCGCGTTTGGCGTCGCGTTTGGCGTCGCGTTTGGCGGTGGCGTCGGTCTTTCTAAGGCCGCTGCTCAAAGCCTGGGATCAGGACTAAACGAAAAGAACCTCCTAGCTCCAGGGACATCATTTGCATGGTATAAACACCGTGAGGAGAGATTTGTCCTTTACTTCTCTCAAGAAGAGAATCTTACATACTGCCATGATATTCCTGATTTAGTTTAATTCTTTGGAAGGTGAAGAATACATAACAAGTGATTCGAGACTTTTGATAGACTCCTCAAAAGCGAGTATGAAAGCTGTTCTCTTATATAATGGGAGCAAATATTCGTCGGTCCAATTGCCCATTCAGTTCTTCTCAATG
This sequence comes from Teleogryllus oceanicus, assembly GCA_964035755.1. Taxonomy (NCBI): domain Eukaryota; kingdom Metazoa; phylum Arthropoda; class Insecta; order Orthoptera; family Gryllidae; genus Teleogryllus; species Teleogryllus oceanicus. The sequence goes on along the minus strand of CAXIVR010000001.1, from coordinate 114,301,298 downwards.
AAATATACAAGAACACGAAATTAGTTTGAAGAGAAAGTGAAATACGACGATCATAAGTGGCAGGTGTGCGGAGATCTCAAAGTTATCGGCATGCTTCTAGGTCAACAGTCCGGGTACACGAAGATGCCATGTTTCTTGTGTGAATGGGTCAGCTGAGCACAATCTAACCACTGGACTAAGAAGATTGAAAACAGATTGAGGATCATGTTCCAGAAACCAAAAATATTCTGTACGACCGCCGTGTGAACCGAAAAAATGATCTTCCTCCTTTACATATACAATTGAAACTTAGGAATCAACTTGAGTTTAAACAAGGATGGTGTCTGTTACAAACATACAAGCAAGGAATATCTGATGCAAAGATTAAAAAGGAAAATTTTGTTGGACCACAGATAACGAAGTTGTAAAAAGATACCATATTTGACGTCACAATGACACAGACCGAAAACAAGCATGGACAGCATTCAAGAAATCCATTGAAAACTTCAATCACAAGGGTTCAAATTATAAAAATATTGTAAAAAATATGCTTGAAAAGTTTAGGCAGCAAGAGTGTAATATGAGTGTAAGATACATTTCCTACACTCTCACTAATATTTTTCCCCAGAAAATATAGATTGTGTCAGAAGAGGAGTAGGGTAAAGTATTTCGCCAAGACATCAAGGAAGGTGGAACACAACATCACAACGTTAACAGGGAAGGTGGAATGTGAGTATGTTAGCAGACTATTGCTGGTCACTGCAAAAGATGAAAAAACAACACTTTTCACAGAAGGAAATCTAAAAAGAGTAAAAACAAATGCATTAAAATGTTATTAATGTTTAAATAAATGAAATTACTTGATCACAGAGCTCAAACATTGTTTCTATTAAATATTTTTGATTGATTTATTGTAAAATTATTGTAAAAACTAAATGTATTCAAGTCGAAAGTAAAGCTATACTTTTATCTTTTCTTAATTTATATTTCAAATTTATATTCAGCATGGTCACGTTAAAGTTATTCACCTAATAAAATAAAAACAAACAACCAAAAAGTTAAAATTTGCAGATCAATGTAATAGAATCGAAATATTAAGAATATTAGAGAAGAGTAAAACTTCGTCATTAATGACAATTTTCATTAAAAAAAATTGGATCGGTTTTTAAGAAACTGGCGTTTCAGCGTTACTGTAAATGCGAAATTTAAATCACTTTTTCACAGAATTTTTTTGAGTTTTCGAAAAACTTCATATAAAGTCATTTAAAATACATTAATTCGCAAATGCAATAGTGTTTGCAAATAGCTGAAAATGTGCATATTAACGGCGTGAGAGATGTTTTTTCTTAAAAAAAATACAATTATTTTAAAAATAACAACAAAAGAATACAGAAAAATGAGCTTTATGTAATTTTAAGAGTGAAACTAGCACTACCCGTTGGAAAAAATTGAAGAAAAAATTTGGAGACGCGAAGGCATCTGGAAATAATAATTTGGTTTTCAATTTGTTTAAGATGAAATGTACTCTTTGAAACCATATATATATGATGAGGATGTAGGTGTTGCTGAGGACACAGAATGTGGTGGCATTAACAAGAATGTGGAAAGATATTCCATTTGCTATTACATAGTTCTCTTCAATCAAACTTTCCATTTCTTCATGACTTTCCAATCCTCTTCTGCCAGTCCTCTTCCCACCATTGCCTTCGCACTGCGTCTTTCCACCAATTCTTCAGTATTTTTCTTTTCCATCCTTTAGTAGAGAACTCCGTTTCTAAACTTTTCTCAGCCAGAGGTCTTTGTTCATCTATCGTATATGTTCATACTATCGTAATCGTCTGAAATGTGTTGTGACAGTTACATCAGTTCTGATACCCATTTGTGTCCGATTGCCCATTTGTTTATTTGTTTATTTCGTGCTCTACAGTGGATTGTTAGTGCACAACTATGTCAGTATTCCATGTCCATGGATCTAATTCTTCACTCATTCACTTTACATATTTTCCACAAATTCGGTTCCATAAAATACAATACTATCAACAACAGTTTTATTTCTTTAGTAACTTCTGGATTTCCAAGAAGACTTTTAAGTGTCCTGGAGATATTTTATCCTGAAAAAAAAAATGCTCACGCGAGTGAGAAACCACAGCTATTTGAGTTGATAGCACTCCCGTGAAAATGATTTCAATTCAAATCGAACAATCAAAAACGTAGCTGGGCATTATATTTTTAGAACGGCCTCACAGTCTCGAACCTTGTCACGCGACGCCGAAAATCTCTTTACAACGTGAGGATGTTCTGCAAAAATCACAGGGCTAGAGATGGTCGTAAATGGCCACAGTCGTAGGTGCTGGCAGGGGCTTATGGAGACATTTCGCGCGCGAGGAAATCCACCGCGAGCGCGGCGCCAAGCCCAGGGACACGACGTGACCGCTTCAGTGCGCCCTCGCCACTGTTGCAGCATCCAGCGTCGTCTTGCGGGCAAGGCGAATTTGAATGGACTGTTGGTTTGGATCAGAAATTCCCTACCCTTTTCTTGATTGATTTTTAGTGATTCCGGGCGCGTCAGTTACTGAGGTCGTCAGTCCCCTAAGTCCCATATGCATGTTTTTCATCGAGAGGGGGCGGTGATCTTCCCCCACTGGATGGCGAGATCCGGCGCCGACCTACCGTCGACTAGCGGGGTTTTTCACAATCAGGTATCATCCACCAGCGGGACAAAGCCCAAGCCGGGACAAGTTTTATGTCCTCGACTGGTCACCCGGCATGTGTGGTAGTGCAGTGCATGTTAGTGTGTGTGTGTGTGTGTGTGTGTGTGTGTGTGGTAAGGGTGGGGAAAGGACAAGGAAGAGGAAGGAAAGACCGTGGCCCGTTTGTTACTCCGGTCCGTGGCCCGTTCGTTACTGCTCCGGCATTCGCCTGATGTTGATCGAAAAAAACACGGAAAACTACCGCTCAGAGCAGCCGACCGCTTGAATGCTCCTCCAGACAGCGACTGCATTTGACCCACTTGAAAAGCTAGTGTCGAAAACTCTATCGCCGTCGGAACTCGAACCTCCCGGTCAGTGACACTGCAGTGACATCAGTTGATGAGCTGAGCTCCCGGTCCCTCATCGATACCTTTTAAAAGAATGGTTTGTTTCCTTGACGAGCCCTTTTCAATTTTTTAAAATGATATACAGCTTACAATATGATCTTAAAACATTTTTTTTGCATATAATTGACTTAAAGAGAAGTTTTAGATATTGAATTTAAAGAGACGGTTCTAAAAAAAGGTTTATTTGATTTTTGTTATTTTGCAATTCTGTCATTTTTAATTTAACATTTACAAACAAACTATCTGGGGTCAATGAGTTATCTACCACAATAGTATTAAATGTATTTTAATATAATTACATACAGCCAGACACGTGTTTCGGGAACACTCTTCCTATCTTCAGTAGTTCTAGAATTTACAATTAAGTACATAAACAAATTACACATGTATTAACGTCAACAAAATCATATATAAACAGTGAACAATAAAATAATTATTTAAAATTACTACTTACCCAAGTAACACAGATTAAACACATAATTTCATGGAAAGTCGTCAAAGTATGACGCCACGTCGCCGAAACACGTGTCTGGCTATATGTAATTATATTAAAATTACATTTAATACTATTGTGGTAGATACCTCATTGACCCCAGATAGTTTATCATGGAGTACCACAAAATCTCTGCAGCCATTACAGAATTTATTTACAAACAAATTATTAAACATAAAGTCACATATTCTAATTGGTAAAAGTTCTATTTTCATTAATGAATATGGTGTGAAATTCCTTCAGAAAAGTGTATTTTAATTTTTTTTATTAGATGTTTTGAATCTTTATATTAGAAAATAATTATCTATCAGCATCATTATTAATTTTAGTTATGAATGTCACTTTGTTTTTTATTATACAGATCAGCCGCTCGGTGAACATGAAGCAATCGCTGCCAGTCGACTCCTTGATCATCAATGGCCCGTTTTAAAATTTCGGCAACCTCCTGGGGTAGACCCCGCTACCAATCCCTGGTTTAGGTAGTCAAAAAACAATTCATTTATTCTAGCACTACATGGAATATGTTTGCAAGACGTCCACAAAATTCACAAGTTCCATCGTGCAAGTTCACAGTAGAAAATTTATTCAAAAACTTTTCCAATATATAGTGATATTGGAAGTCCGATTTCCGATCAACAATAATACTCTAGACCAGGGGAGTCCAACTTGCAAGGCCTCAAGGGCCACAACTAAAACTATGAATATGGTTGCGAGGCATATATTCATTACTCGGGTGCTCACACCTGACTTTTCCGAATTGTTGATCTTGGCACTTTGCCCAACTGTCCTGAAACAGAGGAGGGGGCAATTGAAAAATGGCAATTGGTGCAATTAACATCAGGACGTAACATGCAAAATAAAACACATTGAGATGATTTTGCATTTCTTGATTTACTAGAAATAATCCCTAAATCCACTCTTAACCTATTTTGACATTAAGATGAGTTGCTCCGACAGTGCGCGTGCGCTAGGCGCAATAAGCATTCGCGGGCCACAATAAACGACACCGCGGGCCGCCAGTTGGACAGCCCTGCTCTAGACTAAAGAGCGGAACGGAAATTGTGCAGAGCTTGTAAAAGTTGTACGGGGAGTGCAAAACTGCGTGTGTAGAAACGCGATAGGGATATACGGAGCCCAGCGCTGGCGCTGAGGATGATGGTGGGGCAAAGGCGGAAAGGGTTGGCGAGGGCTGGAACATGCGAAGAGGGCGGGGGGAAAGGAGGGGGAGAGGATGTGGGTGAGGGAGGCGTGGCGGGGCGGGTCGGGGCGAGCGCCGGCCCACGCGACGAGTGCCACCCAGCGGCCCAACGCTGCGCGGAATCCCGGCCGGCGCGGAGCGCAGTGTTAATGCGACATCATAAACATTTCACAACCGCTGCTTTGTAAGAGACGTATCGAAAAGGGCAACGGTTTTACCGCAGCACAAAGGAAACGAAATTAAACTCAAATAGGAATAGAGAAATAAATTAAGTATTCACGGAGGGCGCGAGAGGGTGCGGAGGGGGCGGAGGGCGCGTGGCAGGAGGCTTGGCAAAGCGCTCCGCACTGCCCATCGCCCTCTTGTTTATTCATTGCCACTCCTCCGCTCGTCCACTGCTCCTCGCCCCCGCGCCCTGTGTGCAATGGTCGGTGCGCGACATTTGCTGGGGCTGCGTCGGGAGACGATGCAAGAGCACGCCACTCCGGCTAACGGAGGAGAACGAATGGGGTGCGATGCGCGACGCAACTGCATCCCGTGTTTTTCGAGTGGCTACTTCTCGGAATTCGGATTTATCCTTTAATATTTTTATCTTCTGGTTTTAATATGTTCTGAGAATTTTCTTTAAACGTATCATGGTGAGAGAGGATCTATTATCTTTCTCCATTTATTTCTATTTTATATTTATTAACGTTTAGAATCCAATTTTCGTATACTGTTGAGAATATGGTGACGGTAAAGCTGGCGGGTTGACGGTATAATGGACAGGATTTGCTGCTTTGTTAGAGATCACTGTACATGAGAAATTGTCTCTTTACTGTAAGCTAATAAAATAATGCGGTTTTTGTATGTGAACATTTGATAAGCTGGTTTTCCTCATTCCCACGATCATTCACTCGTACAATGATTGCCTCACATTACTGGACAATCTAATCTCCCCTCTAATGCTGCAATTGACCGAAAATACGACTAATGATTAAGAATACGGCACATAAAAGTTTTATTTTCTATGTCGTGTACTGTACATTTGGTTTTGATGCGTACGTGACGTGTTCTTTACACTTATTGATTATGACTCTTCACTTTTTTATTATTCTTCATTGCCTGCAAGACACTACCAATATTTTCAATATTTTTATTTATTGTACACGTCTATGAATTTATTGTTTCAGGCAAGTGTTTATCCCATTCTAGGCGTACACGAACAAAATTTGTTTTCACCGACCCAAGTCATTGTAAGTTTCGGTTAATATTATATTCGAATGCAAAAAGCTCAACACGCATCCTTTCCTACAGCAAGATGTGATTAAAAGTTAGTAAATTGTAGTTGAAGGTTTTATTAAAACTTTATATATAAAAATATTAGTATAACTTCGGTGATATAACGAGATTACACATTGCAATTGCGAATGCAGTCCGATCCCTTTTTGTAGTCGTACGACTCACCTTGGGTAAGTTTTGCTTTGATGTTTTGTAAATTTGAACATGGATATAAATGGTCAGAAAACAAAAGAGCACTAAACTAATATATCTGGAAGTTAATGCTTGTTGCACTCTGATATGCAATTGGATAGCAAATCACTTAGAACATTTAGCTTGAAAATTAATTTTATCGTACACAATTCTTCTTTGATTGCCCTAAAACCAGTAAACTATTGTTGGAATTGTAATTTTAGCTGTCTTTTAGTGTTTTTTAGTTGCCTTAAACAACAATGTGATAATTTCTAGTGAAATAGGTACATCTTGTAACCTGAATAATCACTATGCAGAATAAGTTGTATACTAATGCGTGAGAATGAGAAAGAAAATAAAGTCTAATTGTGTCTGATGCTAGAATGAGAAATTAGTCTAACAAAATCTGTGAATCTAGTGTCATCGGGACACAATTCCATTTTAAATACGCTGTTAAATTAAAACAAGTCCTGAAACAAACGAATGCCTCAGCGTTTATTTTAATCGTACGTCATCTAGAATAAAAATCGCATCTCCTGAATACGTATTTTGAACGCATAAAAGATAAATTTAACGTGCGTAGTTACGGAAAGAAATACGGAACCCATATTGCAATGTTATTGCAACAGTTACTGCCAAGGTTTTATAACAGTACACAGCCCTCACTTATCTCTATTATATGAGGCTAGAATGCGTGCATTTAACGACTGTGACATCACACAGCTCGAGTTTTAACTCTCCCTCCTCCTACGTGCGACATTGTCTCACCGGGTCAAACGCCCTCTTCGGTGTGTGTGACGTAACGGATGGGCGGCCGCCTGCTCCAGCAACGCAGCACGGCGCACAGTGGTCGATATACGGTGAAATGCATGAGCTACTATTGGCGGCTAAATTCTGTTCAATTCAATGACTTCTTATTTTGCGTGGCGAGACGCAGGCCTGTGTTTTCGTCTGACCACGCAAATTTCGCTGAGCTTCTATCACCCGGAAGAAAGTATCACTCGGGCGACGAAACAGGCAATTTTAAATTTGGCTCAGAGGCATATTATAGACTTGAGGATATTTTACATGCAATAAATCTACAACATAGGACAGCCACCTTTACTTCTCCGAAGGAACGCGTATGGAGGACTGCCCTTGATATTCCACGACTCTGAGCGGGTTTAAAGGGAACTTGGGTTCAACAGCGCGATACGCTAACCGTTATACCACAGAAGTCGCTCAGATTGGCACATGTCCCTGTGCTACAATCAACACATTTTTTTGTAATTTTTCTCAGTGTATTGAAAATAATTATTACATATTGGTCGCATCATATTCTAAAGAGTTATCTCCATTATAATATTTTTAATTTAATTTCCAGATAAAAAAATATATGATTTCAAAAATATTTAGTGAGTTTGAACTGAAAAAGCCCCGACCAAAAATCTTTCTGGCTTCGTTCCTCTGCCCTTCATAAAACTTCAAATAAATTTCAGGCCCACGATTCGGGTTCAGGTTCGGACGTCGAAAATATTTCCAGGAAGAGCCAACTTGCACTGCACACATCATTGAAAATATAGCATCAAATTGTTCACAATATATTTATTTGATTCATATAATTTGTAAATATGTAAAAATTATAACGTAACTTGCCCTCAAACACATCCAATAATTTGATACATAGTACAAAATGTGATTAGCATAATAAGTACTTTGTCATTTCACTCCGGTTTCTGAAAACGGCGCCCCTCCTGCGAGGTAGAGGAAGCTATCACGTTCCCCATTTTCAGAAAGTGCTTATTGAATTACACAAGCTATCAATTTGTAATTTACCATCATTATAATTATTATTAACATAATTATTATTATGATCTCTAATTTCACATTCTAGACATTTTTGTGCAAGGTAAACTAGTTTCATAGTAGTACAAAACCGAAAAAAGAAATTTACTGGTTTCAATTGTATGAATGAAAAAAATATTCAAATGGAAATGGTTTTATTATAATGATACAATATTTCATATCTTTTGATATCATACGCGGGTGGTAATTCATCGAAGAACAACGTCGACTCATAATATTGAATAACATCGATATTGCCATCTAGAAAGCAGGAAATCAGAATTATATACTGGCGATGCACAAGATTAGTCGAATATTTGATTTTTAAAGGGTAGAGCAATAAAGTGTAGTTAATGTGTAGTAATCTTCAATGAATAATGAACTGTAACGGTATTTATTTAATACTCTGCAATAGCAAAACATTGCCGAATTCGCTAGATGAGAATTATCCTTATTACATGAAAAGAATGTGCGATGCGGCCCACTGCGGCCGCCTCGGCGGGCTGTCCTTTCTTCCGGAGGCGTCTCCGTCGGCGGCTCCGTGCGCGCGCCCACGTCCTGCGCTTGGCCCGAGATGTGTTGTCCATTGTTCCGCTTCGGAGGCGGAGGCCCCGTGTCGCCAGCCGCGCCCCCCGCCACCCCCGCGCACGCGGGTGAAAGCATGCCAGCCCCCGCGTCATGGCCGCTTCGCGCACTGGCAGACGCCGGGCAATTTTGCACCAAGAATGCAATTTTAATCGCGCGGAAGCCGACGTCCAAGGACGAGCTGGTAACTTGTGAGGATGATGAAGTAAAGAGTGTAGAGATGAAGTTCGATTAAAAAAAACCTGTGAAGGGGAGTGGGCATGTTGTTTTCGTCATTGCCAGACCGCATAATACTTGGTCTCCTTTTCCTTCGCTATCTTCTTCTTTTTTATTAATTTTTTAATTTCTTCTTCTTCTTCTTCTTCTTCTTCTTCTTCCCTTCCTTTTTTTTTTTTAATTTGGTTTTTTTTTTGTTTAAATTACCCGCCATCCTGATTGATTTTTTTTAAATTCACTCATGTGCATACGGCGTGATTCCGGGATGATCACTTGCTTTCAAGGTGGATTTTATATTACTCGCACAGGCAGAAGGCCGCAACTACGCCAGAGGCTTGGGAAAGTGCGGGCACAGTAAATCAACTTGACAATAAATTAATACTTAGTTAATTACGCCGCGAACTTAAAGTTGGCATGATGAGGTCAAAACACTTTTATTTAAAATTTTCAATAATTTTCCAAGAATCGAATTGGGAACAAAACTCCAGTTTATCAGTGTACTTTGAGGTGTAAAAATCTGCAAAATTTCTTGTCGTGTTCTACACCTGTTTAAGGTTGAAATAATATATTTATTTTCAGGTGGTTAGACTGAACAGCAGGTCAACTCGCTCTATTCTATCAATTCATCAATCCGTTTTTTGAAATATTTAAATATACCATTAAAAGTAGAAATACAAGTTATGGCAACTTCAACCCGAGTGTTTCGAGGCCTCAATTTTCACATAACTTTTTTTTCTTTTATTTATGTCAAATAAGAAGATTATATATGTATTCATACCGCCATTTACACAATGTAGTAAAATAATCATTCTAAATGTTAACATAAGTTATTTTAATAAAATCCTATATCCTTTGTTAAAATTTGGATTGAATAAAAGCTTATATTTGGGAACATTTACAGTTCAATATTAGTGAAATCATATTAAAATTGAAATATTGAAATGTATTCACCATACACTCCGCCATAAACCTCCAGACTATAGTTATGCATGGAACGTTTGCAAAATACACTTCATTACAGAAGTAAATTTTCTTTTCTTTCAAAACCACCGAACAACAAGAGTGTCCGTGATTGATTCAAATCCATAACACGGGAAGTGTTCTCGTATTTACTACTATGTGAAATGTTTTGTGTGGCCTCGCCCAAGGCGAAGTAAATACGTGAAATACAACTTGTGAAACTGACTGAACATTAAATATTTTCCATTTTGTGCAAAATATAACATCTGCATTTTCCAAAAAAAGTCAACGTTCTCTTTGAAACGTCATCGCATGGCAACCGAATATGTTCGCTCAACTGACCGCCGGATGAATATTTTGCCGCAAGGCTGTTCCGTTTTGTAAATAGCTATCCTCGACTCTTTCGGAGTGGTTGAACGGCTATGGGCATGGTACGTCAATACAACGTCGAAAGGTCCTCAAAATTAAGCACTATATACTTAGAAACATTGACGAAGCAAAGTGCAATTATTCACTGATTTTTCACTATTAAACATTTGGAATGCCAAAAACACCTCAACAATGATACAGTAAGCTAATATGCCATTATTCAGTTTACCAACTGCTGTAGTTGATGTTGCTGCTGTTGTTGGTGCTTATGTTGCTGCGATTCCTTCACTCAGGCTGCCCCCTTTAAAGCCTACCTCCCGGGTCACCCAGTTTGACTTGCAGAAGCTAACTGACACCGATCGCTTAAAAGATTACAATATATTAACAACGAAGGCGTTCGTGCACACTAATATTGGCAGAATCTATTTTATAAAAATCAAACAACATTTTTTTCAGCCGAGCGCATCTACTGAAAGGCTGAACACCCCCATAAACACTAGTAAATGTTGAGCTTGAACGCAGCACACCGCCTAAATACGCTATGGCACAACGTGGATTCCCAAATCTAATTTTTACTAGTTTTTCACTCTCACATTCACTCTCTGGGACAGACAACATTGGGGTCAGTTACTTGCGCCATTTTCTGGTTGAGCACAAATGGGATATGAATAGGGCGAGAATTGTCGGGGGATTCAATGTTTGTCCCGGGGGGAAGGGATTTAGACTGTTAGCCGACAGAAAGGATTTTTCACTCTTCAAAAATAAGCCGTCCTCAGGCGAATTTGAACCCGCGAATTTGGGTTTTGGTAACCAGTGGTAACGAAACAACGAAACTCGGGTGCTTATTTCAACGGCGAGCCGCAGACCACACGCAGAGTCCAGCAGAGCCGAGGTGGGCGGAGCAGTCTTCAACCCGAACCTCCGTCGCACGGTGACTGTCCTCTGCGCACGCACCGCCCCCGGCGAAATTTATAACCCTTCCCGGCGACGCTCATCGCGAGCTCACTAATTACGGCCTAAGCGGCTACTGCGGAGATAATGTGCGAAGATTAAATGCGGCATTATGCAACGCTCTATGACCTCACCCTGCCCCGTGGAGTAATCGCTTTTCAGGCAGCAACTACGACGATCGAGAAAATAACTACGTAATACGAAATTTGGGCATGAGGATGCGAGAGTAATGTAATTTCCTTGGAAATCAGGTTGCCTTCGTTTTGCTTCATTTCATTAACATGCTGAATATTTGAAATACTCCAGGTTCGCAGATAGTGATTGAGTATTGAAAACAGCCTGGTCTTCAAGGTGAAAACTAAATCATCTACCGTATATTCTGAGAAAAAAGCGAATTTAAAACTGTTTTTAAACCAACTGGATATTTTACTGGTTCTCAAATATAATACTAATTAATGCAATGAAAACATTTGTCTCTCTCTCTTACACACACACACACACACACACACACTTCGTTAACGTAGTTTTTAATTATATCTGGAAACTATTTTAACAACACATATTTGAATGCCATTCAAAACCACAGAACTAGATATTCATGTTTTATTTCCCGAATTAAAAGTAGCTTTTCATTTCCGTAGTGAGAGAAAATAAATACAAGTTTTATTATTTATTTAATATATTTAATTTTGCTGTGCTTTTAACTTCTAGCGTTTTGAAATTAAATGTCCTACTTCTTACTCTGCATGTCTTAGACTAACCATAAAGTGCTAGAAGAGACATTTTTTAATATATCACTGATACATGACTAAAATACTCGTTTCTGTATTGAGCGGTATTACAATGTGTAGTAATAGTAACCAATGTGTCGTTAAAATTGCATGAGTCAGAAGATTTTATTTAAAAATTTATTTTCTTTACGATTTATTTTATTTAAAAATTATTAAGATAATTTGCAAAATAAAATCATTAACATACAAGAATAAAAGTGGTGAATTTGCTCCATTAACCTCCTCTTACATGATATAAAACCCTATGACCATTTCTGACCGTTCAGTTTCTTGACAGAATAATTTAAAATGCAGTAGGCCCACTCTTCACGGTCAGTACGCATTATGTATATTTTCATGTTGAGAATGTTTTTTGCTTGATAAGCCATAGCAAAGAAACAAAGTAGCGAAACGTCCTGGGCGGAATAATATAACCACCAGAACCATTAGATTGGATTCAATCAGCGATAATTTTACCACGGCATCGGAGAGCGTTCTCAACAAGTACTTTCTTAGAAGAAACGACGGAAGTTATGGAACAATCCAGTAAATCATAACAGGCACTATAGACTGAAAAGATTAATTGATGGATCGCTACGTGCCTGGCAACTACTGTGGTTATTCGTACCGTTCATGAAGTGAAAGTTTTATCCCGGGAGGTGGCGGTTCTCCACCCCGTGACAATGGGATCAGGGGTTGACGTGTACGTTGGCTTGCGACGGATTTCATCCTACTGGTGACTACCTCAGCGGGGCATAAGCTCTGGTTTCCCGATACGTGTGGTAGGAAAATGTGTGTGTGCGTAAGGGAATATGAGAGGACAGAGAACAGCAAGGAAATATCGCGCGCGGTCCATGGCCTGTTTGTGAGAGAACTACTCCGGCTCCCGTTGGGACTCGAATGCTGGCTGTAAGTTAATTCAGCTGGTATCCATTTCCGGAATCATAGAAATATATATAGAGCGCGAGAGCGAAAGTAAGAGACCGAGAGCAAGAGAGAGCGAGAGAGAAGGAGCGAGAGGAAAAGCGAGAGAGATGTATAAATGTGGAATAGGGGTATAGATGTGGAATACTGTATGATCTGGCTTAGTAGGTGTTGCTGAGTGGCAGAATCCACTGCAAACAGTGCGCCGTCATACATTTCGTCACTCCAACTTGGTCTCTTGTTGTTACAGATGGCCGGGATTTACAAGCGGTACACGTTTTGTGTGGTGTATGCAATTTTCGTCATGAATCATAACTATTCTATCACATACACATTACTATCTTTGTGTATGTGGAATGCATTTTACTTAGAATTTCAATAATTGAAGTTAATAACCATGTGTTTAGTGTCTGATTTACACATTCTGTCTGCCTGTTTTGAGATTCTGAGTGCCAAAATGGAGGTGTCACAAATATGAAATACATCCATATTCCAGAAAAGAGTGGACGTTGCATTCAAGATGCAGGGGGCCTGTTCAGCTCTGGAAAGTTTTCAGCAAAAACTAGGTGAAAAATGGATTATGTGTCAAACGTGCGAGATATAGTCACTTGGAGACTGCGCCGGTTATGATTAAGGGCTTTGCATTTGTGATTATTGCACATAAAAATCCCTGTTGTACAGTATTATATCATTTGTTCCATTGTTCTCTGATTTCAAGCAAACAAAACACGTCAGATTGTAATTCGTACTAATTCTTTAGCATTTATTTAATTTTATCAGTGGTATTTCATATTTGCATCCAATTTTCTAAACATGAAAGAATACGCTATTGTAACGTATTGCATTAACATAAGCAGGAAGACTGACGCCTTGCAGGCACCGCTTCGCAGGATTAGGGCGTCAGAGAATATTGGTTGGAGAAAGGAAGTACAATGACTAGGCGGTAGCTAGGGGGCGGAGGCACCCCGAAGTATTTTGGGAACTTCCAGAAATCCACGGGAAGAGATGCCCAAAATGCGAGGCGGCGCGACAGTCACGTGGCATGAAGTGCCGCGCGAAAGCGAGATGACGTTGCGGGTCACGTGGTCTGAAAGGTAGCGAGCGAGAGCGCAAAGCGAGGAGGTGGGTTTTTGAGTTGAGTAAAAACCTCGTGAGAACGCACAAAACTTACATCCAGGGTGGTGCGGAGGCGAGCTACGCTCGTAGGGCAACCCATGTGTTGGGACGCCGCTCTGGAACAGTTTTTCCACCGGCGACTGTGGTCGCCGGGGCTCTACGCTGTGCGCGTAAGCTCGCTGAGGAGGGGCGAGGGCCACGAGTCAGGCAGATTTGCATCATTTAAGGGTCGCTCCTGCGATCGGGGGATAGGGTCTATCAGAGCTCTACATAACTGATCAAACTATTTATTTGTAAATACCTATTAATAAATCTGTAAATATCAGAAGTTCGTGTCTGGGATTGCTATTGTGTCACACTATTGTCAAAAAGAAAGTTTTAGTCTTCGAGTTGTATTATGCAGTTGGCGTCTCACCAGTAATTACAGTACTAGTATGCCTTCCCATCGTGCAATATTTCACAATCATTTCTTTCTTTGCCTAGTTCAACAGATACGTAACAGAAAACAAAATGGTATCCCATATTTGAATGAAACATTTCGTTGTCTTGACGGAACTGTGACTCTCCTACAATGTATAATTACCGGAATTACATAAGATTTTTAATTTAATTAAAGATTATATATCTTGTATATTATAATCACTTTTTCACTAATCACTTACTGATAACTATAAAAGTGGAGACGGCTTTTTGGCAACATTGTTTATACAGATTTTTATTCTAAAAATCCATAATAACATGTGATTTCATATTATAATGTATTCACACGCACACAGTTTGTACACTTCAATTGTGTAAACACGTTCACAATAATCTTAAAGATGTATTAATTCAACACTGGATTTATTTCCCACTAAATATTTAATGTATTTCGGACTCCAAAAATTGTCAAACTGTCTTTTACGCAATCTTATAACCTATTTTAAATATGTAATTCACTTTTGTAGATATTTTGTAGAAAGCTTTTAGATTTTTAAGTTCGTTGTTCATTGTGTAGCCTATTATATAAACTGTATTTTCCTACTAATGTCTGCTAAACGGTTAAGTTTTAATATTATTCATCAAGGTGACGTTATGTATTTTAATAATTACTGATATCTACAGTTCTTTCGATGCTCTCACCATAGACATTTGAAGCAGTAATAAAAATATATAACATTAACGGTCTGATACGCGTATAATTATATAATCCGGGAAATTTTAATCACGAAGCAGTAAAGGAAAATCAATTATAATATGAATGGGTGGTAAAGAGAGAAGCTCGAGTATCAGTGAGGTTGTAACAAAAATGACAGAGATGAGAGAATAAAAGAGCCTTGCAAAAGATACTTTTTTAAAGGGAATTCTGATGCTTGCACGCTAATGTATTGAGGATGTCAAGGAGATGAATAGAACTCAGAACGCTCTATTCATCGAGTTAAAACAAAAATCACCTAAAACCTCTCATTCAGCTTTTTCCATTATAATGGCCGTCTATGTCTTTGTAAACACATCTATTGAACAAACGCTGTTTTCGAACGAAACTTCCAACGGATGTCATTTCAGATGAGATGACCGAAGTAAACAAGCCAGAATGAACGCAAATATATTTCAAATCTGAAATAACAGATCTTCCTAAATGAAAGGGCAAACGAATTAAATTGTACATGACACCTAAATCATAACAAAACTATGAAAGACAAACAAAACCGTCACCTGATATCTTAAAAACCTTACGAAACCTTCCGCACGCTTAAACAGAATTACGTCCAGAGATAAAAAGGCCCTTTTTTCTCCGCCATTAATAAAAGAAGTCGAATCTACTATCACACATAGATTTCGGGCGTAAGAAGTTTACCGTGAGATTCAAACGTCAATATTTGCATTGCTAAGAAAATATGCAAATTTTCAAAGTTGTCACATCAAGCATTTTTAAGATATGAAATGAAACTGAAGTGAGTATCAGCCAATATTTTTAATAACATAAAAAAAATTGTTAAACACATTTGTTTCTAGTCATTTAGATTATGTGGTGGTTTATGGCTAGTGACGACTACCAACCAGTTGACAGCCCTTGGTATGATATTAACTCAAAATAAATCGACAATAAAGCAGTGCTGGAAACACTAGAGAATAAACAGGGCTTATGGAGAAATAATTTAAGATGGAGACATGTAGAAATTTCCACGAAGACGTTTTAAGAATCATATAGCTACAAATGAAGAGGTTTAGTGGAGGCGCCATGAATTTGATAATTCATGGCGCAAGTGCAACGGAAGTAGTGGAATTACCGGATGCACACGGTAGAGGCAATGGTCGTAATATGACGTTTACGGTCGCAGCGAGACAAATGAGTCGGCGGTTAGCCCCATAAAGAAATCGCAGCCTTGGGATTAACAGCAGAGAGGAGAGAGCGGCGAGCAGAAGTAGCAGCTAGCTTGGAACATGGAGCAGGAACACGGGCCAGCGCTTCCAGAAAGGAAGATGGTGAGATCCGCTTATGGCGACGGGACACGTCCGTTAAGCACATTGAAACGCCTCCGCGCCGCTACTGGAAGGCTGAACATCCCCCCGAAACACGAGGAGATGCTGAGCTTGAACACAGCGTATGCGAATCAGAAATGTACAGGATACGACACGAGTATATGCATGGGTATTGTAACAAGTTCATTACCTGCGAAAACGCTCCTTAGGCATTTGTATGCACTAATATTGGCAGAATATGTTTTCTAAAAATCAAATAACAGTTACTCCAATATTTGCTATCTAAAACAGACACTACAATGAAACCAGTTTTCAAAAAAAAAAAAATGTTGCCTCTTTTGCGCAACACAGCCCTTCTTGGGCATTGAATGTATAAAAATCCGGACTAATCCTCCGTGAAGTTTTTGTCCTTCGTCTCTTCTTGTCGCAGTCAGTCTATGCCCTTCATCCCTTCGCCTATGGGCTCTGCGCCGTTCGAAACCGAGGTTCCCGGACGGTAACACAACCAGGAATCCGTGGGGTCTCGAGTTGCTTAACTTCCGTGACTTAACGGGGCTTAGTTAA
The DNA here is from genome assembly GCA_964035755.1 of Teleogryllus oceanicus. Taxonomy (NCBI): domain Eukaryota; kingdom Metazoa; phylum Arthropoda; class Insecta; order Orthoptera; family Gryllidae; genus Teleogryllus; species Teleogryllus oceanicus. The sequence continues at coordinate 114,284,337 of CAXIVR010000001.1, read as the reverse complement.
GCAATTTGGCTAACGACTTCGGCCGTTACTTGTACCGATTCTTGACAGAGCGTGAACGGGATATTAGAAGGAAAATTGTCCAAGAATTAATGTTTGTCGGGAAGGGGATCGGATTGACCCGGATTTTTTTTACATACCACAAATGAAATATAGCAGAAAGTATTTTTGCCCTTAAAAATTCCGTTCTCGGGAGGATTTCATCCTGTGCACTCGGGTTTTGGTAGTCAGTGGTAACGAAACTCGGGTGGTTATTTCGACGAACGGTGAGCCGCAGGCCACCTGCAGACACAGCACAGCCGCAGCGGCTGTGTCAGTCTTCAACCTTAAACGGCCCACACAACACATCCACGCCCCCGGCCCCGCCCCCTTTGCAGGCTTTTGTGTCAGTTTCCACATCCGTCGGCTGCCGTATCGTCCACCCAACTCTCGCCCGTCTTCGACACATCGCACCTCGCGCAATCCCCCAGCATCGCCGGCGACGTCCACCCAAAGTCGCCACCGGATTTCGTTTATTAAGGCCGAATCCCTAAACGCAAGGCCCAAAACGAAAGGGATACGTGATGGCAAAGGGTGGATGCAAGCCTTTACGGAGCCGAATCCAGTAACCGGTGAATATGAGGCTTTGAAAGCTCCCATCCTCCTAAAGGGGCGGGAGAGAAGAAGGAAAAAAAAGTTGGGAAACATTTTGTATAGGGAGTGGAACCCACTACAAGCGGCCGACACAAGAAAGCGCGCTGCCCGCTGGACTCTCGGCGCGGGGCGAAACAAAGGGAGCGAGAGAGGCGATTTTCCCTCCTGCGAACTCAGCGACGGAAACGCGTTACGACCTCGCATCCCACGCAACTCCGGCGCGGCTGCTCGCCGCACCGCGCAATACAACGCGGGAGCGGGAAGAAAAGCGAGTGCGTGCGGGTGGGGGTGGGTCGTCCCGGCGGCCGAGGCCGGTGCGGGAGGGCGAGAACGGGGCAAGGAAGGGCGGCGTAGAGGGGGAAGGGGCAGCGGGCGACGCGGCGAGGGGTGATCGGGAAGCGGGGCGCATAGAATGAAATCAGATATCGCACGGAAAGCCACCGTACAAAATCAATTCGACTTGTGCCGAGGGGAAGTGGCTTGTCGAATGCGGGCGCGGGGCCGCCGAGGGCGCGTGGCTGGCGCTGGTCGAGGGGCAGAGGGCGCCACCTGGCCAGGAACTCGGAGCGGGCCAAGGGGGGCGGAGGAGGTTGGATGGAGAGCGGGGCAATACCACACGAAACGACGGATGGGTTGAAGAGCGGCGGTGGGTGGAGGTGAACAATTTCTATTTCAATTTCATAAATACAGTAAACCCTTGTTAGCACGAACTCGCTTTATACGAATTTCGCCGTAACACGAACAAACCTTTGAACCCGTTAATACGGACATTTATAATACTCGGATAACACGAATTTTTGTAACACCATCTCCGATTATTTCGGTCCCTTGGAGTTCTTGTTAATTAGTGTTTACTGAATTTACACCGCGGTTTCCAAACGAGGTCGGTGTAGATCCCCTGAGGGTCGATGAAATTTCCAAGGGGGTCATTAATGATTAAGAGGTCGATTGGGGGCAATAGCTGAATATGAGCATAATCCTGATCGTTATTATCGAGATCACATTCATTGCAAAAACATTAATGAAATTAATTAACTGTTTTTTGATATAAAGCAACAAAATGTAATGCAATAAAATCGCCCCTCTTCATTCGTATCCGCATTCATCCTTAGGAAGTATGGTGCTTAGAACACTCAAGAAATTATAACTACGCATTCACAACGATCCTCTATCGAGAAAGAGAGGGCTCTCCGCAAAATGTCCTGGACAGATCTTAAAAAACTCTCAATAGTTGGAAAGCATTGAATTTGAAGGCAGATTAAAATCTCAGCTACTGAAAAGCGGAGGCGCCCTTGACTATTGATAAATCGAAATATTTCCGACAATTTTGGGCACTTGTTACCTTTAAGAATAAGCAATTCTTTGAGTCATAATTACGGATGCCGTATGTAATAGAGAAAGCGTAAGGGGTCGATGAAGCAAACAATTCGTTTAAAAGGGGTCAATCAATAAAATTGATTGAGAATGTATGACTTACACTACCTGTTTGCTCTCTTTGGGCTCAAAAACTACACTATTCTGTTATTAATTTCAATTATCTATACAGGGTGATAGGCTTCACCAACAGAAACTCTTCGACTTCTCGATTTTGCGGGGAATCGAAAAGTCTCTAAGGTATTTTGTTACCCAACACACCAATAATGAACCATAGTTTTTAGTGATATATGTTAATTGAGTACACGTGGCAAAGTTGACATAATCCAGTGATGCGTTTCAGGAGGATATTCCATGCTTTACGAGACAGACAACTCGATTTTCTTAATATGCACAACAATAAACCTTTGCGTTTTTAATTCTATGCATTCGGATAAAAAACACACGGCTCTCTATCGTTCGCAATGTCTGTTGGCGAGGTCTCCTAGAAGATGCTCTCTGGTGGCCAGCGTCGGCGCACACTCTTGGCAGGCGCGACATGCTGTAATGTTGGTCCGGAAATCTAGTCTAGACTAACGTTGCTCAAATGCAAGAATTGGGGACAGACTGCTCGTAGTGGCCCGCGTGCAACACGTTGTTCACTTCGCCAGAGACCGGCTTAGGTGGCTCAGGGCATTGCCTAATACCACTGGCGTGCCTCTGATCGGTACATCCTAGGTTTCGTGTCCCACGTTAGCTCGATTTTCGATACTAGCTAAATAGCTAGGTCGAATTCAGCCGTGGTCTCGAGGAGAATTGTAGCGACAGGCTGCTCTGAGCGGTACTTTTACATGGTTTCTCCCATCAATATCAGGCAAATTACGGAGAAGGACTCTCACAAACGGGATACGGTCCATGTACGGTCATTCATTCCTCTTCCTTGTCTTATCTTCATACCTTTCTTACTCACATACACCCACCCTCTCATACAAACTGTACTACCACATATATTTTGGACGTTCAATGTGGAACTTAGAGTTTACCCCCGCTAGGGTGGTTCCCCTCTGGGGAGAGATACCTGGAGGGGAAATTTCCTCACAAGCACTCCGGATCTCACCACATAGAGGGAGAGGAATACCGTGACCTCCATACATAAAAAAACATTCACACTACTAACGAGACTAATAACCATACAAGTTGACGTGACGGAAACATTAATCAAACAATTGAATCGGTTCGTTGCTGTTACCACAGGTCAACGTGAGTCGGTCACTCGTAACGCGAACGTGCGCGAGATTGTACAGGTGTTCTCTAAAGGCGGCTCCACACACTCGACATTCGCCGAGCAGCGAGCTAGTGCTCGTCCAATCCCGAGCAGCTGACGTGTTCGGCGAATGTTCGCTCCGTTTGATGTGTCTAAAAGACCGACACGCAGTGGGTAGGGCGAACACTGAATATTCGTAACTCGTCAAATAGCAAACAACTCATCCACACCACTCAGGATTCGGTGATCGGTTGCTCGCTGTTCGTCGAATAACGAATGTGTGGAGCCGCCTTAAAAGAGAGGACAGTCGTGCTGTAATGTTGAAGATGCCACACAATTCGTTTAAGATCCTGCGAGTTGTACCGCACGATAATAGTGTGTACTATTACACATTATAATTTCAAATTGGAAAGTACCGGTACTGAATTATATTTATCCCACAATTTGTCGAAAACACTTTTATTCTGAGTACAAAAACTAATCGTATCGAACTGTTAAATCCCTGTTAATTCTATTCACACGAGGCTGCCAAATAAATTGTACGTTACAAGTGATAGATTTTAAAGAATGTATGCTTATCCCTTCATTGCCCAATACATGTAGCGTACGTAAAATCCAATACATGTAAATCTTACCGATCACTAACATTTCAGACAGTAAAAAAAAAACCCAAGTTATTTACTGACATAAATAATTTCAAGTGTATCTTCATAGTGTTGAAAAAGAAATAATTCAAAAACTCCGAAACTCGGATTTCACGGGATAATCACTAGATATTTAGTCACGGTTAATGAAGTTCACTCAACTTTTGAAACAATCAATGTTCATTTACAGCGCGTTTTTCCAGGTATGCAAAAGACCTCATTATCTAGCAGCGCTTCGAGACTCGGAAATTCTCAACTCTTGTGCAAGATTGAAGCTGCGGCAAAATTTCAACAAAATTACAAGTATTTGCTTCTAGGGTTTCTATCTACTCTACTGTCTACGGGGGTAGAGGGATAAAGATATTATTTGTGAAGATCACACCGTTGTTTTTTCATAAGAGATGACTCGTTATGTTTATCTAGTGTTACCAAAACATATGCGTTCAAGCATTTTCTATTTCCAACGCACTCTAGTTTGAAATCCAGAAAATTGATTGATTCTTTGATGTTTCCGGGAACCGTTATGATCATTAGTCTCGCTAGTGTAGTGAATGTTGGCGGTGATTCCTTCCTGGTGGCGGTGATTCCTTCCTTACACTGTAACTTAAAAAACTGTCGAGTTTCTCTGCTGTATAAGCATTTTGCATGATATAAAAGCACGATATAAAAGCTCAGTGTCTCGGTTGGCTCCTGGGAAGCCCTCACTGCATGCGGTAGATCTAACGCGAAGTGCAGCTGTAGCTTGGTAAGCTGGCATGAGGAGGGAAGCCGTCAACATTGATAAGCTACGCCAACACATGACCCTGGTTTACGTGACCACAGTCTGTGTGGTCCATGAATAACCACCTCCCACGGATCATTTTTTATTAGCTTCATCACGAACGACACTCTTTGTGACTGAGGGGGGTTTCATTGCAATAGCTCCCCGGTTGCGAAACAACGGTTAATTAACTGGGTTGGGAAAATAACAAGAGGCAATATGTACAGAACTCGCGAACGTGATGGGAGGAATGAAAAACAAAACTTTGCTAATAAGCGTGAGGCAAACTTACGAGGGTAATGTGTTCCCTAGCTTAAGACTAAATTTAATGCGACAAAATCGTTTAGTATTTTCACTTTTGGAAGTTGTAGCTCAACTCTCCGTTATTACGAACGTCTTGTGGAAATAAAACTAATGTAGAGATATAAGTTGAAACTAGCTTTGACTCTGAAATCCGGGTTTAATTAGATTCGGTATTGTGTATTTTAGTTTCCCTGCTCTAATTATCGAGTTCTTTTCCGATACGTGGCCTAGTGGTTAGAATTCTCACCTTCCGTATTTGATACCTAACTGCAAATGCCAATCGAAAAAGTTCTGGAACAGAAGATTCTAATTTTTTCGTAACATTTCATTCACTTCTCCCGTCTCCGCTCTCATAATTTCCCTTCACCTTCTATCTTATTACATCAAACAATATGTGGTACTACCACAGAAACACAGATGTTGGATCAAATTGTTTCGAAAGATGATCACAAGCCTGCATCTCCGATCGCATTTTTTTCGAGAAATAATGATGAATCTATTTTTCCTATTTATGAAGAAAAATCCAAAACCTTTTTATTCGTTTTTATCGCCAAAACTATATTTCAACACACTTATTTACTTTCTTCATTGCTATATTCCATAGAGAATGCAATCGATCTTCATACCAACCTATATGTAGCATATATTGGACCAAATACTTGACGACGTCCATCGCTTCAGCATGTAGTTTTTTTAGGACTAAATTGTATAAAGAGTGTATAAAGTATCTCTTATGTCTCTTTTTTCTCTCACGATTCGAGATAACACCACCTCTCTTTTTAAAAAAAATAATAAATCGATGCTTCCACACAAATAAAGCAATATTTCTTGTTTGATGACAATTTAGCTTGAATTATTTTCTCATTAAACAATGAAATTTCTTACATATTATTTATTTATTGGATTCAATAAGAGTGTTTTCTGTGCACGTATCATGGAATAAGTGGTAGTATCACCAGACACGTCTTCGGCATAATATGCGGACCGTATTACGGTGTACGCGTGCCAGCAGTACCGGAAAGATAGCAAAACAAACCAAGGAAATTGAAAGAGGAAAGCAAAGCAAAGCGAAGCAAAGTGAAGAAAGCAAAGCAACGTAGCGAGGGCTGTGTGAAGTTGACGGCAGCGACGCGTGAAGGCGTAGCGTGGAACGCAGACCCCAAGACACGCCACTTGCCTCTGGACGGACGCGCCCGCCATGAGGGACCTAGTGCGCCCCGCGCCGTTTGGACTCTTCCGTGAAGAAGAGAATTCAGCGGTCGTCGTCCACAGACCTACGGATAACGCTAGCTAGCTCACCATACATTACGACGCATCACAGAAAATGCGTGGCGGAAAAAACGTTGACTGTCTGGTTTGTAATACCCGGCCACTTGCAGTTTGATCCATTGACCCACGCCAAACAGGGACTAAAATATTTTTCCTCTTCTGAAAATGTATAATCTGAAAATAAACGAACATTTAGAAAATGCTATATAGTATAACAAAAATGAGAGAAATAAATTATTACTATGATATTTATTGTAGGTTTCATAGGTCGAAAATGTTGGGGGCTGAAATTGATGAGCTTTTAGTTGGCACTCTATAAGTTTCCGGCATGGCGGGCAAGTTTGGACCCCAATATTAGCCGCCAGGGAGAGCCAGAACAACTGTCTATGTAATATTATCCAATATTGGAGGTGTTCTCCTGCCAGGTGAATGTGGGATCTAATTAGGGCAGGAATTTTCGGAGGATTTAATTTGCCGGGCATTTAGTCAGGGTTACCTTACATGTCGCAAGCACAGTATGGCCCATGTTAATTTTCCGCCCTTAGATAATCCTCGCACCGCGTCTTTGCTTCTCGGATTTTTTCAGTCTTTCATTGTTGTGTTGGTGGAATGCCATTCCCATTTACAATGAATTTACTACTGCCATGCATTCATTACCGACGTGTTAATATATGGTACCGTGGCTCTGTTACGTCTTACTAATGAATTTTCAAACGTTGTATAGATGATCCTATATTGATGGCCATTTCTCAGTAAAACTAATAAGGTGAAAATAGTTTATTTTGCCCCTCAAATAATCTGTGTAGAAAACAATATTAAATCAAGTAAACGGCCCTATTTCTCAAATGTTAATAAATATTTACAGTATTTCTTTGTTGACAGATCAAGACAAGTAAAAATATTCGTAGTACGTAGTACCATCAGTAATTTTTCCATCATGCCTTCTGCCATTCATCTTTACAGAACTGTAGACACCGCAAAAGAACCTTCGCATTAACTCTCATTCTATTCGTAAATCCCATCTACTTTCCTTCTTCATCCGTAAAACTGTCAGAACATCTGCTAACAGTTACAAATTAGTCATACATTTAGCCAGTACCTTCCTATATCTGTCTTTCGTCGTTTTAGTACCTTGTTTATACGTCTTTCTACAGATTTTTTCTTCATTTTGTAAACTTTTCCACCAATCCCATTGGCGAGCACTTTTTTTCTTTCGCTCCGTCTTCACCTTGACCGCTTTCCGCTGATCGCTCTTTCTCGCCTTCCCCCTCGCCCGCCGCCATCTCGTTACTGCCCGCCACCCCTTCTGCGATGAAAATGTTCCATTCGCGGCGGCCGACTCCGAAGAGCGTTTGGGGCGCGAAGCTTCTCGTTTCGTGCAAAATTCACGCGAAGGAAAGCAAAGCCTTCTTTTTTCGCATTGCCTTAAAGCAAACAGCCGGTGACGGATTGAAGATGGAGCGGACGATAGCATGTGCACGCTATGCATGGCCCCTTCGCCCCCTTCCTCCCCCTTCCATCACCGGCTTCCCCCTGTTTTCCCAGATTCACGCACAGTCTGCGATGGTTGTCTCTCCCCTCTCTTTGCCCGATTTCCTTCTCGTCTGAAATATCGTGAACTAAGAGAACTTGAAATCAAGTAATGAGTCTCAGATTAGGATTCTGCAACTTTCCGGTTAAGTTTCAGGGAATAAGAGCGCCATAAGAACTAATACCATTTTGCATACAATTTTTCAACAATTTATTACCCGGTATTGAAAACGTTTATATCTTCAATTTGAATGTAAACTAATATGAATACACTTACAATTTCACTGCCGATACTGACTTCAGTAACCCAATTATTGTGAATTTTATCATTGAATTGAAATATTCAGAGGCGCACCCGGGGGGGGATGGGGATGGGGACTAAGGTACAGGTTGGTTAGTTGGTAGTGATTCCGGGCGCGTCAACAGCTTAGGTCATTAGTCCAGTATGTGTAGTGCATGTTTTTTCCTCGGAAGATGACGGTGATCTTCCCCTGCTAGATGGCGAGATCCGGCGCCGACCTACCGTCGGCTAGCGGGGTTTCCCCCTAACCAGGACTCTCCCACCAGCGGGGCACAGCCCCAGCCGGGACAAACTCTAAGCTCCTGACCGGTCTCCCAGAATATGTGGTAGTGTAGTGCATGTTAGTGTGTATGTGTGTGTAAGGGAAAGAATAGGACAAGGAAGAGGTAGAAAAGATCGCGCGCAGTCTGTGGCCCGTTTGGTAGGGTACTGCTCCGGCATTCGCCTGGTGTTGATCGGCGAAACCACGGAAAACTACCAATGAGAGCAGCCTGGTGCTTGAATTCTCCTCTAGACAGCGACTGAATTCGACCTAGCCGAAAAGCTAGTGCCGAAAATCCTGCCGCCGTGTGGACTCGAACTTAGGACGTCCTAGTCAGAGGCGATGTAGTGACATCAGTTAATGCACTGAGCTACCGCTCCCGGCACTAAGATACAGTGTCCAGCCAATTTTATGTATTCGTATACAGAATATTTCATTTATGTTGAATCCAATTTTTTATTCATTGACTTACATTTGATATTTATAACATAAAAATTATATAATGAATGACTTTCATTATTATAGAAAATTATTAAAAGCTGTATTTTTTAATATCTAGACTGGTCACGATATGCAAGCCGCAGATCGAATTTTCCTTGTCCCAATCATTTATAGATTTGTTACGACAGGGAAACCCCATATGGTGGCAAAGACAGAAATATAAGGGTATTAGTAAGAAAACAAGAATTCTATCTACATACGTATTCGAGAACGTACTTTGCTACGTATTAGAGTAGGAAATATCTATTTTTTTATGGAGGACACATAAAACTTATTTTTTTCGAAAGAAATGGGCACTTTTTTTGCAGCATTATATGTTACCGTTTCTACGAAACAGATACAAGGAAGCGATATGGGATTATGAGGTAGAAAGAACTAATTTGAGACAAGATAGTTAAAGAGGAAGATCCGAAACGTTCTCAGAAAGAGTGAGGGAAAGGCCGATGGAAGAGAGAGGAAATGGCTGTAGAAGTGAGAGGTGGGAAGAGAGAGGCATCAATATATTATTCCATGCATCAATCAATACGTAATGGTCGCAGGAGAGCTGGGCGGCGCGGGGCGACGCGCGCCGAGAGAGCCCCTGGGGAGCGGCAGAGCGCTAGGCGATGCGTGACGCCCCCGCAACTCGCACCCGCGCTCCCGGCGCCCCGAGCAAACGAACAGCGACGGCCGCTTCGTTCGAATTTCATCGACGCCTGCACGCGAAGGCGCCCGCCCGCCCCCGCCACCTGCGCGAATTCCCGGTGTAAACGTGGCTTTCAATGCCCCATTTCCCCGCGCTGGAGCGCACACAACGATGAGCAGAGGCGCGACACTTCTGCCGTCACCCCCACCCTCCTCCTCCTGCGCCCCTAGTTCCGCCTCCAGCTTGCCTCTGAACGCAGGCAAATGCGAGATGATTTTCCGGGCGTAAAACGCTTTGTGTGTTTGCGAGCACTATTTTGGCATAAAATACGCGGGAACTTGTGCGACGTATGTATTCAAGGTTCTTTTATGTTAATTGCGAAGCCAGAAGTCCGGACCTACGACGTCAACTCGCCAACCAGGCGAAGAATCAAGTAAGGAATACATTTACATTAGGTGAGGTTAGGTGTGTACATAGAAATTTGCGACTGACAGATGGGAAGTCGAAACTTCACACATTGTCTTTCACTAATCTTAGAAACTCCCCACCTGTACTCTTATCCCTTTTGTGAATGATCAGTCATCCGAGGAAATAGTAGGTACTACACAGAATTTCACCTTTAAAATAACTGTCTAGGAAGGCCAGAATTGATTGAGCTTCGTCTCAAGAACAGGCTACTCAAAACACAGACCTCACGACCGACAGGCAATCAGAGTGATATTCCAAAATCGATGCTCTGATGCAAAAGTTGAGTAGGAAATCATTCTTTGGTTGGTAGCAATGAGACTTTTGTCTTGATGCAAAGTTACATCTCGTAGATGATTCATGGCGAAAATAGTACAATGCCTATAAATACAATTGAATGGCCAGTCTGTGATTTCAAAATTTTTGCTTTCTCATATGCTTATTTGAATGACTCGTAACCAATTTAATTGATGTTATTTTTGTCAGCCTGTTAGTCCGGAATAATCTCTGGAACGCCTGAACCGATGTGGATGCGATTTACAAAAATAGTTTTGTACCTATCTTAATGACCTTTTGTACACGCTACTTTCAAAACAAGAGAAAAGTTACTGTATGCATCATGCTTTGTAAAAAGTACTCATTTCCCCCTTTCGTTCCCATTAGAGTAAATTTTCAGCGATCACTTTCCGTTTTCCGAATATTTCGTGAAGACAGTAAATTAACGTAAATAAAATAAATATTTCCCAATCACATAAAATTTACTACTAAATGCATTTTTATTCCTTCGAATAACACAGTCTCAGGATGATTGAAGGTCAAAATTGTTTCTGGACGTTTGTTGGGAGTATTCAACAATCTATCTGTTGACAGCTGCCGATAGCAACTATGGTGCAACTGTGCGACTGTGATAGCAATTGTGCTAGCGACGATAAACGTGGCAAGCATTACAGAGTGGGGAAAGGAAAGGCTGTCCAGGTGCAGCAGGGAGAAGCGGGGCGAGACAGGATTACAATGGAGAGTGTGAACTGGGCAAGTGGGACGGGCAGGATGAGAATGACGGGACGGGGATGGGACGCGGCAAGGAAGGGTAGTGCGACAATATACCGTAATTCCTGTTCCCGTCTAATTGAATTATTAATAAATACCCGGACAAGAGCAAAGTACTTCTGATACTGTTAACTAAAACTATTAAAAAATAACTATTCTCATTACAGTCCATTCCTTCATCTGAAATCGTCACGTTGCAAACGTTATGAAACCCTCAATATTCTTCTTTAATATTCTGTCGTCGCAGCCAACTTCGATGTGACCATCAACAATCGTAAGATTTGAACCATTAGCCGAATTATCTTATTCATCTTCTTTTCGGACCATCTCAAGTCACACTCCATGGAAATAGCAGGCCTCATGAGCAACACCACCCAAAGCTTTACACCCGTAGCCGCCGTCGCAATTGCTGTACAACCATTCTGCACCCCCACATCACTGCCATCACCACCTCAATCCTCCAAGCGGTGCTGCTCCAACGTGGAGTGGAATTTCAATCCAGTCTTTGTAGTGCACGCACACATGGTAATGTCAAATCTCACCTTTTATTAGGCAATATTACCGTCCCTTTGACTGACAAAATTAATATTCCTGTGCAATATTAACGCTTTAATTGAGCTTCAGACTCTCGGATCCAAGTTCATATTTGCAGGGGAGGATTTATGAAGCAATTACGATGTTCGTCGTCACATGAGGAACCGCTCTGCAGGTTCATGGCGCCGACAATCGTAAGGGACATAATGGGATTCGGACTGAGCGGCATACTAAAAAGTGAGTGTACTGGAATTTGAAAGGCTAAGGATGCTAATGATTTTTTAGATCAAAACAAACCTTCGCAGGGGTAAAGTTACAACCAGGAACAGAGTAATTTAAAATGTTTTCAGCTTTAAAAGCTCAGAAATGTTTCGATAAGCAAATTACTCCAGAACAGATCACACGTTTCTGCATTGGTCTCAAAATATTTGGAAATGGATGGTGGAAATTGATGTAATGATGCAGTACAAAGTACCCATTTCTTGATAGAAATAAAGCAGACTCGTCTGCTTTATTGGACTCTGATACCAAAAATATGGATGGTTCTTGCCCCTTTACGCACCATACTACTTTCTCAAATAGGTAGTGTAGCCAGAATCCACATTTTTGGGTTCTTGACACCAGAAAAGTGGTTTTCGGCAAAACGACTCTCCGTCAATGTCTGACTGTCGGTCTGTGAACATGTAAACCGGGACCACAACATACACGAAATTTTCCCCAAATTTGAGATTCCCCAATTCATATGGTTGATGTTGCGGTCCCTTGAATTTCAAAAGGGAAATTTTAATTTTTCAGAATTCCTTAAAGTAGCTCCATTTGCAAAAATATCTCATAAACGACTCCACATTTTCTTTAAATTTTTTGCTTGAGTATAGCCAGTACGATTATAGAAAGGACACAGAACATATTTTCCATGAAAACTTTTTTCTGAAAAGTAAAATTTTCTGTAAAAGCGAATCATTTATTATAGTATTACTTTGACACCGTTTTCAGAAATATTTGCCAAGTGGGTTTGACGCCACCTGTGGAAATTAAGTTATTGGGTTCACAATCTTGGCGTGCTCTATGTATTTTTGTGGTTTCAAATACTTTTATAGGTTAAATTAGTATTATTTTACGTACACGATACAAATAATACGACAGTTATTGTAGCAACATGAGTTTTGTATCATTGTTGATTAAATTTCTGAAAGAGGAAATACCAAATCTTGAAATTTGAAAATTAACGATACAATTATCACTACAAAAATTTACAAGAAAAATCTGGAGCAAAATATTTGTGACGAGAGGAGGAGATCGCGAGTAATTTATCGACAAATCAAGTGACACTAAAAATCTGATTTCTACATCTTTCGGGAAAATGTATTGTAAACTTCATCCGTATTGGGTATTACAGCGCGTCTTCCGTTGCTCGAGAGGCGGAAAGACTATAAAATTTCCTCGGCCGTTTCCAATCCGCTCGCGTTTCGCGGCCGACACAACTTCTCCGCCGGCGCCTCCCTCGTAACCGATCGCCACCCGAAGGCCGATCGTCTCGGCGCCGCTTCTTCAACGAAATTCGCGCCCGCCAGTCCTTCGACCGTTTCCCGATATTGAAATAAGGGAATAAGAGAATAAGGGATATACGGCTTCCGAGTACAGTGATCAGGTGCAACTTTCGATTTGAGTCCAAAGTGGAATTCAATGCAATCCGAAAGGATAGCTTTTTTTTTTTCAACCGAGAAAGTTTCGAAACACGGGCGGAAAATGAATATATCGATTTCACAGATGATTGCCGCGAGGAAGGGCGCGGCATGGAAGGGAAAGGGCGCGGGAAGCGGTGGCAGCGTTGGGGACACAGGCGTAGCGGTTACGGGACGAGGCAGAGGTGCAGCGGGGACGAGGAGAGATGGGGCAGAGACGGAGACGGGGGGCGGCGGGCTACTGCTCACGCAGAGGCGATGGAAAATCCAAGTCCGTTAAAACAGCACTTTGAGGCACACCGGCTTCAACTTCCGTTTAATAATAAATAGCCAGACGAACGATGGGAGATAGGAGAGTCGTCCGTGCCGAGGCCGTCCGTAATGTCCGGCTGTCGTGTAGAGCTCACACCCCCGCCACCGCCACCGCCGCCACTCCCGCGCCGCCGCCGAAGCAATCGATAGCCGATATGTATAATGCGTGTAATTACGCACGGTGACACGCCCCCAAACACGCGCGTTTCCCGATACGCTGTGCGCCGGAGAAATAACAGAGGCAGTGGGCGATTGATCCGCGCGGGGCCACTGTCGACGCCCGCGGCGCCCGCCCCGCCACCGCCCCAGCCCCCGCCACCGCCACCGCCCCGCGCCGAGCGGCAGGTGGGCGGCGATCGCCCCGGAGCGCCCACTTCGGACGCCCAGCAATCGGAATAGCGCGAACCCTCTTCACGCCACTCATCGGAGAGACTTTTTTCCCAGTATGTAAATACCCGCCTTTCTGTCACGTCAACATAGACGAACGAAACATTATTCCCATTTCTTGCTTTATATAAAGGTACAATTTAAAATAGTTAAACGTTATGTATTGTCCAAAGAGCTCTTGAAATCGTTTCACACTAAAACAAACAAAAAACACAAAAACACTAAAACACACACAATATGACAAGAACTAGAAGTAAAGATGTAGTAAATTGAGTTGTAATAAAATAACATTTGAGATTTGATAATACTGAAATACGAATTGTTTCAAGAAATTCTCGTTGATAAACATTCAATCAGATTGAATATAAATTTTTCCTAGTTGAAACGTTTAGGTTCGAGTAATAATGATGAACGTTTGTAGTTTGTAAGTTATTTAGAACAAATTGTGCGGTTATGTTGTGGAGAGCTAAGTGAATGTTGTTGCATTTAGCTGAACCAACCAACCAACCGAATGATTCAATAACAATTGAATCCCTTGAGCACAAAGAGGCTCAATATTTTTATCGGTAGGTAACAGATATCGTGTTATATAATATACAACTGCCCATTCATAGTATAATCAGGTTGTCCACTCTCACTCCATCGACGTAACATGGACCGAAAAAAAATCTGATCATCGACAATCCAATGGTTTTCATCAATTTGTTAAAGTTTTATTTATTGCAATTAAGAAAGTTTTTCCTGTGTTCCCATATTTAAACATTTTTTTAGATTTATAACAACTTATATTAACGCTGTCAGGATACTGTCAAAATCTTGACATCGACATCGTTTACAGAATTACATAATTTTTCTACACTACGTACGAAAAAGTAAGTGCATGGATTATGTATAAATAGAATAAAAAATTTTATAATTGTGAAATTTTCTGGAACATTACTGTAATTTGAAGATTTCTTTAATATTTGTGATATTGTATAGAGAAAGCCAGAGAATGTGACATTGTTGCATTACACAACTTGAGGCTTCTGTACAAAGTAAATATACTTTCACTGTAAAATTATAACCGCTAAATCTTCTTTTTCCAATTTTTGTTTCTAATCTTCTCTTTTCACAAGAATTCTGAATAATTATTACTTTACCTCCTTATTTATGCAATATTATACTACTTGTCGGACAAAAGAAAAACGTCTATTCAATTATACCATAACACCGTAGCACCCTTATTGCACTTAATTACTCAAATACATACAACTTAAATTAAAAACACGTAGCTATTTCTTATGTAAACATGTGACAAATGTATCGTGACATAATAGTAAAAATGAGCTAAAAGTTTTTGAACAGAGTTTGTAAATGCTCCCTTTATTATTTATTTTCAATTGCGGAGCCAGTCATTCGTCTCACGTTCATATTCATCCAGCATTTGCTTGGAAGCAAGATACTAGAGGAAGAGTGTGTTCCTATGGGGGAGTGGTAAGCATTGCTGAAAGGTAGGTATGATGAAGTTGCAGATGGAGTTCTCTTTGTCGACGATCGAAATGGAAGAACAAATGAGCGTTTCGTTCCATCACCATTTTCGACGCAAAAATGCGCTCCCTTGTTCACGCTACGCTATCCAAAGAGTTCAAAAACGAGAAAGGAGTCCAACTTTTCAATTTACTGCTGATAATTAGAGTTGAGCTTGGAAAACTTGGTCGTAACGATTAATCCGGGAAAGGGCGAGATTGCTGCATTACTTAATACAATACCAACTTTAAAGTGCATGTGTCGTAGAACAAAGGGAAACTTGCGCAAGAGGCAGGGGAAGATTGGGTGTACGCGGGAGAGGGATGAGGAGAATGTGGAAGTAAATAACAGTAGAATTGGAAAGAACACGATAGATGTCGAATGAAGGGTAATGTAAGGAGAATTTGAGATGGAGTAGAGGCATATAGCGTTAGATAAAATAGGTGAGAGAGAATGGAATGGCCAACAAGAAAGAGGAGGGTAAGAAGTAGTAAAAAAAGTACAGAAATGAGATTATTCAAGAAAGGTCGTCACCAATATACACACACGTACTGCAGATTTAAATGACAATAAGAAGAGATGAGCCACGAAACGAAGGCGAAAAGGGATAAATAGAATCTAAAGGAATTCGAGGTAGAATAAATTTCAAAATAAAATAAAAACAAATTAAGGAGGAGTTCCATTTCAGAAAAAAAAAGAAATAATAAAAAACAAGATTTTTCGGGAAATGAAAACAAACAGCAAAAGACCTGAAGAGCAGAGAAAAGTCAGCAAGGGGAACGGTGAGACAAGGGACACAGGGGAAAGATGGTTACGGAAATCACAGAAAAGAAAACAACAGTGAATATAAAATTTCAGGGAAAACAGAAAAAGAGCGCGGGGAAAGAAGACGCCGATGAGGCCGCCAATCCCGGCAAATGAGCGGGCGCGGGCCGGGCGCGAGGGTTTGGCCGAAACCCGGGCCCACAAAGACATACCAACCTGTCGAGCGAGGCGGCGGAATGTTCTCATCGAAGCGCCTCCCCGCGTCCTTCCCCCTCCGGCGATAGCCCTCGCTCCCATCGCCGGCCACTCGCGGCCCCGCCCCGCCCCCGCCCCGCCGGCCGCCCACGCCCTGCGGAGCGCGCCGCGCGTCCGCCCTCGCCAACCGTCTGCCGGCACGCGACGCTTCCGACAACAAATTTCTGGGCGCCGCGGAGCCATGGAGGGGGCGGCGCCGGCCCCAGGCCTTGAGGCCGAGGAAATCGACGGCGGCAGCCGCTGGGGGCGAAGAGGACGGAGGTACGAGCAGATGCATCCGGGACCTTGCGCGGAATTTGCGAATTGGGGGAGTAAGTTAGTGTAGTGTGTACACACATCCTTGCAGTGACTTAAAAACTACAATACAACGTTCCCCACAATGTGATCGATTTATTGGTTATATTGAACATACAAACAGTTTCTACATATTTAAAACAGAAGAAATACACTTACTTAAACGATCATCACTTTTCTATATACATACCCCAGTTCCACCCTTTTCCTTGTTACTGGTGTACCTCATGTCATTATCTAAGTAAATCATCAATTTCGTATCAGATATCAACCGACAATATTTTCACTGCAATAAAAAGCGCCTGGAATACTTAAACAATCTAGTACATTTTTTATGTTAATTAATGTTCTATTAGTATCGATATTAATGCTACAAGACCCATAGGATATCTGCATTAAAAATGATAATGAAACTTAAAACTACGTATACACTTATGTATTATCTAAACCACACACAACTTTTGCTCTGTTGCTGTACTGGGTAGTGCCGGTATTTGTGAACGGGTGCTCTGGAACAGCATCGCAAGTTGGAGGCAGCGGGAGAAACGGCCCGCTGCAGCCAGGGCGTTTCTGGGGACGCGCCGGGCACCGGGAAAGGTATTTTCGGCGACTCGTGCAGCTCGCCTTCAGGAGGGAGACACAGCGCTAGCGGGCGCCACTTTCTGCCTGAGAGAGAGGCCAACGGGGCTATGCCAGGGCAAAGAAGAACGGGAAGCAAGTTTGTCTATACAATAGGACTTAAAATCGTCTACATACCTTTTGCTGCTCTCACGCGCAACCAATAATTATAAATAAGGTCTCTAAGGAAATGGAAATTACGGAGACGCGACGAAGTGCACTTAGACTTTAAAACTATGAAGGTATTAAAAAAAACGCATCTAAATATTCATGTCAAATGCAACCCGCAACACTTTCAGCATTTTAAAATCTACATTGTTAAATAACTCGTAATCGAAGCGTTCTAGGGCGTTAAAAAGTAAAATTTTGAGGCCAAAGGTCATCATACTGTAATCTACAAGATGAGATCTTCTTGAACATTCTATTACATTTTTGCTGCTTCGACGCTCTCGATTCTACCCCACCTGTTCAGAGCCGTGCAGAACCCACAACTGTATGTGAAATTAAACTAATTACTTGATATTCTGGGCGATTAAATTGCACGGATGTACTCTCTGTTCGGAATAAAGTTAAATAAGAATAGTTTGTATTGACAAGGTCGTATTTTGCATTGTTATCAATTACACGGAATATAGCAGAACAAGTGATGGAAGATAAGAGGGTCTTGATGAAATAGATATATTACAGGCTTAATATGGAAATGGAAAAGTAGGTACGATGATGGGGGTTTACCACGCAAGAGTTCTCGCTCGGGTACGCTAGTAAATATTACTTCTGTGACATGTGCGAGGGTCGAAGATGATTACTTTTTGTAAGTGAGCCTGTGATGGGAAATCTCATACAGATGTGTCCCTGATTGGTAGGCAACTTAATTTGCACTGGAATTATGCAGGTACCTGAAATATCATTGTATTGGTATTTGGCAGGTAACCGATATATCACTGCATTGGTATTTGGCAGGTACACGAAATATCATTGCACTGGTATTTTGCAGGAACTCGAAATATCTTTGACTACGTCTGAACGTGTACCTGACAAACACCTGAGCGCAATGAGTTGACTTCCAATCAAGGACGAATATTAAATGCGTAACTTTGAGACTGAACCACATGTTCATTGGCACTAAGTAATCATCTTCGACCCCTTACATGCTTTAGAAGATTATACACTTGTTCTGAGATACGCTGATTGGTAGCATCACTGCGGCCTATGTAGTAGCACATCGGAGGAGAAAGAATCTACGGCCAATAAGCGCGCAATAATCTACCACCAGTATTTGAACGGTTCTGTTGATGGAAGAAACTACGGTCTGTAAGTAAACTGGTCCCTGCTGCAGGAGACCACAGACGGGACCCTACGCAGAAGGAAAGGACTGATACTCGAGAAGAAACGGGACAACGTATTACTTGAAAGGTGCTGTTGGCGGCACCCAGGAAATCTCTATGTGATGGACATTGATATGAAGAAGCTACGATTACGGACATGGTCAGGTGTATTTAGGTTCAGGTATGTTTTTCCGAGAGAGTGTAAGCTGAAAAGTAAAAAAGGGTACCCCAGATAGAGTTTTGTTTCGGTGAACCATGATCTTTTAGGACGTAAAATCCACATCCCATTTACAGTAACAAGTTTTACGGTCCTAACCACATGCTCTTTATCTATTCACTCCTTTATTTGTCTTTAAAACTGCCATAAATTCTTCAACTTTATTTACACTCTCATTTAAATGCATTCTTATCTATTCTCCTAGTTTAGCATATAGTTTGTATATATACAATAAAGCTACATCTTTCTTTTAAGTGGGCTCATGTTTCTTCGTCAAATACACGTCTTCGACATGTGTTTCTCCTTCTTGTAGTCAGTATCTACTTCTTTTCAAATCGTTCCCCGGTCTAAACCTTGACATACTAATGCTCCCCCTCATCCATTCTATTCCTCAGATACACTGGTAATCCTGTGACTGTAATTCTTTATACCTTATTGTAAATGGTGCATAATATTTTACGATACGTAACCGGAAAGTTCGTTTCGATAGGTCGTCAACAAAAAGAAAACACAATTTCATGAAAAAATATTGTAGTAAATATAGTATATGTTGCATTATTTTTTCATTTGTTATGACGACCGGACAGGAATTTCTTGCGGTTTAAGAAACTATTAAACTCACTGGAGGCGAGCTTCGGATCATAAAGTGCATGTTCAAACACCTTCCAGCGGAATTGCTGCCGATCAATTGTGAATATAAACGAGAGTATCCACTGTATAGAGCGGAAATTGCACCTGCAAAACTACGGGGTAGGTTATTTCAAGAGTTAAAAAAGTCACCAAAGCAATACTAGCAATATTAGCAATACATTATTCTTGACCATTTTCCCTTAGAAATAGAGATGCAGGTATAAAGAATTTTCTGTAATTTTTCGATTTCTTCGCACCTGAAAATTATCGCAGCATTACCACCATTTCCAAGACTCAAAGCGGCTTTGTACACTCTGAGGATCATAGTGCCATTTCTCAACAGCGAGTGTACTGGGATTCTTACGAGCCAAAGGCTCTGACGCCCTCATATTGTGCGCAATCGCAGGGCCGCGTGAGATCTGTCGTAATTTGAACTCCCATTTCGTCAATTAAGAAATTTTCGTTTTTCTTTGTTTTTATAAAAAAGTAGATTTCTTTGTCCATTCTTAGAAATATCTCGAGAGCATTGACTCACTATGAACACAATCTTGTGGACATTATAGAAGAAGAGATATCGTCCAGAAACTGAGATATCGTTCATCTAGCCGAAGTGAATTGGGTGATGTATTGTTTACTACTTGAATGACTTAACTCTGTTTACGACTTTTGATTGTGCGAAAATCAACGTATTACAGTGGTAATCTCTGATTTAGAAAAACGAGTTGAAATATAAACTTATGTAAATATAAACTTGTTTTAAGTCCGGTATACACGATACAGTTTTTGTGCAGATTGGACGTACATAAAACGTGCAGTCCAGACTGCACGTTTTATATATGAACATGTTCATCATTTTTCATGCAGAAAACCTACAGTTTGACTCAAGCGCTTCTAGCGGCAGACTAACGGTGATCGGACATTGCGATTTTGTGGTTTGGACTGTCAAAGTGGGACTGCGTGAGGTGATATATTGTGATAAACTTCCTTTTCCCCAATTCTTGACTTCCTTTTTTTATTCTCTACGCTCTTCATGGTTAATTAATACCAAGTAAAGATCATAACCAGAACGCACACACAGAAAAACCACCACTCACAGTACTCGAACGGCGTTTCTCTTTAGACCCCCCTAGCGGCGGCCTGTGGTGATTCGTGCAGAAAATGTGTAGACTGTGTATGCGTCACGTCTTTTGTACTTTTAGTTTGGGATCTTGACGTTTCTATGTAGAAACTGTATGAGAATCTCCACGAAAACTGTACCATGTACAAGTATACCGGGCTTAACATTTTTCACTTAATAAAAGCAATAGTTAAAGAATTAATTTTGCATTGAAAATATTAATATAATTCATTTATAGTATATACTTTATGTTTACTACATGATCGATTCTTTACATTCAGTACTCACGCCATTTGATCCGAGGGTCTCATACTTTCCAAAAAAATGTATCATGCATATTAACGCATGCATTTAAAATACGGTCACGATAGGTGAAGGAAGATGACAAAGAAATGGAAAGTGACACATAGATTTTTTGGAGTGGCAAGGCGGGCACCAGGGAGAGAAGCAAAGGCAATTCCTTCCGATCGGGCGTCTATGTGCCAGCTCTCCCAACTTATCTCAATGCTTCCTCCACGATGGGAAGGGTTAACGCAAGTAGTTTGCGCGCACGACCAAGTGACCGAGTGACGCCGCGTCGAAGGCTGTGTTGCCGACGTTTTGACCATCTCTTCCTGGCCTTCCTCAGGGCTGGTCTGAGAAGCCCTTATGACCAGCCCTGAGGAAGACCACGAAAAGATGGCCGAAACGTCGGCAACACAGCCTTCGACGCGGCGTCACTCGGTCAGCCAAGATCATTTACATGACTGGCCGCTGAAACCTACGAGACTTCAGGTTGAGGCGGATTTATGAATTTAATAGAAAATCTTCTGAGTGATTCAGGCACTAAGCTTTGATTACACACAGACGGATATTTTGTCTTCCACCTAATTTTTGGTATCAAGGACCCACAAAATGTAGATTGGGACTATACTACTTGTTAGAGGAAGTAATTTACTACTTATATGAACAATATTTATCCCCTTTTTCATTACCAGGACCCGACATAAGCGTTTTTCTCTAAAAAAGTCGCCGATTACAATCAATTTTAGACACACGATCACAAATGTTTACAACGTACGTAGAACGGCGAGAAAGTAAAAGGTAAATCGCAAAAGTGGTTCGGGTACGTTTAAATTACGCATAAAACAAACTAATTCATAGAAAGGAAGGCAGGTCTACTTCGGTCTCAGTTTTTACAAATGCGATGCACTTCGAAGCTTCAGATAATTCTTTTTATAATTGTAAATAATCTTCGCATTTTAACCACAACCCAAAAACGACAATATTAAGATACACATGATTTGTCAAGCCGGTTACAATAATTATTTTCTTGTGCAAAATTCATCTTAAGCTGACCAAAGGTGCAGGGCATATTTCTCGCAGCCTGGGATTTATGAGCTACAAGGATAATCCGCCGCCGCCGGCACACCGTCATGCGGCCTTCGCTGAAGGTGGGGGGTGGGGGTGGGGAAGCTGGGCCACCTCCGCGCGGAGACCAGAAGCCACCCGCTGCGCAATTAGACGGCGGAAGGAGCTGTCTCGGATGGGACCTCAATTTCAGCGACTCGCCCGCAGCGTCCCGCCTCCAGCGCCCCCACGCCGCGCCCGCCTCCCTCACCACCACCCCGTCCCCCACTCCTCCGTCTCCTTCCTCGTCTTCCTCCGCCTCCGCCGCTGCCGCAGCAGCAGCTTTATGCCGCAAAGAATATAAGCCTCGGGCCACGGAGAATATAATACTTTCGCCGCAGCGGCGCCAAAATGGAGGTCCCTGAATGGCGGAGTCGCGAGGTTCAGCTTTTAAGTAGCTTCCGTCGCGAGGAAGGGGCACGACAAATAGGGCGCCGGACGGCGAAGAGCGGGGCGGCACCTGCTGCGGCGCTCCCCGCCCCGCCCCGCCCCGCCACGGCCTCTCTCCGTGCACACCCGCACCCCGACCACGCCCCCTTCCCATCCCACCGCTCCCTCACACCGTTGTCTTCGCCACGCCCGCGTTCTCATCCCCCTGCCCGCTCGAAAAAATGTCCCTTGGTCCGGATTTATTCTGGACTGCGGGAGACTATCAGTGCGAAGAAAGCGACCGTGCAACACCAGGCTACGCCACGCAGCGCACTGTGCCCCCCGGGCCCGCCGCGGTTCTTCGGCGCGGGGGCAGGCGTGTCCGCCGGCCGCCTCCGGCCGAAATCTCGGAACGTCAGGGCGGATTTATGGCGGGCTAAACGGGTTCCTCCCGCTCCCTGGCCATTCATTACACCTCTTCCTCCAACTGCACTCGCCACTCATCTTTCCTTGAATCAATCCCCATCATCTACATAATCACATCTTAACCACACCGTAGCAGCAATAGACGGGTATTCTACAAAATATCCCACCATCAGCGAGGTGAAACGTTGAGAAGAACAGTTCTTTGCCAACTTTCCAAAAACTCATCCTCTAAGCGTAAAATAAAATCAGGTTGACTGCGACGGTACGGGACAATGTACTTCGATGTTGCGGGCGAACAAATATGCAATTTGTGATATTGTGGGTATATATTTACCACATTATCAATATTGTGCTGCTTATATCGCTTCTTTTTGGCACTATTTTTTCGTGAGTAATCGAAAAGTCGTTTTGCAACATCACTCTTAAGCGAGTATCTATGGAAATATTTCTATAACGATTCTACTTAAACTTTGTTGAATTGTGCGTTCTTGAATGTTCCAGGATGTTGTGACAACGTTTTTTCAATTAAATTTGGATACTACTACTTCCTACATTGTATATTATCCCCGCCAAGCCCCTTCTGCGTTTAAAGCAATTACGAACTTATTGAACAATTACCGGAACATGTCTCCCGGCCTAATAAGCTCATACGGGTTTCCGGTTTCTTTCCTGCCTAATTCGACGTTACAACAATAGAATCGAGTTCACCGCTGCAGCTGCTGAGAGTACCTTGGGAGTCAGCAATATCTTTGCAAGGTATACATGTCAACAATCTCACATTAAGTCTACCTTTGCCTCATTCAGGATTGGGCCAACACCAACAGTTACAGCCGAGGGCAACAACAAAGTCAACTGAATCAGCAAGTAATCGTGTAAGAAAACTATTGTAATGACTGAGACCATTCAGCATAAAATGTACCAGTAAAAACCATTATGCATTTCGCGGAAGAAGTAATTCCTGAAAAATCAAATGATCTTAAAACGAAAATTCTGCATATTTTCGTTCATGATGCTGAATATAATTCATAGTTAATTCGTGATATTAAGTAGAAATCAAAATTAGGGCTTCACAACTAAAATTGACAAAAAAATGTTAAAATTTTCTTTACAACTAGACCGCTTTGGAATCTACAAAAAGTTTTTCTGAAAAGAAATTGTTCAGGAACCACTTCTTTCGGAACCATAGTTTAACTCCCACGTTCAACATATTTATAAAAGTAATTTCAGCTTAATTAAAAAAAGTATATTTGAAAAATTTTTGAAAATTGGCTGTCCTATTTCAAAAAATACAAATAGAGACTTTTTAGTAAAGACAACCATGCTATTGACATTTGCTTTATTGCTTTTTGACTCTGGCAAAGCTAAAAATATTGTAATCTCTAATCTGAATCGCTTTTTGCATTATAGTTTCAGTGTTAGGCCTAAAAGTAAATTTCCAATTCAACGTAAACGATGTCAAGAGATCTGAAATTCTCAAGCACACACTAATTTTTCTCCCAGAGGTATCAGTGGTGATGACAATTACCATTTGTCATATAGCACTAAACCAGATGGATCACCTCCCATTTGTGTAAATTGCGGCCAAAACGCATTTTCCTTATAACACTAATATAATTCCTGACTTTTGGATACTATTATCTCCAACAACGTGGATTCGCCAATCTGCCCAAATGAGATTCAGATCACTACCCAATACTAGTACCGTTTATTGATGAAATTGATGTTCCATCCATCTTATTCCGTTCATATCAATTGGAATAAATTCACTAAACTCGCGGCTCTTAACTTCTCCTCTTCGCAAGACTTAATAGTATTGTAAATATTTATCAAGAGATACAAATGTAATTAACCAGCTATTCAAAATTCAGTTATGAAGTTTTGATAAAAAGGGTCATTTTGACGCCCTTTTCAAAACAATTTAAATAATTTACCTACGAATATATGAAAAATAATAATAGGGGACATGTGGGGTATGGGGTACGTGGGGTATATCTAACATGGGGCACAGTGAAATGAAACAGTTTTCTCCCAAAAAGATTTGAATTTCATCAATGGCACTCATAGTGAAAAAACTTAACTACCTTCTGCTGATTTAGTTTTTAAATGGCTTTCATTCAATATAGCTACGTTAGGTCAGAGTGTCTGTTTTACCTGGTAGAAAGTAAATATTTGATTCGAAATAATCTGTGCCGTGTAATTTTACTGGTGTTTACAGAATAGGGTGTTATATATTTGAGAACAACGTTGACTAAAGTACAAACACAGATAAGTAACATTAACCTTCATCAATTAATTTTTAAGTCACAAGTTTGTTTAAGTTACCCAGTGTGTGGGAGCTCACTGAAATATGAATTACTGGGGCATATTATTGGGAAATATTACTGAAAAACTTTCAAATTTAAAGTTGAAACAAATGTAGGGTTGATTTCAAAGTATAATTAGAGACAGCAGAAAACTTTCTAAGCTCAGAAAGTTGTTCCACAATGTGTTAATAGGCATCTATTTATCCTGTTACAATGTTATTGTAATAAATGAAAGTGGACTTACAACTAAATTTGTATTTTTTGTTTAACTCTGCCCCAAGTTGCCCTCTCTAAACAAAACCTAAGTTGATACTGACATCGACCTGCAGGGAAGACATTAGTAAGTCCAAAAAGGGAGCTGAAATTATTAGAACACGATTATAATGACTTTCACTCAATGAATATAATTTTGAAATTTAACAAACATATCCAAGTACAAGAACAGTTTTGCCATCAATCAAGAACTCACTGAAACAAAAACTAAATACTGAATTCTGAAGTAAATAGTGTCACGACTAACACTGAATACTAACACTAAATAGTATTTTGTGTAAGTTATTTTCTCACTTGAGCACGGAAGTAGCAATAATGGAGCATTTGAAACGTTCGTTTACACCAACACTATTGCAGGCGCCAAAATTGGCAAATTTGTTATTCATACAATAACTAATCCCAACCGTATAGTTCCGCTAAAACCAAACTTATTCCTTCTCAAATAGCTTGTATCGTTAAACTCGTATAGCCAAGACATGCTTCCGAGTATGGCCATATTTTAAATACGTTTAATCCAAAATTCAAATATCAAAACCTTAGCATCAATAACAAATGTTTAATACACATATGAGGCGCAAATACTTTCCATTAGCTTCGAAGAAGGTAGGAATGCTACCCTTTCACAATCCTGGGAAAATAACCCTTGTAATTCTCACAATAACTGGCCAATTAGTCTCCTATCAACTTCAACAAAATATCTGAAAAGTTGATTAATTAAAGATTAATAAGGTATTTCAAAACAATAAATGCGATAACAGGTAACTAGTGCGTGTTTACACCACACATTTACACTGCACATAACGTCATCACTACACTGAACAGATTTAAAAACAAACGTACACTGATCTATTTTAATCAACTAGCCGACTCAAAAATCTGTGTACAGACAATACTATACAATTTCCCTTGGATACTGATTTTCAGTTAGTCTCTAAAACATCACAGAAAGACATTACAAAGGACACACACGTTAAATATATAAAACTTAAATTTAAAAAGCCCCAGAACAATTGGAAAGGCAAGGCAATAGATTGATCATTGGAATGACACATGAAAATGATTGAAAAGAGGAATGGACACTTGATTATACTTTCCCAAGGAAACTGTAATTTCATTAAACTAATTAAGCATTAGATTTTTAATTTATCGGCTGGATATATTGAATTAATGTTCATTTTCAAAAACAGACTCTTTTCTTAATTTGTATATTATCATTCGTAAATTTCGTTTGCGGTATATCTTAGGAGACTAGGAGTCCAAATTAGGCCCCTGGTACCCCTAATTGGACCGACTGCACACATACAGTTTTTCCCGTTTATCTTTATCACAAACGATATAATTGAATTATTATATTTTATAAATAAAGACACAAATTGTATATTGTTTTGGTGAATATATTGTTTAAATTCATCTTTATTGAAAGCATGAAAATTAAAAAAATAGGCTAGATTAAGCAAATCTCCTTTACATACAAAAATATTAAGTGTAAAAATAAAAATGGAGCCCAAGAAATCCAATCTGTGGAATTGAAAAGGAAATACATTTTAAATATTTCAAGACTACCAAAAAAAATTTACGACGATAATGCATTACAATAATACATCTCAATGTATACTATATACATAGATGTATAGACGGTGTGGAACACACTCAGACACCGAAAATATGAAAAAACCTTCCACACAATAATAAACACGATAAAATTGTATTTACTTTAAATGCAATGTTAATAATTTACCGCCTCTCCGCACATCCTGCTGACGCTACTTCTCCCTTATTACTCTTTCCCTCACAGAGAAGGAAACTAGGACATCATCACAAGAGATTAAAGAACACTGTGCTCAGTAAAGATCGAATCTGGGACGCTCGGTCAATGTAGTTAGTACGGCCCCCATACACAGACGGAGCGGCGTGGGTGGTGAGTAAATTGGTCTAATGTGGGTGTGAGGACGCCGGGCAGCACTACGCGGCGAAGGGGGCACGAGTGCGACACTCCTCTGGTATGAGGTCCCGCCGCAATCGAGTCGAGTTGGTGTTAGTATTGCGTTGGCGCTGGATTGTGTTAGAGCTGGGTGGCACAGACTGGCCTTGGTAGAGACAATAGCTGACATCGATTTTACGTGCGCGTTAGAATGACACCTCGAAGAGTGGTTATGTGAACTATCGAAACGTAATCCTTTGCTTCAATTTCCGTATGAGTTCTTATACGAATAGTATTCATGGATTGTTTCTTTATTCGGTAAATACAACAAAACTGGCTAAAATAAGTTTAATTCTAAATATTTATTTTCGATATAACTGGATAAGTGTGTTCACATCGATTAGTGTCACATTATTGTGAATAAGATGAGCAAAGCAAAGATATTTTACATGCACTGATATTAAAAATATAACTCTTACAGCAACTTCCTTCTCTCAGATATTTACCCTGGTTCTAGATTAATTACAGAGAACACATGAAATTATCAATTTTCCGCGTGTTGCCAGTATAATTACACTCTAGCACGAGCGAAAAGACATTAAGAATGTGGTGCATAACAATAGATTACGCCACCTTAAGTTTTGTGGATCACGTAATGAGGTACGAAAACGAAGACGGAACGTGTTTCAGTGTCTCTTTTGAAGATTAGTTCTGACAATTAAATACTAAGCTTTCGAAGATCTTTTAAAACGATTTAAAAAGTTTTAAACTTGGTCAAATGAATGAATTTTAGAAGGAACCCAACGACATTTTCCTGAAACAATATTACATGATTTACTTCGGGGGTCGAGAATGATTATATATTATTTTGCATTTCTTTAGCATAAAATAGTTCGTCAGTTCACATTGATATTAATGATTAATTTCTGATTTATTTTAAATATGAATTTGCTCATGAACCGAATTGTTTTGCATAGAACTACTTGGTCAATTGCTTTCCTGCCGACATGGATAGCCGAGGTCGCTAAGGCTCTCTTGATTTGAAGGGTTCCAATCCCGTCCCGGGCATGGATGTTTGTGTATGTTGTTAGTTTGTTCCCCTATCGTCCCGAAATTTAAACGAAACTGTGATCGCCATGTGACCGAACAGTTGAAAAAAAACATGAAATATATGAATAAAAATGGCTTTCCTGGACATTGGTCTACTGTGGATTCAATATATAATTGAAATTTTAAAAAAATGCTTATGATAAATGCATTATGATAAATGCTTATGATAAAAATGCTTATGAAAAATGCTTACTCTGTATTCATACAGAGTAAAGAGGAAAAAATATTTAAAGGGCTTGAAGCAATAATAAGAAAAAAAAGACACCCTACCTTGAGCCTCTCAATAATCGCAAATGTTAATTCCTTAATATTAGGAAAGGGAAACCTATCTTATTACTATGGTTTAGTGTGTCTTAGAAAATGTTATAAAATGATAGGGTATGTAGGGGGTTAAACATGATCAATTTCTCCCAATAAACATACCGCGGAAATATTCAAATAACCAAGTTACACATGTGATATTTGCCCCTATTTCAGGCAACTAACGATGCATCGGTGTTTGGTGGGTACACGATATCCCTTTGATTACGTCTGGCTGTGACCCGTCCATCACTCATTCATGATGTGCCAACGAATCAGAGGCAAATGTCACATGCGTAAGTTTCTTCTATATTTTCCATCTCATCATTGGCAAAAAGTGAACATTGTTTCTTTATAGGTCTTAGAAGTATGTATTATTTTGAGATATCTGTGTATGCCTTGTTCATACTCATGAAGGGTATAGGGCAGTAACAAGGAGAAACATACTTCGATTGAAATCGAGATTTAAACAAGTACGAATAGCGGGAAGCTTGGTGGGGCTGATGCAACTTGTTACTGTATCAAGACCTTCATTTTTAAAATTGCTTGACGTATGTTTCAATTTTTCACACTTTTCTCTACACAATGGTACTTTTATAATTCTGAACAATTTTATCACCCGTAAACATTTCCTTTCATTCGTGTAAGAACTTCCATAATATTTATTTTATTACTTTCTCGCCCTTACTTTTTAAAAAGGGAAAGTATTGTAATCGTGGGCCGGAAAACGAGGAATTTTTGACGGAAAAGCACTTTTGCCGGGTTTTGGTAACGAACAAGTCTGTACATTTTGCTGTCATATAAATTACTTCCTCTACACGTATATTGAGAGTCCACGTTTTCTGGGTTATTTCATTTTTTTTCGGTTAACAACACTATCGAAGATTTTTTTCAATAAAATCTGCTGTTGTAAGACTAATCTTGAAATAAGATCGTGTACAATTTTTGGAAAATATGAGTACTGTTCATTACATTATGCGTGAAATGACAATTTTTAATATTTTAAAATTTTTTTCTCAAAAACGGCTCTCAAATTTTTATTTCAATCTATTCCTCGTGTTTACCAAAAATGGTGAAAAATATGATGGTAGTCTCATTTCCGACGAACTCTTTGAAATGTCGAAAATAGCAAAAATTTAAAAATTCAAAACAAACCTGAAGATATAGATTTTGACTTAAAATGAATCTCTTCAAAAATATCAGAACTTGAAAACAGGTCATGTATAAGTTTTTGAAAAAGAGGTTAGTTTTCTCATAATTTCTGCTTGAAATTAATGCAATTTCGAAAAAGTATTTTCAAAAACAGCTCAAAAATGTTTCTTTATTTTTTTCTAGTAGCTATGATAAAGATGGTAAAAAGTCTATGCAAATCATATTGCTGGCGAACTCTGTATTTTCGAAAATTCCAAAAATATAACACTTTAAAACTACAAAATAGAAGGTACAGGTTTTCCCCTAAAGAAAATATCTTCTAAAAAAGCAGCTCTTTAAGAAAGGCCATGTACAACGTTTTTGAAAAAAAACAAACAAACGAGTTTTCGCGTAATTTCTGCTTGAAATTAATGGAAATAAAAAATATTTTCTCAATCATCACTCCAATTTGTTTTTTAATTTATTTACACTCAAAATAATGGCTCATAGCTCATGTCTCATTTTCGTTTATCTTTCGGAATTTTCGAATATTTTGTCTTGAAAATAATGGGAGCAATACTTAGATTTTAAGCGTCAGCCTAAGTTGGTAAGTCTGTGGGGCTGCCTGGTTTAACGCTAAGGCGCATGGCGAGTGAACATGGTGGAACTGAGTTCGAGTGCCGGCGTGGGAAAATGTTTCTGGTTGAAAACACTCTTGCATAAAGTATTATATCGTGGGGCTATCACAAACATAAAGTATGTACTGTTGTAGCATCACTAGTGTAAACAAATAATGATGTACAAAAACGTATAAATCGTAAAGTGTACCTTTCAGAAGCATTTTGTTTCGAAATTTGAACTTCGTTGCTAAACGATCTTAAGGATAGCGTAGTTTCAAGATAAATCACAAAGATAAATCAAGATACACAGATAAATCAAGTTTTTTGACGTAAAATAAATAAAATAAATAAATAAAAAAAACAAAAAATCATAGGCAGTTTTAACTGTTTTTGTGACGTAAAATAAATAAATCACACTAAACTACTGTTCATTGGACATTAAACAAATTAATAATTGTACTATATTTTTTGTGTGCATACAAATACACGATACTTTGTAAGCGAAGGTAGATAATTTCAGCTAGTCAAATTTATTCTGCGAATTTACTGCTGTGTTTCTCTATTTTCT
Source organism: Teleogryllus oceanicus (assembly GCA_964035755.1). Taxonomy (NCBI): domain Eukaryota; kingdom Metazoa; phylum Arthropoda; class Insecta; order Orthoptera; family Gryllidae; genus Teleogryllus; species Teleogryllus oceanicus. The sequence goes on along the minus strand of CAXIVR010000001.1, from coordinate 114,253,328 downwards.
TTAAATGGTGTTGTTGTTGATTGTTTAGCTTGTCGTTATTTGCAGCCAGTTGGCAGTTAAAATAGCAGAGAAAATAGGGAAAAGGTTTAAATCCTATTTAAAAAGCTCATAAACTGTTCGTCCTCACGCCCAATAATAAACAAATGCGTTCAAAGTGAAGGCCCAGAACATCCTATCACTGTCTCGCATTTTACCCAGAGTTCCCAACATTGCACAGGACATTTAAATAATAATTTGTGTGAAGAGAAAACTGATAGTGTAAACACAAACTTGATATATTCAGATAAATATTAACACACGCTTCCATTAAAAGAGAAAAAAATATTGAATACACAAGTACTAAAGTACGCATGAATTTGTAGAGCAATTCAACGAAGTATGTGATCGTGTATACACAATAATGCCAGCTGTTCCTAAAACACTTTTCATACCAGGTTTAGAAATCTGGCAGAAAACGTCATTGACAATGTTTATCTGTATAATAATTTTGTAATAATGCTATGTTGTTAATAATACTTTTAATAGTGTCCAATGATTTCTGAGTGATTTCAGAGATATTGAGTTGTTGAATTCAATTCAGTAATGCGACGTGAGCCTAATACTCAATTCAATTATATAATAATAATAATAATAATTACTATTATTACTATTATTATTAATAATATTAATATTAATATTAATAATAATAGTAATAATAATAGTAATTATTATTATTATTATTATTTGAACAAACGTACAAATATAAATATTCATATTTGAACAAAAAACGTGATTCAGGAAATTCTGTTTTAAAAATGCTTGTAAGTTGTAAGTAGAATGCAGATATCACGTAATTATAATGAAAAAAAGCAAATATATCACATATGTGAATAATATAAATAAAATACGCATAAAGGTTGTGGTAGTAAAAATTGTAGGAAGACAATAGTAGCAAGCATATGTATTATAAGAAAACGAGTCATTGTAGATAAATTTACATATAAAATTCTATTAAAGTGCTAAACTTAAGGTTTTTATTTAGTAGTAACTTAGTATTTAAAGAATAATTGGAGCAGAGTATAACGCACCGGCATTTAAATACACAAGCTAAGAAAAAAGAGTTTTTTTTTAAAATCTTGGTACTTGATTTTTATAGTTTTTTTGGGGGGGTTCTGAATACGTTTCTGAAATCTGTTCGTTTCCATCACCCACATTTTAGTCACAATTTGATCTAGTATGATATGTGAAAATATGGTAAATATGCAATAAAAATAAAAGTAAACGACTTTTAAAATGCCAACAGAACTTTAACATGAAAAACTTAAACGTAGAAAATGGCTTTATATTCTTAGCATTACATTCTACAAAGCGCTACGAGTCCATTGGCGTATAGTTTGCTTTGTCTCTTTTTCTTTAAAGCTCCTGATATAGCTTTTTCACCTATGCGCCGTTAGACAACTCTGTCGGTGAAGTGACCAACAGTAATATCACATTATGTTCGTGTTCTAGCGTCCCTGAGAACGTTTTTCCATCACTTTTAGATCTTGATGAAAACGCTCACCTTGTTCGTCACTTACATTGCATAAAGTTTCCGGAAATAATTGTAAATTAAAAAGTTTTAAAAAGTGAACCTTGAGGTTCATTAAACATCCCAGTTTTTAGAAAGTATCCAGCATTCTGGCAACAATTGTCTGATAGTCTAGGTATTTTTTGTTGCACAGGAACGTATTTACGTGTTTAAATGCATAGCCTTATGTGGCTCCCAAGATATAGCCTGATAACCAAGCTGAATTCCGAAATACGAAAAATACACATTTCTAACTAAGTCTGTAACGTTCCGTCGGTGTTTTCAATCACAAATTCGCCACAAATACATCAAAAACTGACAGGACTGTTCGTACAGCCGCGACTAGCCATGAATGAACACCAACTGCTAAACTAGTATATTATATTGTTAGCAACAATGCAAAAACGTGCACCTCGAATAAAACAAACACGGCACTGCTTGTCTAATGCAACTCTGTGAAACAGCCGCGCCTATCGTTGCGCAGTAGTGGAAGGGACCACACTAGAAATATTTTACCAAAGCGTATTCTACCCTCATTGTTGTCCTAATATTTTCTCATTTTAACTTCCTGCATCAAATACGTTTCTAGAGACCTAAGGGCAGCATTGGCCTAGCTATACAGAGAAAATGTAAAAATGTAACTAAATAATAGGTGATATGGCATGTTATTTTTTGGAATCAGCACACTTAAAACCATAAGAAATAAGTGAGTAGACACAAAAAGTTTCTGGGTCGTTGGCCTGTGTTATCATTCTGGGAATACTAGTTTATGACTATTTTCCAGAGAGCTGTTTCCAATCATAAATAGATAAGATGGGTTACCAGTTTTACAGACTTTAATAAGAATAATTATGTATAGTCAGATTCTCTGTCTCATTGACAGCCAACCTGAATTCGGCAGAGCCAGAGATATGTGATCGTACTTTCTGAGGTCATAACAGAATCTTAGACACGTATTTTGCACACATTGAATGCGGGTCATCTGAATGGTTTTCAGTCCCAGATCATACATTTTCTTTAGAGATTCATCTATTCCGTACGCTAAGTTACTAAGAAACATTGGGAAAATATAGTGTCAAAAACGCAGCTCATAAAGTTTCTTGTATAACTATGCGAAGTAAATGGGGCAATATAGTTTGACACAGCTGCAACGACACAGTTGTACTGTCTGCGCCGTCAGGCACATGTGTTAGATTGCCACAATGGCTGAAAAGTCTTTATGTTCAGACTTACAGATATCTGATAAGCAAACATTCAAAACCTGACACGTCCACTTCACTCTTTTCCAATAAAAATGAAAAATATAGCACTAATTTAACACTTTTTAACTTCGACACTTTTCAACTCGCCTTTAACCCAACACACAGAGTACTACTTAATATATTGTAAGACATTTCACTTTTCTTTCTGGAAATAAAGTTCTAGGTTAAACAACAGAAGAATTCAATTATCGCCAAATGGCCATGTTCCTTTTTGAATGTTTGCTCCGCACCTGACAGAGAGAGAGAGAGAGAGAGAGAGAGAGAGAGAGAGAGAGGGAGGGAGAGGGAGATACATCTTCATCCAAGAATAACATAAAATCCACCCAATTGCCGATAAATCTAGTTAGAGGAGAGGCGACAGTGATGTTAAAGTACACCTTTACAGCGTCTTCGCGAACTGAGAAAGCGAAACAGAATGTGCGTCCCTAGAGTACGACAGACATTTGAAGCACGAAATGAGAGTGGTGAGGTCGGTGAGGTCGAGGAGACGGAGGAACAGGAGTGGGGTTGCCGCGGGAAGAATCTCGTCACCCGGAGATACAGCGAAAAAATCTCAGCCAAACTAATAACAAAAAGTTCTCCAAACAAGCAGTTTCATTCTCTCTTTCGCTTTGTTTGAGGTTGGACGGAGTACACTTGTTTCATTACTGAGGGACTCCGTATTATTAATGACCTTTAATTATTGAAGAAACAGTTTAACTGAGAGAGCAAAAAGCCCACTGGGGGCCTCCTTGCTGGAAGGCACAAAGCAAGCAAATGGCGCAAAACTCGAACAAAATTTAGTTTATGTTGTTGTCCTCATTATTTTCTTTACACTGACGAGACTGGTGAAATACTACAAATATCGAAACGGCAGTGGCTAATGAAAATTATAAAACAGCTGCTAGAATATCTACAAAGCTCCAAGACTCTAATGAGGGCATTGAATCTTACGCAAAGGAACCGAAGAGAAGTTGGGGGTACAGTCGAGAAAAGCCTCCCAGAGACTGTCATTCAATCTGGATGATTGTGTGTCGGAAACATTTCTTCGTGTATTGGAAAAATGTAAATGATTTTCATAGTGACAAATTTCTAATATTTAGGCATTCACGGTGTACACCATATTAATATTATTATAACTATTATTTTTGATTTTACACTAGCTCTTACCAGACACAACAAGAGAAATAATTTCACAATCATTACATCGAGAATGGAATGAATAGTTAGTGCAATATTTGCATATCATTAAGTGTAAAAAATATAAGGCGAAAGGACGTGTTTATAAGATTATATAAGAAAGTAATGGTATAGAAAATTATAAAAAAATATTAACGGGAAAAGAATCAAAACTTAAAATTCCTCTTATATGAAGATCTGCGTCGGTTAAGATGTGCACCGGTACATCGCAGTAAGTTGAGGCAACCGTAAAGATAGGTAAACGGAGAATCAATTGTACGAGTATAGCTTCATGCTCCAGCAAGAAATAAAAAATATAATGCTTACTACTCAGTACCAAAAGTTATTTTTGGTAGAAAAACTAGATCTTTATCGCACACTGCTTGTTTGTTTGAATTCTATGAATTCCGAACACCTTAACGCATTTAAACACGTATCGTTTATTCTGTGTGCGCGAAGTACAAAGTTCCGAAAAAAGTAAATATTGATAAGTGTAAAGGAATTTACTAGAAGATAATTTGTAGAAAATATTGCAAACTGACTTAACAGCGACTGCAACCAAAGCGACCCATCATGCATTCTCTCATGAACTTTCATCTGTTAGTGTAATGAGATTCATTTACGTTTTGTGTTTAATAAATTGCAGATGGTGCAATTTACTTTGTTAAGTTCATCACTGAACAAGTACTCAATTACAAGCCACAATAGTAATAATAACAACAATAATAGAACGCAGTTTCAGCATCAAATGACAATAACCACAAGAAAATGACAATGTGCACCGTATTTCCCAAATAGACTAGGAACAGAGCAATATTTGCATGCATGTCTCTAGAAACACGACAAAATCGCATTTCACATTATCCTGAATCACAAATAGTATTTACTACCATATACATGAGATGGAATTGAAGAGATAAATGGGTTATTACATTTTTGTAGTTAAACTCCGAATTTCGCTACGTAGTTTGCTTTAACAAGATATGTTCTAGTTCTCCGTTTTACGTTTTCGCCTAGTATGTATTCACGTAGTAATATAAACTATTTTAATACTACAGTGGAAAGCGGCAATTTTGCAGTGAAGTACAGAACTCGCAATTTCTGAATTTTGTTAGTCAATCCGGAATTTGCTTCAACGTAACGTAACAAAAATTTAAACAACAGAAAACTATGATTAAGATAAAATATGAAATGAAATGAGAAAACTTGTAATAATTTCACTAATTAAATCAAAACTTTGAAACTATAGCACTATTTTCCTAACATTTCGGTAGAAAAACTTAATTTTTTTTGTGCTCACTCTTTTATTGCAAATGCATCCACATTAATATAGTTCTATCAGTTGTTTAGGATGGAAATGCGTCTATCCACTTCTGATTCAAAGCCACCTTCATAGATTTAAATTTTGGCGTCTTCCCAGATGGAACTGAGTTCCTAGAGTCTCTGTGAGGTACTTCACTTGATGCACAGAAGACGCTGTACAAACACATACTTCCACCCCACGTCGGTAGAGATTTAAGCCTTATATTATGCCTACTCTACGCAGGCATAGTTTTAAAAAGAAATAAAGCACAGATAATATAAAAATGAATTTTAATTCAGTAAATTAACTGAATCTTCCTTACCATATCTTACCTTACTGAAGGAAAATTTGGCTGGGTAACAGATCAATGTTGGAAGTCGGACTTACTTCCTAAGACGCCAGTGATTAGTTTTTTTCTTTCTTTGGTCACTCCAGTAAAAACGGCAATGCGAGTTACAGTTGCCCTGTTATGTAGTATTTACATAACTTATTACTTAATTTATTATCTTCCAAAGGAAACGTCCAAACATTCCGATTCAATTCAAACCAAAACCCAAGTTAAACTGTGCATAAAAAGTGATATCAGTCCAAATAAAGTAAGGTTTACGCTTACAGCTTTTTTCAACATAACAAAGGAATATTTTCTAATATCGCAACCCTTCTCAATTTAGAATGGAATACATCTTCGGGGAAAATACAAGGTATATGACTGGCATGGGATGATCCCGACAGAACGAAGACAAAGTGTATCATTCATAAATTTTAATTTCACTGTTTGAAACATTGTGTCAGGTTTCAGATCATTCGTGGCAGTGAAAAGCTCCTGGATGATTGCAAATTTTTTTCTTACACTTTTTTATATTTATCTCTGAATGACAGTCGTTCATGTATTCTAAATAATTGCAAAAGCATCCCGGAAACAATATCACTCTAGATTTCCTGCGCGGAAGTATGCATCAGAGCATATCGTCACTCACGTTAGTGTAGCCCCAAGTAAAATCCTTCTGCAAGGGTCTATAAACATATCCCCTAGCAGAAGGATTGTACTTCACATTGTTTCACATAGCAAATAGTCTTGTCTTTGTCGGACAACGCCCTAACGCTCAAGAAAGGTGAACGCTATACGCGGCTGGCGTTCGCGCCGCGGTGACAGCTCATACAAAACAGCACCGAGTCACTTTCCGGCCTCGAGACGAACAGCTGGCTGCAACGGCACACGGCGACGTGGAAATCCTTTCCATACGTCGAGCCCCGGCGGCGGGCGGCGGGCGGCGGGCGGCGGGCGGCGGGCGGCGGGCGGCGGGCGGCGCGCGGGGGCGACGCGAGGGAGGGCGCGGCCCACACACGGGGAGAGCCGGCAGCGAGGCCTGAGCGCAATACCAACGCGCGTTTCTTCCCCGATACGGAGAATGGCAGCTCAATCACAGCCCGCTTCTTTGCCGGCACGCCCCGCCCCGCACGGCGTCAGAGGACGCGCGGGGACACGGCGGAGGACGGAGGCCCGAGACGGCGGAAAGCGGTGTGCAGACGAATGCGAAAGAGAGGAGAGCGATTGGGAGGGCCAAGAGGGCTCACGGGGAGGCAGCAGGCCAAGTCCGAGTGGGCGTGGGGGCTTGGTACGAAGCAAACGTAGAAATACAGAGGGCGACAAAAAAAGGACTGAGTCGAAATGATACGAAAAAGCAGGAAGAACAGAAGCAGGAGAGGAAGAACAGAAGAAAATCACATGTGCGAGAGTTGGATATTGAGAAGGCGCGGTGTGTAGGAGAGACGCTATCACGGAATAGTGACACGCTGAGAAACCGCAGGACTATGTGCTGAAGTGAAGAAAATGGCGAGTCCTAGAAAGCGTGGAAAGGGTAGAGAGAGGACCCGAATAAGGTCGGCGCGCCATGTCGATGGTAGTGAGAGCGAGCGCGGGCAGCGTTCGAGGGAGAGAGTGGCCGGGGAGCACAATACCGCGAGCCGCGACCCACGCACCGCGTGGGTACCCGCTACGAAAACATCAGTCTCCGTATTGTCCACGGGAAATTACGTGGCGGGGACACGGATGCGGGCAGCGGGTGGCGCGACGGCGCGGCGAGGTGGGGCGGGGACGGAGGGGGGGAGCGAGGTCGGCAAGAGGCTGCGGCGTCGCTCGTTGCGAGTGTGGCGGTGGGTTGACACAACGGGTTGGGGGGGAAGTTGGGGGGGGGGGTTGAGGGGGAAGGGTTGACGGGGCAGCGCGGGAGGCCGAGAGGTGGGAAAACGAGCACACGGACATGATGAGGGGGAGCAAAGGCGTGTTGGATGTTGAGGCTAAGGGTTGAGAAGCGCATCACGGGAGGGCGAAGCATGCCATGGCAGAGACGGCGGAGCCGCGGCAGCGGAACGAGGAGTCCGTGCGGTGTACGACGCGTCGAGTGGCGGGCTGCGGTGGCGTGGGAGTCCGTGCGGGCGGCAGGGGAGGCCGCAGTCGTCATGGCTGCGGCGCGGGGCCACGCCCTCGCCGGTGACGCTGTGGCGCTCCCAGCGCCGCGCCGCCGCTGCCGCGTCCTGTGCCGGCGCCGGCCGTTTGACACCGTCTTTGTTGTTCTTGCTTCGGCGTGCGGCCGGACGTCTTGGGTCGTGAGCGAGGAAGCGAGTGGATGGGAAGCTACGAGAGAGAATATGTCGCGTTACAGCAAAGCTCGGCGGCACACGGCGGCTCGACAAGCACGTTTAGTACGGCTGTGTGACGGAGAAGAGGACTGCAAACGTGGGACCGTGTGTATAGGCTGTTGTATGAGGGAGATGCGGGGAAGTCTCGATCGGGTTCAGCGGACAGAGCCGAACGCTCTGGTCGGAGAGAGACGCATGTCTGGAAGCGAGGACGCGGCGAGACTGTGGAGGGGAGAAGGGGGCGAGGGGGGGGGGGCCGGGGGGGCGGCGGGGGCGGCGCGGGGGGCCCCCGGCCACGTCGCGCCCCTCGGCAGGGAGCGGCGCGGTGCGTCGCGGCGCGGGGTCCCAGACAGCTCAAAGGGTCGGCGGGGCCCGCGCCCAACGAAAGAATTCTATTTACCCAAGCGTGTTGACAGAGGCCAGCGCTGCGCCGAGCTGCGCCGCGCAGGAGGGCAGGCGAGCAGCCGAGCAGCCGCGCAGGCGGGTAGGCACGCAGGCGAGTAGGCTGGCTGGCGGGCTGGGCTGGTCTGGCATTGCCGCTGCGCCGTGAGGGAGACGCACGGCTGCGTCAGCGGGACGCACGGCGGCGCGGACGCGCGTGTAGAGGCTGCGCCCGGCGCCTCGCGACAACCAACGCAGGCGCCAGCCAACGCGCACACCCCCCGAGAAATTTCCCTAGCCCTCGAGCCTACGGAGTTCGCCGCGCGAGAACATGGGAGTCTCTAGCTTTTGCGAAAGCTAGGACTGCAAATCTGAACTTTTGTTGTGTCTCGTGCACCTCGTCCTAAAATCCGTAGTACCACCGCTCAGAGGCATTACAGGGACATCAATTTGTTAGGGTTTTGATGGTGAGGTTTTATGATTGATGACCGAGGTCTGTGGCAAACACGAAGAATCGTAGATGTGGTCGGAATACATTCTCTATACATTTATGATACCAACTGAAGAGAAAACGTTAGCCAGAAAATGGATTTCAAAACTCATAATCCGGTTGCCCATACACCAATGTGACTATTGTACACACGATTTTATGTGAATTTAAGTGATGCAATATGAGAATAGCAGTTTGATTTTGGAACGAAAATGGAACAAGAGACGCGTTGGCCATTTACGAACATGACTTAATAATGTATGTTTTCCTAGGTTTAGGTTAAAATAATAAAATATAATACTACTTCCAATGTTTCTCCCCTACAAAGTACACGTGTTATAGTATTAATTAGACATGTGGACAATTTTCAATACTCAAATTACCCACACATTAATATTATATATATATATATATGTATATATATATATATATATATATATATATATATATATATATAATGTGTGTGTGTGTGTTCAAAATCAGCAGATGTACCTGCAGATGGGGCGACACAGCGCCTCAAAACATTGTACCGTAAGAGGTATTAATATACAAAATTTATCAATATGAGTGACTTTAAATAAATAGTTTATTCAAAAATATTTGTCTGTCTAAGAAATAGGGGTGTATTTTAAAAAATTCTGGATATATAAAAAAGAAACAGACAATAATTTTCAAAATATTTTAAAATATTGTGTTACTCTTGTTCACCCAGTAAAACGAACGCTACGTGCTAATAGTTCCGATTCACGTTAGTTAACAGTTGGGTTTAACAATCAAAACCTAAGAAGTTAACGATTCTTGAATAAAAAAAAATTATATTGAGACATATCTCTAATGAATAATCTTAAAGGAGGCGATCATTAATTTTCGTAGTGACATAGTTATATATCGCATTGTTATTTCAATTCGTAATTCCTATCACATAGAACATTGCAGGATGATAACAATATTGAAAATGTAGAGGTTTACAGCGGGCCATTTGCGAATGGACACAAATGTTTATAATACATAAATGTATTTCTCGGAATGCAAATGAATAATTAATGAATGTGACTACACAATACACTGCGAATATTATAGGAAAATTGATGTACAGTTTGCGTTAACCCTTGTACAATCATATTTTAGGCGACATAACCTCATTTAATTGATTGAAAGAAACAAACGAAAATAAAAAAAGACAACTTTTTTACGTAAATTAAAATTGTCTACAAGTGTTACAACTAACAGTTAAAGCATACAGAATAATAATACTTTTCGTTTCCAGTTGTCTTACAGAACTGGAGTCTTTTTTATGCTTCAACTTACTTGAAATGTACATAACAAATCCACTCAGAAACATATTGGAATATCCCGTGTAAGAGGAAATTATTTTTTATCAGTGCCTGTGAATGTAATAGCAATGCAGTGCAAATATTATACTTGTGTTTATAGCAGTGCCACATATCACAGTAGCTCACCATCTAAAACAGTTTTATGGCACGTCGAATGAAACAATAACATCGCAGGATACGGGGCAGAGTTGAGTCTCCAGCATTACGACCAATTCCAACCTGAAGGTCGAATGGGCACCGTGCGCACTGCATTAGTCGCAACTGGCCGGGGGCGCGACAATCTCCGTTGTGCCATCGATCCGGCTGGCTCTCCCTGCTATTTACAACCCCGATAAATGAGAAAAGATTTTACGATCGATGAGTGAAAAGAATCTTAACGTGGATGAGTCATCGTATATGTTCCCTTTTTCAAACAAAATCATTACTTCATTTGCCATTAAAAGTCAACAACCTATCGCGAGTTCCGTGCTTTTTGGGTTAGAGTTGAGAGTATTTTCAGTGGCTATGTTAGCCGCGAAAGAAGAATGAGAGATGGTGGTGTTCTCTAGGCAGATAAACTATCAATGTAGAGGTAAGTCGTAATATTGCATGTTGTTTAAAATAGAGTTGAAGGCGTATCAGGTGAAAAAATGACTAAATTAACGACCTTATAGTATAACATATCGACCCTTCATTGTTTTTTATTTATGTAGAGAAAGTTCACTCAATTACTTAATAATGCACTTAATAAACATATGGAAATTGCTTGGATAACCGAGGTCGTTAAGGCTGAAGGGCCGTAGAAGCCTCCTCTCCAAGGTTCGCGGGTTCGAATCCCGCCGCGGGCATGGATGTTTGTGTGTGATTGTGTAGCCCTTACGTGTTCTCCCTAGAGTTCCCACTACAGTTTAATACTTACGGTGTTTGCTGTATGACCAAAGATGTTGAAAAGCGACATAAAAAATGTATGGATGTGTGAATGATCGTGATGAATGCTCTTGAACACGATAATTTAATGTATAATGAAATAGAAAATGCAGTTCACTATTCTTCTATTAATATCAATGCGAAAATGTAACAATTAGTTGGGGAGGCAAGGTTTCAGCTGTTTCAAAACCTAGTGCAGCATCATAAACTGGCAAATAAAGAATTTTTAAGCAAGTTAAATGACGTTTAAAGTTATTTTTGACTACCTTATGCACCTGACTATATGAACACATCACTCATTTCACAAAATGTAGAAATAAAACTACAACTGAACATTGTAGGCTAGTGTTAGAATTGAGGTATTAAGTAAAGTGAACATGTATAGAATTTTGAACTTTTACCAGAATATGAATGGTACAAGAGAGAATCAGGGAATATCAACAAACACAAGAAAATATTCTGATGGTGAAAATTTGTTCATGAATCCAAATGAAATCATTGAAAATCACATTCAACACAAGAAAGTGTTTTCATGTTATTTTATGTGTGAATAATCACGTGCTTTAGAAAAGAGGGAAATCTCATTGGTATACAATGAAAGGAAAAGAACATGTTTTTTCATGTTACGGTATGTATGTGGCTCATTTGGCAGTGTTCGGTAGTCATTTTCTTGTTCCACTGCTTGTATTTTATTAACATAAAATAAATCGCTTTATATCGGTTCAACTAAGATGTTCCCTCCACTTGCAGAGTTCTTTTAAAAGATAACGATAGAGATGTAAACAATCCGGAAACATTGGCTAGTCCCTTCAACTAATATTTTTCGGGAGTTTGTATTGTAAAACTGAACCATGTATACCATTCAGAATAATAAATTAATTGAAAAAAAATATTTTTCGAGAATTGTCGCTGATATCATTACGAGATATCAGCTAATTCAACATCAAGGCGTTTCCCCCACAATGTTAGACACGATGTTCGTTTTTGAAACTTCTTCAAATTAAATTCTCAAAACAATCGAAATGATGCGGATTCCGCTAAATCAGGCCAACCCACGCCGTGTATACGAGTGACACTTGCACATAACGTATTAATGGAAGGTAGTTAATTTATTATTTCGTAGATATGGACACAACTTCTATATTCTATCTGGAACCCTATAAATTTCTTTAGACCGTGGTAACGAGAGTAAGATAGTCATTTTATAATAATCATATTCTCCTGTTTTGTATATTTTTTTTCTGTTTTTGATAAATGGCGAGGTTTTACCCACGTACGCCGCCTCAAATGTTCCGTCACCGACGCGAAGCAACTATCGCCTTCGCGTCAAAAATCCGCCGCCGTCGTGACGGGAACCCTACGACCTTGCAGTTCAGGATGCTGCAGATCAACGTTATGTCACTGAGCCACCGTAGCCACTTTGTTATTCGGGCACTATGCGGCTATGTTGACGGGAGCGGCAGCGGCAGCAGGGGTATTTGTGGTTGGAGCGCCAGCGACGCCGATGGAGTCAGGGCGAGGGTGAAGGCATGTCGTGGTCGGTGGGTGCGTGGTCGGTGGGTGCGTGGTCGGTGGGTGCGTGGTCGGTGGGTGCGTGGTCGGTGGGTGCGTGGTCGGTGGGTGCGTGGTCGGTGGGTGCGTGGTCGGTGGGTGCGTGGTCGGTGGGTGCGTGGTCGGTGGGTGCGTGGTCGGTGGGTGCGTGGTCGGTGGGTGCGTGGTCGGTGGGTGCGTGGTCGGTGGGTGCGTGGTCGGTGGGTGCGTGGTCGGTGGGTGCGTGGTCGGTGGGTGCGTGGTCGGTGGGTGCGTGGTCGGTGGGTGCGTGGTCGGTGGGTGCGTGGTCGGTGGGTGCGTGGTCGGTGGGTGCGTGGTCGGTGGGTGCGTGGTCGGTGGGTGCGTGGTCGGTGGGTGCGTGGTCGATGGGTGCGTGGTCGATGGGTGGGTGGGTGGTGGTCGGGGGGTGCGTGGTCGGTGGGTGCGTGATGGGTGGGGGCGTGGTCTATGGAGGCGTGGGCTGTAGGGGCGTGGCGTTGGTGGCGTGGGCTGTGGGGGCGTGGCGGCGGAGGCCTGGCGTTGAGGGCGAGGGCTGTGGGGGCGTGGCGGTGGCGGCGACACGCGCGCTCCGCTCTCCTGGGCATAGATTGCAGGCAAACAAATCTACCTGCGCTCACCTCGGCGGTGGAGGACGGCGGGGAAGCCCCAGCGGCGACGGGGGCGGCGAAAAACCAAGGCGAAGACGGAGGCAGAGTCGGGAAGTGGAAGAGCTGCAGCGAGGTTTGGGGGCGTCGGGGCGCAATGACGTTTAAAACGCGTCGTCCGATTAGCTTGTTTGCTCTATTGGGGTAAGGCCTCTTGATAGATGGGAATCGCTTCCAATGCAGTGTAGGAAAAAAATTGAAATAAAGTCGTCGAAAAGATCGATTGATTATTTCGTGTTTCCGGGCGCGTCAACTGCTTCGGACATTAGTCCCGTTAGTGTAGTGCACGTTTTTTTTTCTTGGGAGATGGCGGTGATCTTCCCCCGCTGGATGTCGAGATTCGGCACCGACCTACCGTCGGCTAGTGGGGTTCCCCCTAACCAGGACTCTCCCACCAGCGGGGCACCGTTCCAGCCGGGACAAGTTCTAAGCTCCCCACCGGTCTCCAGTAATATGTGGTAGGTTGGTGCAAGTTAGTGAAAGTGTGTGTGTAAGAGGAAAGGATACAAGGAAGAGGAAGAACAGATCATGCGCGGTCCGTGGCCCGTTTGGTAGGGTACTGCTTAGGCATTCGCCTGGCGTTGATCGGAGAAACCACGGAAAACTACCGATCAGAGCAACCGGCCGCTAGAATTCTCCCCCAGACAGCGACAGAATTCGACCTAGCTGGAAAGCTAGTGTCGAAAATCCTGCCGCCATCAGGACTCGCACCTAGGACCTTCCGGACAGAAGCGCTGCAGTGACATCAGTTGATGCTCTGAGCTACCGCAACCTGTCCGTCGAAAAAAATCAAGTATATTTCAGAGATAGAGCAAGAAGACAGAAGAATACAAAATAACGCCGAGTGAACAATAATAATAATAATAATAATAATAATAATAATAATAATAATAACAACAACAACAGTTATAACAGTAATAATAACGGCATAAAATGAATAACACTCTATGTAGACTTGCAAGCGAAAACGAATGTAAATGTAATGCAATGCAACGTAGGGTAAGTAACTAGCATCTCCTGCAGTTTTGAACGGTTGAAGTATTATTTTGAGTTATATTTTTGAGTTATATTGTTGAAGTTATATTTTTTATTAGTTGAAGTTATGCAATATTCACGGATGTGCATGGAGGAATGGGGATAATTGATAAACGTATTCATTTCTACTTTATCCCTTGTATTATACGATATATTGAGGTAACTTTATTGTTTTTCAAATGGAACTATACATACTTTAAGTCTATTATGACGAGCGTAAAAAGACGAATCCAATGATGTACATATTGGCGTATGTTAGATAAGTATTTTTTTGAATAATTTTTTTGCGACTCGTGTTTAACGGATTTTTTGAATGTGACAGTTCGTCACACGAAGTCACTCAGTGCTCCTCCTGCTAATGCACGCTCGGGCACGGAATACTGAGCACAAAAATTCAAAATGACTCTAAAAATGCTAATCTAACATTACAATATGTATACTACCTGATTCTTCTTTTTACGCTCGTCATGATAGGCGGAACAAATATGTATAGTTTCATTTGAAAAAAAGTGAAGTTACTTCAATATTTTGTAAAATGTCAGTGCTTTTTGTGCTTAAAATACCTTCTTAATTAATGTTAAATATCATTATTTATTGACATGTCTAATATTGCAACCAATTTTACGAGAAACTGAAAAAATTAAGTACATTCAAATGGTATATTTAAAGATCTGAAGAGACACGAAGACATGTATACCATCCGTGAGTACAATGGCACTAAATCTGCCTGAGTTTATAGCGCCAACAACAGTTGTGGAGAGACTATTGACGTTTGGGGGTCTGAGATGCGGCTGAAGTTAGGAATACGAAGTCGCTGATTGTCGCGGGTGCTCGATCGAAGCAGGAGACGCCGACGAAGCCAGAGGTAAATGCAGAAAAGCAGGAAGAGATGGAGGTGGATACGAAGAAATGGCCGAGGCAGACGCAATAGGCTCGTAAGACGGAGTTTGCTGCTAGTGGGTGTGTAATCTGAGAGGGAAGGAAAGGGTCGCAAGGGAATAATGACAGAGACGGAGGAGGACTTCTTTAAAGAAGTTATTTCATGACGTTTTCAATACGGGCAACAATTTTATAAGATAATCCGCCGTAACTGTTTATTGATTACCGAAAGAGCTGTGAGAGACTCTGAACGCCTCTTATAAGTGAAATACTTTCAAACTTTGAAAAGAGGCAAACAAACCCCCCGCTCCACATCCCAAACGCTTTCAGACGCAAATCCTTTCTCCAGCACAGCCTTGGGACCACCCGCAACCTCCTCCTACTCGGAATGGGACTCCTGTCCCGCTACCCCGCGCCCGGTTGCCCTTCTTGCCGCCTCCACCCTAATTCCTCGCCACCCCTACGGCCCCACCCCATTGCCATCGCCTCTTCTGAAGCCCCCGCCTTTATACTCCGTTCCCCAATTCCACCCTTTACTTTCACCTTGCCAATATCTTTGCCAACTCAGCGGCCCCAGAAGCAGCCGTTTCAGACCCGCCTCAGTTTTTCTAAAAGGTTTACTTCTCTCCATTCTGTTTTTCACGAGACCGTGTACTCAGTTTTGCTTCTGCCAAATATCGTTCCTAACCATCACACGAGACTCGGATCAAGTTGTCTACCTTGTAGCCTCCATCCATCACATAACAGAATTAACATACCGTCACAGGATTTCGCCAAAAACGTGAAGTACCCATATCCATGCATTTCACACATCTAATTGCATGCAACTCAATGCATAACATATATCCGAGACATTCGGCTTTATATTGCACGGCCTTGCATTTCTTCCTTCGTCTTGCCTTCATCACATACTTGTCTTCCTCCATTCCTATTCTCGCTTCGATCATCTTGTGTCTTGGATTATACCTTATCTCACACTTAATTCGTACTCATCGCGGATTTGCTTGATTTCAACTGCCCCTCCTTCCTTCACTCCTAATGGGTTAATTTCTCTCTGTAAAAAGTGGTTTTGTCGTCGAAGCAGAAACCGAAAGAATTGGCCAACGTTCTAATCTAACGTCTTCAGCATGCAAAAAAGAGAATCGCTTTTAAGTCTACTACATACTTACAAATCAGAAGAAGTCTACTACGAAGTTACTTCTCTAACGCAGAGAAAGTATGTCGACAATTTAATGTTTAATATAACAAAGGAAGGTGATAAATAGGAAATGCTGAATAAACAAGCCTACTTCAGAAATATGAAATACTAATAGTGTGTAAGTTACTGAAACAATTTTTGTGTACGTACATTGTTAAAGAAGACGATCCCGTGCAGGATGGCCAGTAGCTGAGGAAAACAACCCAAAGAGCTGCTACTTCATTTTAGTTTAGTTTACTATTGTATTAGGATGCAGCCTGCCTGATGGCTTTTCCCCGACTAGCGGGTTTTCCTCCAGGGCCGAGCGGCGAGTGAGATGGTGTGTTTCTGTATTAAAAGATTACAGTCGCTCGGGGTGAATACCAGGCTGCCACGTAGCACGCAAACATTTGAAGTAATGCTATTCAATTCAAATGGTTTTTAATTTCCGTCTATGAATTTATAATTCAACAAAATTTGCCACATTTTTGTGTCTATTTTAATATTTGTTTTTAAAAGTTGCTTTTAACTTATTGTTGGTTTCTACAAACTACTTTACAATTTAAATATTTTTATTACATTTGTATATAATATTACATTTTTGCACTCTTTGTGTATATATATCTGACATGTGGTTAGGCGGAAGAGCGGGCCTGATGGCCCGAGCCTCGCCATATTAATAAAGGCATTATTATTATTATTATTATTATTATTATTATTATTATTATTATTATTATTATTATTATTATTATTATTATATTGTCACCTCAACTCAGTCTGAGATAACTCTGAATAGAAAATACGAAGATAAAAATCAACAATAATTCTAGTTGACATTTCATGTTTGCAAGACATGAGCATATAAGAAAGATATGTTGAATCAATTTTTTTTTCTTATTTTAAAGTCCTTCTGTTAGTTATTTTAAAGTCCTCCTATTTGAAGTGAAAATATTCTATAAAATTGAAGTGTATTATATCACATTATAATATTATTTATCAGTCCCAACAACACAAACAAGTTTGTGTAGTTTTATCTGCTACGTACATGGAAACGTGACAGCAGGCAGAAAACTGATAATAATGATGAAGGTACGTACGAAGATAAGTGCGAATGGCTGGGAATAAATTGTGACGGAAGCTGTTTTGAATAGTATTTCTCAATAGGGCGGAAATTTCAGACCACAATCGTGAATTCACAAACGTTACATAATAATTGAAATAGCCTCCCCAAAGAATAATCAAATCGTTGAGTAATCTAAGAGACACATTCACGTTTTATGAGCGTCTGTTTAATACTAAGCAGCTAATGTTACCCCAAACTATTCACAACAGATAGAGCTATGACATATCCTGAATCTTATGCCCGTCATTTCCTTCCAGCACGAATAGGGCAATTATCGTACAGGGTAGTCTTCAGAGGTGAACAATTTCCCATCGCTTTCAGTAAACCCTGATAATGAAATCAACTGCACCATTACGGCAGAATAGGGAAAAGAAGCATATCTCTTTACAAATAGTAACTGTATATCACTAACCCGTCAAGAAATAAGTACACTGGAATGATACTTAAATCCATCAGAAATGGGACTTGAATGCGTTGAATGTGTTCATGCAAATGCTAGTTGACGACATGAATGCGTTATCTTTATTTAGAAGTCGATTTTTATGGCACTAAATTTTGAAAATAAAGTCATATTTTTGAGCATATTATTGTATATTTTGGTATTTAAATGTTAAGTTATGTTATCATACTTAAGAAAAACTCCACGTTATTCATGAAAAAATCACAATATTTGTACCAGGATACGCTGAGTTTAGGCGACATATTTTTATGTTTTTAAATCCCGATTTTTTAATCATTAAAAGTTTAATTAGGTTTTCACTTTTTTTAAAACCCCAATTTTCTTGAAATCATTGGGCAGATTTCATTTAATAGGTTGTACAGTTTCAAGGGCCAGTATACACTTTCTTTAAATTCGTGCGCAAAATATATTGTGGTAAGGTAGGCGTAATAAGGCTAGAGAATTTTCTTTGCATAGTTCTTTTCTAAATTTAAACCCGTCTCTACTTCTAAGATTTGTTGTCGAGGTTGAAAGGTCAAATATCACTGCGAAAGAAGATTCGTCAAATGCAAATTTCACCATGTTTTTACCGTACGAAATTCGGTAATCTGAGTGAAATAATCAACAAATATAACGTGGCGAGCAGACTCTCCGTCGATGTGGTCAGACTACGCGCCAAAGACTACGCTTCCCAATCAGTTAGTGGCAACTTGAATATTAAATCGACTCCTCATTTCTGGAGTGGCAGCTCAGAGCATTCCCGGCTACCTCAACAACGTCTCGTGAAGTACCTCTCATCAATGTTCGTTGAAGCGGACCACTTCAGCTCATGGGATTAGAATTCCCTGCTGGACCACAGACACGCAGCTATTGATTCGTGGCATTCTACCAGCAGTACGGCACGATTCCAACTTACAAAGGAATTTAAACACCGGTGGATGGCGAATCCTTAAGCTACTGCTTTTCAAATATATTCGATCTGCAGCTCAGATGTATTGTTTCCCCGAATTTCATCCAATTTAGTGAATGCCATTCATACTAAAGAAGTAATGGAAAGGTGGTACATTATAATGTGGGGCACATTTCAACAGTTTTCATTCACTGGCACTGTTAGTTGATTACATAACATGTTGCCAATAACGATGTACAACAAAACATGGCTGGAAATAAATTTCATTGAAATTCTTTTCACTAGGTCTTGGAATTTAGGGGCACAAAAGACCAAAAATATGTTTTAAAACGAAAAAGAAAAACCTTTTAAACTACCCCTATAACAACAATTATTTAAATTTATTTCTATTCCTTCAACACAGGGTCTTCAATTTTACATTGTGTATCACTTTTATATAGGGCCACTCCTTACCAAATTAAGATTAATTCACTCTGGATATTTTCATAATTAGTTTTGTTTTTAAATAATATTAAGTTAATTTGTTAGCGAATAACTGGAGGGATATGACCTGTCAAGTTCGAGGAAAAGGAAAGTATCTATGTGCAAGCATTAGTTTAGGTAGGTTTAAGCATATGTTTGTGAAGTTTTGATGTAATGTGTTTGGTATTCGTCCTAAGTGGAATTTATGAGCGGAAGGGGATGAAGAAATATAATAGAAATTATTTGCTAGTTATTGGAAATTTAAAATTATATCGATTCTTTACGTATTTGATAGTTACGTATGAACTCTGATCTCTGTAAATTCCGTGGTGGCAGTAGAGATATTGGGTTAATATATAAAGGTTAGGAATCTAGGAGGTATTCAGCCATTAAGTTTATTTAAAAATAATTTACTGCATGTAGAATATCCCCAAGCCTAAAAGAAGTCTCTGAGCAAAATTGAGATCCGCCTGTTTCGACGCTCAAGATAATACCTCCCTTCTCTGCTGGATGGTGGAAGCAGCGTAGCGAAATTTGCGTGATCAGACGAACGAGCGGGCCTCATGGCTCGAGTCTCGCCACGTAAAATAAGGCATTAACTAACTAACGAACTGGTTATGGGGCCAGCTCCTTCCACCAGCCGTCAGCAGGGACTAAACAAGGAGATGAAGAAGAAAAAGATGGGTTTTGAACTATTAAACAAATTATTTTCAAAATGGAACAACAAGATTTCAGCCAATAATGGAGGCATGTTAGAACCCATAGCAAGTCTTTCAGTTTGTTTAAAAAATGTTCATTGAATTTGAAGAAGTTATGTTCAATTGCTGTATTTTTGCTTTATTTTACTATTAGTAGTGATTGTAGTTGAACCTGCCAGTCATCTTAAAAATTCAGCTTCTGGAGCTTTTCCCTATCAGCAACGTTATAATACATCCCTAGCGCGGGTCGAGAGCCAGGAATATTTAAACCCTCTGCCTCCACAGATCGCGAATTTCGAAGCACGCTATAGGAGCGTCCGCGCGGTGGCGACTTCCTGCACAAATGTGCGACATCGATTGCAGCTCCATGTCCTACACATATAAATGGCACTAAAATATCATGATGACCAGTGGCGATAAGTGAGTTGAATTTAAGGGTGTGGGAAAATCAATACTCATAAGGGGGGATCTTCCTCTCCAATATTTCCCGATCGATTAATGGACACAATTATTAAAATTGTGAAAGAACGTTGCACCTTAAATTTCGAATATATTTTAAAATATTTGGATTTCTATCGAATAATTATAACTGCAAAACCTTAAAATTATTAATAAAGAAAGTATGATACGAAAAGTTCTCCTTTCCATTTAGAGAAATTCATTATAATCTTTCCTCGGACGTGCCACCTACGTCTGACAGCACGTCGTGAGTTCGAGGCGCGCAGTCGCTCCGTAATTGAGCTGAGATCAGCATTACGTCCGTTGCCCGCGACAGGTCGGCCCACGTTGCACGTCCGACTTAAAATATTACTTTCAATGTATGCAACGACTGATAGTGAATGTAGGGCGACTGCTTTTGTGCGAAGGACCACGCTGTTTACTACGCTACTGACTCACAACCTGACAAGAAACCTGTGAAGAAAATTATTATTTATTATATCAATGATCTATCTTGAAAATAATGCTTCAATTTCTCATTTATTGCTTTTTATTACTTTTGACCTTAACCCTTCTGGCGTTAACAATTTAATGTTAACAACAATTTAATTAGGCAACATTCTGAACGAGACATTTATTTTAAATTTTATCTCTCTATCCAAAGAATGAGGAAATTGTAATCTTACATTGTTTGTTTGAGTTGAACATCCAATCGCCGACTTTTCAAGTGCACTCCATCAATCATTAAAGTTACTAGTTTCACGGTTAAATTGCTTCTCTACAAGTATTTGACAGTATTGTCAGGGCGCGCGATCGTTCGGTTGTCTTTGAATTTCTATGATATGTTTTTATCCACTTCATTGTTGAAAATGATCGTTCAGCTTCTGAAGAAGTCATTGGAATAGTGAGTAGAATTTGAAGAAGTTTGCAGACTTCTGGAAAAACTTCTTCCGACATTTCATTTTGCAGCATTACTTGAAATATTGGTACCGCTCCTATTGCATTTCTAAATTCGCTTTTCTTGTACCTTCCTTGCAACGGTGTTCTGTACTGAATTTGACGTCCCTTTGAAAATGATTGCACCTTCTAAATGATTTTTAGAGCACCGTCAATGGTACTAACAAAATAATCCTAACCCTCAAAATACCTCTGGGTTTTCTGATTGTTCACTTTCGTCGTGGTCTCGCAACGCAAGCTCAAATGCACCACACAATTTGGCACTTTATAAGAGTGTCTAGAATATGTCTGTTCTAACGCTCTTCAACGTTGTCGTTTCACAGAGAGGCGATAACTGTCATCACGCTGAGTCACGGTATTCATGCGTCACCGTAAAGTCCGTTCAACACTTTTGTTTTTGTGGAGATTTTTGGAGTCTTTTGATGCTGTTCTCACTGAAATGGTTCATGTCATTACAACCAGTCTTAGTCCGCCCATTCTCCTCATTGTTTAGACGTAAGAGAAACAAAATAGTGCATTTTTCTTTACACCCACATAGCAACTTGTGTGTCGAATAAATATTAGCATTTAATCCTTGACGAAACTCTCGTTTTGCTGATTCCACAGGTTTTTCAATTTACAGAACAGGCTGATCGGGCCGATCATTTTAATTGAAATAATTGAACACCAGGATGCATGGACACTAGAACTGTTCAAACCCGATATGTAAAATACATTTTTACACTGAATTTGAAGTCGGCACTCACCACCCACATCAAATGCAAAACGTACGTTTCGGAGTGTCGAAGCAGGGGCACTGTTTCACTGACAGCGCGAGTGAGACTTCTTCTCGAAGTTGGGTGACGCGAAAGCCTGATAGTGCTGCGCCAAGCGGAGTTCACTGCGTAAGTGTGAACATGATCTGGTGAAAACGCCCAATGAAAACACAGAAGGGAAGTCACGTAGTACCCAATAGTCCTTATGGAACGCGGTGTTTCAAAAACGTGAACAGAGATGTAACCACATCGATTTTTCAAAGTAATATTGGTATAGAAATTGTAATAAGACGACCAGAAAAATGGCATACTATTAATGAGATTGTAATAACGAGGTAAAAAATTTATTTTGTTCAATTTTTGGGGTGTTGCATGAATTTGTGAACCTTAAAAAGAACCGCCCCTGATGAAGACAATGATAACATCCACACCGAAAAAAGCGTCGACCAACATCAGAGATCGTAAGATTCATTCGCCCATAAGGAAATGATTGCGAATAAGAGAAAAAAACCGACTGAGGTAGCTCAGAGCATCATGATGTCACTGCAATGTCTTTGATTTTGTTCAAGGGTCCTTGGATTTGATGGCAGGCTATTTCTATACCTAGCTAGATACCTAGGGCGAATTCAGTGGCTGTCTGGAGGAGAATTCTAGCGGCCTGCTGTTCTAATTGGTAATTTTCCATTTCCTCTGATCAACTCCAGGTGAATGCCGGAGCAGTTCCCTAACAAACGGGCCATGGACCGGGCGGGATCTTTCCGTCCTCTTCCTCGTCCTATTCTCACCCCTTACATATGCACACTTTCACTTACACGCATTACACTACCGCACGTGTTGAGATGCCAGTCAAGGAGTTAAAACTTACTCCGGCTACGCCGGTGCCTCGCTGGTAGGTCATTCCTGGATAGAGAAGCAAGCCACGTGTAGGTCAGCGGCGGATCTCATCATCCAGTGGAAGAAGAACACCGCCATCTCCCGTGTTAAAATATAAACTACACTTACGGAACTGAACAATAAAGCAGTTTACGCGCCCGGAAGCACCAAATAATCAATCAAGAGGAAGCACCCAGACCTTGTGACGGCGTACGTCTCCCGCCTTGCGGTAAAACGGTCCTTTATAGAGCCGGGACCTCCAGCGGCGTGAGACCGTGCACCTGAAAAGTGTTGGGTGGTGCCGCCGCCGCCACCGCCGCTGCCGCTGCCGAAAGTTTCGGCGCCTTCATGCGCCGAATAATGGCCTCACTCGCGTGTCCAGAGCATAATAGCGCGCGTGGCTCTACTTTCTACCAAGAGCGCCCGCCGTGAAAGCAGCTCTCAGAGGCACACGCACTTCCCTATCAGCGGGTTTGGGACGAGGTGAAGCACTGACAATGAAACATAAACAGTGTGAGATAGAGTTGACAAACGTTTTCAAAATGCAAATTCATATTAGGATCTGCAATCTCTTTTAGAGGCTCTGTAGAATAAGTAATGAGCTAAGTAAATGTTTCATATTTATAATGTCAGCGAATTCTTGTTTACAAAAGGAATAGTAGATTTTTGAACCCCGCGTAAATGTATGAAACTATTTAAATTTTGCAACTCTAAATGCGTTTCGGTGAATAATGTAGTGAATTGTGAATAAGAAGAGTAATACATAAAAACAACTACGATACTGAAGATAGGACTTAATCAGCTGAATAAAATAACTAGTTTCAGATGTCAAATATATATTATTTTTGGTGTGTGGCTTTTGCTTTCAATTCATCAAGCTTTTTTTCGATTTCGCGATTAAACCATGTTCTCTGCTATGAAAATTTATCTAAACAACCACTATAATGCAACTTATACATGGATCTTAATACATTTTTTATTCTTTGGATTTTATTACAAATTTATTTCTTGCAATTAAATTTAGATGTTGCTTTGACTTATCCTCAATATATTACTTATCATGGGTTGCTCTTTCAGGAAGCAAATTGCAAACCGTTCGATGAGGACCTGTTTGTTTCGCTTTCCCCGGGGTCCGCCTCGAATTGCCTTCCGTCGTGGCGCGTCAGAGCCGTGGGGAAGGCAGGAGGGGGCGGGGGCGGGGCGGAACTTCGTATGCAGGCGGGAGGGCGAGCCACGCCGTCCGCCACGCACTTTTCTCCCCATATGCCGCGTCCCGTGTGCTTTTGTGTTGCTGAGGAAAGCCGTCGCAAAGTGGCCGAAGGGCGGGAGCGCTGACGTCCCTGAGGGTGGGGGCGGGGGCGGAAGCTGAGGGAGAGAGGCGGGATCGAAAGGACAGCCCGGGGAGATCGCGGGAGAGGCCTTGGGGTGGCGAGGGGGGGCGGGGCAGGCGGGCGCTTTGGCTGTGGCCGTGGCGACGCTAGTGAAAATGAAGTGGTCTGCGTGAAGGGGCGGCGAGAGCAGGGCTTTGGGAACGAGCAGAATGCAATGGACGACGTAAAAGGAAAGTGACAGCGACTAGTATCAATTGGACTATTTAAAAATGTTTACTTTGAGAAAATATACAATGTGAAATTTTTCCGGAATTTCACTTTTGTATGTTCGCTCTGTCAATCGAAGTGAAAATAACACTTGGATGATGGTCATATTATTTTATAACTGGGAGACTGCAAATCAGTTACTTAATCAATCAATTTGTCGTTTTCTTAATCAATTCGTGTTTAATCGCCATCCTATAAAGTCACCAATTACAGGATGAAACTTTGTCACGTTAAAATAAAAGGGTCTAACAGCACTGCAGTACATTTTACAGGAGACGCATTTGAAGTTGAGGCTTTAATTTAAGTGACAAAATGTCAACTTTATTTTGTGAGTTTCTAGCCACATTTCCTTCCTAGAAGGACATTCCTTGACTAAATTTGAGGGAAAAATATGTATGGGAAATATAGTAATTATAAATATAGTTTTGGAATTAGAACGTTTTTAGCCCGAAAATAGACTTTCAACTTAATATCTTGCAGACAGAACTTGAAGCTGGCTGGAAGTGCTACAAAATAATAACCATAAAATGAAAATTTAATTTAATTGAATGTTTTCTGTCAAACGTTACGGACAAACTGCTGTAATATGGAATAATTTACTGTTTACAATATTTAATTAGAAATTCAGTGAGGCTTCTTAATATGATTTCTCTAAATCAGGCATCCATTTTATCATTGATTCATATCATTTTATCAATTCATTTATATCAGATAATTTGTCTTCTGTAAGCGCTACTGAATTATTACCAATGCGGAGAGGTGGATTCGGTGACTGTGCATTTTCTTCCGAACGTGTGGAGGTGTGAATTGATCGAACACTTCCCGAAATAAATGGTTGATCTTCATTCTTCAGTTTGTAATGCATTTTATCTGTTTCCTGTGTAAAATTAAGTTGCACGTCTTTGGAAAATAATATTTGACTAAACCGTGTTTTCAGCGATTATAGAAATCTTTGAAATCTTGTTTTGGCTGAAGCAGAATGAAGTGCAATGGTCATTTTCTATTCACAGCAATCAGAATACGAAGAAATGAAGTATGTGTTCACAACTCAGAGGGACTTGAATATTTTTATTTGTGAGTAAACATTGTCAACTTCTTGGATGCTAGAATGTCCTGAACTGGAATATTTCATTTCGCGCTCTCGATGAATGATTTGCAATAAAATCCACCATTGCCAAAGACATCCGATTCCTATTCTGAAGAACCCTATCACTCCAGTTATTACGCGTTTCATTATTTTATACAGAGCACTAGCAATCATTTCCAGGACTTCAATTTTGTCCAAATAACACAAAACTCTTCTTTTTAGGAGATACATGGACCGTGATGTTGTACAGTTAAGTTTCCGTTTTAGAAAAAAAAAAGTTAATATTAGCTAGGTGTAAACCAATGGCATTCTATATATCACAGCATACAACTATTGTAGCATTGCCTTGAATTTTCTTGACTATGTCTTAATTTTCTGATTTCGAGTTTTTCCGTAATATGTTCAAAATATTATTGCTCTAGTTTCTTAGAAACCGCGTTCTTCTGGTTTGCATACTTTATTTTCTTGGCAAACATATGTCAGGCTTTGGATGGAGAAAATCTACATTAAACTATTCATTGAATACTTTACAATACTGGGATAATTTCACATACTATTCACATGTTCACTACTTTCAGAAGTACTGGGAAAATATTGTGAATATCGGAATCTTCAAGACACTTCTCTACATCACTATCACCCAACATTGTTTTCCTTTGCAAGCTACACACTCCAAAACTTCTACAGGTGCTATTGGCAAACATTATAACTTCAGGTGCGCCAACATTATGAATTCAACATTTCTTATATTCCAAAGAAAACCAATATTTCGCTGAAAGATAACAGCATTTTAACTATGGAAATCTGTAGAATTGTATAAAATTTCACATTTCATGGTTTCAAAAAAATTCACTGTTTTATATCCTCTTTGAAGAGGAGCATTAGTCAATAGTATTATCTTCGAAAGACGTCACCATGATTATGAAGAGAAATTCTTTTTATTTGAAAAAAAAATGAATATGTGCAGATAGAACTAATTAAACTGTCAATTAGTCGAAAATAAAACTTAATTGACATGTCAGAATAATACAGCCAATAATACTTTTAATGTTTCCAACCATGTCGATAACTCATTTTTCCATAAAAGTGCAGTTAGGACACTATTATTTTAAGGCCGGGACTTACGAAATGCTGTATATGTTATTTTTAGAATGAATTATTCTGAAGAAACAAGATAATATTATTGACAGCCGCAGGAGTAACAAAAAGGAAATTGAACAGGATATTCAGGAATGAAATCAGGAGTAAAAAGAAAATCTTAAATCTTATGTGACCATTCCTCATCAAATCAGACCATAATATAATCGTAGGTGATGTCAGTGTAGGTGAAGAATGAATGCGAAGCATGTACAATTGTATCCTAGCTACATTTTCCTTGTGTACGACCGAGAGAGAATTAGCTGGTGTGCATGAGAGTGATGTTTCTTGCCTCTATAAAAATATTTTCAGTTATATTATAAACAAATTTAAAGCAAATAAATACCCCTATACAATTACAATTATTTACAGTGTTAGAGCAACAAACAGCAAATAACAGAAGTTGAAGTTCGTTAACCGAGACATTAGCCCAGGTTTATAACCAACCGAGTCTGTTATTTGTGTTATCGGTTGTGAGTTGTTCATTACTTTTCGTAATACTATCTTCTTATAAGAAAACAAATCATATAAACAAGAAATACTTTTTCTTGGAATAAGTGTACTCATACGCTAGTTTTTGGTACAGCTCATTTGTTTTAATTGTTGTTAACAGGAGGCGGACTCTTAAATCTCTAAGAGCTTTAAGGGTGGATTATATTTTCTTTGTTTGGTTGACTTAAATAGATAGTATCACAACAGTGTTAAGAATCACTCTTGTCATAATACTGGATTTTTTTCGGCATATCGGTTTTTGTTACAACGACCATGAAATAAAATTTCTGAAATACAAAAGGTTATAACAGTCAAAAATAAAAGATAGAATACCTGTAAGTGACAATCAATATGTATCTCTCATCCTCTGGAAACCCCGATAA
Source organism: Teleogryllus oceanicus (assembly GCA_964035755.1). Classification (NCBI taxonomy): domain Eukaryota; kingdom Metazoa; phylum Arthropoda; class Insecta; order Orthoptera; family Gryllidae; genus Teleogryllus; species Teleogryllus oceanicus. Next base: position 114,225,670 of record CAXIVR010000001.1, on the reverse strand, counting down.
GCTGATCAATGAAATGAAATAAAATCACTGAATGCACGCATTCATATGCGAAAAATATTATCAGTAACTTTTATTTTGATATTGGTGCCATGTAAATTACCTGTTCTATTTTAAATATTCATATTGTATCAAATTAATGACACCCATCAAATAAAATATCAGGTCAGTCTTGCAATTAAAAACTGACCGTATGGAAACCAATCCAACTCCTACATTTCTGAAAAAGTATGTGACGTCTGCAGTCACTGGATGAACTGTTTTGCTTAACATTATAGAAATAGCTAAAACTCTACCAGGCGTCCCTGCCATTTCAGTTGACTGAAAAACGCACTCGCGTCTTCCAGATTCGGAACCGTCTTCACCCCTCTACAATCCCCGAAATGTGTCGGGCAGATAAGAAGCAAATCAGCATTTGACCATAGTTATATGACAATAGTATACCTAAATACCATTATTAGCAGCGTTCAATCATTATTCTTTAATACATTATAAGATAAAAATGGTGTTTAAATAGATTTTTCTATAGCTCTCGGTCTACATGTTTCAGAGTGATTAGTTAACTAAGGACAGTAAGGCCACATTGCCTGACCTTTTTCATTTCTACTCACCAACATATTTTGACAAACATTGTTGCAAACACGCATGTAGTATATTATTATATTTGGAAAATTGGGCCATGTTTGGATGACAATTAGTTACTTAAAATCCGCACAAAAATTCTCTAGCATCTGGTTTTAGTATTATACTAGACTTCACGTTTACATCACTTTACAACACGTTTGTATGTACGCCGTTGTCAATATCGCCCCTCTCCACCGTGCCAAAGATGTTCTCCTACATGGTTCATGATGAGGTAGGGAACATATGTCTCATGTATTTTCGTGTTGCGTATAATTTGTATAATAAGTGACATGTGTGCATGTATTTTCCAACTGTCGACACCTTAGAGGGAAACTTATCCCCAGTTTCCCCTCAGCCTTCCACCAAAACGTTGAGCGTCCCACTCCCAGACCTCATCTCCACCCACGCAATGGTTACAACCTGCCTTGGTTTTGTAAATATTTACTCCTAAGTCACATACGTCCGTCTGGGAAATTAATTAAATGTAAGCGCGCTGTCTCGCGCGGAAACGCCGAGAAGGAATAAATAACTTGGGAGGCGGAGAAGAGAAACTTGCGGCGCGGCGTGTGGGGCGGCGCAGCGCGACTGCCGGCGACGGACGGGGAGAAGGCCGATGGAGACGCCGCACATTGAGGAGAGACCCAGAAAAGTTGGCCAAAAGTCTAAAAAAAAGTTTTATTTAGGGAATTTTAGCCTCTGAGATGGCTCATGGGTAGCGTACTAGCTTCCCGTGCTGTGGGCCCGGATGCGATTCACCGGGAGCGGTAGCTCAGTGCATCAACTGATGACACTGCAGCGCCTCTGACCGGGAGGTCCTAGGTTCCAGTCCTGACGACGGCAGGATTTTCGACACTAGCTTTTCAGCTAGGTCGAATTCAGTCGCTGCCTGGAGGAGAATTCTAGCGGCCGGCTGCTCTGATCGGTAGTTTTCATGGTTTACCGATCAACGCCAAGCGAATGCCGGAGCAATACCCTACGAAACGGGCCACGGACCGCGCGCGATCTGTCTTTCCTCTTCCTTGTCCTATCCTCTCCCCTTACACACACACACACTAACATGCACTACACTACCACATATTCCGGGAGACCGGTCGGGAATTTAGAGCTTGTTCCGGGTGGGGCGGTGCCCCGCTGGTGGGAGAGTCCTGGTTAGGGGGAAACCCCACTAGCCGACGGTAGGTCGGCGCCGGATCTCGCCATCCAGCTGGGGAAGTTCACCACCATATCCCGAGAAACAAACATGCAGTACACTAACGGGACTAATGACCAAAGCAGTTGACGCACCCGGAAAAACGAAAAAACCAAACCAAACCGGATTCGATTCCCAATGTTGACATTGGAATCGTAATCAATGTGAGCCCAAACCTTTGTAAACAGTTTCGTTAAATTTGGATAGCGTTTTTATATTCCGGCCAGCCATTCTGGATCTTGTCCCAATGTGCGATGGAGAGAAGGCTGATGGCGACGGCGGGCGCGCGGGGAAGCGAGTCGAAGCGAGCGAGCGGAGTATGGCGCTGATGCCTCAACGGGAGCGCGACCTACCACGAGAGGTAGGTTGGGAGCGAGCTCGCAATCACGGAGAGTGTAGGTGATGAAGGTCGGATTTGATTGAAATGTCATTTTTTCTTTTTACTTTAGAACAATGCCGTTTAGTATAGAAATTCATTTTATGTTATAACAAAAAGGAAATGGCACATTTTTATAGTCCATTTTTTTATTTTTGTATCGATTTCAGCAGAAGTAATTTTTTACCTTTTTCCGTCATTTGTAATGCATTTTAGCTATTTTTAATGTCATTTTAATGGCATTATTTTCAAATAATATTAACGAGAAACAGCGAATGTTCTCCACAGAATTCCGGAGTGCCGATACTTGGTAGCTATTCGATTTCTTAGCGCAGAAGTTGTAACTTCAGTCATTGTGAGTATGTAATATAAGGTTCCTGTGACGCCTGTCAGCATCATAGATATATATGATCGATTTCGGGATAACTAAACAAAGAGATTTTCTAGTAAAGAACATTTCAAACGAAAAGTTTGGAATGCTGAGCTCACTTTAACGAATAGAAGAAGTGTCGATTACATCAGTAACATATCCAGCAGCTTAAATTGTTCATCTCAACTGGTTTTTATCACATTTTTACTTCATTTTTCTTTGATTTTAGGCCATTTTTAAAACATTTTAAGAGCATTTTATTGATAATTTTGGGGAGTTTTAGGTCATGAAAATTTGCCCCCTAGTGATGGCCAACTATTAGCATGCGAACTATTACCAAAAGTCTCCGCATGTGTTGTTTGACGCACCAGATCAGGCGTGCTGGCGATAATTAATATAGATGTACGATGAGTGAGTACCGTGAAATGGCCAAATGATGTGAAATGGTCAAATGAATGGATGATGCTACGCAACAAATATTTTAATAATTACACTGGTAATATGACGTCAAAATATTTAAAGCGATAACAGAATCTTTCAAACGCGTTGGGGGCTGAGGAAGCCAGCACCATAAATGGAATGGAGCCGATAGTTTCGTGGAAACGTGAATTACAGGAGACGTAAGTAAAGAGAATTGTAAGAGAAGAGAAAGCCATCATTACTGCGAGAAGAAAAATAGAAGAAGAAACGTTCCTGTACAGTAACAGCAAAAGTCATGGATACGAAAACAAAATGCGATGGACACCATACGTCTTCAGAAACCGTTGTAGATCCTCGTGCTTCTGTGCTTCAGAAGCATACGGCTAGGAAAGATCCAGCGCAGCAAAGGCGCCGGAGATGGAGCCCGTCACAGCAACTCTGCCACCGTCGGTGGCGACGGCAGCGCCATCGTCGAGGGGGGAGAAGGGGGAAGAAGGGGGGGAGGAGGCCGGGAGCGGTGGCCTTGGAGGGCGAAGCGCTGGATGTCCTGGGCATATTAAACAGATTAACAGTACGCGGCTTCCTCGCTCCGCAAGCTCGCCTTCACGCCTCTCATCGCCTACCTCCCTGCCTTCCCGCCCCTCCCCGCCCCGCCCCGCCCCATCTGTCCCCTGAAGTCATCGCGCCCCGCTCCCCACACCCCCCGCTCCTCACCACACCGCGACACGACGCGCACCCACCGCCACGTAATGCAATTGCCGCTATTACTGTTAACAAGCAGGAGAGGCGAACCTCGCGCCGTAGGACGCAATTTCTAAAATACCCGCCGCGGAAAACGACCCGGAATTTCTGGAAGAGGTCGTGAAAACCGCAACGACCTAGAAAAATCTTGACGCTTGGAATCGTGGTAATGGTAAGAAAAAAATTGGAACTAAATAAAAATACGTTAATTATTTTTTTCCTAACTTTGAGCTTTGTATCACAAGCGAATTAAGTAACAAAGAGTGAAATTACTGTTTCCTTGCCATTATGTAAACGTTGAATAGATGTTTTCTGCACGTCACCCAGGGATTTTTTCTCCGGTGACACAGCGCGTCCATGTGTCATAGTTTTTCATTTCTTGTTACTTCATGGACCAAAGCTTAATTCATTCATGACCTTCCTCGCTTTCTCCTAACGCATTTCTCATTGAAGGTTTTGGAATGTCTTCACCTTTTTGTAAAGGTAGTTTGCTAAATGGAAAAAAAGAAGGTAATTTCAAAAGGTCTGTATTTTTTCTCCGGTCAGTGTTCTCCTCTTTCCTTCAACTGCCGACCTTGCCGAGAGCACGCTGTAGAGGCCACATTGTATTTTGTTCTTATTATTATCAATACATCATTCTTGTAAACATGTAAGTGTTGTGAGAATACATTTTCTAACACTGCGTGTTTTCTGTGAAAATTAATACTCGAGGCGTGTTGTTTCTAAGGAGAACCCACTGTACATCACGCATACATACATAATACATACATACATACATACATACATACATACATACATACATACATACATACATACATACATACATACATACATACATACATACATACATAAAAATGAGAAGAAAATACATGATTAAGATTCCAGCTGAATGATGAGAGTTCAATATTCACTCGAAATGATCATTTTAACCCTTCCTGGATGCATAAATGAACAGTCATAACAATGTACTGCACATCGATTGAACATTAGTTAAAGTTAACCGAAAACAAGCGAAGCCAAAATTCTTCTTCAGTGTGTGAAATCACCTTTAACAATATTTCCCTAAAAATCGGTGATTTCATTATTTTTGTTTCGCCTGTTCAAAATTTTGTTTACGATTACTTGAATTATTCTTTCATTTATATACTATTTGAAGTACCCCTGTTTTTTCATATACACAGCTTTCATATATACACTATATGACAAACAACATTGTTAATACAAAATAACTGGCTGGTTCCCAGCAATTGCTTCAAATAGCGATTATCTTGAACTATGTTTTTCTATACGCTGTTCAAATTCGCAAATTCTCGAAATTTTACAGTAAAGTGCCCCCCTCCCCACATACACACAACAGAGATATTATTCTTTGAAGTAGTGTACATTATAGTTTCATATTCGGGATTCGGCGATGATTCGGGTGTGCAACGTGTGATTATGAAACGTTGAAAGTAGAAAATTTAATATTTCTGTACATCTGATAAATTAAGTTGATGAAATGAAAGACGTCGGAACATAGATACAATTTTTCCAAGTAATATTTGTATTTTATTTTTAAATACGCTATATGATGTACATGTGGTTTGCACGATAACACTTTCCCTAGCAAAAATATCAATCTACTCACACAGGAATTGAAGAGCTACTTTAAGATTCATAATATCATCTTTATATACTAGCGAACCGGTGCGAGAATTCTCGCATGTTAAACCCCCACCCCTTCCTTATTTTTCCATTTCCATATTTAGCCTGTAATATATCTTTTCCTTCAAGGTCTTCGTATCCTCCGTCACTTGTTCTATATGTCTCCTTGTAATTGATAACAGTAAAATACACCCTTTTCAAATGAAACTATTCTTATTTAACGTTATTACCAAGCAGAGAGGTACACCTGTGTAATTCCAAGGGGTAGAATATCAAATAATTAGTTTAATTTTACATACAGTTGCATATTCTACAGTCTCTCCACAGATGGGGTGAAATCAAGAAGTTGAATCTTCAAGAATTCTCCTCTAGATTACGGTGTGAGGAACGTTTCTTTTTTTCTTTTTATTCGGCCTCAAAATTTTAGTTTTCGAGGCCGTAAAACGCTTCGTTTAGGAGCTATTTAACGATATGATTAAAAAATAGGGCGAGTGTTGCGGGTTGCATTTGACTTTAATATTTAACCGCGTTTTTTAAACAAATCCTTCATATTTATAAAGTGAAAGTGTAATTCGTCACGTCTCCGTGAAATTCTATTTCTGTAAAGACCGAATTTATAAAGATTGATTGCGTGTGAGAGCCGCAAAAGCTCTCTATACTACTGAAATAATATAGGAGACTATAATTTAATTTTAAAATATTCTAGTTAAAGCTCCAAAACATCTCTGACATTGCGTAATTTCTCCAGTTTTATAGGTCCCTGTAGAACTGGAGTGCTAAATTATTCTACCAACGGGCCGTCATAAAACGCATATTCTAATTCTTTTGAAATTATTCTTAGTAAATCTTAGAATGACCATTTGCGAGAAAAATAGTCAGAAGGTATTTCACTGATTGTCTACCTTTCGACCCACAACTCGTTCTAAAAATGGTCTCTTTCAGCTCCTGCGTGTAGTTTGGCGGCGATATCTCCGATACGGACGTCGGGACTCACTTCTTCGCGTCGGTCGTCCGGCCGGCCGGTCTGCCGCCTGCCAGCAGCGCTTCTCGGAAGCGACTCCGGCGCCGCGCGCGCCTTGCTTTTTGCAGGCGGCACGAGAAAAAGCTCCTTATGAGGACAGGCGCGCCATCCACCTCCCACCGCCCGCCGCCCGCCGCGGCGACGAGAGCAAAAGGTGAGCATCGTCCTCGCACAAGTGTCTCCTTCAGATAGAAAGCATGTTTCGATACTATTTGGTCAGTTCTACAGGACGGTGACGAGCAGACAAGCGCTCTCGTCTCGTCCTCAGCGTGTCAAGAACCACTCGTGAACAGCAGCAAAGAAAACCGAGGTGAAATTTTTACCTCTCCTGTGTTTGTATGCGCTACGCGCTAGTGTAATACGTACAAACAATGAATTCTGGGAAAGTCTTTTCTAACGAGTTCTTTTTATATCGTGAACAATGCCTCGACCTTTGTAATCCGAATGGAAACAATGCGTAAGTTGAAAAGAGAAGGCCGTTTCCAGTGGTTGCAGGTTTACAATGGAATTATGTTTGCTACCGTTTCGCCGAATCCGATGAGGGTTTGTGGATATTGTGGTAGGAGATTGAACGACTCTTTGTCTCCCTTTGACGAAAACGTACATTGCCATAATTTCATTAAATACTTGAAAACATTTTAAAAATACTGTCCCGACAGATTGTTTCATAGGGAACCGTCAGGTACTAGTAGGGCCTGTTGAGACTTGATGGTTTTTCATATTTGTCTTAAACGAAACTCAAACATCCGCAACAAACTCGACTACACTCACTGGGCCGAAAGACTTAGCAGACTGTTGCTCTTAACGATCTGAGCTCCCCTCTCTTTCAGCAATACGACGCAAGAGCGTCCCAGAACAGAAATTTCACATTCAAAACGGGTAGTTTACCGGAAGTCGACATTAACTCAACGCCGTACACAAGTTCATCATGGCGCCCGAAAAAAAAGACAATATCCGGGCGGGGGTGAGCCGGGGGCGCAGAGGCGCAGGAAGGGCGGCAGGGCGGGGTCACAGCGCGGGGTCGCGGGCCGCAGGGGCTCGGGCGCCCCAAGGCCGCAGCTAATCACGGCGCCCTGCGCGGCCTCTCACCCCCGCGCCATTTTATATCGCTCATAAAATCGAATCCCTCTGCTCCGCCCTTCGCGCCGCGTCGCCGCGCCGTCTGTCGGCAGTAAACGAAATAGGGGCGAGGGGAGGCGGGGCGGGGCGGGGCGTGGGGGCGCGGGCGGGGAGCTGGCGACGACAACAGGCGCTGTGACGATAGCCGCGGGGGGGGACCATATGGAAAGATGGAGAGGGCGAGGGGGACGAGGACGAGACGGGGGCGCTACAAGGAGACTGGCGGGGAAGTGGAGGGACGGATAGTCACTGGAGAGACGGGGAGGAGGGGGGGGCAGTGTGGCAGTGAGAGGAGCGGGAGGGGGAAGGCACGATGGGGAGCAGTAAAGCCAGACTTGCGCCCCGGCCTTTGTTATAGAAAGATTAGATGACGAAGAACGACGTTCGCTTGTGGAGTTGAGTTGGAAGGGGCTGCAGTGAGTTGTTTGTAATTGGAGCAGAGGGTCCAGAGTTAAGAAAAATGTACTGTGTTGGTGCAGATAGTGACATAATCGAGAGCGGGGATGTAGTGGTAACTGTGGAATGAGAGCACATACACACGGGGTAGACAGGCAGACAAGAAGGTTGACGATGGTAATGCCCGCGCCTGCGCAGTCTGCTACAATATCCATGGAAGAGGAAAAAGCTACGGCGATGTCTGAGGCGGTGACATTCTGTCGCTGGCCGTCACGACGGCAGTATCAACGGTGCCTAGCAACAGCCAGATCGAGAAGTGTGCTCCCTTTGTACCCCTAGCGTCGGGCAATTATGTTATACGGGCCTGTAAAAGTGCGTTCTCAAAGCAAACAATGGCCAGTGGAGGAGACTATCCCGACTCCGCCCTCCGTCATATACTTGAGAAGTAAAGAAGCCCCGCAAAGGGCGACGGCCCTGGTAGACGGACGGGATAGGCGGGCAGTGGCCAGGCGAGAGGGGGCGTGGCGGGGTAGGCGGGGAGGGCGGGGAGACGCCGAGCGACGCGGGGTCGAGCGGGTATGAGGCAAGCCATCGCGCATGGCATGCCGGTGCGCAGGGTTGTTAACTGTTAAATGTTCTTCATTCAATTTCCACGCGGCTAGCGATTAAATTCCGATATAACGGGCGTAAAAAGCGGTCGTGCTGACCGTGAAAGGAAGGGGCCGAGCGGGCATGATGTGCAGTGGGGTGAAAGCAGGAGGCTGGTGACGGGGGCAGGGCAGATGGCGCGGAGGATGCTCGTAGGGCTGATAGCAACGCAAGGGCGATGGTGAAATGTGCAACGGAATAGGTTGATGAATGAATAAATGAATGAATATATAAATAAATATATATATTGATAAGGATTTTAAATACAAATTATAAAGTAATGTAGTATTGCATGCTATTATTGCTGATGCAAGAATTCAAGGGTGAAGGGTATTTAGTTTCTTGAACTTACACATAGAAATGTTTCATGAACATTATCACTACTATTTCTAATGTGAACGAAATTGAGAAATAAATGTTAAAATGAGTTACAAAAATAACTAATGATATGGAAAAATTTATCTTGTGAAACTAATGAACCTAATAGCATCTGAAATAGTGTCTGTACAAAAAATGTGAAGGGACGGGATTAATGCTATGCCAGTTTTTAATATTCTAAGCGCAGAGCCACTGCCGATGCAACTGCAGTTCAAGCCAATGCAGAGAGCTAATCCAACAGTGGCGGAATCGAAAGTATTGGATTTTAATTCAGAAACATTCTCTGAAACGCGGATTTGTAACGCTGCCTAGCGACTCCAGATCCCTCTACATTAACGACGTTTGTAATTTTTACGTAAATACTTTAATATATAAAATAAAAGGAAAAATGTACATGCTTCTTTGTCCTAATTGTACTGTCTTTCGACAAATTGGTTTGTTATCATTGGCAAGTACTGATTTTTTGTTATAGAAGATGTCACCGTCACATAAGAAAATGTTTCGTTGGACATCTGTCATGTCGCAGAGCATGATGTTCTTTTACAAGATAGTCACATATTTGTTTGGTAGAATATATTTGTTATCACAGTTTGGTAAAAACAATTGTGTGTGTGTCGTGTGATGTAGGTTATAAAGGATGTACTGCATCTGCGGACGGACTACCGGACGTGTTTTATACAGGAGGATCTGTATTTTTTAAAAGTTGTCATTAAACCTGTATCTCACGTGCTCCGTGACAAACAAATGTGTTAAATGTTTTTTACGCGGTCCTGAAAATTCTTGGGTGGTGATATTTTATGTGTTTTTCATTTCCGCTCACCCCCAAGTTTGGAACTATGTTTAGTGAATTGCCAACATTTCTCCTTTTCGACAATGACAGACATCACCAAAGATCGATACAAGATTCGATAAAGGACTTTGGTGGCAGGTGGTAGCAGCAGTGGCGGGTGGCTGTGGTGACCGATTTATGAACGTGCCAAGCGATGCGCCGCCTCTCATGAAGCTCACGCTGACGATGGTACTGCTTCTCATTACCGTAATGGCTCGCGTTATTTTCATTGTACGTGCCCCGGTGTCATACGTACTACCAAGCATCTGACACCATATCTTGAATAATGAGTTCTGGGGTCAACAATATGCTCCAATGTGGTGTCAAATAGAATGACACTAATCGACAGAGTGACATTCTGATTTTCCTTCCTTGACATGAAATTTCGCGTCCATCAAATGATTTCCCCATTTTGAAAGGAAATACACATCATATTTCAAGTTAGGAGAAAACACAAGAATAATTAGAACAACGGTGAATTTGAAGATTGAAAAATGAAATTACATTTTCATATGTTATTCACCTTCATGATTTCCAAAAACTGTTCTGAGGAAAGTATCAGATGAAGTTAATTTAGAATATTCTGATAATGATAAATTTCGAATTGTGTTGCTGTCTGCCATCAGAACTCGTTTTTCAGAGAGACGAAGTGCCTCTAAAGTCATACCTGAAAAGATTCGTTATAGTATATGAACTTTGGTCGCGTCGTGACAGAAACGTGAAGTAATTAGGTTCGGCTTCCAGTGCAAAATCAATACGATGTTATTGATCATTTTCTGTACCAGACATTCCTTGCGATACCTGTGAGGTTTCACCTGCTTAACAAGTGCCCTGACATAACTTTCACACCTCCCTAACGGCTGGTATCAAAGAACAAAACCAGAGGACAATTACCATGGTTCAAATGCTGTAAATACTTAACTCAGAATAACAGGAAGTTTTCAAAGAAGCAGCGCCAGGTGTTCATTGTCAACATTGGTTTTTCCGACTCACAAAAATAACGCTGGCGTGAATTTACCCTGAATGGCATGGGTCTCCGCAAGTGCGGTAAACGTGGACGCTACGTATCACATTTCGCTATGTAGTCATATTGCCGTCCTCGCGTGGGGCGTCCCATTCCACGAACTCCGAAACTCTTCTGGTCGCGATCTTCCTGAAGACGCCGACAAGCACTTCTATCAGCAATTCACGAAATTTTCGAAAATTCAGAGATTGTACTCCAAAATCCGAACTGTGCAATTTTTACAAGCGTACTTTGCAATATTCGATATATTTCAAGAAAAATTGGAGTCTTTGAAAACATTTTGAAAATGTTTCTACGGGCTTCATGTTGTAATAAAAGTAACTTTGAAAGGCCCACTTTCCAAATTCCCTGGTTTCGTTTTATTTATTTTTTTTGTGTACTTCACTTCACTATAACACTAAAAACATTTTCTTCATTATTTTTCTGCTCTACACTGCACTACACGTCACTTCACTGTGTAACTTAATATTCTTAGTTAACTACCTCATAAACTTAAAAATACCCTAAATTAATTTCCTAAATTGTTGAACACTTCGAGGAAAGGGTTCAAAGGTTATTGCAGGCGATCTATTCCAATGTTGAAATTCGTTCGATTTGTGAAAGAGAATTTCGCGACATCCGTTCTCTGCGGTCTTAAATTTATTTTGTGCCTGTGATCCCCTCTACTGATGTACGTAGGATTATTTAGCCGCCGCTTAATTTCTTTTCAAGCTGGATGACCGCTGTAAGCTTTATACAACGCGCAAAGTCTTGCCAATGTTCGCCTGTTTTCGAGTGAATCCCACCCTGCCGTTTTCTTGTCCCTGAAAGTAAATTTAGCTGCGCTACGCTGAATCCTTTCCAAATTCTTACACTGCATAATTTTGTGCGGGTTCCAACAAATGGCTCCATTTTCCATTATCGGACGAACAAGCGACAAATAAGCAATTTCCTTCGTGTTTACTGTACTGTTTTTTAAGATGCGCATTACAAAATGAAGAGATCTCCACGCTTTCCATACAACAAAATCTACGTGACTTTTCCAGCTTAATTTACTATCGAAATGGCTACCTAGGTACTTGCACGAAGAAACTCTCGGAATAATGTCGTTACCTAAACGGTAATTTGTTACGCTGTGATTAAGACCTCTGCCAAAAGTGATGGATTTGCTTTTACAGCTATTTATGGTCATGCCATTATTTTCCGCCCAGTAATATAATAATAATAATAATAATAATAATAATAATAATAATAATAATAATAATAATAATAATAATATCTATTCCCAACTTGTTTTACAGAGATAATGTACGTTGTTGTTTCTTGGAATTACTAATATAACGCATCAAGATCGATGAAATACATTAACATTTCGGTTCTTCTTTGGTTTGCATTGCAAGAACCCGCTTTTATATTTATTTTCTTTCAGATGATACTAGAAAATTTTAAATGTTGGAATTTGCGCACGAAGTTTTGAGAACCATTCGTTTCTACTCGATGGAAAATTGTCTCCTCACGAGCTCTCTCGCCATTACGTGGACTTGTGTCAGGCGCAAACGCACTAAATGCCATCTTCCACCAAATTCCGCGTGTTTGTGAGGAGACGCGGGGCGCACGCCCACACCTCGGACACTTTCCCCCTGGCCACAGGGCGCGAGCAGCGTCAGCCCTTTGCCCCTTCGCCCGCCGGCCACGCTTCCGCTCTTCAAGCAGCGCTTCCCGCGCCGCGGGCGCGAACGCGAGCCAGAGCGGGGTAGGCGAGGGAGAGCAGGTCGCGCGCTTGACGTGGACGTGGGTGAGACGCCTGCGGCGGTGGAGCTGGTGGAGCCAGTGGTAGGGTGGCGATGGCGGCGAACGCGGCGGTGGTGGTGGTGGTGGCGGCGGCGGCGGTGGTGGCGGCGGCGGTGGTGGCGGCGGCGGCGGCGGCGGCGGCGGTGGCGGCGGCGGTGGTGGTGGTGGCGGTGCCGGGTTTGCTAAGGTGGAGTCCCACGGTGGAGTCCCGGTGGAGTCCACGGTGGAGTCCACGGTGGAGTCCACGGTGGAGTTCACGGTGAGTCCGGAGTCGGCGCGAGTCGGCGCTGGAGTCGGCGCTGGAGTCGGCGCTGGAGTCGGCGCTGGAGTCGGCGCTGGAGTCGGCGCTGGAGTCGGCGCTGGAGTCGGCGCTGGAGTCGGCGGTGGAGTCGACGGTGGAGTCCACGGTGGAGTCCACGGTGGAGTCGGCGGTGGAGTCGCGCTGGAGTCGGCGCTGGAGTCGGCGCTGGAGTCGGCGCTGGAGTCGGCGCTGGAGTCGGCGCTGGAGTCGGCGCTGGAGTCGGCGCTGGAGTCGGCGCTGGAGTCGGCGCTGGAGTCGGCGCTGGAGTCGGCGCTGGAGTCGGCGCTGGAGTCGGCGCTGGAGTCGGCGCTGGAGTCGGCGCTGGAGTCGGCGCTGGAGTCGGCGCTGGAGTCGGCGCTGGAGTCGGCGCTGGAGTCGGCGCTGGAGTCGGCGTTGGAGTCGGCGTTGGAGTCGGCGTTGGAGTCGGCGTTGGAGTCGGCGTTGGAGTCGGCGTTGGAGTCGGCGTTGGAGTCGGCGTTGGAGTCGGCGTTGGAGTCGGCGTTGGAGTCGGCGTTGGTCGGCGTTGGAGTCGGCGTTGGAGTCGGCGTTGGAGTCGGCGTTGGAGTCGGCGTTGGAGTCGGCGTTGGAGTCGGCGTTGGAGTCGGCGTTGGAGTCGGCGTTGCCGTTGGAGTCGGCGTTGGAGTCGGCGTTGGCGGCGTGAGTCGGCGTTGGAGTCGGCGTTGGAGTCGGCGTTGGAGTGCGGCGTTGGAGTCGGCGTTGGAGTCGGCGCGTTGGAGTCGGCGTTGGAGTCGGCGTTGGAGTCGGCGTTGGAGTCGGCGTTGGAGTCGGCGTTGGAGTCGGCGTTGGAGTCGGCGTTGGAGTCGGCGTTGGAGTCGGCGTTGGAGTCGGCGTTGGAGTCGGCGTTGGAGTCGGCGTTGGAGTCGGCGTTGGAGTCGGCGCTGGAGTCGGCGTTGGAGTCGGCGCTGGAGTCGGCGCTGGAGTCGGCGCTGGAGTTCGTTGCTCGGTTCCACTGTCCCTGGTCTATACTGCCCACCTGTGCATCTTCGTATGTCATTTCTTCTCTTTCCTGGAAGTTCAGTATATGGTATTCCTTCATGTAGAAATGTCCATTTTAGTTACAAATCTGATTCTTGTCAGATCACTCTTTACGTTGATTCTTGCGCAATCCGCCAATCAAACGAGTTCCACCCCACTCCAATGCGTATCTAACTCCGATGAATGTTAGAGGGCTCATTGCTTTCCCCTCTGCTGTCAACTGAAATAGTTTGGTTATCTGAGGAGCAGATGTGTCCACGCACACACTTATACGCACACTCCGAAGGTCACTGTTTCGGTTTGATCCTCTTCGAAATGCTTGTTTCACTGATTACCTGATAGGATTTTCTTTGGAAAGAATCAAACTACCTAAAGTTTCTCAAGAACACAATCCAATTTTCTCTTCTTAGCCCTTGGCAACCAGTATAATTTACAATATTGGTTTCTTGGAAAAGACGCGTTAATCATTTAATTTCTGTAACATTCCCAAAAACTAATAATTCCCCATTTACTTTCAGTCACGAGTATTCCCTTTCCTCAGCCAGACTCCGTGCACTCGTGCGTACCCCGAGCCCCGACTGCGACTTGGAATAGGAAGTGTCAGAGGCGACGCTGGAGATGATAGCGAAGGTACGGGCGTGGGCGGAGGCACGGCAGAGGTGATGGCTCGGGGCGGAAGCGAGGACGAGGACGACGACGAGGACGAGGACGGCGAGGACGCAGCAGCGGCGCACAGGAAGCAGTAGCAATTCCCGCGAATTTCCGAATCGGAATGGAGGCGTCCCCGGGGCGGAAGCGGAGGCCTGGAGGCGTGCGCCCTTCGCAGCACCGCGCGGGTGCCTTCCGCCCACGCGCCCCGCCCACGCGCCCCGCCCACGCGCCCCGCCCACGCGCCCCGCCCACGCGCCCCGCCCACGCGCCCCGCCCACGCGCCCCGCCCGCGCCCCGCCCACGCCCCCCCGCGCCCCGCCCAGCGCCCCGCCCACGCGTCCCGCCGCCTCCGCCTCCGCGCGCCCGCCGCGGGCTCACACCACTGCAGCCCTTAGGCCTTAGCGCGCGGCCAGCGGTGCAGGAGGAGCGTTGAACCTGCCCGGTGGGTTGCAGACCTCCGGACCCAGGGGCAGCGACGCCGCCTGCTGGTGCCACGGCGGGTCCACAGAGGGCAGCACGCCTCGGACGACGCGCACATCGCGTCCGCTTGGATGACGCCTTGCAGAGCGTAGTGACCGCTGATGTACGAAATCATTTTCATGCTAGACAATTTTCAACGCCAGTGACGTCTACTAAATAAGCGAATAATTGTAGCGCTTGCTCTATAACCAAAATTTAACTTAAATTTTTTAATTTTTTTAAAACGTTTTTAATATTAACTTTACTAATTTAACTAAAAGCAACTTAATTATTTATGACATTATTTTGTACACAAATACATTACATTTATTATGTATTATTCATTAGATAGTTATGACATGTTATACTCACACAAACACATACACGTTTAATACACAAAATGTATTAAAAATCGCGGACATAGAACTGTAATTTTCATTTCTCAAATTTACTACATATCAATTAATGCAGTTTGAGTTGCATAGGTCCCAACTTCCTCTAAATAACACGTTAGGCAACTACCCAGTCACATCAATAATAATGTATTGGGTGTGAAGAAGCAGGGCAGAACGAGGGAGTCCGTAGCTGAAATATAGGCAAGGTATTTTGAAGGTAACCAACCGGCCTCCATTTCGGAGGACAGTTCTCCAAAGCTTTCATCCTCCTCCTTCCCTCCCTCACTCTCTGTCTCTATCAATTCTCTCAATATAGTATGAGAATAAATCACGTAATGAATTCAGTTGACACTATGAATTACGCGTGAGAAAGTAACAAAACGTGCTATTTTCTTAAACGATGTCAAAAAGTAATATGTCAAAAATATATCTTCACTCCTTTTCCAAAGAAGTGTCACTATAGCGTTCTCCTGCAGGAATTTATCAATATTATATGCAAAGAAACTTATGGAAACATCTAAAGCAGTGCAAAATGTAACCTAAGACATGTGTCGACGGGAGGCGTATCCAATGGAACAGAATAAAAGGTTGGCAGGCATCCAATGTTCTCAAAGAAAGCCGGCCATACATATAGCTGACGGCGATTTATAGCAAACTGTGTTTTAGTGTCTGAAATAAATTTTTATCCACCGAAATAGATCCCAAAGGATTTATATCTTTAACGTCAATGCTTACTTTTGGCCAACTCTTTTTATCGTGTCGTTAAATAATTACGAAAACAATTTTGGAGAATGACTGTCCAATGAGTATAGAATGTTATTAGTATAATATGCAAGAAAGTTAGTTGTAACATTTCTTTGTTTTCTTAGTCATCAGAAATTTGGAAAGACTAGTACACTTTGCAAAAACGAAACTGAAAAAAGTTGAACATTTCTGAAAATGAGTCATACAAATATAAAATAAATACATTCGCGTTGTTGGCTATGAAAAAACACTAATTTAAGAGCATGAATATCATATTACATTTCAAACATTTTCTATTGCACACTGGGAAACACAAGTAATGTTATGAACAACGGTTCAGCCACAGCACTTACTATTCGCCGAATCATTCAATTATTTTACATGTATTCGTTAAGTTAGAACCTGATTTGATTCTCGTTATTGCAATGGAGTGGTGGCTGGATGATGTATACCGCCAGCCACTTGTATTAGAAACCACTCGCCATTCATGCCGTCGCTTTGCTTTCGCGTTACATGGCCGACTATATGCGATGTCGACAAGCCGCGTGTTTACAGAACGTGCCTCCGTCTACCTTCATTGGCTCATGCACAGTAATAATTACAAAAGGGAATGAATATATAGCACCGCGAAGCAGCGAAGAGCATGAGAAAAAAATCTACTATGATCAATATTGACTTTTTACGTGGCTAAGTATCGTAACAACATACAATGATTATCATGTCCTGTCATACCTTGTATGGAAATGCTCAGTCTGCGAATGAACAACACCAAGGCTAACATTTTTTAATCGAGTGGAAGGAAATTATTTGATTGATGTTTCCGGGCAAGTCATTAGTCCCGTTAATAATGTGAATGCTTTTTGTCTTAGGTGGCGATGATACTCCCTCGCTGGACGGTGATATCCGGCACCGACCTACACGCCGGCTTGCGGGGGAGTTTCCTTGTCAAGATATCTTTTCCCAGAGAGGCACCACCTGCCCCAGAGCAAATTCTAAGCTCCCGACTGGCCTCTCGTGTAAGAGCGTGTAAGTAAGGACAAGGACGAAGAGACATTAATGAGACAAGGACGAAGAAGGAAAGATCACGCGTGGTCCGTGGCCTGTTTGTTAGGGTACTGTTCCAATATTCACCTGCTATTGAGCGGAGAAACCATAGAAAACTACTGACTAGAACAGTCGGTCGCTAAAATTCTCCTGCAGAGAGTGACTGAATTCTTCCTATTTATCTAGTGTCGTAAATCCAAAACCGTTGGCCTCGACCCCTTAGACGTCCCGGTCAGATTCACTGCAGGTGTAGTGGCAATGATGTCTCTGAGCTAAACTCAGCCGGCGAGTGGTAGTAAAGAATTTCATTTCAGCGAAAATACAATGATCAGGCCACACACAGCTAAAATATGAACAACTTCGATATTTAAGTCGGTGAATTCTAACACAGCTCACAAAAGTGGAAGGAGGCACGGAGAAATGAAAACGCTAGCTTGATGCGCAGTGGCGTGCTCGGCCCAGGAACTGGCACAAAGAACAAATAGTGCACGACAGCGTTCACCTGCGGGTTTCCTCATGCGGCGACGGCAAACTTCGTTGTGTCGAGGCGGAGCGAGGCGAGAAGGGAGGGGAGGGGAGGGGGACGGCGGGCGGGGTGCGGCGACGCGGGGCGTCGCGGGGGAGGCGGAGGGGGTAGGGCGCGGTGGAGCGGAGAAGAGAAGCGGCGAAGCGTCTCTGTGGCTCGCAGATTGGTCGGCCGCTCAATTACTTTCTTCGACAGATATGACGCAGCGGCGGTCACGTGCGCTGAATCAAGGCAGCAGCCGGCAGCGCGTCCTGGTAATGAGGCGGCCAGGAGGAGCTCGCTAAGGGAGCAGCAGGCATCAAGAGGTTGAGCGAAGGGCAAGGAGCACACAGACGATCTGATTGTGAGATAGGCCAAGGTGTAGCAATAGAGCCTCCGCGCCGAAATATGTAAAAAAGCAAGTGGTTGTACAATAGCACATACTTTCTTCTATTTAATATAGCGGCAAAGTAATATAATTTTACATTTTGAAAATTCAAAACGTTAAAGAAAATGGCACTTCTAGCGTTAAATTCAGAACTTGTCTCTTTAATAATGTAGTAGTAAGAGGAGGGTGATGAATTGTTGCAATTTTCAAAATTCCAGAGGTTTTAATAAACGTCGGATCATACGTATAAAATTCAGAAAAAAATGTTCTATTCGAGCAAAAGTTTAAAGAAACAATTCGAGCTTTTTTTGCAGGAAATCTTGCTTTCGTAATTATTTTAAATTGTCCGGATTTCTCAAACACATTCTACATAACATTATTTAAAGATATAACTTCAAAAGTTTTTCAAACGTTTGAAATATTCGAACATTCAGATCTTTTAATTAAAGTCAGATCTAAGCCCGTTTGATAAGCGTACAGTTTTCTTTATTCGAACAACATTCGTGTTTCTGTAAAGAAGCATCAAAATTAAAAGATTGTTTTCAAATTTTAGCGGGCCACAACATCATCAAGATCGTCGGTGAAATATACATTTTGGGGGAAATTTCATGCGCAGTTTAGGAGCTAGAATTGATCACAGACAGACGGATGGACTGATTGACTGACAGACAGACGGACGGGCGGGCGGATAGACGGGCGGACAGTTGGACGGAAAAACGGACGGACGGACGGACGGACAGACCGACGGACGGACGTGGAGATGGATGAATAGGCGGACAGGCGGACGAGTGGCAAGACGTTTCGAATATACAAACAAAAAAAACCTATATCGATATCATGTACCCCCAAAACAAATACATTTCCGTTAAAATCTCGACATCCATTTAGTACAACAACACATAACTTCCTCTATACTAGATAGACGAGATAGGAAAAAGGCGCAATGCTTCCAAAGCACCTACGGAATTCCAGTAGGCCGAGGAGAGTTGCCACGATGGGTGGCGGTGGGGAGGATGTATCATCAAGTGCCATCCTCGCGCGGCGGGGGCTTCCGCCAGCGGTAAGAGGCGCGGGGGCGGGGCGGACGGCTGGCGGCGGGCGTGGAAACGACGGAGGCCGAGCAGTCCATAATGAGCGGCGGTGACTCACTAAAGGAGGTGCGCGGCGCCGGCGAACGCCAGTGGCGGCGCGCCGCTTACGTCGCTGGGATTAGCTCACGTGCGCCGAGGGGCGAGCCGACAATAGGAAAGCTGAGGCCGCGGCCGGCCGGCGAAGCGCTGGCGGCGACGGCGACGACGCGGGCAGAGCAGGGCAGGGGAGGCGGCGGCGGCGGAGGATTACTGCCACGTCATCGGGGTGAAGCGCACCTCCGCCGCCTCCGCCGCCCGGCGCACAATGCGCGCTGCCATTACTTCCAGCGACAATACTCCTTCCCCCGCCGCCGCCTTGGGTGCGTCCTTTGTGTGCAGCCTTCACTTGATATGGAATCGACGCTTCCCCTCCCCCCTCCTCCACTCAACCGCCCACCGGCCGCCTCCGCAGTCGCTTACTGCCAATAGAGAATATTATTAATACTCGAGCGTATATTAGTGTTCAAAATTGAAGCAACAGTGCAGAAGAAAGAGTCATTGATGTTCACTGCGTAATTTATTACAGTTTATGATGCATCTCTATTACTTTTGTTACACAAAGAGAAAATAAGAACATGGCAAGGGAGGTAGAACGAGAAACTAACTTTCAGTTACACGAACAAGAGGTATGAATATACATAAAACAGAAAAGCACAAGGAAGAATTTGGGGAGAAATTGTACCAATGGAAGGTGCGACGGAGGTTATCGAGAATGGTAATATTGTTGTTGGGTAATTTGGTTGTTCCAAACAGACAATACCTGAAAGGTGGGACTCTCCTGGCAATTGTATTTAAGATAACAAAATCCGCGGTGCAATGGAATGCACTACTCTGCATATGGGGCATTCAATATGAAATCAAACACAATTTTGAACTTGATTTCTCCGATGTCGTTGAAATTTTTTAATGTCAACTACGATTAAATTAATGAGACTCATATTTTTTGGTTTTGACATTGTGAATATAATTTCGGGGTTATGATTTTTTTAAAGTTTGAGCAAAATTGCGAATTTGGCGCATCGATATTTTGAATTTGCAACAACTTCGAAAATCTTTGAAGTAGAAGCACAAACAATATCTCATTTTGAAGGTAATGGAATATGATTTTGTTTAATTTTTTCTTATCGCAATTTTGAAATGATAACCAAAGAAAATTCATTTTTCCACACACCAAATAAAAGTACAGGAAATTCTCTTTTTGTAGCACATTTTCAAGATGGATACACAATGGAGCTTGTGACAATGACGCAACAATATTCTTACTACTTACCTACGTATCTTGGCAAGCGGGCGCTGGGTATGCAGAAGTGATGTTCGTAATGTTTTATACTCAATTTAATTTACGCTACAACTTGCTAAGGACACACACAAGCACCATTTTTAATCACGACAGATACCGTATCTTCAGATTTTGAAAACACTTTTGGAATTATGGTTCTTTTGTAGAAATGCGTAAAATGATTGTGTACCACCTATCCTTCGTGCAGTTGAATTTTAAGTTTCAAGTACTTTCTCCTCTGCTGCTTAATTCTTAGTGGTAGAAAATGAGATTTAATATTCAGGATGATTTTCTGAAAGCATGTACAGCGCTTACGATTAGTGTCTATTGGCTCTGTGAGTCTGCCGACTGCCCAGGCTGTCAAACGCTTCATCATTCCCCGAACTCCATCATAGGCTCCTTTACAGCGTGATGTTGAAAAAAGTGCCATTCTGCAGAAACTCCGATGCAATCTTTATGATGACAAATTTATACAGTCCTTTTTGTATTTACATTAACTTACATCATCAGATAAGTACATTATTTTGTCAATGACATTAAATTTTTCTTTCATAAAATCTATTAACTGACTGGAATAAATTGAAGACTATGGTATGGTGTTTTAAATATTCTGAAATGGCAACAAAAATGTGTGCTGAATTTTTGAGCTCTCTTTATAATAAATGACAAATATATGTCCGGTTACTTGTTCGCCGTTCCAGTAAACATCTTGAATTGCGTCTCGAATATCACAAATGAATAATTTTCAGAAAAAAACACATAACACTATTGAATTCCCTACTTTCAAAGTGGAATTGAATCACTGTCCAGTTCTGTCGATGTCTTGAACAGACAAATTTGCACTGCTTCTACTTTATGCCTCTTCGTCACTAGATGCATTTCTGATAGTTGAAATTTTCGAAATTTGCAGCCATCAGGAATCACATATTCTTAAATGTGAGGTCAGCCCTATATCAGTTCTTTTATCACATCACAGGAATCCCTTGTCTCAATGTTTTGACACGTTTCCTCTCGTATTATTGTAAATTAAAAGGATTGAAAAAACAACAACGTTGAAGCCCGACACTTTGTCACACACTTTTTACTTTTATAAAATACTAATCAGTGTTCACTTTTACACACCAGACCTTTTCCATCCACCACACTTCGAAACCACTTCCAAAATTGGGACACATGACCTTCAAGTAATACGCAATGGCAACTGTGTGAGACCTCTGCAATGCAACAAAGAATTCACTCTTTGGAAATAAAAGGACCTACAGCTCACCTTGCTTCACATACTTCCCAGACCCTGTAAGATCGCTTACAAATCTCAGCGAGTGTGTCCCTGGGGGCGGGCGCCCGGTCAAAAATGCGACTTTCATAAAGGGTCGAATGCGCTCAAAAACACAAAAAAAACTTTCTTCACAACCAATGGTTTCTCCATACCAAATTCTTTTTATATATGTATAGAATTTAAAGTAGATTGTCAGAAAAAATAGCCTGCAAAAAATATTGTCGTCTACTACATGAAAAAATTGTCCAATGTTTTTCATATTGATGACTATATCGTGCGTGCCTGGCTCTAAACAACATTAATTCGTGTTAAACAAACCATAATTTCATCATCTTTTCAGTGAAATTGTGTTCAAGAATCTCAAATTAATGGTATTTTTTATTTCAAATAAACTGGCAGCAAGCGCTTCAAATGACTTTTACCCGACAAATTTAAAAAAAAATCATAACTTCGGAGAGAATGACATTTGGCGATAAAAAACAGGGTCTCATCATTTTTCAGTAGAATATGTAAAAAATACTAAGAATATTAAAAATGTTAAGTCTAAATGTTCTTCAAAATTGTTCGATTTGGCATGGAATGCCCCATATAGGGACTCTAGCCTACGGACCACGGTCCGGTTTCTACCTAGGCATGGCCACGGTCCCTCCATCGGCTATTTACTGGTCTCTCCTTTAGGGGTTACGGCCTGCGCCAGTGCGTAATCATATGAACCAACAGAAAATACGGGCCCGTGCGACACTTCGGTGATAGAGTGGAGAATTATGGAAATTGTCGCTCCTGGAGGTTTAGCCAGCCTCGGCCGGCGGAAGAAATTGTCACTGGGCATCAGAAGGTGGTCAATGCAATGTGTAAACAATTAGTTAACCAGTGGTTTCTTGAAGCGTCGAAAAAACCAAAGGAAAACGGGTACGAGCGAGGTCAATAAATTAACCAAGTTTTCTTAAGAAGAAATTAAGTAAGAAACAGTTATTTACGAAACCAAAAAAGTAAGTCTTTGACTTCGAAATGAAATGAAGTTATTTGGACATGAATTGGCAATTTAATAATATACGAGTGGCGTATGTTATTTTTTGTACAAATTCCTGGAAACATAGAAGAATGTAATCTTGAGACCATTCGGAACATGCATGTTTTCTGCTATATTGAGTCATGGCATCGTGTATTTTATTTACTTTCTTGTACCCAGTGTTTTATTTAAATAGCGGTAAACGACTAATATTTGTTGGCGGCAAAGTTTGGATTGCATAAAATTCTAATTCAAGAAAGAAACAACTCGAAAATTACTACAGACCTCCAGAAACAAGTTACTCAGTTTTAAATAAAACTATATTTTACCTCTGACTTAAACAAAAAATATTAGAGAATTTTAAATTTTGATGACCCTAATGTTTCAATATTACTATATTATAAGAGTTTTTATTTCTGACAAGAAAACCATTCGCCGACTTCCCATGATCTTTTTCGCTGTTTGTGCGGATCCGTTCAATGAAGTTATGGCTTTGAGAGCAAACGATTTTTGGGGGAGTAAATTGAAAAAAACAAATTCGAGCTCAAATGATGTTACAAGGCCTTGTGTTAATGGAACAGGGGAGTGGTCATGAGTTTGTGAGAGGCGGTGTCTTTCCCTATTACATCTCCTACCGTTTTCGAACATATTCTACCCAGGTTCCTCCACGCACTTATGAAAATTTAAAATGAGCGTTAGGTGAACTGCGAACCCCGAGTACGAAACAGGCTCTGATTTAGAGTGACAGCTCTGAAACTAATAAAATTGGCTCCCCCTTTTATAGCACAATGTTACCTTAAAACACATTGACATATGCATTAAAACTCCACAAGATCTAGTATATCAAGCAACGTAGTACAGTGTTGAGAAGCATGTCAAACAGTTCTAAATATACCTCATATGTCACCGCAGGAACGAAATTTCAAAAACACTTAACAACGACTAAAGAAGCCTGCCTGAAGTATTGGTGAATTCTATGTCAGAAAAGTGAATAATAATGTTTCATTATTTATAAAGTTTATCTGAACCAGAATTCATCTCACGTCCTTTTGCCCCCTTCCTCCGGGAATTCCGCGCTCTGGTCCCTCATCCACCCGTCTATTTAAAATACGAGTCTGGAATGAAACATGTCAGGATATTCACCTCATATCGACTGTTTGAAGGAAGATACTATGAATTGCGGGGTCTGGAAACTGACCGTTTGATAATGCGAGTTGACGGGTTCTTGCAGAATGTGCATCGAGGAGCGCAGTTTCAGATATCGACAAAGGAGATCTGGTTTAATGTGCGTAGGAATGATCAACTTCTGAAGACATCTGGTTGAGGGAATCTAGTAGAAAGTGTGTGGGGGTGCTCGTCTTCTGGAATTGACTAAGGAGATCTGGTGCAATGAGCGTCGATATGCTCACCTTCTGAAATCAATTAAGAGTTTGGGTTTGATATGTGACGGGATTCTCACCTTCTGAAATCGACTGTTTGAGAGGATCTGAAAAAAAATGCGACGGTTTGCACACTTTCTGAAATCGACTCTAGGGAAATAGAGAAAAATTCGTGTGGATGCTCGTCTTTTGAAATCGATTTTTTGGAGAGATCTTTTATAAAGTGCATCGGGGTGCTCACCTCTTGACTGTTTGAAAGGATGCGAATGAAAGACCTCCAAAACTGTGGTTTCTTTTCATTGGATAAGTGAAGTGGGAGTGTAACGGCTATGAGCAGCTTCGTGGACAGTGGCTATCGAGCGGCAATGAGCAGGGGGCGGGAGGGTGCAGTCGATGAAGCTCCCAGGAGAACATGGCACGTCATCCTCGGCACCCCATAACGGCTCCCCCTGCCTGCTGGATAATGGAGCTTCGGACAATTGTCGACGGGTGGCCGTCCGCGACAAGGCGATTTGGGCGTGCGAAATAGATGAATAATAACTCGTCAAAAATAACTAACCCGGTTTCGCTAAAGGAACGTGTGTTGGGATCTACCGCTGCTATGTCAAAAAAATGTTTGGGAATGCAATTTTGTGGAAAGACCTCAGAACAGTAAAATATTCACAGATGGTCCGATAGAAGAAATAAGTACACAAACGTTCAGCTCTCCTCCACATAAGCATACGTGTATACAAGTATATTGTACCTTAGCTACGAATTTCGTATTAGTTATACGTCAATTTTATAGCCTCATGTGGAAATACAAAACGGCTCTCACCTACAATGTTGTTGAAAATGACGTGGAATAAGTAATTTCTAGATGGTTGTTGCAACTGACGACAGAAGAGTCTGAAAGTGTCGTTAACCATATAACGATAGTGTTGAAAATAATGGCTGGTTACTAGCGAGGAGTAAAATTTATTCACATCAAAAGTGAACGAAATCTGAAAGAAAAAGATTGTAAACTACGCGATTAGTGATTAAAATATCTCTAAAATACTCTATGAAGAGACTCCAGACATATTAACTAAACACGTAAACAACTCTTGCAGAATCACTTGACAACTTTATTCAAAGAAACTGATGTGCCCCCAATATTCAGGGGCTCCTTAATGCGTACTACTTTATTGAGAAAAATTTACACGCAGTCCTCAAGATATTTGCTTACTCTTAGAAAACGATTAAAATAACAACTCTGATATTATGCGCATATAGATGTTCAAGGAGTAAATATTACACTGCTAGGAAGTGGTATTTCGGCACTCTATGACAGTAATGCTATCTGGAAAAAATATATGCCAGTGGGTAAATTTTATTCATTAGTACTCATGGGGGAAATATTATAGCAAAGGACGGATCATATTTGGTTTTTCTTTACTTATACTATGTTTTCGTAAGGAATTCAGTAAATAATTCTGTAATGCGTTGCCCACGTTAATTTTTTTGAGAAATTTCTTCGCACTCGACATCACAGAAACACAAAGCAAACAGCACTTACTAGCTTACTGTGTGTGCTGCTTTTTCAAACAATCTATTGATTTGCGAGTTGAAGACTTTCTTTCGAAGATTGGATATTGTGTTCTTTGTATGAGTTTCTCAGGTGCCAATAAAAGAAGCAGGTCTGTGGCGTTTCCTTTCTTCTGTGGAAACATATCAATTGTGTGTGTCGGTTCTGCTATTCACTTCAAAGTTGTTATATCGATAGTTTTACCGATATTTCTCCAGAGCGGCGATACATAGGCCGTCGCATCCCATCAAGAAATTAAAATACGAATGTGTCTTCTTTATGGATTTCCCGCCCTCTAACAACACAATGCTTTCTGCAATATTCCGGCAAGCCGACGTCTCTCATTGTCTTCAGAGAGTTCTACACCGTTAAAAACAAAAATCTGTTCATTGTATTCAGTATGCGAGCGGTAGTCGTGACATTAAAAGTAGGGGCAACCTTGTACATGTCCGTAGTGAATGTTTTTGACTAATTAAAGTAGTATTGGAGCAGTAGTAGAGCCATTTAAAGTCGGGGTTACCTTTTACACGTCCGTAGTGAATGCTTTTGAGTAATTAAATTCATTTGATGAAAGCAATGAGAAATGTATATAGAATGAAGCCAATACACAAGTCTATTCCATGTGATATCGACAGGTTTGAATAATAACGACAACAACAACAACAACAACAACAACAACAACAACAACAATAATAATAATAATAATAATAATAATAATAATAATAATAAATTGAAATTATATTAGAACAAATGTTTTTACTACTTCAATGCCAAAATCATGCGTCAAGTGCTTAATTTCATATTTACTCAAACATGTCTCAATTCACTTATAAAGAATAAAAATAAATAATCTAGCTTTACTTTCAAAATCTAATCTCCTGTGCAGTTGTGTATTTGGTTATTTCTTAAAGAGCCATTAGCCCGCAGAACATGAATTTGAATTTGAATCATAATAAGAGTAAGTTTGAATTACGGGTCTGAAAAACACACACAACAGGCGTATTCCGGAGGGATGGGAATTTCATACAAAAATCTAGAGATTTCTCAAGAACAATTCGATATTCGATACTGTCTCTACTGTTCGATTGTGGAAGTATTGCGAATTGTCATCATGCACATGGGCGCGGCAGCCGGCGCGGCAGCCTGCACGGCGTAGGCGCAGCAGGCGAATTGGGTTTTAGATTGTGGAGCCCACACCCGTTGCTAATCAATTTATTCTCCTCATGCCGTCTACTCGCCAAACGGGGCATTTTTCTACAGTGGTATTTCAGTTAATAGGGGTATTAATTAAGAACTGTTGATAACCTAAAAACTACCCACAAGATGTGGGATGTGGGAACACCCTACGTGGATGTTTCCGGGTTTTGAGTTTTGACTTTGGTATATCATTAACCCAAGAACGATTATACAACTTTTAATAGAACAGTTTCAGGAAATTTGTCTCAGACCGTAAAATCTGTTATGTTATTTGCTCAATGATTTACAAATGCGAAATTTTAAAAAATTATCTTACAAATGCAAAAATTAAATATTTTGTGTATAAATAATCTTAAAGAAATGTGCCCACGAAGTAAGGATTGTACACTCGACTTATTGCTGTAGACAATTTGAAAATGAATGTCACTGTATCAGTGCACCTTATTTCTATTAGTGAGATTTTATATTAAGAGCCCATTTCATAAAATATTTTTTCTGCTTAATATTCAAAACTTATATCCGGCCTTGTATTGAGTTTTGACTTTGGTATGGCATTAACCCGTGAACAATTATACGGGAGAATATTACCAGAGAGATTTCGAGATTCCCTTTACCTGTGAGGATGGTCTCCAGAATATCGGACGACCGGATCAGTGACAACATCAATTGCCTATGTAGTGTTGCTGACTCGGAAAATTTACGGTTTCATTCCCGAAGATGGCAAATTTTGAACACTAGATAGATAAATCAAATTCAGCCAGCGTCAGGAGGAAAATTCTAGCAGCCGGCAGCTCTGCATTTATATTGTCTACGAACTACAATTCAAAACGCGCAAATTGGTAGCACAAAATAAACACTTCGTTGTTTTTTTTATCTCCAATTATAAAGTGTTGCTTTGAAATATCTATTTTTGGTTTCATAACTTCAATACAACGCAATATTTCACCGCACTAAGTTGAACTAAAATAAAATAGACAATATTTATTTTAAATCTAGTTTATATTTGCAACATAATATTTCAGAAAATACGGAAGAATCCAAACGCAAAATTATTTTAGTTGAATTATTTCCGTCTATGAAAAGTCCTGGGGATGTGTTTTGAATTTTCCATTACTACAATCTGCTGTCCGGACGCCAGATTACCACGTTATGAGAGCGCACGAGTGTTTAAACTTTCCGCAAATTGAAGAGTAAACGATGACAAGCTGCAAAATAGATTCACGCGCCCAAAGGCAAGAAGCCTACAACAATAAAATCAGGAGAAAATAACATGGAACATATAAATACATATTATTTATTTATTAACTTGCATTCAAAAGGCTTGTACAGAGCGGCAACTACTGAAAGGGTTTGATTGAGGAGACCACCGCAGGGTGACACACGCCATATCTTCAATTTCAAAGCAATATTGTACATATTTCGTCTAATTATTTTACAACTCATATCATGCGCACTGACCACTGTACATTATTGGCTTTCCTTTTAATTCTCCCTAAATGGTAATGGAGTCTGAAAAAAGACACTTTTGTGCAGATTCCCTTCTTTTCTCCACTCCTAGAATTTAATGAAAAAATTTACTTTGGACGTGATCATTGTTCTTCTTCTTCTTTTTTATAGAAGACCTACAAGTTTTTCTAGTCAGATCTGAGCCCGCCCAACTAACCCGTGTCTACGTTGTGGAGGTAGTGAGAAAAGTGGTGAAAGTGACGGGGCCGGGCGAGGGTGGGGGCGGGGGCGGGGGAGGAGTCGGCGCCGCGCCCGGGCGGTCGACGCGGGCGGCGCGACTCGGCGGCTTGGCGCGACGCTGCGCGGCGCGGCGCGGGTGCAAGTGACGAGCCGATACTCCGATACCGGGAGACCGATTGCCAAATTATCGGATATGGATATCGAGTGCGCAGTCGATGGGCATGGGTATAAAATCGTGCGTAGTAAGAAACGTACTGCGTCGCGGTGGCCCAGGGGCGCTGCCCCGCCCCCACCACCACCGCCCCGCCCCCACAGACGCCGACCTGCGCCGCGCCGCGCCGCGCCGCGCCCCAAAGACCCGGAATCTGCTTATGCCGTGAATCGGATCGGGAAAGGGACGCCACGCCGGCGGGACACGGGCGGCCGTATCCCTGGAGCGCGACAGCAACAACACTCTCGACAACTATCGATTCTTATCGAATTCAGAACGGAAGAATTCCATGCACTCGAGTTCCGTCATAAATTATTCCGTGAAAGATGACCGCTGACAGCCAGAGAAACCAGAAAATCGAGCCGAAAGCAACAGTCGGGAGAATTTCCTAGGGCAAGGGTTGGCGGCGGAGGCGGTGGCGGCGGGGGCGGCGGCGGAGATGGGAAAAGGGCACGGCGGGGCGCACGTGCCCGGGGTAAACGACCGCCGAGTGTCACCCCAGCCTACCTCCTCGCCTCTGCCATCGTATAGGGGAAGCCCCGGACACACACAACGTGCACCGCGTTCTGTACATATTTATCATAATTTGCTTCATCAGCTAAGGGCATCACTCTGATTCATCTGCCTTCTCAAGCAGTTCTATTGAGCCTTAAGCGCCACTTATTCGAAGTAATTCAGGTCACTTGGTCTCAAATGTAATCTGTGATAATCGATCTGAAAACACGGTTGAAAGTACTCAACGCTAAACATTAGTACACAGCTTCCTGAGCAATGGATACTTACTATATGAAAATCAATTCATAATATAAAATAGAAGCATACGAAGTCGGTCTAATGTAAAATGAGAATCAATCTATTGAACAAAAGTTGTTTAACACAGAATTTAATTCCCAAATTCGTTTTTTCATGGTGATGTATATATCCCTTATATTAACCCATTTGAGAAACTAACCTTTACAATTGTTCAACTTTCTGTCTAATTACCTTTATATCATTCTTCATGTGTCCGCATATTTGCTTTCAGTAATATTTTTACTTCGATTATACCAAGAATAAAATAAACGGATGTAAAAACTTATTCAGAAAGATTGTTTTAACAATTGAGAGAACACGGAAGAGAATGCAATGTGAAAGAAAGATGATGTATTTATAACTGGATTAATTAGAAAACAATAAATACCACCGGCCTGAATAGACGAGGTCGCCAATACTGAAGAGCCGTACCTGCCTCGTGCCTGAAGAGTCGCGGATTCGAACCCCGCCCGGGGTATGGGTTTTGTGTGTGTTCGTGTACTGTTATCGTTGTTACTTACCCCAATGTTACTTAGAGTGGTCGCTATATGATCTTAGTAGTTGAAAAGCAATTTTAAATAAGTAAAAAGTAGCAATTAAATAATTTTGTAAGGGCTCCTTCCCACGTCGCCACCGCAGCGGAAGGAATAAACGTTTCCATGTTTAAATACTTCTGATTACACACTCCAAGGAAAAAATAATCAGAGGAAGGCTCTGGAAGATTTCGACAGGCTAACAAGAGATATTTCTGATCGTATAGGTCTAAATACTGCATATACGCATAAAATTCCTATTTCGGCATTAAAGACTAAAAATGCCTATTATGCCATTACTATTTCCATTTTCGATTTTTTAAATTATTCTGGCTATTTGCAAGCTTTCTTTCTAAACCAAACATCTCACGCAGACTCAGTTCTGTTATTTCCGTGCTGACAAGCATTTTTGAGCTTCTTATGTTATATTTCAACCATTCTACCTATTACCGGCTCCCTGTCTTCTCAGCCTGCGTGAATTTTGCTCTGAGTAAACGATTTAAGTTCTAAAATATCAAAAATTAATACCGCACTTACACGAAATTCGATAGGCTAATTTAATTGCTTTATAACTCGGCAAGCCATTTTTGTCAATTAAATTTCAAACAAGTAAGTATTCACTGGAACTTAATTCAATTAAACTTCAGAAAAATATAACAATTGTAAGGACAGTGGATTGTATCACTCAGGTGGTGCAGATGACGATAGAACGTATGTACAATGTTTCAGTTGTGTCCAATTTTAGAGTGACAAAAAATGTTATGTAAATAATACCAAACAAAGCAGACAAGAAAATAGTCAAGAAAGCACCTTGAAGTAAAATAAAAATTAATTATAAAAATATATTTTGTAATTGTCTACGATGTCTGCGTATCACGGAGTCTTGTAGGACAAAAGTGATTTTCGCATCGACGCATTGCTTAAACTAACAACTTTACAATTACAGACTCACTGTTACCCGAGTACTATTTCTTGCTATAAGATGATTGAGATTGTACTCATCTCGTAGCAAACAATTCCTGTCGAGGAGATATCATGCGAAGATAAGAAAAAAATGAGCCAAAGAATGAAGTTGACATGTTGAAGTCAGGCTTGTGTCACGCCAATAAGTGCATTATTCTGTTGAAATAAAACCCCCTTGCAGAATAAGACACTGGTTACGAAACATCCTCGGAATACTCAACTCTCTTAAGGCGTGAGGCTGAACAACAAAACAGTCTCTGCCCATGGTATGAAACCCGCATGTTTTCTTGAGCCCCCGAATACCTACCCCCACTCCTTTGCCAACATTAGTTTAATTAAGAATAAATGATAGCTACGAGCGTTGTAGACAAAAACTGATAACGAGAAATGTTCGCCCCCCGTATAATAGAAACAATTTTGCATCTAAAAACGAACTACAAATCTGATATTAAATTCCTTTTGTCAAAATATCCAAACTCCCCACACCTCTCGCAACAAGTGAAGCGAGGGCTCAAGAAAAGTGTGCGGATAATACCTCAACACTCACAACTGCCGAAAATGTCTTCCTAGTCGCCGAAAACGCGACCTGGGCCAATTTTTTAGCATCCTTTGATATCTCCCAGAAAAAAATTAAGAAAAATGTTGAATTAATTCTTGAGAAAATAATTATTTAAAAATTGCCCACATTTCCCGCAAACTACGCGAAAACTACTCATATTTTTGAAAAATTATACATGGCGTTATATTAAAATATGTATACGAAGAACAGACTTGGTAGAGAAAAATCATTATTTTCATTATTGCTGTTGTAGGAAGACGACGAAACAATTTTGAAAATATGCAATTTTCAAAAAATCAGAATTCAATAAAAATTAGACCTGCGCCGATTGTTTAAGCTTCCTTTGTTCTATTCGAGGAAAAATATATTCAAAAGACTTGGAGCCATTTTCGAGAAAAAAGGGAAAAGTCGGTAATGCTTTCTGTAAAGTGACTTCAAAACTCAAAATATATGTTTCCATTTCGTAGGGCGTCGTGTTCGTTCAGATCGATCGGGAAATATCCATTTTCGAGAATATGGTCTAAACGGTTTAGGCATTAGCGTTGATCACAGAGAGAGACAGACAGAGAGACAGACAGACAGACAGACAGACAGAGAGACAGACAGAGAGAAAAGACAGACACAGACAGACAGAGAGACAGACAGACAGACAACAGACAGACAGACACAGACAGACAGACACAGACAGACAGACACAGACAGACAGACACAGACAGACAGACACAGACAGACAGACACAGACAGACAGACACAGACAGACAGACACAGACAGACAGACACAGACAGACAGACACAGACAGACAGACACAGACAGACAGACACAGACAGACAGACACAGACAGACAGACACAGACAGACAGCACGACAGACAGCAGACGGGCGGGCGGCGGGCGGCAGCCAGACGGCAGCCAGACGGGCAGCCAGACGGGCAGCCAGACGGGCAGCAGACGGGCAGCAGACGGGCAGCCAGACGGGCAGACAGACGGGCAGACAGACGGGCAGACAGACGGGCAGACAGACGGGCAGACAGACGGGCAGACAGACGGGCAGACAGACGGGCAGACAGACGGGCAGACAGACGGGCAGACAGACGGGCAGACAGACGGGCAGACAGACGGGCAGACTGACGGGCAGACAGACGGGCAGACAGACGGGCAGACAGACGGGCACACAAACAGAAGACTTTTGCAACCATTTTTCAGTTGAATCATTGGTATCCAGGACCCACCCACTGCCGCTTCTGACCACACAACGTGTTAGAGGATGTAATTGACTATGTAAGTAATGACATTCTTCAAAATTGTAGTCCTGTTTGAACGAACGATGGTCCTTCAACCGTCACTATCTGCTAACTCGTCTAGGTCAAGAAAGACCAGCAAATCTTGGTGTGTGTGTGTGTGTGTGTGTATGACAGATGATAACATTATTCAATCGTCTCAGTCATGTTGTTTGTTAAAAATGTTTTAAGTCTTGAAAAGAAGCTCCGCCAATATTCGCTGTGTCATGATTCGTCAGCCCTAAAGCATAATGATGGGTAGATTTAACAGAGTTAATATGTCGTTTACATTAATAGTAAAAATGAAAGAGTAATAAAATTACTGAATATACTTGAAAATACAATGGGACGATTCGTTGCCCCGCCCTCCGCAGTGCGTCCCGTGCATGAAAGCGACGATTCGGGGATTACAATCACGAAATTGCGCGTTTGATGCTTCCGTAGCTTTCTATCGTCCGCTGGCGGCGGCACCGGTCAGGGGAAGGGCGCTGCTGGACCGGGGCGCTGCTGGGTTCGACCGCAGCCGCGGTGGCAGCCTGGTTCAGCGGTTCTGCCCTCCGCTCGAGGGGCGTGGCGAGGCGGGCAGCCGGCAAGGTGAGGGAAGGCGGGAGAGGAGGCGCGAGATGCGCCCGGCGTATTCGAATCGGTGGGTCGGAAACCTCAATAGACAGCGCCCGCGTCGCGGCCCGATTCAGCCGTGGCGCCCAGCGAAGAGGTGAATGCAACGGGGAAGTCGGTGCGTTTATCATACCGTGACAAGCGGAGGCGCTATTGATCTTCAGAGAGCGGCTGCGGCGGCAAACGGCGCGCAGACGAGGCGGCGTGCGCCAAAGGAAGATGAAGGGCAGCGAAGGAACAACAGACGGAGACAATAATACGAGATAGTTGGAGAAAGACGCCCTGCAAAAATGAACATCATTGCCATGACTGCAGAATTGTCAGTCGAAATGTGGTTTAAATCTCTCTGAGGAATGGTTTGTGTTAGACTCGGAGAAACGAAAAGAAGGCAGTGTGGATATGGGAAGGGGAGGTGGATGTTGAATGACTTAAGAAGGTAAGAAGAGAGTCCGTTTCTGCCATACTACGGGGAATAGATTAAGAAATGTTGAAATGAGATCATATGAAAGCGAAAATTAAAACAGAAAGTACAAAATAACTTGCTGTAGGTAATTAAAAGAATATGAAGCAGTACACTACAGAAAGGTGGAAAATTGAACGAATCTTCCCGGAGAAAAAGACAGTGAACAGACTGTGGGAATTCAGGAAGAGGATTCGCTGTAGACCATAGCCATCGGGCAAAACTCAGAAATATATTAGATCCAAATTTCTCCCAGAATGGGAAACGAAGAAACGACATTTAATGTCTTATAATACTTACTTTACTTACAAATATCGGAAGTATTTGCATAATCCAAGACAATCTTGACACAACGAGTATGCTGAATGTGTAAATCGTATGACAATAGGTCGAGTAAGTCGACGCAACATAAAATATCAAACACAATATAAGCACAATTATATCAAACACGATGAAAAGAATAATAACACAATTCGTTTAATTATTCGTTTTACTGGAAACTATATAAGTATGATAACAATTGAGAAGTAAAATAACAGCAATGCCGAGAAAACGAAAAGTTAAACGTTAGCAGCAATATGAGGGAAGGGCTATTTGAGAGTGAAAAAATCTCTAAAGCGTGGATGTAAAGGCAGAAGTTACAAGAAAGTAAGATTTTTTCTTCGTTGGAGGCAATATATTTAAATGCATGTCAGAATGGGTGCGTGCAAATTATATTCAGATATTTCAAGTGATAAGCTGGCCAAGAAATGTAATGTAGAGTGAAGGTATGCAGAACAAGGTGTAAGTTTGCTTCAAAGCATCAAACTGTTTCATTGATACGTTTATATTAAAATTAGTTTCATTATCATTTAAGATTTGAGAGTTGTTCTTGAAATTCAAAGCGTTACAAGATTAGAAGCGTTGCAATACTGAACTCATTCATTTTCTGCTTTTGAGACGTAGATTTCTTACTAAATGTTGGAATTCGTGTCACTTTGTAGTAGGATCTCCTTCGTTTATTCTTGCACGTGTATAGTTTCCAGTTGAATTATTTTCTTTCTGACAAGATGTTAATGCAAAAATTCATTTTTAATGCAAGAAAAAGTTGGTCTTTCTCTTTCTCCTAAAATACATGTGCCATTCACGGACGCCCTATGCCTGGTGGATCGGAGAACCCACGGAAAATTACCGATGCGCTGAGCCACCTGTGCGGGTGTGTACTATGAAGGAAGGTTAGGTTAGGTTAGGTTAGGTTAGTCAGTTGTAGGTTGCAATAGTGACACAGTAGAATTCGTAAATACTCACCTTGTCTCTTATTGGTCGTAGAGTTTTCCCACCGGCAGTCAACATATTTATTCTTGACATGAGTTCATAACTCACTTCTCTCTCATTCACTTCTCTCTGAATTGTGAGAGAATATATAAAATTTCTGTTGATTAATATATGTGACACCAGATTGTCACCAATATGAAATTCAGCAAATTTCATTAAAAATAACACTTTATTAGCAAAAAGACGATGGTTGCCATGGTACCGGAGTGCAACATATAAACGATGCCCATTTGTTCAAAAGGGGACGTTAAGTAGCATCCGTGCTTTCGCCTACGAAGAAAGATAAACTTAAGAGATGCTTAGTTACACGAATGAGAAAATTCCATTCTAATATACCGGAAGTGTCATGGGAATGTGAAAAAGTGAGTTATTGGTAAAAAATAATTACGTAGATGACGCCGCGAGGTAGATCGCATAATTTGTTTTAAACAAGGAATAAAAGATGAAGAAAGTTGACATGTTGAAGGATACAAAAATATTCTCGAGCTTTCGACACTAGCGAGGAGGGAAGTGTTTACGGTTATTAAAATAAAATTTACGCGAGTTCGGACGTAGTGATTTGTCGTTAGTATTCAAAAGATAGAACTCAGAAATTGTTTTATACGAAGTGAAGAGTGAATGCTAAAAGTGAGACTTATAAATTTTATTAACCGGACAATGGAAATCGAACTTAGTCTCCGATGAAAGGAACACGGATCCGAGGCTTATATAATTTTCATGGACGTCATTTATAACTTGGTGAACTTATATACTAATATTTTAGCAGCACTTAAGATTTTGCTTAGAGAATGAACAATAAGGAGTATTAGAACTTGTAGCAATTCAAGCAGGTGAATGGGGATGGAAAGTCAATAGATAAACAGTGTACATAGTGGTTTAAGAGAAGAAACGACAAGATACGGATTTGGTCGGTAGCAAGAAAGAAGATTGGACAAGGCCCATTACTAAGTTCTACGAGGAGACATCCTTTACCAGGACAGCGCCCACGATTCTCATGTATAACAGGTTCTATAGCGCTACAGTAAAGGTCATGATCAAAAAAGAATGTTATACTTTGTTTATTTTAAAAGAAGTTACTAAAATGTATAAATAAATTTGTTATTTTCTATTGATGAAAGCTGATTATAATTTGCCGTCACGTGCAATCCAGTAGGATATTTAAATTTTGCATTTCAGATTACACGCTTCTTCGTATGAGGGCGAATTAAGTAAACGTAAGTATTCACGATTATTTCGGTAAAGAACCCGCCGACTGAGTCATCAATGGAGTTATAATTAAATATAATTTGAGAGCTCATTCTCGTAACCATTTCCTGGCGCCCATATATTTCTTAGAAATTCGGAAACAGGTTACAAGAATTGGAGGGCAGCAATATGGGTATGTGGATGGGTATATTTCAATCATTTATTCATATATATATATATATATATATATATATATATATATATATATATATTGTGACGGAACACACACGCCGTGGACTCATCTCCGGCGCGCCGCACACAATGCAACCTGGTCTTTGATCAGGGGTCGTTAGCCCTGAGGGTGTGAAGCACCGCTCGGGCGTTACCAGCGCCGTGCGGCAGCCTACTGTCGCTCCGACGCCAGGCCTGTCAGGTTGTTCGTTCGTCTTGCCTGTGAGAGGCAAATAAGGGGTAGCTTGCAATGGATAGAATCAGGGCGGATCGAATTCTAATGAAACACTTGGATGGCTCTGGTAAAATTAGGCATGTATTCTTAAACTTTTTCCAGAGGCACATACACATACACACTAGATTATAATAAACAAATTGCAATCCTATTTCTATTATAATTATAATCCTAAGTCTGGATTAACGTTCTTGCTCCATCTTGTGCAAATAAACAATAACCTCCTACCTTAAATACTCAAAATCATATCTTGCCCGCTAATTACAATACTCGGGCAATTTAATTGTTTATGCAAACCTACTGATCTTGGCACTAAAATGTTCTTTCAGTCTGTTCGTTCCACTATGTTGGATCGAACTGAATTCCCGTGTTAAGCGTTCGGCAAGAATACTTCCTAGTTATACCTTTTAATCACACCTTTGGGAAATATTACGACCTCGCGGTCTGAATGTCGCACGGGTACTCACGCTTCGGCGATTGGGGAACACGTAACCTGGGCCTCGGCCAACGCAGTGACCGACCTCAGCTGCTTATCGCTGCGAACGGCTGCTCGCGCCGCAGTGACGCTCGGCCTCGCCCAGCTCGCTGCGCTATACGCTCGCCGGTCCGCGCTGCTCCTTGGCTCGCTTGATGCTGCCTCCGTTCGCCCGTGAAATAGTACAATTTTCTCCGGTCGTCCCGTAGAACGGCCGTGCCTCTACGCCCGTCTTCCGTTCCCAACAAACTTGCTTCTTTGGCTGTGTTGCACCAGGAATGTCGCCTCAGCCTTCCGCTTTGGCGATGCGGCGTAGTTGCGACGTAATGATCGTATACTCGACCCTTCGGCGATCTCTATCAGACTGTTCGGCGGTTTGTCTCAGAATGTTCTGCGATTTCTATCAAACTCTCCGGCGGCCTTTCTCCGACTGTCCGGTTTCCCGGGAACCCCTTCCCCCTCGGAGACTGTTCCCTCGTTTTTCTATCAACGTGCCAATCGCAGGATTTAACTTTCCAGCGCTTATCGCCCCGAGAAATCATTGGCGACCACTCGTTACGTCCGACTTCAGCCGCGGCTGACGTCAGATGATGACGTACCAACGCGCCACATTCGAAGTGGTAAACACCCGCGATTTATCTTGGGCGTTTTTGCCTGGGGTTCTGCTTCCTCGCTGGGGCGCATATCAGAGCTCGTCTCAATATACATATATATATATATATATATATATATATATATATATATATATATATACACACACACACACACTTCCATCTACATTTAGTTTCTCTTTCTGCTTTTTGAGCTGCAGCCTTCACATGTATGAGAGAATTTTAAATCATGAATATTCTGATAAATTCACGTAAACGCATCACGTAGAAATATACTATTTTTCTATCAACGAGGAAATAATATGTTTCAACGTTCAAGAACGTATACTGAAGTAGAAAGCATGTGCTGTAGGAAATGTTTCTTTCTTTTCCAGCTTTTTTTGCTTTCTCTTGGCTTACCACGTAAGAAATTCATTACGCGGAGATATTGCAGTCATATTGTATAAAAGTCGAAGGACTGTGGTAGGGATTCACCAGAGGACGTGTTCGCCGAAGCAAGGGGTTGCCACGACCTTAAATGGATCTGGGTCGCCGTCGCCGCTCCAAGCAGTGAAAATATTTCTTCGACACGACGTGTCGTGAGTCAGAAAACGTCATTAGAAAGTCTCAAAAAAACTGTTTAAAAAAACGAGAATTATGCCACAGAGATAGAATTCACCTCACTTACAGACGTAGATAGTCGAGTAATAATGTTAAAATCATTTAAACGTAATCTTTTACAATATTGCAGTCCTAAAAGGAAGCCAGATAGCTAATTCCTGTACAGAATTGTAAAAACATATATTTTTTTCAATTTTCTATTAACGATAATATTTGTTCTATTAGTGTGTGTTTTCAATTTATTGTTTAATCGTTTTCAAATTGTTCAAAACCAGTAATTAGTAAAAGAGTTATTATTAATTGTACGTTCATTGCATAACGATATTTTTTCTTTGCTGGCTAAAATTGTATAAAGTAATAATATACGTGAAAGTGAAACAACGTCTTGTATATATTTCATTCACTATTCAAGTGACAATTTCTTTGAAGGTGTATGTAAAGGGTATTTTGGTATGTGATTCTTTTTCAGTATTTTGTGTTTCCATGTATTATTGTCTTGTGTACAGTTATTTTATTGTGATTTTTTGTGAAGTGAAGGGTAATATAATTTTATGTAAAGTGTTTATGCAAGTGTTAAATTAAAAGCTAAAGCAGGTCACTCCTGTAGGGCAGTTAGGACATATAAAATTATTCCTAATTTTGGGAGTGATATTGTTATAACGAGTCACAGGTCAAGTAATACTACTAGGTTACTTAAGTGACCCGCTGTAGGCTTTTTAGTGAATATAGTGAAAAGGCAGAGCGGTTACACTACCAATCCCGTAAATAACACTAAAACCAGCACAGTTGCTCTTGTAGATGAAAAGTTTTCAAAATTACAAACATTTAACGTTTTTCACAAGTAACAGTTTCAATTAACTAGTGTAGAATAAAAAAATCGTATTTTAAGCGTATGTTAAGTGTACATACGTCATTAATTATGTTTTAATTAATTGTAAGTTTGTAATTATTATATATATTACACTTACTATTATATGTAAGTTACTGTTTAAATAAACGAATGGAATGATCTGCCTAAAGATCTTAATTTTCAAATAATATTGATCCGGACATTCAATACTTCAATCATGTAAATAAAATGATTTCAATATCTAATATTGAAGGATAAATAGGATAAGAAGTTTCGGCCAGATCGGTCGGGGAGAGTTAATTTGTAGGAAAATCCTGTGTAGTTTAGGTGCTGAAATTGTTCACACACAGACAGGCGAGCAAACAGACAGACGAACGTACAAACGAACAAAAGGAAACGGCAAATAGAGAGATGGACGGATAAAGGGGCGGAGAGACAAGAGGTACTGACGGAAGGACGGGCAGTGGGACGAGCAGACAGAAGACTAATCATACAGATGGACTGAAAAACAGTCAGACGGGCAAACAGACGGACGGTCAGAAGGGCGAACAGAATTACCTACAGTCAGGCAAATGGAGAGATAGGCAGACAGAGAAACTAACGGTCTGACGGATAGACAGATGTTATTGAATGTTCCACTTTTGTGGTATCAATGATTCGCAATACGTATATCTCCGTTATGATCTGGA
This sequence comes from Teleogryllus oceanicus, assembly GCA_964035755.1. Taxonomy (NCBI): domain Eukaryota; kingdom Metazoa; phylum Arthropoda; class Insecta; order Orthoptera; family Gryllidae; genus Teleogryllus; species Teleogryllus oceanicus. The sequence continues at coordinate 114,185,537 of CAXIVR010000001.1, read as the reverse complement.
CATCGAGCACTGGAGAAGCATTACTTACGTTGTAACTTCTAACCTGTGCTAGAAAGCAAAAAAATATTAGGGATGGTACGCAAACCACGACGTTATACGACGAAATATTTTTTATGATTTCCTTTTTAATTCAAATCTTTACGTCAACGAAGAATAGCCATTCCCTCAAAAGGAACATGACACAAAACAGCTCAGAGAGGACTAGAATCCACCTTTTTCCCGGCTTGATGTCTTAATTAAAAATAATTCGTCTAAATTAAGACGTAAACTAGGTTACTGTCGTGTTAGTTCTACTTTTACACTTACGCTGTACTCTGCGATCGATGTAGATAATTTTTCTGCATGTAAAGCAACATGCGTTACATTTACAGTATATCAGAACTTCGTTAAGATCGCGTAGAGTTTAACGACTTACATGAATATTCAATTCAAAATTACTTTTACTATTTTTTATTTCAAAACAACCATAATGTATATTTGAATAACAAGAGATAGCCAATGTAAATGCCACCAACTATTCCGAATCGCAACGCCTCCGGAAACCTGATTACGGTGTAATGCTGTTAAAATGGTGCTCTGCAGGTCGATACAGCAACTACTATATATGTGTCTTATTGCAGAGTTGTCACATGTTGCTTATGATTAATAGTTTACTCCCTCTTGATCATTTTGAATGTACATTCCAGTAAGTTATGGCATACACAAAGGTGAACAATTTCTAATTAAACAATTCTTAAGGAATATTGTTTCATGACCGTATGATGCACAGAACTTATTAAGTATTTAACACGTAAGATACGTACATAAATATTGAGTATAAAGCACTAGAGGAAATATACAACTGAGAAACTTGAAATACTAGTCCGACCCAACCGAAGCGTCCAGCAACCAGTTAAATATTGGCGACCATGAAATTCACCCCATACAATTTTGCGGAGTACAAACATAACTATTAGAAGGAATTATTACAGTAATTGTCTGCAATTCTCCATTGTTACAACATAAATATTAAATCAACGTGATTTTTCTTAGTGTAGATTTAAATTTAATTAAAAAAATTAAATAAATTTTAATTATTAAAAAAACATTTATTGAAAATTTCATAAAAATGGCAGAATTGTGATCATACGATATACCTTTGAAATCAGTATAAAATTGTGGCGCCTTTCTATAATTATGGCAACACTGGGCGGAGGCTAGAGACAAAGAAATGAAATAAGACAATTTAAAACATTTACTTTCACGAGTATTACGTTTCTGCGCAACCGACAGGCACACACCCATTTGATGTTAATGTTTTGCAAGTCACACTAGAATTTTGTAACACATCCATTCATAATATCATGTTCATGTTCTTTTTAACATTCATCTATAATAATACACTTGAAACAAAACGTATTTTTTCTTTACAAAATACCAAGAAAGCTCAGCGAATTTACATAATATCTTAATTCCTTAGCGTAATATTAAAATTTCGTCACGAGCCATTGGTTGCAGACTGCTTGTCTATTGCACAATCAGAAATATCATACATTAAGAATATTAGAGAGCTTGTTAGGGTGAAAGATCATAAGTTAATTAATACCATAAGTTAATATCATAAGTTAATTTGACTTCATATTTTCCTCTCTGTATACAGACCATTGAAAATGAGGTAACAAGGTAATTGTACTCTTCAGAGGACATCACAACACATATTTTAGACTTTCTACTTTTTTTCGAACTACATGCATTACTCACTCTAGCTGCTAATTCAGGATATGTAGGAAGATAGCCGCTGGCTCAATACTTCAAAAATACCACTGTTGCTACCAATTCTGCAAAAGAATGGAAAATGCGATACAATGTAAACATTTAATGTATTGCACAATATTTTATTCGCACTATATAACACACTTTGAAGCCTGTACATTATTTCAAGTCTCTATACGAATTTCAAATACAATGCACTTAACTAACACGAGTAAGAATAATATCACTATCATCCAGTGTGTTATTCACAAACCAAGGCAAATTTGAACTCAGAAGAACACATAATAGTGCGCAGAAACGGTAATAATGTTGAATGAACTCAAGAGACAAAATGAAACAGGAAAATATCATTAACGAAGAAATTAGTAGGGCTACAACAGCGCATACATTCTCGTATTATTTGTAGTGTTTAAAATATAGCATCGTACTAGTAGAACCGCAAAATCGATTCTAACCCGCAAAATTGTCCGGGCTACGATTCATAGACAAGCATGTTTCACGAGCAACCGAGTTTTCCATTAGTACACCTGGATATGAACAATACTCCCGACGCACCAAAAAGAAAGTTGGTATTTCGCACTCGAAATTTCAGATATTGTAATAAAAATTGAACGTAGGTCGTATTGCAAACTGTGCTCTTTTCGAGTAAGAGTATTAAAGATAAAGATAGAAACTATTTTGAGAAAAACTTATTACATTACTTTTTAATAATTGCCACTCGCTCAAAATCAATAAAAACTAATATTTTTAAACTATTCGGTAAGACATTATTAAAGATCTTATTTTGAAAAACTAGTTTTATTAATAAAATAATTTTCTTCAATAGTGGTTAGAGTTAACAAATAATTTTTGCCATTTTCGAAAATTTAGAGGTGTAAAAACGACTCGACCTGAGACACTTTCGTAAGAGAATGATTGAAAATGTTCTATGGGTGCTTCATGTAAAATAGTAAACAAATAAATAAAACAAATTACCCGTTTAGAATTTGAAGGGCCGCGATTTTAACCAGATCGATTGTGAAATATCAATTTTGGTGAAAATCCTGTGTAAGACTTGGACCCTGGTGTTCACAGACAGACAGACGGACGGACGGACGGACGTATAATCGCTTTGAGAAAAAGCACTTTTTTGGTTTCAGTGACCCACAGAACGTGAATTCTGTGGGTCATCATAGCGTATTCAAGAACGTAATTTACTATAAACAGGAGCAAACTCCCCGTTTTCGATATCAGGGACCCACAAAATATGTTTTGCTGTGGAAAAATCGGCTCGTTTTTTTTGTAAAATTCCAGTTTTTTCTTTCTAAGAAATTGATATCAGAAAGTCAAAACGATAGTATATTTCACCAGTAGGTAATACAAATCAACGGTAATTTTATTGAATTTTCAACTCTTGACGTGTTATTTATCAACTATGAAACACACGACGCAATTTCAAATGCACTGAGACACCATAAGCCACGCGCGCCCGTTTCCCCGAATTGTGGAGCGCGTAATCGGCCGCGACGAATTGGGCAGAGACGTGATCGAGAAACCGCCTGTCGATTCAGGCGGGCGATATCAAAGCGGCGCGTCTGAAGGGCGGTGCGGCGCGGCATGGGCGCGCGTCGAGGGGATCGCGGGCGGACAGACGTGCGCGGCGGCGGGTGGCGGTGGAGGCGGATGCGGGAGGGGGTTTTGGGGGCAGGCGGGGCGGGGGAGCGGCGACTGGCCGCCGCTGATAACGTGCGGCCTAACGAGCGAGTCGGCGTGCGTGCTCCCCGGAGCGGCTCATCCTCTCCCGGGAGCGCCCTCGCCCCGCCCTTCCCCGTCCCCTTCCCCTTCCCTCCGACCCCGCCCCGCCCCGTCCCCTGGGCGCCCACGCGAGGCCCCGCCCTCCCTGTCGCCGGGCCTCCCGCGCGTTATTGGCCGTCGCCCACACATCTTCATCATGCCGCGCGCGGGGTCGGCCCGGGGCGAAAAGGCCGGTGCGGCGGCGGCGGCGGCGGGCGGACGTGGCGACAGGGTGGACGACGTGCAGTGCAACGGGGCGGGGCCGGACGACGAGGTGGCGGGCCGATGGGGCAGCAAGATGAGTATCCGACGCTACAGAGGTATGGAGTTAGGTTGCGCCCCTCCCTGTCGGTGGTGTGTTGGATATTAGCAAATGGTGAGCGAGTGGTGAAGGCTGCAGTAATCTAGGAACGCAAACCAGACCTATTAGTAGCGAGAGCATATCTGCGCGGCTTGTAGGAGGTGAGGTTCCAGATTCCTCCTCTGATCAGCGAGGGTAAGGATCATTGGCGGTGGAGAACCAAGATTTGATAAGGAGGAGCGTACAGATGGTGGAGACGCGTATTTGCGGATGTCTGAGAAATGGCGAACATGCGTGGACAGAGAAACGGGAGACAAATGAGTGAGGAGGAGCGGGATAACCCTCAACACAGCACGGGGCGGATGGCAATGAAGTGCTGCGCATTCCGTTGTGCGTCCGCAGTCTGCAAATCTGTTCCCTCCGCCCCCGCCACTGGCTCTGCAGCCGCCGTTCGCGGTGTCCCTTCCGCCCCTGCCGCCGTCCGTTCCGAGCCGTTCGTTCGCGCGAACGCCGCGCGTCTTTTTTTCCGCGTCCATTTCACATTGGCTGCGAAGCGAGGCTTTCCCCTGCTTGAGCCACGACTGGAGTGGAAATGTCATAATTAGGCACTGCACGCCAAACAATGGCTCAATCACTTCACATCCATTTAAAACTGCCTAGACTGCGACGTATCCGGGCAATGTAAAAGAGTGTAAAATGGAATGTATACAGTTGGGTTTACAAAAGTTTCTAAAAGAACGTTATGGCCACAATAATTTATCATCAGTAATAAAGATATTGATATAATGGTTCTTTCACTGTACCTCTACCTTTAGGCACTGTAAAAACAAAGACATGAACTTATTCAAAATTTTCTAAAATACTAGACAAATAGAAAAAGGATATATTTAAATTTAAAATGACTAATAAAAGATAGTTATTGTGAATTCATATATACCTACCTATAATCATCAGGAACCATTAAACCAGATAAATGTTTATAGACTAACAGGAAAAAGATAAGAGGAACTGGAAAGATAATAGGGTAAGGGCACAACTAGTAGTCATAATTAAAAGCATTTTTGTAGTTTTCTTAAAATTCAGTGCTATGGTCTGATTTCGTTACGTGAAACTCGGTGAGCGATTAGCATATTTCTTTCTGAATAGATTTCAGCAGTGGTCACTCGACAGTAATGGTAGTGACATCATAGTAATGATAACTCTATATTCTACCCCTGAACGGTTTGAGACCCGTCCAAAATAGTACTAGTTCACGTAATTGCTATGCATTAATAAGATGTTGCAATTTGTTATATATTATAAAAAGAAAATCTTAATTCTACACCTCCCCACCAGAAGGTTGAAGCTCTAAGTGTGCAAGTGCGAAGCAGGTGTGTAGTGAGTTTTCTTATTTTTCAAGTTTTGTGCTTGAAGTTGCCACCACTGACATCGTGACCATTATTGGTGTCTTTACATATTATGCTAGAAAAGGAAATAACGTTTTGACATTTCTTTTCTGAACATACAATGACATAATCTTAATTACTTTTACTTCAGTGGCAACTACGAATCTCATTTTTGTTTGTAATAATCTAATAGGCATTCATAAGCAACTTTTTTACAAGCAAGTTTACAAGCAGTTTACAAGCAAGCAAGCATTCTATAAGCAAATTTTTTTACCCTCTCTCTTACCCTCTACACGCAAATTTCGATGTACAGATGCTACGCACTTACTGGTTTCTTCATTCTGATTTAGTATATTTCATTATTTCGCTGTATTTAAAAATTGAATTTTTTTAATAAATTCGGGAGCGTTGAAATAAATTAACTGCATATTCTGCGTTGGGTTATGTACGAGTTTAATTCATATTAACATGTACTACAAATCTCCTCAGACTTTATTCAAACCGTCCGCTATTAGTAGATTATGTTTCGCAAATTCATGTATCGTAGACAAAACACTCAATATTGGTAAAAAAATAAAAACACATTTTAAAACGGGATGCCTCGCACGTTATTAATATTTTGAAAAACGTTTTGGCAAATCGTAACATTTTATTTTTTGGGAAGTAGGAAGGTACACGTTTAAATCATTCTTTTATTTTCTAATTAATCAATGTCGTATTCGATCAATATCTTCAAATGGATTACCAAAAGAAATCATGAGCCTGTTAGCCCATTTTAATTAAGAATGTATCTGACGCCAACGTGTTTACTGAGGTTGGTGCCGCTGTTTCCAACTCATAATATCAGGCACGACCCACCTAAAGTAATGCTAGTCCCAGTGATACGTGTTTGTGATATCGTCAAAGTACACAGAAGAAGCCTACGGATCATGTGTAAGACACGGCATTACCACCAAGTACTTACGGAGTGGCTCGCCTCTCATACCATCATGTATCCCATCTGAACATTTCATCAATTATCATTTAACGTCAATAGAATTGTACTCTTTTGGTCACCCATCTTTTTAGAGTAGAAATTAAGTCCGAAGCACCTCTACTACAACCTGTGACCATTTGCTCGGGAAATAGAGGGGGGATATAAAAAGGAGTAAGTCACATCACTCACGCGCTCAGAAATGAGAGTTGCACTACTTACTATAATATGGGGCAATCGCCATAATTCATTGCTCTTGTCCATGATGGAGGCGATAGGCGAGAAGCGAGAATTATGTTAATGATGAAGAAGAATAACGGGAAATGGTCGATATAGAGCGAATGGTGGAACCGAAGGGGGGTAATGGGATAGACCACCCTTTTGTTTGCCGTACGATCCCCTGTAGTTTAGAACACATTTCACATGGAGGAGGAGGACGGATTCGAATCAGGTGAATAGAGGTCTGCTAACCTTTATACATGCTGCTCCTAGCAATCGTGACAGATACAAGACTAGAAGGCCAAAGCGAGTGTAAACAACATAAAATAATACGCTTACAAACGAATACACTGGATGACATGGACCAAGGCAAAAACAGTTGCCTATGTTGTGTCTCTGATCATAGGGTTTGGGCCCCAACGGTAGCGAATTATCGACACTAGCTACATAACTAGGTTAAATTCACTTCTGACCGGAGCGGCCGCCGAGTGCTCCGATTGGTAATTTTTCGTGGTTTCTTCGATTAATATCAGGCGAATGCCGGATATACGGATTTCAGGCATGCACTACACTACGACACGGGGCGGAAGCTTAGAGATAGTACCGACTGGGACGGTGCCCCGTTGGCGAAGATACCTGGAAGAGAGAACTCCACAATCCGACATGTAGGTCGGCGCCGGATCCTACATTCTTGCGGGGAAGGAAAGGGCTTCATACACTTGCCGGACTAATGACCTCAGCAGTTGAGGAGCCCGGAAATTCAAAATAATCAGACGAACGAATAGTACAATCAGACGTATGTAAAAGGTGAATAGGCGATGAGACCTGGTTTCCAATGAGAGGCAGAGAGAAAGATGCACAAGAAGAGGGGAAATGGTCACGGGCGCTGGCGGACCTTCCGCATCTAGGCGGAACGGCACTCCGCCCCAAGAGAGAGTGTGCAATTTTCCGTAAGTGAATTCTCGGCTAGGTGTCATGTTCCATTCAGACATGCGAGTTGCAAAGCACGCGGCGGTGCTCATTCGATTAAACTGAACGCCAGTTACGGGGAGTTGCGTCGAGTGGAAGACTCGAGCACGGCAGTACAGGAGCATTCTCCCAATTGCCGAATTCATTTGCAAGCATGCGCCTGTGGCTGCAGTAGCAGAGGGAGTGGAGGGGATAGAATGGATAATAGAAGTGGAGGAGGGAGAGGGTGGAACGGAGCGGAGGAGACTGGCGGCAGAGCTGCCAGTGAAGGTCACACAGATTCCTTGCAGTTGACCTAGAAACGTTTTGACTTTTTTTTGTCATGCGCCGTCAAACTTCTGATGGTAACTATATATCTTTTTAAAGATCTCATAATATAATTTTCGATATTTTTTGATATTTGATATCTTAATTATTTTAAAAACTGTTCTCTGCAAGCACTTTCAAAGAGGACAAAATGAAACTAGTGTGCAAAAAAAGGACATACATTCTCACATTATTTTGACATTTTCGATTATTCAGAGAGTTCAACCAAAATGAGATCTGTGCCCTTTTTTAACTTACTTTGCTCCATTCGAGCACATAATTTAAAGAAAAAAATTGCGTCTTTTTGGCCGAAAATAAATGTTGAAAAATTTCCTACATTTAAAGCAAAATTCCTCGAAAACGTCACCTACAAAAATAGTACAATATCTGTTTTTTGAAAAACAGATTTTATTAAGAAAAATCTCTATCATCAATATTCTTGTTGTAGGAAGACGCCAAAATAAAGTTGGACTACAGCAACTGTCGAACATTCAGGGAGTTCAACGAAAATTAAACCTCTGCCATTTTTAACGTTTAAGTTTACGATTAAGTTTGAGATCATCAAAACGTGAGTTTTTTATTTCCTATTGTTATTATGTTTACTATAACACCCCATCTGTGATTACGTTCTTTATTATGACACCAATTCCATGTGATATTACAATAGCTGAAATGGAAGAATGATTTATTTCAGTAATTGTAAATATGTGATATACATGATGATTGAAGAATGATGGATTGAAAAACCGGGGGAATACCCGAGAACTTACTTTATTCAGAAAAAAATCGACATAGATCAAGGGTTATTTGAACTCCGGTCCTCTAGTAGTGGAAGGGGAGCATTGAACTACTACGCTTTCGAACTCTTGTGTTTTTTCAACACGAAAATCAAAGATTTAGTTAGTACAGTTAGGTTGGTACTTTCAACGATATTTCTATTTATCATCAGTCGTGTTTTATGACGCAAGCGCATATCCTGATACAATTATTTTTACTGGTGAAATATTGACAATGTAAACAACAGGGAATTGAATGTATAGATAATTATCGTTGTCATATTACTTGATAACGAAAACGTAATCAACCGCACAGATGTAAGGGAGCTATTATTTTAGCCTCTACGCTCAGCGATCATAATAACATTAACCAAATATGCCGTTCTATGAATTCATCATGTCGTTATTCTGCTTCTCTAATATTTGACGAAATATTACTACCTCTGGATTGCAGCCAATAAAACAAGAAAACATTTACCGTGTATTGTCATCATCACTGGAGATTTTGTACTCTTTATTAGAATTGCACACAACTGTGAATTAGAATCGAAAATATATACGATTCAATTGTCGGCGAAGAATACTGACAATTGAACTGCACTATATCATCCATAATGTAACGATCTTTAGTACATACATAGGGTGGTATGAACGGGAAACATTTTTACACATCAATAAAGCTTCATTTTTGATACGACTCAATAATGCGCTACGTGATATTTGCAAATCAATTAACATATTATGTTATTAGACAATTATTGGCCTGTAGGTTGCGAGATTCGTACATTCATACATTCAGTGATTGGTACATCACCTGAAGTAGTAAAAACGTACTAGGTGTTCCGGCAGCGTCAAGTATTCTCGTAATTAATTCAGAAAGTGTTGAGCATGTGGTATCACATGATAAAGTAACCTTCACCGCTGAAACATGATATTCGGCGCCGGCCTCCACGTGGGTTTCCGAGGTGTGCCCTTTCCCGACAGCGCTCGGCTGCTAGACAGACAGACGATGTTACTAAAGTATGAATTCAATTCAATGATTGCCTTATTTTTCTTTGCAAGACTCAGGCCATGAGGTCTGCTCTTCCGTCAGACCACACAAATTTCTGCTATGCTCCTTTCACTATCTGAGGAAGAAAGAAGTTATCACTTGGGCGACGAAACGGGCATTTTTTTTTAATTTAGCTCAGAAGTTTCTTTTAGGCTGAAGGATCTTTTACATACAGTACATCTACAACATGGGGCATCCGACTTTACTTCCCCTCCGAAGGCAAGCATAGGAAAGATTTTTTCGCCCTTAAAAATCCATGGCTTCGATCGGGTTTGAATCCTCTTTAGAGCGGTTGAATTCCATTAGACTTGATTTGATTTATTTTGTAAAATAACAGGAAAAATCTGTACGCGTTGTAGCTATGTAGTATGTGTCAAAAACCCGCCACTCCCGGGACTCGACCATAGAACCTCTTTTTCCGTAGCTGCAGAGGCAAAGCGCCTGTTTCCATTGAGCCATCACTTACGGTTCACGCCCTTAGACTGAGAGTAGGAACAGGACTGCATTCGACAATAGCTGACCAGCTAGTGTCGAAAATCCTCACAGTGCTATTAGGAACAGTTAGTACAGGTACACTATTATTTTTTATGAATGAATGCAAAAAGCACATTTACATTTTCTGTGTATCCTATTATCCATATTTTTTTCCATTCATTCTTCGCACACCATGAATAAAGGAAACGGGAAAACCAATCTAAATATAATGGTTGCAATTAAGAATTTTGCAAGTGTAGATTCTTTTCATCCCAGATCACGACGCCAGGAGCCGCTACTGATTTTACATAACTGTCACAAATAATACGAGGCACACTGTTGTAGCACAAATTTGTAACACGAGACTCGCTATGTTGTAGCACAATTACTAAACTTTTATGATGGAGTTGACCTTCATAAAATGATTGCAGTACGAGGGTGATCTAGGTGTACACTGAAGAGTGGTATTACTTGTAGTGAAGGTTCAATACACACCGATTAACGCTACACTTGAAAGCGCATTGAAACTCAAGTATTGCTGGGAATGAAAAGATAATAGAGAACGACCACCCCACACGGGCTGAAGGCCTACGCGCGCGCCCGCCCGCCTCACATAGTTGGATGCGCTCACCTCGTTTCGCCTTCTCGTTTCCGCAAACTTTGCACGGTATATTATATGCCATTAATCAGTGCGCTATTAACACACAAGTGCAAATTTACCTAAGTCTCGAGTATACAGTTTGTCGGTTGTTAAACAAGTACGAGGGCTTTGTGACGGCGAGGAAAGTGGATCGGAGGGCACTTTCGTCAATGTATAAACTGCAAAATCGTTCGTATTTACGGAAAATTGCACAGAACTGAAACGCGAAACTTCGTGTTGAGTGAACATGTTTGAAAACAGATGTAGAGACGAGAATGACTATGCAAAGTTTTTGAAAACTCTGACATTAAGAAACTTTAGAGTCCTTGTTAAAATGATAATTTGTGGAATATAAAAATAAGCTATTTAGAAAATTAATCATATATCCATATTATGGTTATCTTCTATGTGATAAAACTCAGCACAATTTCTCATGTGGATGACAATGTATACAAGTTTACAACAATTCAATGCGATTAGAATATGTTACCTATTCTTATTACTCGTATAACCCAAAACAGAATATTGTGTTATATTCCAATCTTGTTCTAAAAATCATCGCAGATGAAAGATAAATATTAAAGTGGCTAAACGAGACCATTGTGACATGGTTAGTTGACTATTCACAAACGCGGTTGCGTAGTATATAGTAAGGCACATACTGGCCACATGTCTTTGGTTACGTTGTTTCTTTCGTACAATTTCTCTACGAATGAGCTTCCCTGGCGCAGGGTGATGGTTTCTTGACGTTTCACCCCATGCAATGCATTCCAAGTGTGTTTTGAATTGAGCGCAATGTCTTATGCTCTTCCTACGCGATTCTATGATTTTCAAATTGCAGCTACGAATGTGCTATGTATTCCTAATAAGAATTTATCCGTTTTTGTGCGTGGTAAATACACTACTGAAATATGTACAGAAATATCCCGGTGGTAGGCAAAGAATTTCGTAAATAATCATTAAAGCTAATTTAATTTTGTAAGAGAATAATGTTTTGTTTCTAACGAAAAGTCTAATAAACCAATGTACAAAACACCAAAAATGTTGAATGTCCTTTAGGCGCATACATTTAGGTGCAAATATCGAGAACTGTCAGAAGCTTGAGTTGTGAGGACAGGCTTACGAAAAATATTCCTCAGTACATGCATTGCTTGGAATGGAGATATCTAGATTCTGACGACTACATTTCTTTTTAATTGTGGCGCTTGGTGTTCGCGGGTTCGAAAGTTTCGATTTCGACTGAAAAATATAAATATTTAATTGTAGTATTCTGCCTATTATCATAATTCAAGTACCGACTGTATTACTCAGTGCATCACTACGACACAGCTGATATCATGCGACAAAAACGTTCCAAGGAGGAGGCTGCCCGCCCTTACACATTTGCTATTCACGTTTTTCTTTATGGACCAGTAGCATTTTTGATATTCTTGGTAAGTTAATAATTGTTGTTTTGTTTGAACGAAATACATAAGATATTCTGTAGTATTCGTGGAGACGGTTTGTGTTAAAATATTTAATTTATTATGGTGTCATACGAAAGTACTTTATTTGTCGTTCTTGAGTGGAGTGCGTGCTCCTTTTTGGACAACAGGTTCATCAAGTTGGCACAGTTAAATAAAAGGAATTGGAATAATTAGCACTTATTTTTTCTCGATATATTACCCCCAAATAAGGTTTTTACTGTTGCCATTTTGCAAAAAAATGGCGATGTGCTGACTTGACAATCAAACTGACCAAAACACATTTAAATCTACTACAATTACATTTACTTTTTAAAAGGTAAGAGTATAAAACATATTTTTGAGCAATAAAATTAGTAAAAATTGAGTATTAAATATTCCTATTAGTATAATATGTTTGTGCTCACTTTTTAAATTTGGTTGTGTCAAGTTTACTATGAAGGCAGCACATCTGCATTTCTTTTAAAAGGCAACAGTAAAAAAATAATTTGGGGTAATAAATAATTACTTTAAATAAAATCATTTTACGTTGTTTTGTTCAGCAGTATTTTTGCTGCTGCATGCTACTAATTTTGATGAAAAAACTAATGAGTTCAGAAACACTGTACTCCATTTCAAATTGTTTTCATTGTTTCATGCTAACTGATAAAAATATTTCTTAGCATGAAATATGTTAGGACTAAAGTTTCATTCCTTTCCATTGTACTCACTTAGCAACAAATGCAGCAGCCCGGCTTGAGAGCAGCCACCCACTTACTGTTCAGCAATGTCTATGGTCCGGTAAAGCAGACCACCTCGTTACCCCACTCCCAGCTGTGCTAGGGATTTTGGGGTAGAAATAGAACGTAGAATAGGCGTACGAAATGACGCCGAATGGCGTAGCTGTTCCAGCAAGCAACCACACAGGACACACCCACCTTTCAGAGCCACTATTAATGCAGAACAGTAAACTACCCGCTTGCAGAAACAGCAACCCTAACGAGCGCTGAAGAACGCTAATAAACTTCCGTTCCAACCAAATATTCTCGATGACCGAGGGAAACATATTTTTAAAAAATCAGAATGGAAAAATCCTAAGTGTTAAGACCCCCAGCGAATAGACAAATTAGGTCATTCTCATTCGACCAATCCTTGAACTCTACCCTTCGATCTGCTTGGAACTGATCTATGAAGCGTGACATTGCTTCGTTGCAGCCGCAATTTTGAGAAGGCCGCCGTGAAGGCTAGGGCCGGCCATGCGACTACCCGGAGCCGCGACGCGGGGTGAGGGGAATGAGAGTTTGGTCGGGGAAGGGGGTGCCCTGAAGGGCCGCCCATTCGACTGTGGGCCCCGACGCGTCCGCCGGGAGCGCTGCTCCGGCCCCCAGGGCCCGCGGCCGCGGCTCGACAACTCCGCAACGGCCGCGCCTGGACCGTAAAGGGTGCAGCCCCGGCATCACCCGCGGCAGGCGCCTCCACGCACTGCAAGGCCCTGAGCACGCACTCGCGTCGATGTCCCACACCATGGCGGAAAGGTATGGGAGATATCAACAAACCTAAAGCAAATTATGATCTGTAAACTGCTTAAACGGATACCCACCCATATCACATGATAAGTATAACTCGAATATATTAAAGTACTATAATATGCACGGACAAGGAAACAACAGAATACTCGTTTGAAGTAATAAATCAGTGTCAAACCGGAATTCCCGCTGTCTCTAACATTATAATATGATATACATATATACTGGCCATAAAATAGTGGCAAGACATCATTATAATAATCTCAATAATTATAATTGTTGCTGTGAGAGTATTTAGGTTTATTTGAATAATCTTGAATTAATGATTATGCAAATAAACCTCATCAATCGGCGTAAGCCATGGTGTACACAGAAGGCATACATGTACAACGGAGAAATCTAAGCCTTTTCAACGTGACGTCACAAACAAAAATCGCCTCGACCGCCGAGTAATATAGTTGGTATCGGATGTTGTTAACCGCTGGAAGAGCAAAAATTTAATACAATGTTCAAAAAGTATCTTTTCTTTTATTTTTCGGTACGAGAAACGTTTCTGTTGAGGCCTTTTTTCTCAAAATTTTAAGTTAGAACGCTTCGTTTATGAGTTATTTATCAATATATCTGACAGTGTTTTGCGGGTTGCATTTAAAATTAATATTTAGATGCGTTTTTTTTTTTAAATCCTAAATATTTTCTAAAATCAAAGTGTAATTCGTCACGAGTCCGTGAAATTCTCTTTCTTTAGAGACCTCTTTTATAGAGATTGTTTGTCTGTGAGAGCCGCAAAAGGTGTGTATACTACTGAAATTATAAAGAAGACGAACTCTAAAATATTATTTGAATATTCTTTGTGAACAATTGATCAAATTAGTCCAAGATGCCAGAATATATTTTGTCACTCTTACGTTTTGACGATTTTTCCCGGCGTTATTTTCTTAAAAAATCCACTTTGTTTAAAATAAAAGCTAAGGGGATAGTATTTAAGTTTTTACCAAAAGGTACTATTTTGTGAGCTCCTTTGTCATCTTCGGCAACCCGTGCGTTCGGTAATTTCTGCGTGCAATTGCAGCGCAACTGCCCTCAATACAAGCGACGGAAGCCAGCCATCCGCCGCGCGCCCTTCAGCGCAAAGAAGCTCTGTCATTGCGTGCACGCGGTGCCATCTGCCGCCCCTCGCCGACGCCCGAGGCGCTGCAAGGGGCGGATCGCCATCGCCCCGGCCGCATCCCTGCGCCGCCCCAGCCCGGCGCGGCCCCGCCAGGGCCAGGCCCCGCATCGCCTCGCTCGGCCCTCCCCGCCTCGGCTTTCTCCGCCTTTCCTCTCCTCTCCTCTCCACCCTCCGCCTCTCCTCCTCCCGCGCTCCTCTCCCCCCACGCTCCTCTCCCCCACGCTCCTCTCCTCCAGGCCCCTCTCCCCCACACCTCTCACCGCCTCGTCTGTGTTCGCTTCGTCTCATCCTTGTCTCGCTTCGTCCCGCTCACCTTGTGTCGTGCCATTCCGTCCCGTCTGTCCTTGCAGAGCCCGTTCCAGGCCTACTCTACTACACTCCACCTCACCCTGCCTCCTGCCCCTCCCCTACCTGGCCAGCATTGCTTCTGACAACCCGTAACTTCCCGTTCAACCTTTCCATAACCGCCCTGCCTACCTTGCCTCACCCCGTCCGTCACCCACTTTTCCCGCCTCGCCCTGCCTCGCCCTTCCTCACCACACCATTACCCGCCACGTCAAACCTCACCACGCCACGCCACGCCACGCCACGCCACACCACGCTCTGCCTCTCCCCGCCAGTGCGGGGCCGCCAGGGGCCGCGAGCTGTGCGCGCCGAGTTCGGCAGAGGGGCAACGGAGAGAGGCGTTTGCTTCACGGTTTGCAGAAACGCATTAGCTTACTGCCGAGCTTGTTCAACAACGGCGTCGACAGAGCGAGCAGCGCGCCTTCCCTGCGCGTGCCAGGTGCGGCCGCGCCCCCTCTTCCCCCGCCCACCGCCCTGCCCCCTGCCCCCTCGGGGACGTCCCCGTCAGCGGCGCCCCCTCTATTCCCCGGCGGCGCCGCCAGCTCCCCCAGCGCTCCCGCGCCGACGCCGCAGTCTGCCTGGCGCCAGCCGCGCGTTCCCCGGCCGCCGCGCCGCCGCGCTGGCTCGCCCGCCGCCCCGCCCCGTCCGCCCCACCCCGCCACCGCCCTCCACTCCCTCACCCTCGCCCTCGCAGACGCGCTCTGCACAATTTACTACATTACTACATTCCCGGGCGCGCGGAATGACACGGAGCCGGCCGCAACGCACCGCCTGGTGTGCCACCTCCGCTGTCATCCACTCATGCTGCGCTCCGATGCTATTACCTGGATTTCGTTCTCGCGATGAGAGAGAGCCATGGCCGGTTGCACCCCTCCA
This sequence comes from Teleogryllus oceanicus, assembly GCA_964035755.1. Classification (NCBI taxonomy): domain Eukaryota; kingdom Metazoa; phylum Arthropoda; class Insecta; order Orthoptera; family Gryllidae; genus Teleogryllus; species Teleogryllus oceanicus. The sequence continues at coordinate 114,169,561 of CAXIVR010000001.1, read as the reverse complement.
AACAGAACGATGATGCGAAATAACTGGCGACACACGGTATACTATTCAGCATGCAGGTGATTTTCAGAAAGGTAAATGAAAAGAAGACTGAGAGCGATGTAATTGTAATGAGAATTTTCAACGTATAAAATGAATATTTTGTTTTCAAACAGAGCGTTTGGGAGCGGTAAAGTAACTGAATATTTCTGTTTATGTCCTCACACAGAGGAATATGAATTACAACTTCCATCTGCATTTATTTCTTTGATACGCTCTGCAAATGCTTTCAATATACATATCAAATAAAATTTTACCTTAGAATTTTGTGCATATGACAATATCTATGCAGTTGTTTATCCCAGAACTAGAAAATTATTCCATTTTTTCGTGCACCTACAAGAACGATAGTTTTAATAGAGGGAACAAAAACTGAAAAGTGTCTATAAAAAACGTGTGCTACATTTGAAACATCTGAAAAGTACACAATATATTTGGAGATATTCGATGAAAAATATTATATTTCATTATTAACTATTACATTAATAATAATAATAATAATAATAAAAAAACAACAACCCTTGCCGGCAGATACATCGTCTTAGTGTGAAAAAACAAAAATTCATATTAAACTGCAGATTTGAATAACACTCATGTCACTATCTTTTTTTGATACAAAGGTGCACAGAATAAACTGCTCAATCGTAGCATTTCTGAAAAAATGTACGTATGGAAAAGACCCGCACATTTTTTAGGGACTGTCGTCAATTCTCCCTTCAGAGTGATATTCGCAGGCGTTGTTTCCACGGAAACAAAATTAAAATATAAAGAGATGCTAGCAACTGCACGAATGTTTTTATTCCCCACCTCGTATATAATATCTCTCTTCCTGAACATGGAACCACTCTTAATGTTAATTGCGAGTTAGTGTACAAAATATTACGCAACAATAAAATTTAAATTCCCAGGGGAATCTTAAATAGTTTCCTGGGATACATAACGTCATATTAAACACGAAATATTATTTCGTCATTGGATAGTTCGAAAGTAAAACCATTGGTAGAATTAGAATATACCCGAAGAATAAACTTAGAATGTACAATTTAGGTCAATGTACGGAATAGAAACAAGAATATTAAAAAGCTCAAAAATCAATTGATGTAAACCAAATAATATAAAACTTATAACATGCAGCTGCAAAAACGTAGCTGAAGAGTGCATGCATAATGGAGCACCAAAAAACACGTGTTCTGAAACGGCAGATGTGAAAACTGTACCTTCTGTCTTCATCTCACCGCCAGTGTCGTGTCGTAAGTAGTGACGCAATAAATCATTATATCACATAAATTGCGGATTAACATAAACAAACGTTTGCATTTTTGGATCAAAATCAAAAGTTTATTGCTTTTGAATTTGTACAGTCCTTTTAGGTATCAATAACAAAAGGTTTTCCACATGGTCAGAGTCTGCTTAGCTTTCCGTCAATTTATTCAAAGTTAGAAATATAGATGTTTGAAAATATTGAAATATCGTTGAAATTTTAAAATTACTTTCCGAAATGTTTAAAGTAATATTTTTAAGAACATGAATAATACATTTAACGTTTTGTGAACAACAAGTGAGAAAGGAAATGGCAAAAAACTATGGACTAAAATAATCGACAGTACAGCCAGTCCAAACCACCATTCGAATCGCTTACTACAAATGTTCTATCTAATAATGGGTTTCAAAATTTAAGTTAGGTAAGCGGGGCCCTGATTTCAAAACTCCAACCCTCACTCTTAAACCGCCTACCACATACATTTTACCGTCTCCTAGCCCATCAGATGCTGTAAACGCTCACCCCCTGCCGCATAAGGCTGACAAGATTGGAAGTTGAGGTTGAACGATATGGCCGCGGGCCCCTATATTTGATATGTACCTGACTAGAACGCACTAGCGTAGACCTGAGACCCCGAAGAACATAGTCCGATATTAGATGAGTGAGAGTCCCATGGCTTCACCAAGACAATCATCCCCTGCGACTCCTAGGGCCATACTTATAAACATCAGCCAGGGGCCTGCCTGGCCTAGCAGCCTGCCACTGTTCGTTTTTGCGATTTATGAACGGCCCCCAGCCAATTCCAGTCGCCACTTGTCCTCCTAGCAAGCTCCCAGATGGCAGGCCCGTAAGTGCTCTGCTAGCAGAGCTTCATAAATACCACCCCTACTCGTCAGGTAACCTGGTGTAACCTGCCACACTGTTACAAGCGGTGACATTTATTAGGTGAATGATACCACCCAATTAAAGCAGAATGTATTACAACCTTTGCTCCTACGCCACCTAGGGAACCAACGAAATATAGGATGAGGTTTATTCAGATAAACTGAAGATTAAAAATTCAGAGATAAGTCAGAGAACAGTCAGATAAACATTCCACAACCGTCAGATGAACATTCATATCCAAGGGCAGTTGGTTGCCGTAGCCCGTCCCACCGTCGACACCGTCATATCACAGACTGCAACGGCGCTTCTACCTATCTCGGCCTTCCGAACCGGCGGATCCCAAAATTGCACTTTTGTTTACCTACTAATACTCTATATTTTTTACTCTTCAGTATTATTTTTGTCACTTCACATTATTTTATCCTATTCCTTAGTTTTTTGAATTCCTAATCTTAAGCGTAATGAGAAAATCGAATCAACTCATTTAACATGTACTAACGATGTAACTCAATAATTCAGTATTTAACTCAGACTCGCCTTTAATAGACGAGCTCCATGGAACATGTCTTTTGCTTTTGACAAATTTACAAAACAGCTTGTCACAAATGGGGAACGAAATTACAAAAATGTAGTTAACATACATAACATATAAGGCAAATAAGGTTTGCGGACTACGAGTTGCGAGTGCGGACCGTGCAGAGGGGCGAGGGAAGCAGAGAAACCTCATTCATCTGTCAGCATGAGCTTAGCGCAGTCATGTGCGTGAAACATGATTAGTGTAAATTGCGGTGCTGAGCAAGATGCACGACAATCGCATGTGCCATATGTTGCCACACGTGCGGCCGGACGGCGGAGCGGGCTCTCCCCTGAGAGACGGCCCTCTCGCCGGCCGTACTGCCGCACTTCGGCGCGTCCCACCCTCAGGCCCCCTCCCGGCCCCTCCCACCCCTCCCACTCTCTTCTCCTCCCCCTCCCTCCCACCCATTCAGGGGTGGATGAATACAAAAGCACACTGAGCACGTGCGTGGGGCACCACCTGCAGAGGGGCCGGAAAGAAGGTTTTCAACACAAGTGTATATTCTTTCCAAAATATGTAAAAATAATTTTTAACTATTTTTAACAGTCCTACAATTTTAATAACATACATTCAAATGGTAAATAATACACAATGTACTTTTTAAAATTCCGGCTCAAAATATCGGCAAGAATTATTTTTCATTACATTTGTATTTTGTAAATATTGTATTTATTATTCCATTTTTGTTTTGCAAGGGTCATACTCGATTACTTTACTTCCATACTATTTTTGATCGCTTCTTCCAAAGTTATCAGGTCTCACTGTTTGGATCTGCTATAAAGCATCTTGAGATATTAATCCGGCCCTGTGCACAACCTGCTCTCTTTTGGCTAGTGGAGGCTAGCTCGCACCGCCAGCTTTACGAACATTGGCGCGTGCTCCTCACTGCCTGGTTGGCAACTGCCGCTGCTTCCCCTGTCTCTCACTCGTGGGTCCAGCCTGCTCTCAAGTCTCAGGGCAGCGCACTCGCAAAGTGGACATTTACGGAGGAGGACGAATAAGACGAAAAAAGGAACGCGATCCGAAAGGGAGAAGAAAAATTGCACACAAACTGAGAATCATAGCAAGACGCTCTAGCGAAGTTCGAAGTGTGCGTGCTGACTCGCTGATTTATGGCACCATATGGATAACTAAGGGATCTTGAACATTCTAATAGAAACTGCGAGTGATTTGCAATAGAAAAAATATAGCAACTGCCAGATATATCTTACTTAGGATGGTTACCGAAAGAGTGTAGAACTGATAGACAAGAAATAAATCGAAGATTTGGTTAACTGGTTGCTGTGACAGCAGACAAGATGGTTAGCAGGCAGCAGTCACGGTGACGGCTGTGAAGAACGTGGACACACCTAAATCTGCGGTAACGAAGAGTGTTAATAAATTATTACCATGAATGCTAATAAGAACATTTTCCAGCTTCGAGAGTGGCATCTACTTCCATGAAAACGGTCGCGATAATACTGAAAGAACTCAACTCCGAAAATACGAGATGAAAATAGTTTTTTACAAAAATATTGGCATGTCCAACTTGAGGCGGAGGAAAAATCAGCATTGACAGAAACCCAAATAATAAAAGAAAGAAGTGCGTAAAGAATGCAGATTGTTAGTGTGGAACCACGTAGGGCGCATGGGTCGAGAGTTTGCGCTGCGTGGGCCGAGAGACTATGCCTGCGAAGCAGCGTGTTTCATGGGCGACGATAGTGATCGAACGTGCGAACGGCAAAGTTGGAACATGAGGACATCTCGGGAGCAATCCAGAGCGACAGCAGCCCGAGGGCGGGGAGTGACGCGTGGGGGCGGGAGGGAGCGAGAGGGAGCGAGAGAGGAGAGGGAGGAGGGCGCGATGGGGGGAGGGCGCGGGGCCGGCTCATCAGCGCCGACGGAGGAAGGCGTCTTGGGTGTCTCGGGGCATCGTAATTATTCATACAACCACCGCGCTCGTCCCGACCGGCACTGGGGTGGCGGCGGCGGGGCGGGGGTAGGGCACGTCGACGGGCGACGAGCGACGGGCGCGACGGGCGACGGGCAGCAGGCGGCGGTGGCAGGGGCCCCAGTGGGAGGCCGCGCGCCCGGGAAGGAGCGGTGGGGGAGGCGAGGTTTGCGAAGAGTGTCAGTGTCGCCGCGACAACGCGCCTGAATTGGCGTTACAGAGGACTTCATGCATTATTTCCTCGCCGGCGCGCCTCGCCGCTCGCTCACGTCCCCGCCCCGCGGGGCCCTGCTGTCCCCGCTGTCCGTGTCCTCCAGACCAGGCCCGGCCCATCGGCCGCCCTCTCCGGCCCCGGCCACCGAGACACGCCCGCTACCCCCACCGCCCCGCCGCCCACGCCGCCGCCGACGTCGTCTCCCAGGGGCCGGAAAATAAAGTGGCAGCGGGCAACGGCAACCCTTTGGCGCGCGACGCGTCAGGGGTAGTTCAACTCGCCTCCGCCTAGATCCACAAAGATAGGGGAGAAACGGGAAAATGATGAAGAGAAATGGCACGATAAGGCCGAATGCTGCTGCCACGTAAAGGCCGGAAGGAAAGGAGGGAGATAGGTAAAGCGAGTAAAAAGAGAAGTCGAGGCAATCAACGTCGCGACAAGGGAAAGTCTCAGGTTTATAATCAGGAGATAAATACTAAGGCGATCCCTGTGGCGGCGTGCGAACGAGCGAGCGGTGACCTTGAATTGTTCATTACGCCGAATCAACTTGCTTTGTTTGCTTGCGGCAGGGGCTGAGCAGCAGGGCGCGGCTGGCGCTGCCTTTGGAAGTATGGCCGAGAAACTAACCGCCTGCGCGACAGCCGAGAAGAGGTTTTGCTTAGTCCTTATTCAAGATGATTAATGACCGCTCATCCATACAGACTGTCGACGACAAAAATCTTCCCTCGAGAGGAATTCACAAGCAAGATCACTGTAAAAACGCAAAAAATACTTGACGGTAAACAGGTAAAAAATACTTTAATTTGGTAAATTATTTTTATAGTGTGTACAAAAGCGAATTTTATATTCGAATCTTATAGAGTTAAAACGAGAAAGTGGGTAAACTATTTGCAAGAAGAATGAGAAAGTTACCACACGCGAAGATATGCCGGATTGTAGTTGTGCTACAATAGCATTTATTTTCTCGCTTAGTTTGTGAAGTTTACGTAATAACATATACAACTAATATTATTATATTTTAATATTATAATATTATTGAAACCAAGAAAGTGTTTAGTGATCGCGAAACTATTTGGACGGGCTGGAATTCGAATATGCTTACGCATATTCGAAAATGCGAGCAGTCTTCTCGTAACTTACCCCATAAAATCGCTATTTACATTTTACATTTTCACTTATTTACATTTCCTATTATAAGCTTTCGCAACGTGCATAATAGAAAGTAGAATTAAAAAAACAACTTGTGACACATTTGAACTTGTGATTCTACAACAGCACATACTTTCCGGCATCATTTCTCACACTGTAATTTTCAAATGAACAGTGACTGCAACGAAAATGAAACCTGCCCAATTCTTTGAAGCGGCCTTTGTTCTCTATGAAAGAAAAGTAAAGAAAAAATTGGAGCGGTTTTCAAAAATTGTTTTTTATAATTTGCATTAATTTCAAGCAGATGTTACGTAAAACTCGTTTTTTGAAAAATTATGCACATTACATTTTTAAAGACTTAATTTTTTAAACAGATTTAATTTAAGACAAAAATTTCTATTTTTATTTTTTTGTTTTAGGAAGACGCCGAAAAAACTCAACCTTTGTAATTTTCGTAAAATCAGGTATTTCAATGAGACCTGGACCATTCTTTAAGCGTCCTTTACGCTACCCGACGATAATATTTAATAAAAAATGGGAACCATTTTTTTATGTTATTGAGACTTCTTGTAAAATATCCCCCAAATCAAAATATCCATTTCAAACTCGCAGGGTCTTGAGTTCCGTTAAATCGCTGGACAAATATGAATTTTGAAGACAATCGTCTAAATGGTTTAGGCCCTAAGTTGACTACAGATGGACGGATGGGCAGTCACGCAGACGGGCAGGTGGAGCGACAGATGTTTTGCAATCTATCGACTTTTCGGTATCATGAACCCACAGAGTATGTATTCAATTCAATGTCTGTCTTATTTTACTTTGCGAGACTCAGGCCATCAGACCACACAAATTTCCGCTATGTTCCTTTCACCATCTGGCAGAGAAAAAAGGTAAAACTCGGGCGACGAAACAGATATTTTTTAAATTTAGCTCAGAGGTTTCTTTTAGGTCGAATGATCTTTTACATGCAGTAAATCTACAATATCCGACTTTACTTCCCCTTCGAAGGCAGGCATAGGAAAGATTTTTTCGCCCTTAAAAATCAATGGCTTCGATCGGGCTTGAACCCTCCAAACGCTGGTGTAACCGCTCGATACGCTAACCATTATCCCACGGAAGCCGCTAATGCTGAATACACGTGTTAGATGAAGTAATTTATTGTATTTAGGAATAAGATTTGTCCTATTTGTTTTATAAGTGCAAACGTATAAGAAGCACTATTACACTATTTTTCGGTATCAAACGCCCAAAAAAAAAAACGTTGATTAGGATTATACGAGAATGAAATAATCAACGCATTGGAGAAAAAGTTCACGTATAAGGAGTATACGAGAAATTAAAAATCAAAGTATGTTATTAAAATGAACACTTAAATATTTTGTTCGCTCAGAAAATTCTTTAAGAAGAGGAAGAATTCTTATAATAATAATAATAATAATAATAATAATAATAATAATAATAATAATAATAATAATAATTTTTATTATTGTATTATTATTATTATTATTATTATTATTATTATTACAGTAAATTTACATCTATTATGTTTTTCTATACAAAGTATCATGTTATTGGAATGATATAAGGTAATATGCTGTGTTAACTAAATATTTTGCAGCTTGCGATCTTCTTAAATTAATTTATATACAATTGTTATTGAAAAAATTCGCACTGAACTCTGCGATGTGATTGGAATTCCCCGTTGATTTAGTTTGAATATATACTAGCTGATTAGTGCAACAGATATCGATTAACGCATAAAAATATATTAAATGGAAATTTTTTTCTTCTTTAATTTTGCTGAAATATGAAATCAGACATTTAAAAGATATTTTTGAGTAAAAAAAAATTAAAGTGATTGGGACAGATTGGTTATTTTTCTGTAATTCTGTTTTATATTCTTAGGTCACTATCATTATACCCCTATTTTACTAGGGTTGTAACGATTTTTCGGATCTGATAAGTGATGAGTATCAGCGCGTCTTGTGGGATATTTGAGCGACCATATTGGTGTTTTTTGCGAGAATAATGTAGTAAAATATTGAAATAACTTTTATTGAGCCTAAAATAATGAAATTTTTATTTAAGAGATTATTTGGGTTTTCAGTCAGCTTTCTTAGGCAAACTTCAATAATCTGTTTTCGGAACAATTTGAAGAGTAATAAGATACACATGGTGTATTCTATTTGCTTCATTGTACATGCTGAGGAATACCTTTACGTAGCAGCCCCAGGCAACACACTGATAACTTTCTATTTTGACTTGAAAGTCTTCAAACAAATCGGGGATGACTAAAGATATTGTTTGTTCTCTTCGATAAGAGAGCGTGGATTTATTGTAAAAAATCAAAATTATTTTTGAGATAATGATAGATGTTTTAGAACCAAACTATCGCTTGCCGATTTTTAGAATGCAGCACTTCACTACAGCTTATTACCATACAGCAACTGCTTTTACCAAGCTGCATCTGATGTACAGCGAAGACTTCCAAAGGTGGTTTGCTGAGTAACTTTCGTATACCAGTGTCACTTATTGTTGACTACCAATCCGTTTTCTGAATATCCTCCATTCCAATTGTCAAAGTTCTATGGTGACATGTCTCTCCAGCAAAACGGGTGATTGCCAGTAGTTGAAAAAGAAGTTTGTTGGGCATCACTTAAAAATAGACTAATTTAGAATTCAAGATGATACTTTAAAAAGAAAATAGCGAAGAAAATGGTTAAATTACTTCCCCTACACTGTGTGACTCTGTGCTTTATAAAGCCTTAGTCGACGTTAGATCACATTAGAGGATGTGTTTAAGCGAGGCTGACAAAAACAATTCCAGTAGAATCGCGTCTTGGATGTCCAAAAAACCAACAACGTAATATTCGATAAAGTGCTTGCCACTTTTGCTTTAGCCAATAAACGAATAAAACTGCGAGAATTAGTAAAAGTACTAGGTATTTCAATCAATAGAGTGCATTTCTTTGGATAAAATGAACTACATAGAAAAGCGTTGTGGAAAATGAATGCCGGTCTGGTTAATTTAATACAGAAGTTACACAAACATGTTAATACAAACATGTGAGTGTTTAGAGTTTGAGCAGAATCCCATGGATAATCGTGACACTGAACGAAATAGGGATTCGAAAACAAAACTAAAATCTAGAGAATTGATCGTGCGAGGATAAATTGCTCCAAAAATTGCGAAGAACATCCTTCCTGCCAATAAGTTGATTGTCTGTGCCAATAAGTTGATGTTTTGGTGTGCAAAAGAAATTATTTTTATCGAAAACTATTGAAGGGAAACCCTACACGTTCCTCAGTAAATGCTTTTTAGTGAGAGCATAGGCTTCCGCTGCCGGAGTTTTTCAGCAAAGAACAGAGTTATATAGAAATATATTCGTTTATGCATCTGTGAAATTAAAACTATCGCTCTCCATCGTGATTTCTCAGGTATTTCTTACTTGGTTGATTGCTTACTTTTTTGTATCCGCCCGCGTGAACTGCTACAGTCATCAGTCACGTAAGTATACTGCAATCCTCGAAGGTGGCAGTGGACCTCGCCCGTTAGAAAGCGAGATCCGGCGTCAGGTGGTTGATTCGAGTTTCCGGGCGCATCAACGGTTAACGTCATCGGTCCCGTAAGTGTTGTGAACGTTATTTCTCTATTGTTGGCGGTATTCCTCCGCCGCTGAAACATGGGGTCTGGCGGGAACTTACGCTTCGGCCTGAGAGGTTTCCCTCTTCAGTTATCTCCCCCTGCGGAGCACCGTCCGCGACCAGCACTAAGCTTCAAATTGGTCTCCCGACATTTGTGGTAGTGTAGTGAATATAAGTGTGTTTATGAGTGCATGAGAGAGAGAGAGAGAGAGAGAGAGAGAGAGAGAGAGAGAGAGAGAGAGAGAGAGAGAGAGGGAGAGAGGGGGGAGAGAGAGGGAGAGAGAAAGGGAGAGGGGGAGAGAGAGAGAGACAAGCGGGAGGAGGGTAAGATTGTGTGCCGTCCGAGGCCCAATTGTTGAGGTGCAGCTCTGTCATTCGCCGAATATTGATAACAAAAACCACGGAAACTATCGGCCTGAGCAGCCGGCCACTAGAATTCTCCTCCATTCCACGTTAGGTCTTGCTTTGCAGGTCGCCAATTCCTCTTGCTCTCCCGGCAGGTCAGAAGGCGCGCCCTGCATCTCGCGCGATCGGCAGCACTCGAGGCCCTTGGCGCCGCACGTCAGCGCTCTCGCCGTTTAATCGAAGTCCAAACAAGGCATCGGCGGTGTCCTCGCACTCACTCGTAAGAAATCGCTAAGATGTGATGGAAATCTAACTCGATTTTCCTCAGGCAGTGCCAAAAGTTTTAAAATTGGCAGTCGTCTAATTAAAAACTTGGAAAACAAAATTGAGTGAAAAGTTGCCTGTTTGAAATGGACAAGGGGAGACGGAAAGAGAGCGCGGCGGCACGCAAAGGAAAGGATAAAAATCCGTGTTTTTTGACTTGAATAACTTTTCTCTCTTTTTAAAATCCTCCGTGGATGTGACTCGTTAGGGTGCTTCTAAAGCAGATCTGGCCGGGTATATTCAAGGACAGGCCCTTGTCTCCGCGACCGAGCGGATAGGGAGTGTGGGAATAGGAGGTGAGGGGGGCGGAGGCGGAAGTGGGCCCGGGGCGCACTTCGCCCCACTCGTTAGGGAAAGCCAATGCGTAGCAGCCAAGGCCTGGAGACACGGGCCATGGCGGGAGGGTCTTAGACGACAGAGGCTGCGCCTGCAACAGTTGCAGGGTGCCCAGTGGCGGCGTGGCTGCAAGTGCGGCACTTGACAGCGAGAAGATAGGAACGGGAAGCGAACGGGAATGAGGGCGTAAGCGCAGGGAGGTGGGTGGATGAAACGAACATTCTCACTTTCTGAAATGAACTGGTAATTTGCGTCATTTAACACTTTCGTAATTCATAAGAGAGAGGGTAGCGATTTTCTGGAACGAGACATAGAGTTTTCTTCTCTAAAAACACGAATACTTATAAATCGTGCATATTTATATCATGACAAGATTCTTGAGCGCAAATACTTGAAAAATAACCAAAAATCTTACTAGAAATATTTACATTGGCAAACTCAAAATTAAAACACCCGTCTCATTAATAAAGGTTTTGTAAGATAATGTTAAAATTATTTTGTTGTTTAGACGTTTTGTGAAAACTTGCGTGACTTTGTTTGTGAACAGTAAGTTGTGTAAATTATTTTAAAAGACATACAGGTAAGAAAATAAACAAATTATTCAGAAACGTAAATATTTTACTTTTATTTTTTCAAAGATTTAATGGTCAGAAAAATATGTTAACAAAGATAACTTTTCCGTTTATTGCGGTTTAAGGGATCTTCAACGACTGTTGTCATTGAAATCCAGAAGATATGAAGGAAAGAATCCCCAGAAAACCTACGAATACCTCGCGTCACAGACAATACCACAAGGATCAACCGAGGATCGAATCCGGACCTGCCAGTGGAAGACGCACGCGCTAGCTATTACGCACAGTTACGACTCAGGGATGGTCATGAGGTAATCAATTGACGAGACAATAGCAAACTTGTTAGCTGTTAGGAAAAGAGGCGTTGCTTTGCTTGGAATTGGTATCTCAAATATTGAAACGTCCCTCCAGTTGGTCCCAAAGATAAAGAGGGGGGCAATTACTGTGTGCACAGGGTGCAAGAGGGTCATGGCCTCTTCAGCGTCACGTAATAAAACATTTAATTTCCTTAAATTTGTTAAAAGTTGATAAAAAATATCCAAGAAACGTATGGATGCTGTAGTCATTAACTCGTTGACTAGCTATTTTTCAATAATTAAAATTGTGTTTTGCGTTTCTTGATGACTGATTTTTCTTCTTAGCAAACAATTGAGTACAATTTCCGAAATATGCAAAACAATTTAACATTTTGAATTGCTTTAAATTTTGGATTATTTAATTTTTATATTTGAAACAATTCTTAATTTCCAAAACATAAAAAATGAAAATTTATTACCTACAGTGCAACGAATGAATTCAGGGCATCCACTTGAAGAAACGTTTTAGTCTACTTTTAAGAGGTGGACAATTTAGGTTCGATCTCCATGGAAACATCTACAAATGCTCCACAAAATCCAAAATCGCTCTAACATAGCTAATAATACCGGAAAATGTACAAAAATACCCTAAAAGAGCGTGTAAATTGTAGTTGAACCCTCCTACAGCCGCCAAAAAATACATTTATAAATTGACTGAAAATTGGAGAAGAGGGCCCAGAAATGTAATTGGCCCCATTTTTGTTTTTTGCTACGCACGCCAATGCTCAGAGATTTGTATACGCGGAAGGTATAGCATGAACCCATGAATGTGTTTTAAAAAAAGGGTGTAATGAAAGTGTCATTAATAGAAGTAAGTAATGGAAGAGTAATGGAAGGGAAGTAAAACTGAAGAAACAAGAGGTTAAAGTCAGTCATGTGCTGACTAAACAGCAAGAGATTTGGCTGTGACGAGGGTAGTGGCGAAACTAGCATAGTTTACAGAAGTTTCTAGTCATAAAGTTGGAAATATCAATAAAAAAGTCACGCAGTCATTCTCAGCCTGTTTGAACCTCGACGCCCTCCACAAGTCCCTAGCTCTGAGCCTTGCCAACGAAATAGGCGCGGAGGCCAGCACGACCGCACGTCGAGAAGGCCGAACCACTTATTCAAAAGTTGCCCAAATTTCTCCGCAGCCAACTATTTCATTACGGTATTTATAGCAGGCACAATTTCCATACCGAAATCGCTCACCAAAGTACAGGTTTCCTGGGACGGCTTTTGCAGCCGCAAATTAATTCTGCTACGCAAACGTGTCCTTTACAGGATATTTCTCGGTATGTCACACAGCTGTACAGACGCAAAGGAACATCAGAGGGAAAGCTGGAAACGGCGGAGACGTGAACTTCTGCAAAAACTGGCCGTCGAATTTACACGGAGGTCCCACTTTCGTAAGCCGAGTGTCGAGGATTCGGTGTACAGGGAAAGTAAATTCGGTGCCTCAACTTCCGCCGACAAGAGAGGATTAGCGGAGTGTGCCTGGTTTACACCGGGCAGCGCCAGGTCGAAGCGTTACGGGCAGCCTCAGGGAGGCAAAGCTCTGTGGCCAAGCTCGTCGCGGTGATCATGGTGCAACGAGCGCCGAAAATGCATGATTAAAAGGGAAAGGGAAAACATTGCATTTATTCCAGCACAGTAACAGATGAAAACTCGGGCGCACATGATGTGTCTTATAGAACAAACAACTCCCTGCAAATACCGGGATTATCATGGGAGTTATTAGCTTAACATATGCCACCGAAAGTCGAAGGCACACAATTACACATATGTGAAGAACATTTAAGTTAATAGAAAGGAATAAACGTCATAGTTTCCTATTACGATACTACTACATGATACTGTAATCAAACATGATTATACCTTTAACATTGGGGTAAACTATACCTATTGCACTGTTTCGGAAGTGGTTGGAGATGATTTTTGCGAATATGTGTTTGGTCCATAATAAGTAGTTACTGTATGTACGGTACTTCGACAGTTGTGACTTTACTAAATGAGCCTCTTATATAAAAAACAGATTCCAGGAACAACGTTGTTTCAAACTTTGAATTACACTATTGGGGCAAGGAGTATTTACGCACTGCTTAAAAAAAGCGTTATAAAAATGCAGTAAAGGGAAGCTCATACTAAAGAGGTTGATTCTCACATTACTTGTCAATAAAGAAAATATAAAAAAAAATATATTATTTTCCCCGGAGTTTTTGGAGTTAATAACGAATGAAAAGAGATTTTCCAATCTAGTGGGTACTAAGAGTTCTCTCAGAACTTTAGAGAGAGAGAGAGGGAGAAAGAAAAAGGGAGAGAGATTTCAGTGAACATCACATTGTCGACAGCGCAATGCACTGGCTACCAACTGTCGGGAATTCTGGAGATAAAAAGTCTGAAAAAGAAATTAATTGCTAAGTGAAAACAGTGACCTTTACTTGAGCCTTTATCGATGCTGGCGGTTCAACCGCCTCGAACCCCCCCCCAAAAAAAATCTCACAAACCTTTTCAACCACCTACGTCCAAACTTTCATGGAGTACACTAAGCAGTTCCTGGAAGTCCACATCTATACACTTTCAGGAACTTGTGTGAAATCAGCAGCCTCGGAGCGAAATCGTACGCCAGACTGGATCAAACTCGCCAGGAATCTCTTATTTCAACGACCCAAAAATCGTAGTGGCGCGCTCTATCGACCGATCGACCGCTCCGGACGGGACCGGCCTTTGAAACCGGGCAACGCACGCGCGCGATTTTTCGCAGAGCTGACAATTAAATTCCGAAAGCGCGCAAAAGAGCGCCGCCCGACCCGCCTGGCCCCGCCAGCCGGAGTAATCTGGATAGTCAACAATGTCAATCGGGCCCCAGCGCGCGCGAGGCTCCACCTGCGGTCTTCGGGCAGCGGGTAACCAGATAGCTAACCGGGCGGGTAGTGGAGCAGCACTATCAGGGTTACAAAGCGGAATACCGACAAAGGGCGGGTGCGTCATAGATCGTCCGCTGCGACGGGAGGAGAGCGGAGGAGGAGGCGGGTGATGAAGGACGGAAGGCGGCCTGTGCGCATGGGGAGGGGATGTTGATTCGAATAATGCCACGTGGGGCTGTTGCGGTTGTTCATTTCGCTCTGTCAACCGGGGGATAATGCAGTTCCTGTTCATTCGACGGTTTTACGGAGATAATAATAATAATAATAATAATAATAATAATAATAATAATAATAATAATAATAATAAAAAAATTCGGCACCGTGGCGCAGACCGTTGCGGCAGCCATCCTCTGCGCCGAGGTGGCTGCAGGTTCCAGTCCTGCGAAGGCATTGTTGTATTTGTGATTGTCCCTTCACCCCTCATCATCATCCTCCTATCATCTCATAATTCATACTTTAAAGCGTAACATCATTGTCGTACGACGATGAAAAACTGATCCTAAATGTTACACACGTTAAACGTGTAGCGTGGTCAGAAATGGCTGATACGCCAATAAATAACAACAACAACAATAATAATAATAACAATAACAATAACAACAACAAAAACAACAACAATAATAATAATAATAATAATAATAATAATAATAATAATAATAATAATAATAATAATAATAATAATAATAATAATAATAATGAAAACAAATCAATGGGCAAGCGAAAAATCAAAGAAATAAAAAAAGAAAAAGAAACAAGAAAGGGATTCTCAAGAAATGTTTTGGACCGGTAGAAGAATATGGACTCTGGATGAAGAGACTGACATCAGAAATTTATATTATAGATTACGGATACATTCAGGAAAAGAACAATGCGATTATAAGGACATGTTCCCTGGATGAATGAAACCAGAATTCAGGAACACCAGCAAACAACTTACATTTGACAACACAACACAGAAGAGGCCAAGATGTAAATGAACAGTGGAGCGAAAAAAACACAGGCATGTGTTAGCAGTGAAGGCATGAAGAAAATTTTGGCACAGAGAAAACAAAAGAAATCATCATAAAAGAATTCAAGTACAAACGCTTGCTTTATATCGAAATATTCGTAAATAATAATGATAGAAAATGAATGTGAATTTGTGAAATGTGTGTATTATTTTTATTTCATGTCGCTGAATTCGGCTTATGACATGATTACGCATGATTATCTCTGCTAAGTAGTGCCACTGTATCGTATTAAACCAACAATAGTTAATTCTCTCAAATACATCACGAGCAAATGGAAGGCCACCATTCTTTCCATGGCAAAAAATGAAACCAAGAAAATAAATACAAACTTGAGATGTCCCCACGGTGATAGTGTGAGATGGATTAGCTTCTTGTTGTGTATGGCAATGAACCCTGTTTTGACACTCCTGGAAGACGTAAAACTAGCTTGGAACTGAGAAGTTCTGAAAAACGGCAAATAACCCACCTAGCTTATATGGATGACATCAAATTATACTCGAGAACGATGCGTGACATATACAGATATACGCCATTGAAGTACTCGTATTTTACGAAGATATAAATATGCAAATAGACGTTGACAAATGCAAAATTCAACAAATACAAAGGGTAAATTCACTAGTAAACTCACAGATGAGACTGTTCCTCGAGAAATCATCGCCACTCTGAAATCTAAACGCATGATAGGTGAGTGTTACAAATACTTTGTGTACAACAGGGAAATGTAACTGCACATCATTATCTGAAGGGAGGCTGAATACTGAGCTTGCAAACCCACTCGAGACTATTAGAAACTTCCCACAACTCTCAAAACCTCTTAACTTTCATCAACTCATATGGGCGCAGTCCATTATCGCATCCTCGACCACCATTATCACTTCCTCGATGCCCTTTATCACGCGTTGTTCGTTATCTGTTAAATGATCCACAACCGATCTAGAGGAAATGAAAAGACTGGAAGGGGTTTAAATGAGACGTTTTGTTAGCTATCATGCAAAATGTTCGATCCAGAGGGAGTCACTGGCGCGACGGATGGCAGAGAGTGATATTGTGAAGCGTAAAATATACTATGCCAAACAGATAAGATAAGAGGAAGTTCTTTGAAGCGAAAGTACAAACATCTCAACTCCACACGGTAATTGGACGGCACAAGACATTTATACTCCCCACAACCTCAAACAAGATACGCAAATTCAACAGTCCTCTTTGCACATGGAGATCGATTCCTAGAAACTGAAAGCACTCCCCGATGCATATCCTACTGCAGTTGCCAATCAAAATTTTGACAAATAAATGCTGTAAAAATGGATCAGTATAGAATATATTGTACTCTGAGAGCAGAGGATCCATTATAGTAATCCAAGGTCCGGTGACAGTCATAAAAAACTACCTTCAATATTTAATAAAAAAAACTAGATATTGTTTTAAGATCATAATATATTTCAGAATATTTGAATTTCAGGTTGTAGTTCTTTAGCTCCCACAAACTACAAATGGTGACATGATCAGATAGGCGGGATCATCCAAGTAAAACTCGCTAAGAAATATGGGATATCTCAGGAAGTTGATAGTCTACTAGTGTCAGTTTCGTCCAGAAGATTTGTTTGAAAATGAATCCTATAAATTAAAATGGGTGCGCAGTATACTGAGCGACAGGACAATTGAGTGCAACAGATCCGATGTTACCCTATGGAACAAAAATGTGCCAAGAACATTTGGTTTATTGATTTTGCTGTCGTCAATACCGGCAGCATGACAGCAACATAACATGTAAAAATTGACAAATACAGAGAGCTAGCAATTAAAACTAATCCGATTGTACAGTCAACAAATCGGGTCATACCGGAAACTCTCAGTAATTTGATGGAACACCAAGGTATGGAAAAGATTATTATCATCAGCCTTCAGAAATCCGTCATCATCAGTACGTGCTCACGAGTGAGGCGTTTCGAAGAGGGACATGTAAGATTGTGTGATTTTCAAATAAAATTTTGAAATTGTAATTTTGTTTGTACAAACTTGCGTTGTTTTAATGTAAAAATATCAGTAAAGTTAAATAATTTTATATTAGTTTGTTTTGTAAATTTCAACTAAGCCAATGTTGCCATGCTTTGATATCTGTATTTGAGTGGCATCTGTGTGAGATCACAAATTTGAGAATAAATAAAACCAGATGAGCCCGCGCGATTACATAGCATACAAGAAAGAGTTGTAGAAAAGATACGTCAGAAAATTCTGCATATCTATGAATACACTAATGTTTTATTTTTACCAATCGTTTTAACGTTCACACAACACGATGTTCTTTGAACAAGACCAACACTGCTCTCGCATTCCCCGGAACTTGCCAAATGGCGCGCGACGCAATCTTCACGTTTCCACTCTAGCCGCGAGTTTTAAACAACGCAAATTTCGTATCTTTTTATTAATAAAGGAAAGCTACCACCTCTTCAATACGTAGGGACCTCCACACTAATTTCTCTCTCTCTCTCTCTCTCTCTCTCTCTCTCTCTCTCTCTTTCTTCCCTCTCCCTCTTTGCACCTCTTTTTTAAAATTGTTCCCGGGGAGTCGAATGGGAGGGATATCCCTAGATCTTTAATATAGTATATGATAATAATAATAATTATCATAATAATAATAATTATCAAAATAATAATAATAATAATAATAATAATAACAATAATAATAATAATAGTTAACTGTTCCACATGTCCACATAAAGCTGCAGTCGATGCGCACTGTGAATGAGCAGGCCACTCGATATTGGGTGAGATCTTCCTGAGAAAAGCAACACACAAGCGAAATTGGGAGAAGGCTTGATTCAGACTTCAGTTTCATCAAAAATCTGAACAAGATTTAATTACTTGAATCATAAAAAATATGAGCTTATATCGTTAAATAATTTACGCTATAATTGAGTCTTATGATAGTTTTATTCAGTTAATTGATCTTTATACTGTGTTCACTCTGAATCTACCTCGCGTGTAAACAACGACATGGAAGCTTCCTGCTTCTATTTGCCCTCTCCTTTGATGAAGCGCACTCCATTGCAAAGCGGGGAGCACGATGACAGACGTCCTTTACAGAAAGAATGACTTCAATACCAATATATTCACAAACGAAGGCAAAACCGATGTCTCTTCACCATCGACTTTACGTTACTCCGAAGGAAATAACGTCTAACAACGGAAGTTCTTGACGATTAAGCTCGAATGGTCTTGCGATGACCTGGGTACACGCTGGTTTATCAATGTGTCCCTCCTTTAAGTACTTCTCGAAACGAGAGATAAAGAACAGAAGGCCCATGAATTGTCATAACCTTTTGCACTTGTACATTACCTCTTTGATTCTTGTTGAAAGTGAAACTTTTTTTAATAACTAAGCGTTTTTTACATGCCGAACGCGTCAATATAAATAACGTTACGGATAATAATTATTTAGGGGGATTATAGTGCTTTCGAATAACTTCCTCTGCATGATATGAATACATCATAAATATACGTTCTGTGACGTTAAATAGCTTCATGCCCTCGCCGATATATCGCCTGTGAAAATTTGATTGTTAACGACAGCTCCTGCCGAGACACGTGCGCAAGGCGAAGCTAACTACAAACAGCATGGTGAAGTCATTCGTTTCAGGCGTGTATACATGCGTGAAGTTAAAGCGAACAGTCCTTAGCGTATTTTCACGTGTTTCGTTTATTCAAGTAACGTCACTTCCTGAAGTATGCAACTCCTCCGCGCGCGACAGTCACGTGGGTTGCATATCCACACATACACTCCAAACCACACTGGCACCACGAGAGTTGAAGGAGAAAAGAAAAGTTTGAGTTTCCAAAAATTTCGACAAGTAAAGATACAAATTATCGATCAGCACGCATGGGGAAGTTGTTAGTGAAATATCAAAATATTGAGAAAATTAAGTTAATAATATTCGAATTATCCTGGTTCGTCAGTACACCCAAAGTAATGCTATTAACATTCGAGTCACATTCTCTTCAAAACAATGACCCATCTCGTTTGCTCCTTTGCACTTTTAGTAATCCGCCAAATTGTGTAGTTTTTTTGTATATGGGAACATACACACCAGCCATTAAAAGTAGGATCTAATATTCCATAATGGGAACATTTTATGAGGAAAATTGATGTAAAATAATTTCTGCAAAATTAAACAATTGAATCATTTTGCATTTACGAATATAGATGGAAATAATTTTTTAAAAAATCCACAAATAATTAAAGACTTCTTTCTGATTTTTTTCGTTTATTTTCATACAAAACACATGAACTTACTTTTTGTGAACTACAGGTTTATAAACTCTATAGAAAAGCAACCAATGTATGTTTCTGATAAATTCGCGCAGGTTGTTCCGACATCACAAGCCCTTTCAATGAGTAATTTTGCTTGGATTTTGGTCCAAATAAGAGCGGATCTCCAAACCTGAATAATGAGGAGCGACATAACGACTATACGTTTCAGCAGAAAAGGAAAACTGTAGTTCTTCGGAATATTTTTATCTCAACCTGATTTTTGAAAAACAAATTATTAGATGAGTTTCTATGAAAAAGGAGATATGAAAAAAGGGTATGTTTCGAAGAAAATTCACATGAAAATAATTTCTGTTTATAACCAAAAAGGAAGAAGTGATCAATGTAGTTTAATGCGGTGATCTGTAGGTACATTCATTAACAGTGCTACATGCATACGTGCCTACAGTGCTTAATGTATATCAATTTTCGTAACCTATTGTATTGCAATAACCAATACAAACTGAAAATTGATTTTGATATTGCACATGTGAAGCCTTATAAAATTGTGGTAAAAATGAATTCATATTTTCTAAACGTCTTACGGCAAAATTAACTTATATATTGAAACGGCTTCAACGTACTGAACCATGTGAATGAGTATATAGTACTTAGAGATATCGAGCTTTTGTAAACTTTACTACATATTTCGACAGATGCTAGAATGAAATTCGTTGGTAACCGTATGTATCCGAACAAGACTTCTCATTACGGTACAAACAAATGTGTTTGGCGTTAATAAATCTCAATCTGTTGCTACATTCTCCTCCTTCCTCCTCTCGCCTCATTCTCCCCTCTTTAGTACACCCCCTCGCGCATTCCGCCATCCCCGTTCCCGCATTCTGTGCGGGCGGGCGGACGGGCGGCGGAGCGGCCAGCCACATTCGCCTCCGCGCGGGCAACGCTCCAACGCCGTTGGCTCGCCTTGTATGAATATGGATGGATTTTGTTGAGAGGTTCCTGAGAGCGGTGGCGGAGCAGGCGCGGCGCGGCGCGGCGGAAGCTGGGCGGGCTGCAGCAGGGGGTGGCGTGGCGGGGGGGCATGGAGGGACGGAGTATGACGGGCGGGGCGGGCTAGGTCGCAGCGCACGCCGCACAAGCTGTTGGCTCCGAGGTGTTTTGTCAACTGTCATGTCAGTGTGAAATAAGTCCCGGGGGACGCACAGCCCCGGTGCCTGCAGGCGCGCGGGGGGGGGGAAAGGGGGCGTGGTCCTCGAGGCGAGCGCGGACACCCCTCGCTGCAGACGCCGCGTGCGGCGCGCCCCCGCGGGGACCCGACGACCAAGCAACTTCTCCGACAGCCGACCGACGCGACCTTCCAAGGGCAGTTGCGCCAAACTGCTCAGGTCCGGACGCACTTGCTAGCGGGTTCTCGACCTCGCAGATGAATATAGATTTTACCAGTTGAAGTAGAATGCGGCCCGATAGACGATCTGGGTGTTCGCAACTTCGTAAAATGAGTTCTCCGAAAGAAGACGATTTAACTTTTAAGTAACATTTTGATTAAATAATATTGTTTCAAAGAAATTGCATTCAGTCGCTTTCAAATTTGTGAACTGTACTTCCTTAAATAAGCGAAAAAAAATATCATGATTGATTACTCATTTTTAATGCCGCATTCATGTACACGTTTCACGTTTAAAATTATCCGTATCTCCAAAGTATATAATATGAAGGATTCATAGCTATCCCAAAGAGGAAGGTGCGGCATCGACAGTTATGCTTACGTAATTATGGAAAAATTCTTGGTTTATATACAACACAGTAATCTGTCTACGAGGAGGTGAAAGTGGCAATTTTTCCCCACGACTATGTGTAAGTCAATCTCCTAAATATTCTTTCGTGATTCACATTCATATTCATGCAAAGAGAAAACCACATCTTAATGACTTCAATGATCTTAATTCATTGAAGAAGATGTTAAATTTTACCTCTGGCATTGGTGAAATGATTTTCAACTCTATGATTCTGATGATTTTGATGTAGCACAGGAGATTACACACGCAAATCTATTGAAGAAATGTCTTAAACTTTTTTTTACGTGACAGCAAGATTTTTCTTAGTATTGTAGCGTTTTAGATGACGATTTTCATGTTCTAGTTATATTCTATATAATGAGGTTGATGTTCCAAACCAACCATTGTAGTTTTCGGTACAAAGAAATGCTTGCTATTCTTTGTTAAAAATAGAATCTATTTTGAAATTGGACTAAATATTCATTTTTGAATTATGAGGACTGTAACTTGTAATAGCAGTAGTCTTGGTATCTGCAATTTGCTTTCACTTGCCTACTACAGTCGATTGTCGACTGTACTGTACATGGTTAAATAGAATTGAGTGAAAGTTTGGTATAGTGAATCGAAGTCACTGGCACTCATCCACATACATTAGAAATAAACACTAAAATATTCGGATAGAGTGAATTCTCAACCACAGCCATAATGAAAATGAGAAATATTTTTCCACGAAACTATATTTCCTATCAGTTCAGCGAATTCCAATAACACTGAGGGTGTTCAGTTGGAGTAATTCGTGAGTTCTGTGTAGCATTTATGGCAAATTAAAGGGATTTCGGATACGGGATTGTTCAGTACAGTTGGAAGGGGCATTGAGAGAAGAGAAAACGTTTGCCCAGCTCTGTGAATCATGATCATGAAAACGAAGAATGTTAAGATGCATGACGTTTCCCTTGCGAAAGAAGACGGACATAATTAACGACATTCAGTCCGGGTCTTTTCACAAGCGGACGTCTGTTGGAGATATGGATTAAGCAGATCAATCGAAACCAATTTATTAAAAAGGAGAAAGTGTGAGGGAGTAAAATACGAACAAACCTCAAACAAAGAAAACATCTGATCGAGCGATGGAGATGATGGTCATCGCAATGATTCACTGTTAAGAGGTCTCCGAGAGTTCTCCTTTCTGACATTCTAGTCTGATTTCTGAATGTGAAACGTTTCACGAAGAAGACGACATACGATTGAGAAAATTACTTCAGCTAATCAATGGCAATTCTGTCAAGGCTGAAGACTTCATCAATACGAGGCGATCGCATTTGTCGAGGATATAGTGGATTTGGTAAAAGGGTCTTCCAGAACATAAGAAAATTGGCCAAATAGATGCGAATGAAGATTGTGTACACACAATGGAAGCGGCAATGAAAAATGTGCACTGTAATAGTTAGTGTGTGGACAACGTAGAATCAAGTACGAAGAAAGCACGGACTCCGGAGAAGTATCTATAAAAATAATAAAAACTCTACAGAATAATCTTTTACAAAAGCCGAATATTTCAAGACTATTATTCCCGGTGTTTTAATATTTTACTTACTTCTGAAATAATAAAATAATATCCTGGTGGAGAAAGTTTGTTTTTATTGCAGCATTATCAAACACAGGGAACCCTTGGAAATTGTAAGACAAAAATGTGCAATTAGCAAAGAGTCGGAAAGGTTGGTACATAATGTCCGATCATTCCAATTAGGTATTTCTCCTCTGAAATCGTTGTTTAAGGTACGAACATAACCGGTATAGAGCGTAACTACGGATTCCATATGAATGTAATTTTGAAAGTAAAATGTTATGATCAATGACGTCAAAAGCTTTTGAATGTTCTAAAAATAATCCAATAGGTGCTTCTTTTTTATCCAATGTCGATGCAACATCTTTAAAAAAAGAAAATATGGCTTTTTTCCGCTATTGTACTATTCCCCAATATGTACTACTGTAACTATTATGCTTTTTGTGTTATTGATAGATAAATATTAGTATGTAAAATACATATAAACAATAGCTCGAAAATCATTTGCTGATAGTTATATTTTAGTACTTTTTCATAGGTATAAAATCGCATTTACTGAAACCCAATTTCACAGTAATAATTAAGTTCATATGGACAAGGGATTGTAGGAAGGTTTCCCAAAATATCGTCGAAATGGAACAGATCTTCAATGATTTTAAATGCACATCATTTTTGTGTGTACCGCGTTCATGGGCACGAAAATGCTCAAAAAGCCTAGAATGAGAGTGGTTTTGCTCTCTTTCATGCAAAATGGCCATGCGATCACTCTTCAAATGCGATTCAAATGCATTGAAAATACAAATAACTTTTAATAGATATGTTTCCGAGTGGAGAGAAAGTAAAACAGTCATTTTCCGCAGGTTGAATTGATGCAAATAATTAGCATTCAGTAGGTATGAAAGGGGAACTAAAGTACAGTTTTGAGTACTAAATTGTGTCCACAAAATGCACATTTAATAGGAAGCGAAATAAAGGAATGCAATCTACTTTCATCAAACACGCTTTGATGTTGTACACAGCACACTAAAATGACGTTCTGCTCTACGCTTTCGCCGTCAATGACTACTCACCATTTCTCCTTTTCCCACCGTTATAAAGCATTGATAGTTTCCCATTTGGCGAAATCAAATAAATGCAAAAACGTACATATGTTGGCAGTTACACAAACGTCCGATCATGACACCGCAAATACGAGTTTCCGCATTTATATTAACATCAAAACGCTATAATGTTAATGAAAGAATGCATTACTTAAATTGCACTTCAATGGCAATTGGTATTTTGTAATAATTTGTAATAGCAATGATGAGAGTTGTATTTTCGGAAGAGTGAATTTCTTTGCTTCAAAGTGTGCGATGTCTAAAAGATTTTATTTACCGAGGATTCAGGTGTTGGATATAAAAGTAGTGCGTTCTGTACAATAGATGACAATGAATATATATATATATATATATATATATATATATATATATATATATATATATATTACTGGAAAAGCTTCCTCACATTAAAGGAGTTTGATGACGAAATCGTTTGATTCATAGTACCCAGGAGTTAGTGATTATAATGAGTATAATTGATAAACTCACTGATTCCTCTCGCTGGATAGAAAATCTACTACTACTTACGTCGTAGAAACGACAAAAACAGCCAGAATTGTGAATTGGTGGAGTTGGGAACGAATATTTGTTACAACTATAGTGTATAAGACCGGTGCAACACAGTTTTGCCAATGGTCAGTAACGAAGTTCAGGGAATTCCACGTGTTTCCAAGCACAAATTTGTCAGTGATGATTTGTGGTAAATTATTCTCTTTTTTGCAAATGATGTTTCGATGACATCCAAGATACAACGGAAATTAAAAATCACGTAAAACCATTTCTACGGTTATTGGGAAGTCACAGTTAAAAATGGTTCGTGAATTAACTACTGGTAATATTAAAAAGGAACCCGCTACTATAATTTTCATTCTCGAAATAGTTCGCTGTTGAATATATTAATATGTAGTACGAAGGAAGTATATGTAGGGAGGTCAGGTGGTTGCAATGACTTACAGCTGCAAGGCATACATTTTAAATCTTGAATTCGTGTACAAATAAACGAAATCAATGTACACAAAAGAAACAGATAGGCCGAGAAAAAATTGACCCCAATTGTGGTCGTGACTGAAACAATGAACTGTAAGGCGTATTAACGTACATTGAATGCAAATTGAAGTACAAGTTATCACACATGGAATGTTCTTACTTTAAAACTATTCGTAAACAGGATAAATGAACTAGATCACTGAATATAGTGAATTGTAAACTAGGGTCAGTTTAGAAGTATATAACAGTAATATTGTAGGGCAGATTCAAGTTAATTGAGTATTGTCGGGGAATTTAGTTTGGCATATATCTCAGAAAATCCATTGAGAAATGAAAAACCTCCATTTAGATACACTCATTTTGAAAAGGTCATTGCATTGTACGGAATTCGCAGGTTATTTGTATCATATTACGAAGTAGAATATTCAAAAATTTTCTCAGCTGTAAAACTGAACTTCCTAAATAAATAACGTGTTAAATGTTTCCTGTCAGTCTAGATCCTTTAGTTTACAATACTTTACTGAAAACGAGTGTGTACAGAGAGATAGAAGGAAATATAATTTATTTTTACTTTCTGGCTACGAAGTAGAGAGACGGTTGTGTGATGCTGCGCAAAAAAGGCGTTTTTCGGCAGTAAAACTCTTACAGGGCCCGCCAAACGAAAAAGTGGATAAATCCAGTTGCTAATTTGGCTCCTCTATCATAAAACTCCTCTATCACATGGTGTAGCCATATTTTGCGGGCCCTTGATACCCAAAAATCGAATGACGGCAAAACGTCTGTCAGTCCGTCTGTGAATAACGCTAGCGGCTAAACCGCTCGTCCTATTTACTCCAAAATGGATATTCTCCTCTTGATCTGGCTGATGTCGCGGCCCCTTGAATTTGAAATTAATATTTTAATTTTGGAGGGTATTTATGTGAAGCTCCTGGGACATTTTAAAACAGAAAATGGCTCTATCGATTTTAATTAAATTTAGTTGTTGGATAGTGTGAAGGACGTTTAAGAATATGGTGCAGGTTTCGTCTTCGTTGAAAACTCTAATTTTTTGAAAATTGCAAAGGTTCAGAATTTTTTCGGCGTCTTCCTACAACTACAATTATTAAGATAGAGTTTTTCCTTTAATAAAATCTGTTCCTTAAAGATAGATTTTGAAATGTCACATACAATTTTTCGGAAATTTCAGAATGTTTTGCGTAATTTTGTATGAAAATACGGGCAAGAAATTACGTGCTGTTTTAGCAGAACTATTTTACTAATTCTTTATTGCTTGTTATTGCCTTCGAAACTGAGCTAGATGTACACTGCATAACTTTCCTGGATTGCGAGGTCCATGGTGGCGAGTTAAGTATGAAAACAGTTGAATGATGCTACGTGTTCTCTTATGACGAGAATTATGGGAGGGAAATATGAAAAGACAAACCGAGACAAGTTAAAATCTACTTAATTAGTAAATAAGTAAATATGAATCATTAAAATTCGTAAAAAATAAAATCTGGTATGAACCACGTGTGTGAACTTGCCCTAATGATCTTGAGCGACAAAAAATCCTCGAGCTAAAGGCACTTGTTTTTTTCGCCGCCCGATCATTAGAACTCTTACAACGCACTTAAACAATAAATAACTATTTATGTACTGGAAATGGTTTTCATGTTAAATGACCTCTGATGGAAATGGGAGAGCGTTTTCTGTTGTTGACAGAATACAATGAAGAAATACAAGAATTTCTTTGACTTAGGCTTATTTTTGTCCACAATAACACCCTTAGTGAGGAGCATGACTTAATAATTGGGCTACTTTCAAATTATTGCGAAAGTACAAACAATTCTTTTGTAAAAGGACATCAAATACGAAGGAAAATGTCTTTCTTTCTCACAAACGATTCCATTTGTTCAGGAGAGATTATCTGACAATGAAACATAAAAGTACAACCTTATCTCCGGTCCCATAAAATAAATACGATTACAATCGACCTATTTAACTAAATGAAGAGAAAAATATAATCTACATAATTAAATTATTTTTTTACGTCGAGTTTTATGGATAGTCTCTCTAAAACAATAAATATAATATACGGAGTAAACCCAAAACAGAATTTCTTTTTCAATTGTTTGTAAATCTGTGTAATGTCTAGTAGTTTTATTGGGTAGAAACTTACAGAAACAAGAACAACATGGACAATTTCAACTCTACTTTTTTTTCATACATAAGGTATAAAAAATATTTTACGAATATTCAATGTTAAATTACTTGAAAATTAAAAAAAAAATTGGCACAATACAACCATAGAATAAATTATATTTAACGTTGATTACAGGTAGTGTCGACGCAAGGTGGAGTTGAACGAACTTTGTCTACGTTGAACGAGTTTCAGGAAATAAAGATAATGGACGTCATAAAAGAGTTACCAAACTACAACTCGCGCAACGAAATGGGGCGAAGCGGTCAGCGACCCTCTGCGAACAGCGAGCGCAACGCGCTGCAAGTCACGTCACGCTCCCCGCCCCTTGCACGCCACTCCCCGCACCCCCACCCACCGGCCTCCACGCGCCGCCTTCGATTTTCCCACAATGACAGTCCTTTGAATTTATTGGAGCTCCATAAATTGACTGCAATACCGCACGTTGCTGCGCCACTATGCACAGCATTGAATTGGAAAATTCATTTGGGAGCAGACGAGAAGCACGTCGGGCGCGCGATGAACGTGTTGCAGCCCTGAGTCGCCTCCGCCTCCCTCCGCCTCCGTCTCCGTCTCCGCTTGCCCCCTGACGCTCTCGCCTCTCCGCTCGCCTGCCGGCTTGCCCCACCACTTGCCATTGCTTACCTCTCTATTGGTGTGTATTTGTCGCCGCCTCGGCGCTGTCGCTTCCATAGCCCTCCATTTTCCCCCCCCCCCCCCGTCCCCCCTTTCCCCAAGGTCGGAGAACAAGTTTCCTCGTTTGTTCAACAGTTTGTAGTTGGGTTTCACTCGAGTTGACGAAATTTCAGACTTGATGCGGACTCCAATAATGTAAGTCCGTCTTCTTTTGAAGCTCGGACTTTCTAGAAAGACTTTCGTGGATGTAGGGAATAGTAGTAGCCGATAGTGCCATTCGGAAACTGAAATCCTTTTCCCTATACCCTGTTTTTATCTTATTTATTTTATATAATTTTTACTGATTGATTGAATTTACGTCTCTGTTTGTCCTTTCCGGCCCTTCGCGAGCTGCATGTCGGTTGCTAATCTTACCGCAGTATTCAGGGTCACGTTGTCGGCTCTTCAATTACTTTCAAGCCGTACACTCCATCGCTTTTCCATAATGGTTTCCTAATGCTCCGTGATGGGTGAAGATATGAATGGATCGGAAATTAACGTGAGGTATATGGAGGAGGTGAGGTATATATCCCAAGCCACTGCCACTTATTGAAAACGTCCATGCCTTATGTGGACATTTCAACCTCCGCCTGTATTGTTCTCTGGCTCTAATTAGCTATTTCTTCATTTTATCACTAATTTTAAAATCGGATACAAGTTAACGTTATTAATACAGACTTTCTGGAAGTTCTGTAACTCACGAAAATCATGTATTATTATCCGATTTAAAGTGACCCCATACACTTATGACAGATCATCAGCTGTGACACTTATCTAATGGAGAGCTTCCAAAAATATCTTCCAAATGTATTAATGTCCCATAGGGTGGACTCGTTTATCTTTCTGAACATGTATTGTTTTCACGTCACAATGTTAACGACAATTTGAAGAAATATCTAAGCATCGTGTACGTTCATTTCTACGAGATATTCTGCACGATAATGCAGGGTATTTGAGTCTCGGTTTTCTAAAATCCGTTCGAGGAACAGTTAGCTGATTTCTAGCAAGTGCTTTGCTACAAAATTCGCCAACTGTATCAAGAGGGCTGTGTTCTGTAATCGCACCTATGACATAGTCTCTACATATTTCGCGGCGTATAGGAATCTAGCCAGATGGCACGAGTCCACAAATCCCGCAGACATTTTTTAGTGGAATGGTGACACATCCAGTGGTGCAGCACACTTTACAAAACTAGGTAAGGTACTGTGCTATAAATCATGGACAGGGCCATCGATTCTACTCAGTGCCGAAAGCCATTCGTTCAAAGATTAATAGCTATCTATAACAAGAGTTTATAATTTATATAATGAGAGACGTTATTCAAACGAACAATGGGTGCTACAACAGCACGTACATATTCTGATTATGTGTAACGATTACGAAATTTATAGTATAACTTGAACTTGCAAAAATGTTTCCATCTAGGAGAAATATTTGACCTCGCTGTGATTTAAATTCGCTTAATGATATTTAGTAAACAATTTTCGAAAAAAAGTGAGGTTTCAAAGTAAATCATATGAGTTAGAGTAAAAATTTGAGAAAAAAATTACTGAATTATTGAAACTTGCAACTATTTTACTTAAAATTACTTGAAAACTATTCATATTTTTAAACAAATTATATGATCTTGTTTAATGGTCTAATTTAAAAGAACACATTTTAAAGAAATCATTCATCAATGATGTACAGTTGTAGGTCGCCGCCGCAAAAAAACAACAAAAACTTTTGCTTCTTTTAATGCAGAATGATCAACAAAAATAGGCTATGAACCGTATTTGTAAGATTATTGCTCTATTCGAAAAAATAAAGAAAAAAAAACTAAGAACAGTTGTTGAGGTATTCATCTTTTTAAAGTTGCTTTCAATTCATTCGAAATTCCACAAAAACAAAACACTCGTATTTGCAGAAATTGTAGATGATCTAATTTAAAGATTTATTTTTGAAAAATTGATTTTATTAAAAATGTCTATCTTGAATATTGAATTTGTAAGACGACACCGAAAACAAACATTTTCAGTCTTTAAAAATTTAGAGAATTGAACGAAAATCAGACCTGCAGCATTTTATACGTGCACTTTGCCTTATGTTAGAAAAAATTTAAAAAATATTTGGAACCACTTTTCAGAAAAGTTTGAAAATAACCTTGAGACTTTATGTAAAGTCCCCCAAAATCAAAATATCACTTTAAATTCAAGGACCGCGACATCAGCTAGATAGATCGGGAACAATTTTGGTGAAATTTTTGTGTAAAGCCGCTAGCGTTGTTCGCAGACGGAGGCAAACGGTTTGCGTAAAACAATTTTTCTGTATCAAGGGCCCACAAAACTAGTATTTTGACTTCACAACGTGCTTTAAAAATTAATTTACTATATATAGGAACAATTACCGCCCTTTTGTTTCAGGAACTTAAAGTACTTTTTTTGCCGAGAATTCGCCACTTTCATTGCAACAGTATATAACAAATTGTTTAGAGAAAGAAAGACATGATGATTGCCAAATTTCATAAGAGGAAATACCCGAAGTAAATCATTGTTCACTTCATGAGTTTATAACGACAATATGCACGCGTTATATTGGCTTAATCACAAATATATTCAGAAAAAATATACTGTCTATCCGTGTATCCCAACTCTTTCTTGATTTCTCGTAAATTGCAATGACTATATTTTCAAGGCTTTCAACATATATCAGACAAAATACATTAGTAATTATTCAAGTTTGACATGTAATATGAAATACTCATGCATTTACGTCACCGATTAAAATTGTATTTTTTTCTATTACGGGTAGGTATCACGCGTAAACAACGCATGTTATTTAGTTTGCACTCGCATACGCAGGTTAAAGCACGAAATTAATATTAATGCATATTAAATATTAATGCATGAAACAATAAAAACATCACAAAGCTACGAAAGAAATGAGTATGTACTTATACATACCGTTAAAAATTACGAGGTTTCTAAGGACATAGAACGGATAGTTAGAGTATGCACTGTTTTCTAAATGGACCTTGTATGAAATTCTGAGAATATCTACAGTAATGTAAACTATAACACGCCACCACTCTAATTTATAACTTCCACGGTTTTGTCAGATTTGCAGGAATTTGAATGAAGTCGAAATAAAATATGGATCCATATTTACAGAGGTTAAACCTTTAACACATTCATCAATTGCTACATATTAGTTCGTACGGATGAACGTTTCATATATGCCATATTAACAGTTCCACTGTAATGCGTCGACAAAAAATTAAACAATCCACATAAATCAAGTGCTCTTCACCTAGCTTTAAACTCGAAATGAATGTTACATAAGAGTCTAAAAATGAAGGAAAAAGGACAATTGTTTGTCAAGACACGTGGGAAAATTAATCAAGGAAGCACATGTGGAGAACTAGGTAAGCTATGCGAGTTTACTCACGCGCATGGGGCGTGTTTTGGGAACGTATACAGAAGGTTAATAGGCGCCTAGACGCAAACAATTCCCGCGCAACGGTCCTCTCTAATTTTCATCTCCATTACCCGTGTTTCCGTCGTTCGGCCGCAGCTCCGCCAGAGCGCCAACCGCGCGCAAAACAAGCAGGAATTTCGCTTTCCAAATCCACCTCCGGCGGCCGACACAACGCAAAAAGCCCGTGAGCAATGATCGGCGCAGCGCCCACTGGTTCACGCAGCACTTTTGCTCGGGGCACTCGTAACATAATGAGAGCAGCGGGCCAGCGCGGCCGTGGAGCTGGCGGGGACGGCGGGGGCGGCGGCCACAGGATGCACGGGGGCGTGGAGACGGAGGAGTGGCGACAACACAAGCGGTAGCAGCGGTGGCAAAAAGACTATTATATATATATATATATATATATATATATATATAGTATACGTACTATATATATAAATTTAAAATATTGTTTAGGCTCATTATGTATAGGGCATATTTAATCCCCAGAGGTGGCGGTGTTCATTCCCATGATGAAACGTGCTATCAAGCGTCGACCTACACATATTAGGATTTTCATCCTCCAAGTCGAAACAATGAAACAATGGCCAAAGCGGAATAAACTAATATTCTGACTGGTCTCCCAATATGAGTAGTAGTGTAGTGTTATGTGCCTATGTGAAAAGAAAGAACAAAGTTGAGGAAGGGAATCTCGCGTATGGTCCGTGACCCGTTTGTTAGAGTTCTGCTCAGGCGTTCTCCTGGTATTGACCGGAGAAACTACAGAAAATCACCGATCAGCGTATTGTGCCGCTAGAATTCTTATCCAGACAGAGGCTACTAAATTCGACCTAGCTCTATCGAAACACCATCACCATTGAGTTTTAACCTAGAACCCCTGTTCTGCAGGGGCAATGACAATGCTACCTCTGAGCCAGCCCAGCTCGTGGTTGATAGGGGTGGTCACACCCCAGCATAGCGAACACTAGGAAATAACGAAGTGAAAAACATGGGACAATGGAGAACCCAGCGATGTCGGTAAATGAATTGGGGATATGTTGGCAAGGGAAAGGGCAAGGCATAGTCGCGAAGGGAGAGTGTCTGAAACAGCGATGATAGTGTGGTAGCAGCGAGGCGAGAACGAGGTGGCAATGGCCTGTAATGGAAATGACAATGAGGATAACGAATTGCGATACACAAGCTATTGCGGGGATGACCGAAGGGCGGGGAAGTATGATGGTACAAGAGCAGTGAATGATAACAGATGGTAGGTGGGACGACAAAGGTGGTAGAAAAGGTTGGAAAGAGATGTGTGAAAGTAATCCAGGGATGTTGTGGAACAGCAGTAGAACTGACGGTGGAAATTGCGAAAGGCGGGGACGGCGGCGGGGACGGCGACGGGGACGGCGGCGGGGACGGCGGCGGGGAGGCGGGACGGCGGCGGGGACGGGACGGCGGCGGGGACGGCGGCGGGGACGGCGGCGGGGACGGCGGCGGGGACGGCGGCGGGAATGGTGGTGGGGACAGCGGCGAGGACGGTAGAAGAGTGTTGGGGTTGGCAGCGGGGATGCGAACGGAGACGGCTGTGGTGGGGGTAGGGGGAAGGCGGGGAGACACAGTCGGCATTTGCGAGCGCGGAATCGCTCTGTGGGGTGACAGCAGGTGCCCCTCTCCACACAACATTTATGCACTGCTACGGTCCGTAATGCATTATGTCTATAATGAGATTATCCCCGGCGGGGAGTGGGTGCAGGGGCGCGCAGGGGAAGCGAGGGTTGGCGAGGGGGGCGGGGGAGGCGTATGCGAGCGCGGGCGGGGCGCACGAGCGAGTGGCCGAGCAGCCGGACAAACCCCACCGCGCCAAATGCTCTTGTTTCTGACAACCGCTTGCCCAGCACCGCAAACGAGATTAGGTGCCTCTCCTGAGCAACTCGTGCAGCGGCACTGCATCGCCAAACGTCGACCCCCCGCGGGGAGGGGAGGGGCCGTGGTGGAACGGGGAGGTTGGAGGAGGGGCACCTCGAGCGTTTGCTTTGCTCGCGGAGGCGCAGCCGAGGTAGATGTGACCACGAAACCCTAATCCAGAAGACGAAGTGAGGAGCGTTGTGCAATCAGTCTTGGAGGCTGTTCACTTCACCCGTTAACTGGAGTCGCAGATTATTCTACCGTGTTGCTAGAATTATTTTTCTCCGGGTGCAGTACTGTATCATAGAAGAAGTGTATGACTATATCAGTTTTTACCCGAAGTCAAGACGTTACTGTTCTTTACTACTTTCATTAAATACTGTTCTAATCCTAGAAAATATTAGTTGCTGAGAAAGTATGATTTCACACAAAGACCTTAAACATACGCTGAAATAATTCAGTAATCTTCAATATCTCTGCGTGGCTCCCGTATCTTGGTCTTAAAGTGTGTTTTCATCAAACGGCATAAGAACCTGAAGAGATGGGGCGTTACGCACCAAAGAAATGTTTAAAATAACAACTTAAAAACCTGAGAGACTCATTGACTAGCCCTCAAATGTCATTAATTGACACATATTATTATTATTTTTATATCTGTTATTATTATTATTATTATTATTATTATTAAAATCACGGTATAGTACTGTTTATATACGATTTCCGAGTGATTAATTTGCATCCAATGTTTAACAAGAGAGTTTGGGAAATGAGAAGGAAATATAGTAGAAGTCACCACTTCATCAGCATTTTTCTGCCAAATTCTGCAGTCAATTAAAAATACAGTTCAGCAAGTAACAAATCCATGCAGCTACATTAAAATACAACAATATTTACAACACAACAATACAGTAACTAAAATTTAAGCATGGTTCCACTTTAAATCATAATAATTTAATAAAAACAGAAAGAGATGTTAGATGTCTAAATTGAAAAGAATTCATACCTTTCTTATAAAATAAAATTTTAAAACAGTGAATAAATATTATGAAGGATATAATTTCATGTTTCAAGGAGCCACTTCTTTTTCTTTGGAAGACCTGTCAATTTCAGAGTGCCAGCTCATCTGCCACCGTCGAGAGTACCTTCTTCACGAATTCGCAAATTTGTTGCGGAACTTTTGTCAAAAGGAAACACTCAATGAAAACTTTCATGCAATTTGTATCCTCTTCACGGCGTTGAAATTGCACAATAAACAGAAACTGTTGCTTCGGAAACCAAGCGGAGGTTATTACATTAGAAACATGTACTGTAAAACCTAACTTTACTTGAAATTTCTAGGGTATTGAAGAAAGCAATTGTTTGTAAATTTAAGTATAATTTTGACATGCCATGGAAAACTAATAAACTAACTTCACCTAGAAGTACTGTTAGTTCTGTAATGGTATAATCTATATAAGGCTGGAATAAAAAAAAACTCAAATTTCATTTGTGGTTTCGAGAGTACGTGGACAAAGATAGTAGATGTTACAATTCAAATGTAAACCTTTACAGGATTTGTTTTGATTACAACAACAATTGACAATTATTACTTTGCATTAGACAGTAAACACTCACAAACACGAATTCCAAGGGACCTAAATTATCAAAGATCGTGTTATAAAAATTCTGTTAATCGACATTCATAAATGTCCGTATTACCGTAATCCTTACCCGGACTGAAGTGTTGTTTGTGTTACGGCGAAATTCGTGTTAAACGAGTTCGTGCTAACGAGGAAACGAGTGTTTACTGTATTGTGCAATATAACAATGGAGAAATATAAGTTTTACAATTTGAATTGTTTCACAGTCAGAAATTAATTTTGATTACCGCCTACATGTTAGCCTTCTACTAGGTCGGTGCAGATCGTTTCCGTTGAATCGCTTTCTTTTACTTCAAAAATTCGAATCCACTACTTAAAATTATCAATTGTATATATATATATATATATATATATATATATATATATATATATATATATATATATGTGACATACTTAGTGATTAAATAATGAATATCTGTACAGCCAAACAAAATACCTTTTCAGTTAGAGATACAAGGCCAAAGGAACAAGGTGATTTTAACCCTGTATTAATAACGTTATATTAATACGTTAACTTATATTAATAACGTAACTTATACGATGCTAATCTGTTATTAGATATTTTGGCGCTCTGTGTAATTAATTGAAGTTGTATCCATCAAATGCTTTTCTTCGTAACAGGCCTTACAAGTAATTGCATTTTGTAACTTGCCCTGAAGAAGGGCAAGTGTTCGAGTGAACACGAAATTGCGCATTGCTTTGCTACAGTACACGTCATGGATCTTGCTTCCTCAGTACAAAGACGGTTATAGCGCTTTTCTCAGAAAGTAATAATTTCCTTGGCCGTTCTGCTCTCCCACGTTATAAGATGCTCCAGCGAAATTTTCATCCTGACAAGGACACTTCTGGTGGGGCCTCATCGAATACACGGCGCGTCCGTAGAACACCTTAACAAGGTAATTCGTATTTTCTTTCTGGAACGCCTTGATCTTCGTTTTTCACCGGGGAGAAGTGGTAGTCGTAAAGTCACATCTCCGACGCAAATATCTTGCATTCGGGAATTACAGGGAACTCAAGCCAATTTATGAAAATTCCCATAGCTCAGAGAGAGGTAATGAGCATGGAGTCGATAACGTTTAGAAGCTAATTAGGGAGACTAGTAGCGGGAGCCGGCGGCGAGGAGGGGGCGGGGCAGGTCGGCGGAAGCGGAAGCGGCGGTGACGGGGGCGGGGGCAGGACGACGTTGCGGGGACGGTCGGGGCGGAGGGGCGGAAGGAGCGGGGGAGCGGGGGAGCGGGGAGGCGGAGGGTGGAGGGCGAGCTGCGCCCGGGGGCGGGGGTGGCCTCTGAGCCAATTATTCGTGGCTGCGCGGCGAAGCAACCACGAGGCGCGCCGGGCCCGGAGCCGGCCTCGCCACCCCGTTGCCGCTCGGGGCTCGAGCTTCGGAGCGGGCGCAGACACGCGCGGGCGGGCGGGCGTAGGTGAGCGTGGGGGCGGAAAATGTGTCGTGGGAAGAGAAAGTAATTACTCAATTTAGGAACTTTGCACAGCGATTCATCAACTTTTTAACTGTGTAATTGGATCGCCAACATTTGGGATATTACAGTCATAAAAATTGCGAACTGACAAACGGGGCAGAAAAGGAGTGAAACGTGTATGTACTCAAAATGCGAGAATATTTTGAACATAAAATAAAAAAGAATTGAGACGGTAACAATATTGTATCTGTATTACAATTATGTATTTACAATATATAAATAAAATATCTTTTAATAAGTACATGACCATGAAAACTCGTAATACGTTAAATTTTGTGAAACAAAGTTTCCATCTGAAGTTTTTGTTTCACTCGCACGAAAACAAACGAATGTATCATCTGAATAAATGTGTGAAAATTTACTTCCTAACAATTGGTAATGTTGTTCGAAAATTCAAACGGCATATCATCCATACGCAGACTTGAAAGGTACAAATAAAAGAAACTGTGCACATGTTATCGCAACTCCTATCAAAGATTCACAAATATCAATTAGAAGTAGAACTGGGATTTTCAGCGTTTCAAAATTATCAGATTGACTCCTATTGAGTAACATATGTTTTGATACAAAGGCTTTAAAATGTCTCCACATTACAGTAATTAATATATTCGCATTATATAATCGATGTAATATACAACTAATCAAGTTGTCGTTGTCCTCTATTCCTTGGTCATTCATTTTCTCTTCAATGGCACCTTGCAGTATAACAATGGCAACAATAGTAATAACAATTAGAATATAATTACAACATGAGGACAGTGCGTGTGGCCGCGACTCCACGTCATGTGAGCGTAATGAAAGCGCTCGTGTGAGGCTTGGGCGGCCGTGACCCGCGAGGCTGTCAGAGGCGAGGCTTCGACATCCAATAACCGCTGCGAAGAGGGGTAGAGCGCACGAGAGCGCGAGGAAGCGCCTGAAAGACCCACTTCGGCAAGCGGACGCTCTCAAATGGTTCCGAACTAGAGCGACAAGCAGCGCGCCGCCAGCTTTAATCTTCCTCCGCACACAGCGCCCTGGAAAAACTTCTCTGGATGCGTTCAGCCGATTAAAGAAGAGAGATTCAGACTATTTGCGGGGGGGGGGCGAGCTTTTGGGTGCTCATCATTCGAATTATACTCTTCCTGCAAGTATAATTGGTAGGCAAAATTAAGCACAATTAATACACAAATCATTGTATTCAAAATTTAGGAAAAAAAGGGATGCTTAATTTCGACGGGGTTGAGGAATATTCATCTGAGAAACTGAGCACTTCAATATGTTGGTGATATTCACTGTATTCCGTCTGATGATGGTGTCTTATTAGTTTATTCACAGAAACCAAAACTATATACTAGGTAATCGTGAATATATGTATTAAAAGAGCACACCTTTCATTATGATTGTGAATTGTTCTCGAATAAATAATATTTTTAATAAAAAGTTGTAATCGAAATTGGTGCTTAATGACATTGTTTGCAGATGTATTGTTAATTATTAGAACTATTTTCAAATAGGCTAATAATTTATTTTGAAAACATTTCTCCAGTCTTCAATTATTTACAATCATTTAAAATGAAACATATTTTGTAATTTTTCATTTTACTACATTGATAATGGTATAAACTGTGCATTAATCATCTAAGATAAGGAATTACATTATTGAATGAATAGCTTTAATTAATATATAATATTTTTTTAATAAGCTCCTCAAAATGTTATTATTGTAATAAAATTATCAGCATGAACTGTTATTGATTTTGGTTAAAATACATGAATGGAGGCTAGTATTGTAAAACAGACACGCAGATATGGATTGCTTGACCACAAAACCAAGAAAATACACCAAACTTTCTTTTGAGATCACTAAAGAATCTCACAAATCTCTACTACTTTCTTTACATGACTTCTCGACGTGTGTCGGCCACTAGGAGTCCAATGAAAGTGAGAAGGTAGACAAGAGTAACATAGAAGTGAGGAAATTAGAAGATACCTTACGAGGAGGATAATTGATATTTTGAGAAAAGGATCGGGCGACAACCTGATTTGGTATTTAACCAACCACTAACCGTCGTTAACTAGCAGGGGAGCGCGGGCTCCTTCCAACATGCAACAGAAATAAGGAAGGGGATAACACTCAAGAAATTACAAGCAGTAGAAAGGGCAAAGGAAGGAGCTCATTGTTGAGGTTTCTTGATGAGAGTAGATGGCGACGGTTCCCAGTTGACGCCACGGTGTAGTTCCGTCTGATGAGCTGAAAAGCGTCTTCTATGTTGTTGGTGTCAGTAGATTCAAGCATTCACGGAGCGATGCTGCTTTACACAACGGTCTTCGTGCTCAAGCCAAAGAGCCACAGCAAAGAGAAACAGATGTCATTAAAGGCTTAACAATTTTCAGACAAGGTGCATGCAAAACTGAACATGGAAGACTCACGTTAATTATCAAGAATTGTGTCATAACTTTAATTTTTTACTGGATTAATATTATTATATATTTTAATTTTATATATAATATATAAAAATAAGAATGGAATTTTAGTTGCCAGAAAACACAATAAAACAACGGTTTCTGCTAACAGATGAACTATTCTAATCGTTAGAGAGGTCATGGACATGCTGTAAATATGATTTTAAGCTTCACAATGTTCTAAATTATTTAAAAATAATGAAACTGTTGCCATTTAATTATTGTAATCAAGTAAATTGAGACTTTTCATGTTGATGTGACAGCATGTTGTCAACCATCGTTATTTATGTTCACGAAGGTTACGATATAGAAAGTTTCGTTCAAATGAATTGTATCATTTGTAGAACAAAGGAACAACTTATAATGGAACTTACTTATGAAAACGTGAATGAGAAATACCTTTTCATACGACTAGAATCTGTATTTTGTTGGTAGCAGTGGCTTTACTCCTTTTTAGTAATGACGGTGAGCACACCAAAGGCTAGTCTGTGTGCCGATTTCGCGAATCACACAGAAATTTTCTGTGAAATAGCATAATTTCATTTTGTATAATAACAGCGTGAATGTCCCATCAAGTGTTAACGCATGAAATTATTCAAACACATCACAGTTAGTGGTAAACAAACGTGTTTCTTTCATTGTGACTAAATGTAATCTATATAAATGATAATAATAAGATTGGCCATTTAATTTGTAAAGCCATTCCGATCATTTTTAAAAAATAGATACTACAATACTATTTTTTCACATAATTTGTTTAGTTGATACGTTTCGACCTTGAGAATAGTATTGTAGTGAGTTTTCCAAGGAAAGGATGGACTACATTTACAAGTATAATGAGATAATAGACATTAACTTATTTCTTATATTAAATTTGTTTCAAGCATAATCAAATAGATTTTAGACGAGGCAACGTAATAATTTTGTGGAAAAGTTCTACTTCTCAGCTAAAAAGTTTCGTTGCCTCCTCCTAAGTATTGTGACATACCAATATGTGGAACATTTTTATTACATGATATTGGTCGTAAATGGGTGGAAATGCTAGGGTAATTAAATAGGAATATGGCGCCTCAGCAACGGTGCCGAAGTTGTTGTCAAGATAAATAAATATTCAACTGGCATTGAAAGTGACGGGGGGGGGGGCTAGTCAGATTTTAAAACGATTTGGGGATTGGTTGGAGTGAGCAACGATAGTTTACTATTGCGGAAGTATGTCTGATGTTTTGAGACAAAAACTGTAGAAATGGGAAGTCGAGGTCTGGAGGACTGAGCAGTAATAAAAAAATACACATTCTGTCATATGTCGTGACGCGGTGCGGGGATAGATAATTTGTGTAATTGGAACTTGTAATTTTTTGATGAGATTGAGGAACGTTGGACTCTAATTTACAGTGTGTTAAAATAACTTGTTATTTTTCGCGAGAGAGCTCTACTAATTATTGAACTGATAGAATTTCGAACGTTCACGAACAGTTTGGGCTTTAATTATTTTTACAACACAAAATTAGAACTTGTGAGAAGTCGTATACGATAGGACTCGGAAATATTCTGGACAAGTAATTAATTTGTGGAACTTTAAAGCATTTCCGCTGTGTAATTGTAAAGAACTGAGTATTATTTTTGCAGGTTTAATCGAACTAGAACTACGAATATTTGAAGTAGTGCGGATCAGTGGCTCGGCAACGTTCGCGTGGAAGAACAGGAGAGAAGAACGCGGTTCTTCGACTCTGGAATTCGCATCACCGGGGAGAAGAGAAGACGGTCCTTCGTGGTGACGTCGATCGAGAGCGCGCGAAGTATAGTGCAGTATAAAGTTTAAACAAGGTCATGACCAAAGGACAGTCTTTCTGTTGTAAATTTACATTTAAAATGTTTACATTGCAATAAGCAATAAATCCTAAGTTTCTTTTTGAAAGAAAGAAAAAAAAAAGATTTCCTTTGGCCAATTCGAGCTAATAAGTAGCTAGATAAAATATTTGTTTTCAGATTCCTCGCCATTCTCTATGGATGGCAGATCGGGTAATCGGCTATCAATAGGTAATAGCGATTATTTCAGACGCAACCCATCGACCCAGCTAGCGGGAAAATAATTTAGATTTCTTTGAAGCAATAATAGCTAAAAATATTATTGTAACCTTTTTCCTGGCGCCCATAAATTCGGCAACGGGTTACGACGAAACGCCCAATAATTGTGAGCAGTTTGTGGGCATGTTTCAGTATCGAGTGGTCATATTTTGTTTATTAAAGTAAGGAAAACTGTATATGTAATAAATAGGGTATCCGAAAGTTTGGCGTTTACATACTGACCACAGTATGAAGATTAAGTTAATTCATCCACTTCATAAGCTGTGTTATGATCACATTCCAAAAGTATGTGCATATTTCAATGAATATTTGAAAAGAACAAAAATAGCCAAACATTTTGGTTACAGAGAAAATGTATTTTATGGAAATGGATTTACCAGATTAACGGACGTTATCCTTGGAAATCGATGCGTACTTACTGGCAATAAACTAATAATTGCTACCACAAAAGAAGGTACTGGTCGCGTACTTTGTGCAAAATGTTTCCTGATGTTCCCACAATCAACGCCATCTTCACACTGCCTCCCCTTTGGACGAGCAAGTGGTAGAGGGTTGCTCGAGCAATAAGGACCGACAAGTCTTAGCATCTATCTGTACCACGTTAATTGACGTGAGATCACTTGATCCAGAAAAGAGTGCATAAGTTTATTAAAAAATAATAATTAAGACATAATCAGCCCGCGAAAAACGTCTAAAGAATTGTATATTTTTATTTATCAAATGGAATGCAAATGGGTCGTGCGTAAAGCTGTGTTAAATGTTAAATTCATCTCTTTTTAAATTAAACTAATTTCAAGTGGCGTTATTAACTCATGAATTTGTATAATTTATGTGTATTATCTGTTGCGTCCCCACACATTAGAAAAGAATAGGCAAACAAAATTATTGCGTGGTGCGTGGTGCGTGGGGCGTGGTGCGTGGTGCGTGGTGCGTGGTGCGTGGTGCGTGGTGCGTGGTGCGTGGTGCGTGGTGCGTGGGGGCGTGGGCGTGGGCGTGGGCGTGGGCGTGGGGCGTGGGCGTGGGGGTGGGCGTGGGCGTGGGCGTGGGCGTGGGCGGGCGGGGCGTGGGCGGGGCGTGGGGCGGGGCGGGGGCGGGGCGGGGCGTGGGCGGGGCGTGGGGCGGGGCGGGGCTGGGGCGTGGGGCGGGGCGGGGCGTGGGCGTGGGGCGTGGGCGGGGCGGGGCGTGGGGCGGGGCGGGCGGGGCGTGGGCGGGGGCGTGGGCGGGGCGGGGCGGGGCGTGAGGTGCGAGGTGTGCGGCGGGCGCTGAGTTACGACGCGCGCGTAACGGCCGCCCTATTAGAAAGTATGGAAGGCCGGGGCGGGTGCAGTCCTTTAACGAGGGGCCGTTCGGCGCGAAGCGAGTGCCGGCATTAGACGCACGGCAAGGCGCGGCCCGGGAAGAAAAAGAGGCGAGCGCTGACTTCCCAGGCGCGCGCGGTATTAACCGTATACGCGCTCGCGTTGCTAACGGACGACCGTTTAATGAGCGGGCGAATGGGGTCGCGCTATTTATACGACGACGTCGCTTCGTGTGCACACACCCGCCAGAAGCCCGTGCAGCTTACTTGGCTTTCGGATATTGTTCCGGGCTGGCGTTGATAGAACCCGCCTGATGGATTTGCGGTCTCTATGGCTAGCTCGCGATCTAGGTGGCGCGCTGGTTTGTGTTGCCAACTAGGCTTCGCTGTATGCTGGATTCCCGGTGGAATCGGGCGTGCATCGACGGTGTTTGCATCATGTGAGAGTAATGAGGAAGGTAGTGACTGCCGCTAAAGCTGTGACTAATTCATTCTAACTATCCTCTCATCATTTCATTACGGTCCTTGGGGACGGGTTTCTATAAAACGTCTCAAAGCCAGACAGATCGAGAAAATCGGTCCTGAGATCGGTTTAGGGAAAGGTTAAGGAAACCTATTCATGCGGCATTCATGAGACAAACACCTGACAGTTCGTACCTTAGCTTTCAAATTTTATAATGAAATATCTAAAAAAAATCATTTTCATAATTTTACCAACAAAATTATCTGAAGTAGCTCGGCTTTACCAAGTTATTTATTACAATCACCAAATTGAAACGAAAAGGAAAGAATTATATCTGTAGTGTAAATGGGAAAAAACTTACAACC
This sequence comes from Teleogryllus oceanicus, assembly GCA_964035755.1. Classification (NCBI taxonomy): domain Eukaryota; kingdom Metazoa; phylum Arthropoda; class Insecta; order Orthoptera; family Gryllidae; genus Teleogryllus; species Teleogryllus oceanicus. The sequence goes on along the minus strand of CAXIVR010000001.1, from coordinate 114,126,355 downwards.
TCGACCCGCTACGGCCTGCATATCTCCGCTTGTCAACGCTCCATTCCGCCGGCTCTTAACATCTGCCCCCGCAAATCCTTCTCCCTCCATCTGATTGATTGATATTTCCAGGCACGTCAACATCTATGGTCATTAATCCCAATAATGTTAATAGTTTTTTTTATTCCGGGAACTGTCAATGATCCTCCCTCACTGGATGGTAAGACCCGGCGCCGACCTTACACGTCAGCTTGAATGCGATTCCCCTAAGGTATCTCCCTGTGGGGCACAGCCACAGCGGGGACAATCTCAGTGCTTCCGACGACTCTCCTGGTATGCGTGGTAGTTTATTGCATGTTAGTGTGTATAAAGAGAGATGATAAGGCAAGGAAGAGGAAGGAATAATGGCACGCAGTCTGTGACTCGTTTGTTAGAAAACTGTTCCGGAATTCGCCTGCTTGGATAGGAGAAATCACGAATTGATTGATTGTCTGGCAAGTGATTCCGGGCATGTCAACTGCTAAGGAGATTATACCCGTAAGTATAGAGCATGTTTTTATTGCGAGAGTTGGTGGTGATCTTACCCCGTTGAATGGTGAGATCCGGCGTTGACCTACCTGCCGGGGATTCTTTTTCATCTAAACGGGTTATCTCCCACCAGCGGGGCACCGCCTCAGCCGGAACAAGTTTCTCAGCTCACGACTGGTTTGCCGATAAGGAAGAAGAAGGAAAGATCGCACGCGGTCCGATGCCCGTTTGCTAGGCTATTGCTACGGCATTCGTGTGGAAGGATGTAACCGCCCATATGTCGGTTACATTTTTAGGATTTTTGAGAAGCACCCGAGAACGTCAAGACACGACAAGTTGCAATTATAGTGTTACCGAATTGCAAGAGATTGCGCCAGCAATAAATGATATTTGGCGCACCGCGTTGGGCGCCAAATATGTGACCGCTCTACCTTTTCACTATTCTCTAAAAAGCCTACAACAGATCACTCAAGTAACCTAGAAGTATTACTTGACCTGTGATATTGTCATAACAAGTCACAGGTCAAGTAATACTACTAGGTTACTTGAGTGGCCCGCTGTAGGCTTTTTAGAGAATAGTGAAAAAGGTAGAGCGGTCACAAGGAGAAACCACGTAAAACTTCCGATCAGAGCAACTAGTCACTAGAATTCTCCAGACAGCGGGTGAATTCGAGCTAGCTATGTAGGTATTTTCCCGCTCAAACTGTTTCGCTGTACCTCTGCCAACCCACACTCATTCCCAATCCCACCCGTACCATTGCTTCGCAATACTTTGGTGTATTGACAATTGCATTCAACTTAAGTTTCCAAAGACTTTGCTGATGAAATGTCTAGATGAAAGTATAATGTCGTGATGAAAGTACTCACTTAAGATGTATCAGTAGATCTAGTGGTGTTAAAGCAACACATATTCTCGCATTATTTGTAACGGCTCCACAATATTATACAACTAGATGAACCTGCAAGTCTTTCCAACCAGCAAAAACTCTTTCACCGTGCCGAGATTCGAACTGAAGTCCATGCAGTTAACGCGCACTAGGTTTTACCGAGAAATTTCACAGTTGCTTTTCCGCACCAACATTTAACCATGGTTAAAAAATTAATGACATCTCCCATTATTTTCCAAAATTCAGTGTTCAACGAAAATGAAACCTGAGCCATTTTTAATATCTAGAATTTCTTTAGAGTAGATCTTATTTAAGACGAAAATCTCTATCTTCAATACTCAAATTTTACAATGTGAATATTTTGTAATTTTCGAAAAAATATGGAGTTCACGGGAAATGAGACTAATCTCATTTTTTCCGTCCGTTGATTCATAAGAGGAGAAAATTTAAGGAAACTTTTGGAGCAGCTTTTTAAAAAATGTATAAAAAAATTAATTGCCTATACTTCACGAAAAATTACACGAATTCTATTCATATTTCGGAGAAAGTTGTACGTGACCTTAATTCAAGATCTGTCTTTGAACAATATATTTCATTAAGGAAATATATTCACCTTCAGTACGAAGACACCGAAAAAATTGAACATTTGGAATCTTCAAAAAATCGAAGATTTCAACGAATCTTAGACCTGCGCTGTTCTTTTGAGCGCCCTTAACGCAATCCAGAGATAACATTTAATAAAAATGTTGCCATATTTGAGAAAATTGAGAAAATGTTTTTGAGCTTTCATGTAACGTACCTCCAAAAATTCACACAACCGTTTCAAACGCACAGGGCCTCAAGTTTGTGTAGATTGAATCGGAAATGTCAAAAAAAAAGTTCACCGGTTTAGGGGCTAGCGTTCATCACCGACAGAAGTCAGACAGGCTGACATTTTGCCGTCAATCGATTTTTAGTTAGCAACAAACCAAAAAATATGTTCTAACTACACAAATGTTAGGGGAAGTCATTTCGTACCTAGAGGAACAGGATTTATCCGGTTTTTCCTTACCAGAGGCCGCCATTAAAGAATTTTTATGTCGAAAAATCGTCAATTACAGCCGCATTATTACAAATTGGTTTTCAATTTACGTAATAACAAAAGATAAAATAAAAATGATATTTTATTATTGTTTATTATATTTTATTATATATTTATTAATACTTTTACACGCAACCAATTATTTTAAAAATAAAAGAATAACAATAAGACTAATCTCAGAAACCCTCGGCAGAATGATATTACGGTAGAGCATATTTGTGTATTTTCTCTTCAGATGCATTTTCTGTTATTCGATTTGGCTATCTCATTTCAACGATAATCACAATGTCACATATTAATTATATACTACAGACATTACTAAATCTTTAATTTTTTACAGCTGAACTGCCTATGTCATGGCCATAAATATTTATCTGGAGGTTTGCTTTATAAGAGCATCCGGTGAACATTTGCGTATGCGTATGCTGGCATCGATGTGTGGGAATTCTACCGTCAATTCCGCATTGCAGATATTATGTGAATAAAATATTTAAGTGTTCGGATATGATGAGCTAACTCAATGCATCGTACTACTTAAACTAAAATATCTCGTTCAGACTGAATACCAATATGTACAGTGTCCCGCAGCATGTAGATTTTGTGACGTCTCTCACTTTCCTTTTAAACAGTACGTGCTTTCTTCTACAAAAAAAAGATCGCCAATTGATAATGACATAGACGTTCTTTTGGAAATAGTTTCTTTATAGTAAACAATACCGAAGCTGGTTGGCATTAGTTGGCGGTTTTACTTTAAGGTAAACAAGTGAAAGTAAAACTAATGGCATTAATAGCCACAATAGCTGTTTGACACCAATATGAAGTGAACACTCATCGAGCCATTATTACTAAGAAATTTTGCATCTGTCACGCGCAGTTTAGATATTAATATTCTCCATTAATCAAAATATGTCCTAGCGATAGTGGCAAAAGAAAGTCAAAATATAGCAGTACAATATACAGAGCATCTATCTATGAAAAGTGCTTAAAGGAAGAATTAAAATCAGTTGCAGTTTTGAGTTAGCAGTTATATAAAATAAACACGGTAGATTTTCAAGATAAAATCAAGATAGTTTCTTGTATACTTTCGTAATAACGGATCATATAAGTAAGAATATCATATCGCGTTTTTAGGCTATTATAATGACGTTATTATTAGTAGTACTATTTTTGCAATAATTTGAAATTATTTACTACATGCCGTTTTTGACACTCATACTTCGATGACAATAATGATTTACGATCCACAGTAATTATAAAAGTAAAATTCATCACAAAATTGCATATACTTGCAACAAATATTTCAACTTTGCTTATAGCTTCTTTGAAACCTGATTCTATATTACGTTACTATTTTACTTTCCTACTTTACTTCCCTGATCCTCACAACCCTCCTCCACCATCCACAAATACATGCACAAACCAACGCAAGCAGGCTAAGAAGCGCGTCAAAACCAAAACATGTAAAGCTGCACATCCTAGCCCGCTTGAAAACAGACATTCCTACTGAGCCTAAAAAGCAGGTGCTTCTTTTTAGCTGGCAGCCTTGGTCGCCATCTTTCCTCCATTCTCAGTGGGAAGTAACCTTCCAACTTCTCAGTGTCATCTATTTTTAAACTTAACGGGAGGTTTACAGATGTGACTGCAGAGTTGAACACCCACACGAAGACACTGACCAATCAGGACACAGTCATTATCATAGGAGGGCAGAATGATATTACTTTGGCCGGAAACGTTACACCTGAACAACATGTAAACAAATTACAATGTGCCGCCCAACATACTAACACTGTAGTCTCGACTCCGCCCTTCTGGTACAACAGACCAACACTACGCAGCGAGATCAAGCATGCAAATCAACCACTAAAACTGCAACTGAGAGAAACAAATGTCACACTTTTTGAAATTAATTTCCTCTCAGCAAAACTCTTCACTCGGCACGGTCTTCACATGAAAATTGCTGGAAAACCTGCAGTCGATAACAAACTTGCACAATACATCAATTCCAGTCCTTCGCAGTCTCCTAACAAAAATCCATCCTTCTCACCTTCCTTACATTCTCCACATCCCACCCGCATTTCGAACCCTCTTACCTCCTCTGAAACTACTCCCGTTTCTCCCATTCGCACAACCAATTCATCTACACCTGATGCCCCAATTTCCTCACAGCCTGTCACTTCTGGGACACATTACAACCTTCGACCACGCACTCGAGGTAAAAATGAAGTAAATATATAGTCTGATGCAGCACAAAAAACATCCGTGTAGGTACTTGCAAAAGATAAAAATACTGCACCATAATGGTCAATCCCTCTCAAATAAAACGGAGTTTATCGAGGCAGCTATACAGAGCGATTTAAATCAAATGGATGTGCTTTACTTTACAGAACATTGGTTATCTCCTAATGAATTTAGTATTTTCCAAATTTCAAACTTTTACCTCGCAGGCTTTTATTGTAGAGAGAGGGAATCGTATAAAGATCCTACATATGGGGCTTCTTGTATTTACGTTGGAAATAATATCAATTCTATATCCTCGACAGAATTAAATTTGTATTTTGTTGAAAAGGTTTTCGAAATTTCTGTTGTACATCTTCCTTCGCTAAAAATTTGGCCCCAAAGAGAGCTTCAGATTATATTTTGTTCTTAGAAAAACTGGAGATAACACTTAATAAAGTAAGCAATCGCTCTTTTGAAACCATTGTTGTATGCGGAGATTTCAACATTGATTTTCTGGTCGTATCTTGTAAGAAAGAACAAATTTTAAATTTAATTAATTCTTTTAGTTTAGATTTTACAATGAATGTACCAACGCAGATCACACTAAATTCAATGAAGGCAATTGATCAAATTAAAATTAACAAAACTACTACTTGATATGAAGTTGAAACAAAAGATTTATGATGCAGTGACCACGATGCACAAATTCTTTCCATTATAAGAAATGCGAACACTGACACAACAAATAATACATGTATGATTAGATAATTTACTAAAAGTAAAATAAAATTATTCATTGATTATTTGATGCAGGAGTCGTGGGATGCGATTTATGTTACTGTTGAAACAAGCGAATTATTTCTTTCATTTCTAAACATTATAACGTCCTCTACTAAAAAAAATACAAATCATTGTGAAGAAAAATCATAAGGCAGGCTAAAATCATGACGCACGATGAGGATATTTGGAACTCAAATACCAAAAACAAAAGCAATGTGGAATATAATAAACAATACGACCAAATCCACTAGAAACCTTGTAGAGAATGTTGTTTGAAAATATAACTATAGAAATGTGACCGACCGGGGCTTCTCTGTTAAACCAATACTTTTCGAGAATTACTGTCGATATCACTAAGTGTCTTCAGCCACAAAATTCAATAACACACAGTTTCCCCAAAATTTTAGACACGAAGTTCGTTTCCGAAACTTCTTCGTATGAAATTCTCAAAATAATTGGTAAACTAAGAAATAAATATTCGGCCGGTTTAAATGAATTTCCGGATTGTTTGTTAAAGACTTATGCACCTGCAATTATACACCCATATTTAATGCATCCATATGCACCGGAACTTTTCCAGATATTTTTAAAACAGTTAAGATTAAGCCGCTTTTTAAAAAAGGCAACAAAAATGAAATTAACAACCCTTGCAAAAACGCCCATTTTCTTTCTGTACTCAAAATTCAAATAGTATATGGCAGAATTTTTGAAAACGTGCACAGAATTCATTTCTCCCCATAGCACGGAGCACACAGATTTTAACTGTTTTGACGTAAAATAAATAAATAAATAAATATTATGAAGTGACATTGTGTTATCTTCGATTTATAATAATGATTTCTAAAGCACTACATTCATATGCATGATATTATGTTGTTTGGACATAAAATAGTGTATAAAATGCAGTCGTATCCCAACTTTGCTTGTCACTTCAAGGACAAGATTACCGACTACCAGGTTTTTTTTATTTATAGTATAAGTAAATATTCGTATCATATTCTTGAACGACTGTAAAATTTTAAAAGGTAATATCCACTTCCAAAAATATAAAAATAGGTATGTAAATTATTTTGCTTACAGATAGGAAAGGCTTACACATATATTTTATATTTCCACGGATTTTATTTGAATATAAGTACGGCGAAACCAACGATCGTTAGATGACAGCTCTTCAGAGAGGAAATGAATGGACTCAGAAACGTACTACCTCCCAAAAAGCATCCAGCCTTACAGTTAATCCTGTTTGTCGATCGCATCCCTCATTTGCGCTCCCCAGAGAGTGAAACTCCATAGCGTTGCGCCTTCTAGGAATTCATTGGCTCGTTAACCTTCGACCAAGTTGGCGGCTCGCCTCACCTCGCCTCACCTCGCGCTCTCCTTCCGAGGGCGATTGCGCGCGACAGCGGCCTCGTTCCCCGGCTCCGGCTGGCGGCCGCGCGGGAGGACCACGCCCGTATTTCGCCGGTTGAGCACTCCTGTGTTAGGTGATAATGAGCCGTACGGCTGGAAGCTCCGGCTCTTCGCTCCTTCCCCGAAGCCATCTCCACAGCCCCTCCCCGAGTAGCTCCGCCCCACCCAGCCCGGCCCAGCTCAGCGCAGCCCCGGCCCCCCCCCCCCGCTCCCACGTTCCCGTCACGGCTGCTCACGTCGCCGCCTCCGCTTTTCCCGCTATGGACGTTGTCTCGTCCTCCGCTCCTCCGCCCCCGCGACGCGCCTTTGGGTCGATCCACCTTGCCGCGCTCCTGCCGAGCCGCCTCAACGTCATCGACACCACTGTCGCCGCTGCGGTGACAGCCGTCGTCTTGGCCTCCATCGTCATTTCCATGGAGACGATCTCCCCGTCCACCCTCGTCATCCTCCGTTGCCTCCCGGCCCCGGCCGGCCCGCCTGCCCGGCGCCGCCCTCCTCGCCGTCTGCTGCAGCCCGGGCGCTGTTCTTCCGCAGGCCGACCCGCGCTAATTGGAGAAGGCCGAGGACGCTAACTACGTAACTCCTTCCAAACACCACTGCGCTGTCTCTTCCTCTGCCGTCCGCCTCTACTTGGGCCACCGCCGCCGCCCGCTCGGCCGTCGACGCAGACGACGGCGCTCAAGTGTTCGAAACGCACCGACGCGACCCGGCGCCGCGGCGCTGAGTCGCTGCCGGCTGCCGCTCGTTCGGCGGCGAGACGCGGAAGGCCAGAGTCCTCGGCTGCTCAGCTCTCCTATCCTTCTCTACAGCCCGTGCTAAGTGCTTTGCAGGTTGATTCGAGATTCCCCTTCGTGAGACGACTGCTTCTTTCTCAACAGTGATGCTATGCAGAAGGTCGGAAATGTAACAAATTGCCAGTACTAGGTCATTTTGTCTTTCTCTTAGGTCTAAATAATTCAATTGATTAGTTGCAACATTCCATTTGTCTCTGTTACAAGTCAGTCTTTTCACTTCTAAGTAGGTGCGGCATTTAATTTCTTTTCAATACAATCCATAATTCTTATTCTTAAATTATTAAACGTCATTCTCTTTTCCCTTCCACCTGTCCTGTAAGGAAGTAAGTATATCTTCTTTAAAGGTACCCAACTAATACATTCCTCCTCTTTCTTAAAGTAATTGTCTTTTTAGGACACAATGAAATTAAAAACGCCCTTATTCGTAATGGTTTATCTGTTTATGAACGTGATACTTTGCAATTTCGTAAATTTGAATGATGATGGTAATAATGCAGTCCAAGCGACAACCATGCAAAAATATCTCACTTCTTAAAACAAGCTGAACTGACCAAAATCGGCTTACAACAAAATCTGGTACTAGAAAACGTTTATCTGTAGCAGATAACTTAGGTATATAACCTCTGTAGTAGATAACTTTATTCGTGTTATTTTGTTAACACATGGCTATGCGATGACTAGTGGTTCTGTTGGATATCGCAACTAAAGTATTAGAAATTGAGCAATGTAATTAATAGTGGAAATCACCACATTGAATGCAACATTAAATTTTATTATGAATAAAAAAGTTAAATATTTTTTTACCTATTGATCTTCGTCTCGTGTTTTAATAACACTTTGAGTCTGGAAAGTGTATCATTAGAAGATTTGAGCTTTTTAGCTTTGAAGCAAATGTTTTGGTAATTTGTTTGGCTTCATTCCGGCCTCCACGTCACAACGTCCAATGCAAAACCTTGAGCTACAAAATATTCTAGTGCAAAAATTTCAAAAACCTACATGGCCTTTAAAAGGTATTAAAAAAATCAAAAGTAAAAATACTCAACAACAGAACAGAACAAATAGATTCAATTCCCAAAATTGTAATTTACTTTACTTAAAAAACATGACAAGAAATAGGACTTCAGTAACAACAAAATGTCAAATACAAAAATTATAAAATTTAGATTCCTTAAAAAAAATTTTTTTAAAAAAATTTTTGTTTTTTTGTCACTGTTTACAACAGTGATGACGTATGCGGAAGCAAGGCTTCAATGACCATGCTATTAATGTGTTGCATTGTGAAACGGGCATTTTTTTATATTCTTGGCATGTAAACAAACGGTTGTATTGTATATCCCTATATACTATGCAATATTATTAAACGGACTTTGCCTTTTTTTTAATTTGCTGCGTCGACGCAACGCGACTCTGAACCATTCTTGGACATTGTCCTTGCAGTATTTGTGAAGATGTGTTTTGTTAATGTATTCAATTTTTTGCAGTGTTCAACAAGAATTTTTATTCTTTTTCAAGACTGTGCTTGCTTTATTTTTGGAAAACAATTTTGTGCTGCCTTGTTTAGCAGCAGTGTTGGAGCTTCATTCCACTAGTTATATTACTAGGTGAACACGTAAAAATATTTATCCGCGCTATAACTTAAGTTCGAGCGCAGAGGCCTCGTGATCCATGTTCTTACTCCTTACACTACAGCGCTGATATACGAGCGCACCAGTCACATGGAAAAGAAAGTTCGACTCTCGCAATTATTGACATTTCAAAGGACTTAATGAAAATTGGACCTATGACATATTATTAAACGATCTTTGCCTTTTTTATTTGTTGCGTCGACACAACGCGACTCTGAACCCCTCTTAGGCATTGAGCGGCTGGCAAGGAGGAATCCTCCATTATCATTTCATTGTCACGACGCTGTCATTCAGTGTCTTGTATCCCTTCGGCCAAGGGCTCGGCGCCTTTTTTAAACGGAGTTCCCAGATGGCCACCCGTCTAGGAATCCATGGTGTCTTTACTTCCATGACTTCATGAAGCGTAGTTACATGACTTCATGATGCTGGCTAAAAAAGAACATTTAAAAAACGTTTGCAAACGTTTTGGAAAAACATTTCCATTCATTTTTACTTCTAGTATACAGTTACTCATTATTGGAAAAGTTATGTAATGCTGTAAAGAAAAGTGCCGTATTTTCTACAGAAAAACTAGTTTTGAAGGTCCATGGAGATGAATACATGTATTTTGCTTGCTCCTATACCTTGTAAATTATTTCTTCGAAATTGTATTGTAGGAACAGGTCCTTGACAGCAAATAATTGATGTTCGTCAAATCGTCGACCGACTGTTCGTCGTTTCATCTGTTTGTCCGTCCGCCTGTACGACCGTTCGCCTCCATCCGTACGTCAGTGAACTATGCTAGCAACTAAAACATTCACAGGATCTGAACCAGATAATCCTTAATGTCACGGCCCTTTGGATTTGAAACGGACATTTTTATTCTCTTATATTAAGATCACAAAAATATTTATTTACAATACTCACAGGTAATTGAATACATTTTCGAAATGTTTTCAAAATAGTAGTTCAATATTTTTCTGTATTTTTTACTTGAATATATGAAGAGACGCTGATAACGGAGCAGGTCCAATTTTTATTGAAGCCTTTTTCCCAAAATTTTAAAGCAAACTATTTAAAAAGAACTTTCACTATTACTTGACAGACGGTATTGTGGGTCAAACGGTAAGACATCATTTATAGAACGTAGGCACCAAGGTCCGCCTTCCAGCTCATTTTTCATGATATAATAACTTCACATAACTTCTCGATATAAAAAAATACGAAAAAGTAAACCCAAAAAGAATTTCTAGTAACGTAAGGATAGAATAAAATACATAAAATATACATACAAAATATGGATATGTATCATTATCATTCGTGGAGTGGTGATGTGAGAAAAGAAAATGTGCTGCATGACCAATAATGTAATTCTCAGACACTAAAATTGAAGATATCGTAAATAAAAAATTGTATAAGTAATGAAAGAATTCCGAGAGTGAATAAAATCCCCTACCTCAATTTACTTTTGAATTATCTAAAGTTAAACGTGGAACTCAATCTACAAAAGAGGAGATTGATGAATATATAATACTTAAAATGAAAGGATCACGCTTAATAAATTCCTTGTAATGTGCGATTTTTTATTGTTAACATTTATTGAAAAAAAATTGGTAATAAACATTAAGGACATTTGTTTTCAATAATAGAACTTGTCCTAGATATTTTAATAGCCCAGATTTTTTAAATGACTGTTTCAATTCATCCGGGAATCTACTTCAGGTCTACATTTTTTAGAACGTAAAGAAGGGCGAATAAATAGCCGAAATGTTGTCCCTGAATTAAAAAAACTTTTTATTTACCTTCACATAATCTTCACAATATAATTAAAAATATTTTGAGCACTGAATTACAGTACCTGATAAATACGCCATTTTATTTTATGTGTTTTCAGAAACAAATGTTACGGAATTACAAATTTACTGAGAATCGAATTATGAATATTTTAGAACACACTGCTGGGAATTATTTGTGGAGAAAACAGAAATTAAACGTAGATGGAAATTTGTTAATGTGCAATCTACAATATTGTATTTCATGCGCTAACCCATCTACACTTTGTGTACTTAACGTTATTGAAATATTAATGTCGTGAAAATTGATCTAGGTAAATGTTTGTCGCAAATGTAACAGTGATGAACTAAATATGAGGCAATTCAAGTTAAACTGTTATTGACAACTGATCCGAGGGTCAAAGGCGTGAATTTCTATTTCAATATATCTGAATAAATCCGCACATGAAATGCATTTACGTTATTTGAGTACTGAGTTCTCAGGGCCCAGTTGTTTGTTGCAGCTAAAATTTCGGTTAGCTATTTGATCGCTATTGTCACTCAATATTTTCACTGAATTTCCAAAACAAATATTTCCACATTTTGCAATAGAATATGAAGTTAATGGCACTGCTATGCAAAACAAATTTGCAGGAAACCAAATCCATAAAAACTGATTAGAGCTATTGTATTGAATGTTTTATGGAAACATGTCGAAAATTTCCTGCTCTGTTGATTCTTTTTTGAGCGCTTGCAGAAAAGGAGTTTGAAACCCTTGATAGTTTTAATTTTTTTTACCTACCATGAGAATTTTGGTCGAAATAAATTTTTATGAAGTCAGTGCTCCTAATCGATTGATTGATTTTTTCGCGCTCAGTGCTCCTAATAAATGATGTACATAATTGTTTGTTTTAAGCAATAACGTTCTTAGCAATGACATACATATCGTTATTTATTTATCGTAATATGGATTGCATTCGTTATTGTCGTTACGAGAGCCATATTATCGAAAGTCTTTAATAACACTCAAATATCCCGGGAACTATGGTCAGAGAAGTTTGCGGCCATGGGGTGATTCTCTTTTCCATTGGGTCGTTTTTAATAAAATAAAAGTTCGTTTAAACGAAAAAAAATATAATGTGATTTGAGATTACATTGATACTCATATTTACATGGTGATACAATAACAGAGTTATTCAAATTCAGTGTAAAAGTACCATTGAATTAATTATTTTGTAGTAGTAAACCGAGTTCCATAACGCAGACGGCTAAGGTGGCAACCGTCCTGTGCGAAATGTAAGGCTGTAGATTCAAATTCCGCGTTAGACGTTGCTGTGAGGTTGTTTTTATACGTCATGCAAATATGACGTTCAATCTACCACGCATCCCGTAACATCACCCATATCATCGTTTATCATTATCATCGTTTATCAGTTCACAATTTGATCTGCAGTAGAGTAAATCGTAAAGTAGATAAAAAATCAAAAGAACGATTATTTATTCAACTGATGGAGTAATAAAAGAAAACTATTCAAAAAATTTACACAGTAGTAATTTTTTTAATAATAGTTTAAATAAGTGATTTTAATAATAGTTTAAAAAGTAATTTTAAAAATAGGTTAAGTAAGTAATTTTTTTAATAAACACATACAATACATAATACATACAGCAAAATCCGTGGATCTTTCGGAAAAATGGGGGGAATGGTATCCATACGCAAGTGGAATTTCAGCTCTGTATCAGCGGAGGAGGCAACCACGCTCAATGCAGCATCGCAGGCCACTTTACTGCTTCGTTTTAAGCAGCCGGGACTTTTATAGACGAATGTTGTGATTCTACGCATGCGAAGGGGAAGCGAGGAATTGCAGTCAATTGCGCCCCAAGCACTCCCCGGGCGACGCACCATTCCTGCTTCAGAGACCTCCAGAGATTCGTCGAGCGCCAAGGAACATACAAGTAGCACCTTCAGAGGCTGTCAGGGCCGCCGCCCTCTGCTGCGCCGTGCTGCCTCGAATTTGCCTTCTATGGCCCTAAGAAAACGCAGTCTCCGAGCGCATTTCACGACATCAATGACATGCCAAAGACAGGCGCGATGTGGCTGAAGAAATATTGAAACATACTCAGGCAGGAGTCTCATTCACGCCTGAGACCCGGCCGGGCAGAGGTCAGCCTAGTGGCTGTGGCGGTTTTGATTGATTAGTTAATTACTAATCAATCCTACGCGTCAGCAGTTGACGCGCTACGGGCGCGTCAACTGCTAAGGTGATTAGTCCTGCAAGTGTAGGGCATGTTTTTTCGCAGGAGATGACCGTGATCTTCTCCTGCTGGATGGTGAGATCCGACGCTGACCTACAGTCGGTTAGCGGAGTTTTTCCCTGACCATCGCTCACCAGTGAGGCACCTCTCCACTCGGGACAAGCTCAAAGTTCCCGACCGGTCTCCCGACATGTGAGGTAGTGTAGTGTGTGTAAGTGTGTGTATGTAAGGTGTGAGGATAGGACAAGGAAGAGGAAGGAAAGATCGCGCGCGGCCTATGGTCCGTTTGTTTGCGTACTACTCCGGCTTTCGCCGGGTGTCGATCGGAGAAACCACACGGATAACTACTGATCAGAGCGACCGACCGCTAGAATTCTCCTCCAGACAGCGGCTGAATTCCGCCTAGCAACTAGCTAGGACCTCCCGGTCAGAGGTACTGCAGTGACATCAGTTCATGCCCTGAGCCACCTACCCCGTTGGCTGTGGCGGTGAGAGAGGCGGTGGGTGAGACGGTGGCAGAGGTTTGGTGGGTGGCACCACGGCGGTGGATGGTGTGGGAGGAGCGTTGGGTGATGTGACAGTGGTGGACACACTTTCCATGAAAATCTTTGCTTCAGAGGTCACAATCGTAAAATAATTATTATTGTTAATGTTATGAGAAACATGACGGTGTGCATTGTTTCTCGACCTGCAATGATTCACACTTCATATTCCACCTTCATCTTCGAGTCACTATTTTTCTAGAACAGAGCTTGTTACATATACTTATATCTACTTAACATTTTCTCTTTTCTTGTGTTCTGGGTCGGTGTTATAATTTCAGTTAATGTGTTCAGGGACACGTAACTAGTGTATATCAAATTGTACATTTGTAACAGATACTTTACATTACCTAGAGGTACTCTCTTGAAGGGGATACTGTATACTGGAAAGTTCGTGAGGTTTGGCACTGCTGTCTTTCAATTTGCTTAATGATGCATGAAATTCTCTGATTTTTTAAAATTAATCTCTAGAATTGATGTAAATACGTTTCCAAAGCTGTTGGGCTCAGGGATCTTGCTTATTTGCATCGTCGGAAGAGTATATTCTTTTGATGATTGGTATTTTGTTTTCCTTTAGGACGTCTATTTTATTCTGTGCTTCTTTATTGATCATATTCCAGTTTACGAGTTCTGAAAGTTCTCAATTTTTTATGTTGGATTATTTAATTATTGGCTTCTGATGTAGCTGACTGGAACCAAAATTTACTTTCAGCTATATGTCATTATGCTATACGTAACAATTAATGACAATACAAATACTAAAATTCTTTAGTGCTTCCGCACATTCTTTCACCAACAAGGTAGATTTCTTGTGCCTTATTTTTATTTATGTATTTAGTAAAAAAACTGTTAAAAACTGTATGTAACGTATGGGGGAGAAAATCATCTGCGCACCACGCTTTCTTGAGTTTCAGAATCCCTTCACTTCCCTTCTTTACTTGCAGATTTCGGAATGATCTTATTTCTTCAAACTCGTCTAAAGTTACGTATATTTAAATTCCGTGGTGTTAGCCAATATTTTGTGGTAATCCATGTTATATGTATAGGGATAATCAAAACACAATAGTAAAAAATAAATAGTATATATATATATATATTTTCCCCAGAAGTACCTTTCGGGAACAATTGTATTATTCATTCACTTCTTTTGTCTATTTTTTTCTTTACACCACTGTTCCTATGTATGTTAATCATTCAATTTTCCATTTGCTAGAGACCCACCGAGGATGGGAAAATATTGTTCTCGAAAGATACTTCTGCGCACTTCTGCTTACTATTGTGGTTTGATTAGCCCTATACTTATAACAATTACGTATATTTGTTTTGGCTAGGACCATTTAAACTGTTTCAAATGTTTTTGTCTTCAATATTTGCAGATACAGTTGCCATATAGCATTTTTAAATATCATAATGAATAATGGCTAATTCTTGTCTGTCTTATAGGTCACGACATGAGAGCTATTGCACCGTACATATCTTGCTAGATTTAGCGAATACTCATTTAATGTGCACAGAGCGTGTACTTCCTCTTACTCCATTTAAGTTCAATTATGTTCCCAACACAACGAGCCGTACATTCCATCCTCATTGTATACTGTGACTTCCAAAATTATCTAACAAAATTAGAGATTAATCAATCTGCTGAATTAAATTCTCAACGTCACTGTTGCGAAGCCAGAGAGACTTAAACATGTGCAGATTACACAATATGATTTTAATGTTTCCGATTTTACTTGCATATTAACACTAATATCTTCAAAGTTTCTTATTATTCATACTTCAGTACTTAACACAGATTCGTGACCGTGCCGAACCTCCACAAACATTTACATACATTAATCTGTTTTTTTTGCAACACTGAATTTCTTTGATCTTTCGCTGGTTATTTTGAAAAATGGACTCTTTGTGCAGACAACATCGACATTATGTTCATTCACAAGTTTTTACAAGAACTGACACCGTATAAAGAAGCCATTTCCGCTTCATTGCAGAATATTAATCTCCATGTTTGTAAGTCTTCACTTGTTAAGTAGTCGGGCTCCGAAAATGCTCTTGAGGACTCAGAAGTTGCGATATCCTTCAGCATCTTCATTGGTCTCGTAAAGCGAGACTTTATACGTCTCTCCTCGAACAAACCACACATTTCTTTAACTAATTCCATCAACTTCTTCTATTTCCCAGATTTTGTTCAATTATTTTTGTATGCGAAGGGTATTCCCGAATAATTAAAAACAATCAAAACTCAAGGATTCTTAAAAATAAAATAATGATGTTTTAATTTGCCTCAGACTAAAAAACACAACATGATATTCAAGGTTACATATCTTCCTTTCATGAAGAAGAATTATATGTACTATTAGTTGCATCAAAATGACGGATACTACAAGAGAATAGAGATCAAGAAGCAAAATGAGGTCGTAAATAATTCTTAATTTTCTTCAAGTGTATTCTTTATCATTTATAAGTGTTCTAAAGAAATAAAAACCGGCTCAATGGAAAAAAGATGTTATTAAAACACACTTTCATTTGATGTTGTGTGTAAAATGTATTCATAAGTTACCGCGTATTTCTGATCTCTTTTCACAATGTCCTGGATGGCTTCTGCATATTGCCTGCTATCTTGTGTAATTTTGTTCCTTGTTTAGTCACTACCGAAACACAACTTAGCAAGCTGCCTGAGTGTACAGAGCGCTGCGCACAGTTGCAGACGGCCTAGCCGGCCAACGCCGGAGAATACCCAAAGCCGACCCAACGGCCTATGCAGTCAAAGCGATGCCCACGGGCGTCAGCGCGATCGACACTCCAGGCAGGCGGAGGAGGAGATGGAGGGAAAGGCAGGTGGAGATAGCGATGGAGGCAAGCGGAGTTAGTGACAAATGATGTGGATGAAAGCGACAAGGAGCCAAATAGAGGCAGTGGTGAACAGACATGGAGATAGAGATAAAATAAAGAGGAGATGGAGGTAGACGTAGGCGAAGTTAACGGCAGTTTGAATTGGAGGTGCAGACAGGCGCGGTTGGAGGGGGGGGAGACAAAGATGGTTATCCAGACAGGCGAAGGAAGAGGTGAACGAAGGAAGACGGGAAGCTAGAGGGAGGCGAGTTTGATGGCAGACTGTTTGAAGTACAATTACAAAAACATATTTCTATTTCGTTGTGATCTACATCCCTGTGTACATGTTTGCATCATGCCATATTGTAAATGTTCCCCTTTCCCACTACATACACATATTGTAATTGACTCTCCTGCAAAATTTAGTAAAAATAAATTAAACAGCCTGTATCTCAGTCATCGATTAGTAATGGTGGGGTAACATATGCTGTCGCGGTACCGGAGGCAGTACTGGTGCCGGCAATGGTGACAGTAAAACTGTCAGTACCGATGACTGTGGGATGTGACGGCGTATGTGCTATAGTGACGTCGGGACGATGGTGATGGCAGTAATGATGATGACGGGCATAACGATGCAATCAAAAAAAACCGGAAAAGGAAAGGGGGGGAAAAAGGAAAAGTAAGCATAATAGTGAGAGATATGGGTGCAGCTGTGGGGCAGCTATAAGCAAAGGTCGCAGGAAATAATAGAGGGGGTGATGAAATTGATCAATATCAACTCGTTATTGATAGATCACTGAAACAAAGAAATTAATAAACTAGCGGTACTACAGAATGGCACAAACGTTCTCGTAGTAAAGTGTTCCAATTTCCTTGGTGTGGACTGGATTTACGGTCTTGCCCCAGTCTCTTGCCAGCTGCCATCTATTGCCGCCCAAAAGTACATTTTTTGACATTTTCTCAATTTTTCGGTTACCTAAAAATATAATCGAAACATTAATTTAAGAATATTAAAGAAGAGTAAAATCCCGCTCTAAATGGAAATTTTCATTGAAAAATTTCGAGCCGTTTTTTAAAAAAAATTGCGTTGAAGCGTTAGTGTAAATGCAAAATTTGAAGCTTTCTCACTGAACATTTTTGTTTTCGAAAAACCTCATTTAAAATAATTTGAGGTACTTTAACTAACAAATGCTATACGTTTTAGAAATCACTGGAAATGGCCATATTAACGGTGCGGGAGATATTTAAAAAATGTATTTGTGAAATTTTTGAAAATAACAATAAAATACAGCAAAATGAACTTCATGTTATTTTTTACAGTGCTATTAGCACTACCCGTTGGAAAAATATGAAGAAAAATTTGGAGCTATTTTTGAGCAAATGTCGTTTGAGAGTTTCTGAAATTGCGGAATTATGAGCTCATTTTAACAGAAAATTATTGAGTTTTCGAGAAACTTCATGAACCATTACTTAAACCACATGCATTCATAAATATAATACTGTGAACAAATTGCTGCTAATATAAATATCAACGACGTGAGAGACAAGTAAAAAATTACATTTGTGTAATTTTTGAAAAAAAAAACGTAATTAAAGAACTAATTATGAACAACAAATTTTATTTGAAAGAAAAATCGCCACCTTTAATTTTGTAGTTTTCAATTTTGTTGAAGAAAAAGGCCAAAAAATTCAAAATTTTGCAATTTTTGAAAATTCAGAGTTAACCATGAAAATTGGACCTATGCCACCAAGTGTATTTTACTCTACTTTTACAGGATTTTTTAAAAAAATGTGCCGTTTTTGAGAAAATTTTGAAAAGGTTCGGGGGCTTCATGTAAAGTGCCCTCAAATTTTGAAGAAAGTTTTTCAAAATCGCAGCCCCTCGAGTAGAGCCAGAACGAGGGGTAAATATCCAATTTGGAAAATAATTCTACGTATGGTTTAGGACAGACAGACAGACAGACAGACAGACAGACAGACAGACAGACAGACAGACAGACAGACAGACAGACAGACAGACAGACAGACAGACAGACAGACAGACAGACAGACAGACAGACAGTCAGTCAGTCAGTCAGTCAGTCAGTCAGTCAGTCAGTCAGTCAGTCAGTCAGTCAGTCAGTCAGTCAGTCAGGTCAGGTCAGAGTCAGACAGACTGACGGACGGACGTTTTGAAAAAAAAAAACGAAAACTTTTTCGGTTTCAGGGAGTCCCCAAAACGTGTTTTTCCGTTGAAAACTCGAAATCAATTTTCCGCAGCATTACAAAACTTTCTCAATACTACGTATACAGCTCGTATATACAAACGTATATGAGAAAGTAAAATGGTTGACGTTTAATTGGTATTGATGAATAATATCTAATTTTTCTCTCGTTCATTGCCTTCAAAAACTCAAAACTAATGCGAAATATATGTAAAACATATTTATCATTAGAATTTCGTATTTACAATATTATTTTGATTTTTTAACATAGACACATATAACATTTAGGTTCAATACCACATTTTAACAAATTTAAACCATACGAATATATGAAATACCAATCATAATAACAAAGTAAATACAAAGTATGGTTACAGAGAAATGCTCGACATTTTTTTACCTCGCGCTACAATTAGAACGTTCAAATTTTAATCTTTTAATCCCTAATGAATATTTTATTTTTTATTTAATTTCAAAAGCCGATGGGTATCATAGTATCTAATGAGACTAAATGCAATACTTATGCCATGAAACTGTATCAAAATAGTATTTGCCTGTTGAAAATCATTCGTTCCTCAAATAAAATTGAAATAAATGGAGATCAAATAACCCTAAGAAAATTAAGTGACCATAACTAAGGGGCAAACAGCGGAACTGAAATTTAGTAATGATAATCTTGAACTTTGTTCTGTTGGAAACACTGCTTTTCATTCATATACTCCAGGCCGTGTATTAGGCCGCACTAAATTCGCAATATGGCAGCTTGAAAGATTTCCTGTCAGAATAGCCAACTTATGAAACTATAACTCTGATCAAGTCTCTCGCTTTTGTTTTGTTTGTTGTCTCATTCACAATCCTCGCGCGGTGTCGAGTCTTGTCCACTGTTGAATAACACATGTTTCGTTTCTCGATGGAATTAAAAGGAGATGTTCATCTATAAACGAATATTAACTCTGTGAATAATTAAGTTAATTAAGAATTATCAACTATTGCGAGCTTAAGAAGTGTTAAAAAGTGTCAACTGCAAATGAAAAATACAACCTCAAAAGTTATCTGCGATCATACTTCTATGTTATTCATGCTTTTGAGATGTGTGTCAACAGTTCCTTCACGTTTTGAACTGGTAGTAATGAGTTTTATTGAACGCAAATAAATACCACAATTATTGAAGTTAATTAACGTGATATACATGGTAGTTTTTAAGTGATGTAATGAATTGTTCTACAGTCCAGTTATGTCAATATCAATGCAAATGCATCCATTTAATTTATCTGTTCAATTATTCATTAGCTTTTAAAAATAAGTTTAAAAAAATGAAAATCATCATTAGTGTAAGTAAGTCTTCAATAACTTATCCATTGCTACCAGAGACAGTCTTTCTCTTTACCCATTTTTTCACCATTTCAGTGGGGTGTGATCTATAAGATTGGAATAAATGGTAATAAATATGACTTTTGATTTTTTAAAGATGTTTATTTAAACAGGAATGTACACAATCAATATAAATGACACATTAAATATATAGTTGCACAATAATATTGAATCTACTCTCTATTGTGACTACATTACTATAAGCTTCTCCTGAACATGCAGTTATTACACAGTAAACCCTCTCATTGCTTGTTAAATAATTCAAATCAAAAGTATATTATACTTCAGTTTCCATTACATTCATGTCAAATAATTCCCAATAGGCAGCCAAGCAGTACAAGATTAATATATTGTTTATTTATTGCCAGTTAAATACACATTCTTGCTGTGAAAAAAATTCAAGGTAAGACAACGGTTATTTTCAGCATTAAAATTAGAGTATTGTGCCAAGGAAATTCAAAATGCATGTGGGATTTAGAGAGAGATGCGGTGCTACTTGCCCAAAACCAGTATTACAAGTAATGTCACAAATGCTACTAATCAAATAAGGTTACAAACAAGCTACAAAAAACTGAAACAATGTTGACAAGACTATTTACATATACATTTAGATATACAAGACACATACATGTGTGAAAACTAAGAATTATAATAATTAGAGAGATGATTTTTATGTCCTAAAATCTTGAAATATGCATCTATGACCTAAAAATCATTTCATGTGATACTTGGAATGAAAAGATGTATTTTTGTGCAAACATAATATAACCTAGCTCACTTCTCAGGAGAAATAATTGAAGTAATTATGCACCTTCATTAAGGACATTGTTTGTCTCGTTTCAAGTTTTCTGCTTGGTATAAAAAATATATCAAGAAATATCCTACATTTGCACAAGTATTTTATTGTCTGTAGAAAAGAAAAAACACAAAGTGTGACAAGCTTTTTCTAATCAATGACTGCTCCCAAATAAATTGATTCTATGACAACAAGGAATGGTTTAGAGATAAGTCTCTCTTTTAACAAAATAAATGTAGGAGCATAAAAATATGCTCTTATTATTATATGAATATGCACCAACAGGAAAAATTTGCCAAATTGCACTAACATATTGATCTACATAGCATCCAATTCTAACCACATGTCAAGGAATTTCATTTAGCTATGCCCTGAAGCAATGGACAAAAATATGCAAAATCATATGTATGCACTTCCTATTTTATTATTGTTATAGCATCCAATTCTACCACATGTCAAGGAATTTCATTTAGCTAACGAATAATTACTGCCTTTGGTGTGTTGGAGTTTGTATTTCTATAGTAATTCCTCAGGAAGCACTCTCTTTAAAAATTATAATTTCATTCTCCCTCACATGGGCATACCTGTCTCCCTTTCCCTAAGTAAAACCCATGTTCTTCACTATTCGATTTAGGGAGGTCTGAGAGACTTCAAAATTTAACGTTTCATCTCCCACAATCTCTGTGTACAGGTTTCTTATAGAAATACCACAACTTATATAAAATATAATCCTTGGTACTTGTTAAATAATACATAAAACAACACAAAATGATCATAAAACTGTATACTAACAAACTAATTAAAAGTCTAATTGATTACCTGAATTCAAACTACAATAAATTTTATTGGCAATTGCATCCTTAGTGAAATTGTCAATATCTGTGACTGGGCGGATCTTTACGGGTCTCTTTGGGTGTGGTCAGAGCTTCTTGTTTTTTATATTTGTTGATAATACTATCAACTGACTTTACACCACCTGTAAACACACAACATCTTGAAAAAAAGAAAATTAGATTTATTACGATTAATACATGAGTAATGGTAAAGATAATTAACAACTGTACTCATCCCAATTTTAATTAAGAAAATTACACTTGTAAGTTTTAAAAGATAAGATGTAGAAAAGAAAAAATCAATCTTACCTGTAATATTTTTGCACTGCGTTATTAAACAAGAGTGGGTAACATGGACCTTTTCTTCCACTGCTTCCTTCCACAGTCCACAAAATAAATTGATAATTCCTTTTTAAAAGAACTTTGAATACGTGTTATCTTCAAAGGTTCAAAATTAAGTATAGACCCAGATGTTGTTGGGCTATCCATTATTTTCCAGTTATAATTAAAATGAATTCAGAAAAATAATAATAATAATAAATATAATTAATCTAAAACAAGAAATACTAAAGGGACACTTAACAACAACAAATAATGAACTACAATAACTATTTCAATTAACTTTTTTATTATTACTAAAGAAAACAATTGGAAAATAATAAATAAAACTCAGAAACGCCTAGCACTACTAAATATATAAATTGAACGATAAAACGCAAAGAACGAAGAGCACCAAAACGCAAAATGCAAATCTTTAGCAACACTCGTAAACTAACACAACCTCACTTGTATGACTTTGAATGTTGGCGGAATCTACGGAAGTAGTCATTGTTTCATTGCAAACTTAAATTTTAAAAAATGTCCCTACCGCTTGAAGGTAATATATACTGGGTATTTAGTGACGGTTGGCAACAACTTTGCCAACATAAAACGAAACGAAACTACCCTAAATCGAGTATAAATGTATGTTCTCATCCGACAGTGACATTTTTCAAAAGTTGTCCCGTTAGTTCGGCTTTTTAGCTGGCCAGCAGTCTACGTCCTGTATTGGGCAAAATACATGAAGGATTATCATTTCAGATTTAGCATTTCCAGACATTTTACTTGTTGCTTCCACGGACTACTTTGACATTTACATTTACATCATCAGTTGTCGAACTCTATTAGTAAGTCACTTTATATATATATATATATATATATATATATATATATATATATATATATATAAGAGCGAGAGCGAGAGCGAGAGGAGAGAGAGAGAGAGAGAGAGAGAGAGAGAGAGAGAGAGAGAGAGAGAGAGAGAGAGAGAGAGAGAGAGAGAGAGAGAGTCGTATAATGGAAATTATTGACTGTCTAAATATGTTCAACTTCTTCAAAGGTTGTATTGGGCGCGTACTCTCTTCCAAGGAAGGACATTGACCTCGCAACATAGCAGCCACCGTAGTCGTGTGGGAACCGGGGACCGCTCTTCAAACAGAAGCACTGTCCGTAAGGTCGGCTGCGATGAGCGTGTTAGTAAACACCTCTTTATAGCCTTGGCCCCTCAGCCCCTGCTTCGCTCTTGTTGCCAACATTCAGTTAATGGCATGGTTACCCTTCTCGGTATTATTACAGGTACTCTTGTTACGTCTGCGCATGTTGTTACTCAGAATGTTTACGGTAAGATGAGCAATATTGCTGCAGTTTTAACTTAGCATTTTTCGAGAATTCAGAGGTTTTACTAAAAATAATTTTTACAAGCGCACTTTACTCTCTATTCGAGGAAAAAATGTTACAAAATAGAGTCAGGGGTAAAGAGCAATAATGCACGGAGAGAAAAATAAATAACTCGAAACACACACACATTATATATATATATATATATATATATATATATAGGCATCTCAGAATAAATGTTACAAAATTCGATGGCATGTACAGCGATCGAAAATTATCTCATTTTGACAATAAACATAGAGTGGGGAAATCCTTATAACCGAGTTACTTATACATGTGACGTTAGCTCCTAATGTTGAAGCAATGCCGTATGCATAGGTATTCGGCAGGTCACGTTATAACAGTCAAAGAGATTTGATGTACCTGCCGAACATTTGTGCATACGAGATTGCCTGAAAGTAGTGGGCAAATGCCATATTTATAAATGCATATAACTCGGTTTACAATTTCTCACTCTATGTTTATTGGAAAAATGCGATCACTTTTGCCCTCTACAAGCCTTAGAAATTTCTAACATTTATTCTGAGACATTCGGGATTCCCTCAATCACTCTGAGGTTAAAATCAAACATTCAATCTAAAAGGTGGAAAACCAACTTCAAAATAAAAACTTAAAAATCTTAAAAAATAACGTAAAAATAAAAAGTTACAAAAATATTTTGGAACATACATTTAATATTTCAAATCGACAATGACTTCATTTAACAAAATATTTCCAAAATAAGTGATTGCCAGATGGAAAGACTGCTGTATTTGTCTTTTTTTATTGTAGTAGAATTTTCGTTCTCCTGCGTGAACTGAAGTGCATCAGATTCAACACATAAAGCTACTAGCCATAATTTTTCCTTTTGGTGTTTTCACTCTGAAATACAGATTAAATTATTTTAAGATTCGTTCTTGGCAAACGACGGATGCACCCGAGATGAGCTTTTAAAATCGAAATAATGTGGCCAGGTATTCAGAAACAGCGAAGACCTGAAGCTCGATGACGTAATTAACACGTAAATTTTTTATTGCGAAGAAATTCATACCTCCCGTTTGAAAAAAACAGCTATTATGAGTAAGGGCTGCAAGATAGAGGATATTAAATATTGGTGGGCGAGATATGATGACAGAGCAGAGATGGAGGGTGGAAGGGGAAGGGAAGAGCGGGATAGGAGAGGAAGTGGCCGTTCCATCCTCTCCGCGTAATTCCCGACCTTAATCCGCATCATCGCGCTAATTTTAGGAGCGCCCGGACATACATATTCCATTCAGCACAGTAAGTACCTCAATTTCATGACGCGCTTCAAAAAGACTACTTACGTATCTAAAGGCCAAAGGCAACCGTAGAATTACAGCACGGAAGTGGATAAATGTTACAAACGTCCCTCGGGAATGAAGCATGCTTCGGAATCGCAATAAAGAATTAACAGTGTGCACTGCGAATACACGACTTCGCTCTTTCCGCTTAGTCCGGCGTCTGGCAGAGTTGGAGAACGTTTTATTTTGTAGTTCCGTTGTCGGTGATGTAATATCCAGTAATTACGCCTGTGAATACAATAAGATTTGTTTCTTCTAGTATCACGTTTATGAATTTCATTCTATTTTATAAAGTGATTGACCCGTTTGTTTCATACATTGTTGATATTACATCCCAAGTATATACCTATGTATATTTACAGTTAGCGGACAAGATGAATGAAAAAACAAAACAATTTAGTGCGCGAGGATGGGATTTCTTTTTAATTTTTCGTGAGTGTACGTATTCGTTTCAAAAACCGAAGAATGTTTTTTAAATAGCCTATCGGTGTAACTGTCCCTCTGTGTAACTGATCTTAAGTCCTTTCAAACAATCCTGAAAAAGTCGCTCCCAAATTGTATGCAAATTGAAAAATTTGCAATTGATTTTGAATTTAAATGATTCAACTTGAGCGCTACAAATTTGAAATGAATTAAATTGTCACTTCAAACTTCCTGTCGGAACAATTCCTGTTAAAAAAAATTCTATTGGAACAATTCTACGCGTATATGAGATTTAGATAAAAGTCTCATTTTTATTAATGCTGCAAAATTTCGGATAATTTTAAAAGTTTTTCTTTCTTTCCTGTCCCTCCTCCTCGTTTATTTTCTAAGCTAGAGATTTTGTTTACGAAGTTGTATTTCCAAAGAAGGCCCTTCTAAGAACTCCATGGAAGAAATTTCAAAATGTCTAATAGTATCATCATACTATTAAATCAAATTGTGATAAATTTCCAAAAATGACTGGCTTGTGAATGGGAGTTGAGGACACATGATTATAATATTGACTTTGAATGTGACAACTCTTGGTCTATCGTTGGATCGGTAGTTGACAAATCTGTCAACACATTGTCAACCACTGATGCTGTCAATACCCCCAATTCAGGTTCTCCTGCCAAAGATGTTTCATGGTATGCCAGCTCTACAGTTTCACAACTCTTGTGATAAAACACAATGTGTACACACGAATAAGTGTTTTAATTTAGTAAGCAAACCAGAGAGATATATTGTACACTATAAGGTATGTTAGAATATCATCGTTTCGAAATCTTGGCATCTTAATAGCTTACCCAATGATATGAGGGTAATAATTAATTTGCTTCATACTATATAAACCTGTTGACATATTTAATAACTTGAATTTATAAATGAATAGTAAATAGTTGGATAGTAGATACGTAATATGTTGCCAACAATATTAATTAATTATCTTACATTATTTAGACTTGACACTTGTAATATTCAAATGTGGTAATTTAGTTCACGTTGAATTGACATTTCTATATTTACAATATTGACAAATTAATGTATCAATTATTCAAAATTACTGTAATATTTGTTTGTTGGTTTACCCACAATAAGTCTGCAAACATTTGGCAGATATGATAAATGCACTACCTAGAAATATTCTTTTTAAATTACTACTAATACGCTGCAGCAGCAAATATGCTGCTGAAAAGAAACCACACAAAATGGTTTTCGAAAAAGTAGGACGCACAATACTAAACAACAAATAAAATACTTGTGTAAAACACTACAATAAAGTAAATATTTTACCTCAAATTATCTTTACGAATACTGCAACAACGTAGTAATATTATATACTACACAGTACAATATAATACACAGTACAACAGTTCTTACATACCAAGAATTTAAAAAAGTTGCTGTTCCATAACGGAACAGATGAATTGCTAATATTTCATGGAGGACGGCCTCTTCCTGCTGTCCTGCATTGCTGTCCTGAAATATCAGCTGTGTTTTAAGCACTAACGCACTGAGTATGGGCATTCAGTCAGTTCGCGCAATATTAGAATAGCGGAGAAACACAAATATTTGCGTTTTTCGATCAAAATAGAAACGGTTCGATTGTTTTTGGAATTTTCCTAAGTCCCTGGAAATATAAGAAAATCATAGACACATATCACATTTCCAGAGTATAGATTTCTTTCAATTTCGGCGCGCATTTGAAATTAGTACTATAGATATATTCTAGTTTCAGTGTCTTGAGTTGCCCAGTTATTTGTTAATCATAATCATTTATAAGAGGAATGCATGTATTTGGCGTTATTGAGTCGGTAGTCCGACTTCGCTGGCCAGCAACCGGTGTCCCCCATGTCTGAGCGTAGTTAACCATCCCATGCTTCAGAGTAAGAGCGACATGAGGCGAACACGTATTCTTTTCACCGTAACTAGCAAGATCCGCTTGCTTGACCTTTTCTTCGTCAAACAGCGACAGAAACTGGGACGATTTTAAAGGAAATCTACAATTCTATTTTTGCCTCGACCGGGAATCAAACCCGGAGCACTGCAAGGGAAGGTAGTAAGCTGCTCATGAGCCATCCCAGTGGCTATTATTAGAGGAGAAGAAATTAATTATCTATGGTGAGTCGCGTCCTATCTCACCCTCATCCACCCGGGCCTGCCCTATCCCGAACCTTCCCCCTCACGCTCCCCCCCCATCCGCCATGCTCCGCCCTCTCCCTCTTCACCCAGCACTACCCCACCTCCTTCTGCGTCACTTGCCCATTCTGCTCCGCCCTGCCGAGCTTGCTAGAATTATTGTTGCTATGAGCAGATGTATTCTGACATATTCCTGGGAAACTTCCAGAGAAAATTTTGACCTTCAATTACTCAAAACGTAATTGCACTACCGAAATGAATTAAATACACGCTGCAGAAAATTTAATGGGCTTTATGAAAGTTAAAATTCACTTTTGTCAATTTACACATTTTCAAAATTTTCGTGAAAATTGAAAGATGCATGTTTAACTAATGATTTAAAAGATATGATAATAATCTTGTTTTAAAATGTTAATTAAAAAAAATTCATTAAGATCGCAATAAAACTGTACATTTTTTGTAAAAAAGCCCACAAAATTTATTCTTTGCGTATTACAGCCTGTAATACGCCCGCCAAAACAATCAAACTTTCAGTCAAAACGGCTTTAAAATCCACTTTGGCGTTGTAGCGAGAATCTCGGACAAGCAAACAGGAAGAAATACTAAAATCGTAAAAACGTTGAATTGATTTTTATCTGCCATTCTTTGTATGAATGTACTACAAATTAAATATTTTGCAGATATTGGTCACGAAGACACACATACGTAGCCTAATATCTGTTCTTTGTTCTCTCTGACTTTATTATTTTATTTTTATTAACTTTTCAATTTTGATGAAAATCTGAATGATTTTTTCTGATGTTTTTCTGTTTTTGATCTCTTTTATTAAAAATATTTTAATTAGACACTTATGAAGCGTACATATATACATATACGCGAAATGTCGTGTAATGTGAACAGCGCTCATCAAAATATGTTTTTCAAATTTTTGACTATAATTTTGTTTCATATTGACATATTAAAATACATTGTAGTAACGAGATCTTTTATTACTCCGTGAAATGTTTGCAGTCATTTGTGAATAAAGAAAATCAAAATAAGGCTTTGCTTCTGCTGTAAATAGAAACTCGCAGGTTGGGCATTGTAGTTATGAAGCATTTATTACGTATTTAAGCATATTTACCTAGAGCCGCTACACATTATATAATATCACAATATCAATATTATTTATAGAGTAAATAAATAATACGAAATATACACCGGAGGCTGTGACAAATATTTTCAAATCCTATTCATAATACATCAACAGGTGACTACAGAAAAATAACATCTTTAGCAATATTTTTACGCCATTTAATATCATGATATATTATTACTCAAATAAGAATATGAAGAAAACTACGTTTTCATTTACCATCAAACCAATATGATTATTATCAAACCAGCATCAGTGGCAACGAGTGGAAAGGGTACGCCTTAGCCGGAAACACTCAAGCGCATTTTAAAGGACGTTAAAATGCGTTCATTGCACATTAGGGTTATGAGAGGGGCACGGCACACAAGCGCGCTGCGCGACGTGCGTTGTGCTCTGCAAGTGCGCCAGCAGTACTGATGTCTGTAAAAATACTACCTTTGTAACGTGTCTTACTCATTCCTTCACGTCCTTTGCTCGTGTGACCGCAGCCTTACGATTGTTCGAATGATACCTGGGGTGTCGCAGGTTCGACCCCGGCCAGGTGACACATATCTGTTAGTGCTGAACAATCTTCCAGGATCGAGTTCATAAGTCTACTGCTCTTAAAAACGTTGTTTCTCCGAACACTTCTGTTACGCTTCATTCCTTTCCCGTCTCCGCATCCCGGACTGCATGACACTGTGTGCATGTCATGTACGTCGCATAAGAATGCCACTCCTAACCGACATACACCGATAACGGAAAGGAAATCGTCTCATTGGGAAATCGTCTGATTGTTGCTGATAATCTCTTGTAATTAAGGCTTTTACATTTTTGTGCACGTTTGAAAATACTTTTTACTCGTAAGGAATGGTTTGAGTTCATGTTTTTTTTAATTCGGTAAAAGTGTGTGCACCAATAAAGGGAACTAACGCGTTTTTAATTTGTAATTAAATGTTTACATTCTTTATTGCAATAAGTAAATGAAAAAGGGATATGTTTCATTAAAATCTGGAAACAGCTCATCTTGGTGGGTAGAATTAAGACCCTCTGGATTAGATAATGGTAAGCCACTTCAGACGCCTTTTAGAGGAAAGGCAATCAAAAGATCAAAGAAGTTTGTAAATCAGATATAAAGATCGTATGTATTGAATTAAAAGATCTTAGACCGGCTGTTTGGCTTGGAGCAATCATTGTCGCTTCCTTTGCAGCATGTCTGACCTGGTGTCTCTACGATGACAGATTTTCGACACTAGCTAAATAGCTAGGTTGTATTTAACTGATGTTTGGAAGAGATTTCGTTTGGTGGTCTGCTCTGATCGGTAGTTTTCCGTGGCTTCTACGATCAATATGAGGTGAATTCCGGACCAATGTCCTAATGGGTCATGGACCGCGCGCGACCTTTCCTTTCTGTTCTTTGTCCTGTAATCTCCTCCTAATTACACACACATCCACTACACTACCAAATAAGCCAGGGACTTAGAGCATGACCTGTTTGGAGCAGTGCCCTACTGGAGAAAAAACAATCCCAGACGTGCAAGTCGGTGCCGGACTTCACCATCCACGTGGGGAGGAACACTGCCGCTTCCAGGCATAACAAGCATTCGCAACACTGACGGTATTAATGACCGTAATAGTTGTCGCACCAATCAAATACCAAATATCTTCAACACATCAATCTTCTTCAATCACAAATATCTTGAACACATCACAGTCTGCAAGATATTTGATTGATATTTGATACCTTGCACACATTGCCCTACATCGCCAGTGGCTTTCCAATCACTAGCAAAAACGAAAAAGGTAAATATCTGGATTGTGCATTTGGAGGGGCTTACCACGGTCCAATCTGATGTGCCACAATTCAAGTATTCGTTGTCCCCTCATGACACGAGGTGATTGTTTCAATAAAGTGAGTAGTCTGTCTTGTTTCATTGCAAACACTGTGAATATTTTTAAATACTTATTTTGTAATGGAATAACAAGTTTATTGTGCGTGTTTTTATCAACTTTTCCTATCAACTACGGCAACATTGCTCTTTTCCGAGCAGAGCAACTTCACCAAAAATACGAACTAAAGATGCAGAGGAAATGAAATGAAAGCCTGATGTGAAATTTAAAACAGATTTTTTTCAATATTGCAGCGTAGCAACCTCCAGAGAAATATCGAAGTATTCACATCATACTATAAATTTACATGCGATATTGATTTGAAGTCTAGTCATCTCTTCATGTATACATACGAGCCTTAGTACTAATGATATTGAATTTACATTCGATTTTTAGAAGGAAAGAATCAACGTCTCGCCTATCGAATATTGAAAGGATTGAAACATTTATTCAAAAAGCATATTTGCCAACCACACAAACGAGTTGTGGGGTTGATGAATATGTTTATGGAAATGTCATAAATATTTATTGTTGTGACTACTGTAATTATTACTATGGAGAAGTACAAGGGTGGAAATAATTCCTAAGATTGGAAAATTATTCTAAAAAAACACCTCTTTTCAAGGTCATTAAATTTGTTGTAGACAGTAATGATGAAACTAAGAACTGAAGAAATTATTGATGGAACGCAGAATCAAAGGAACAAGGATTGCGATTAGGGTGTAAAATCAAGGAGAAATAGAAAGGAGCTTGAGCAGATGATTTTAAAAAAATCAAGAGGCCAAGTCATCATCTTTTCATGACAAAATTCTAAAAGATTTCAAAATTTTGATAAGCAAATAGATTAACGTAAAAATAATTCAAGATTTAAAATATAGTTATTGTATTAATACCCTACAATCTAAACAGAATTTATAGAAATATACAGTTTAAGGGCTGTCCGTAATAAGGATAACCAACAAAACTGCAGTCTGAGATTAGAAAAAATAATTCTTAGTAGGATATATTTCCTAAAATACACAAGTGAATCCATGGCTATAAGTGGGAATACAGCTTCATGACAGTTGTCCATTTCATAATTAAGATGATCACAAATAAAAGAAAATTTTAACGAAAATGATTGCGATCACTCTTCTACGAAGTCTCTACGTAGAAGTATGTCTGTGCACTCAAAAACCATTGAAATGCCCTCCAATATCGTAAGACTTACAAGTAATATAGGAAAGAAAATGAAGATTGTTCTGTTGAGATTCAAATATATTTCCTACATACACTACGGTATAGGGATATAAAAATTAAATTTTGAAATAGAACTGGCTGTGATTTATGAACCTCCATACTTACATTTACAAATAATGCCAGGCAAATTAAAACTTTAAGCATGAGTAAATTGGCATTCCTTCTTTTTTGCTATACAAAAGACCGGCCAAAGTAGCTAGGGCACGAACTGATGTCACTGCAGTATTTCTGACCGGGACGTTCTAGGGTTCGAGTCCCGACGGGGGCAGGATTTTCGACACCAGTTACATAGCTAGGTTCAACTCAGTTGCTGTCTGCAGGAGAATTCTGGTGGCCGGCTGCTCTGATCGGTATTTTTCCGTAGTTTCTCCAATCAACAACAGGCGAATGTCGGAGAAATATCCTAACAAACGGCCCACGGACCATCTTTCCTACCTCTTCCTTGTCCTTTCTCCAACCTTTACTTACACACACTTAGACTAACACGCACCACACTGCCATTCATGTCGGGAGACCAGTCGAGAGCTCAAAGCTTAGTCCCCGCTGAGGGATAACGTGTTTTGGGAAAATCTCTTCAAGCCGACGTAGGCCAGCGCCGGAACTCGCCAGCCAGTAGGAGAAGATAAAAACCACCTCCCGCGAAAAAAAAAGCACATCATTTATGCGACTAATGACCTTAGTAGTTGACGCAACCGGAATCACTAATCAATCAATCAGGTACGTAAAATATTTTGAGAAACAATACACCCGCATTTTGGAAGAAGGTTGATTTGCATGTTTGACTGCGTGGTATTTTTTTCACCATGATCTTTGAGGCATGTTATTTCCACGTCCTTCCATTCATTTGTATTAATTCTATACCGTGGATCTTTCTTTATTAATCTGTGTTAGCAGGAAATGCGATAACCCTTCTGATAATCTGTTCGTTCAACCAACAACATTTCAACCACTCTTCGGTCATAGCGGTTGTTCTCGTGAAGTTACTAAATTCACTAATTTCAACATCACACGTTTAAAAAAAATTCCGACATGAAATTCTTGACGTGATTTCTTCAGAATAGTCAGTAAACTAAAAAGCAAATGTCCAGTTCATTTAGATGAATTTCCGGATTGTTTGCAAAAAACGTGTGCATATGCCTTTATACAATCTATTAACTCACATTTTGAATGCTTTTATATTTAGAGTAATATTTCCAGATATTTTCGAAACTATAGGACTTGAGCCATATTTTACAAAATGAAACAAAAATAAAATTCAAAATTATCAACCTCTTTTTTTTTCACTTTTCTCGAAAGGATTTGAGACTTTTCTATAGACGAATGGAAATTTTTCTCGGAAAAACGTCGGACGAATGAACAGACCATCAACGTGAATTCAGAAAATCAGATTGTAGAGAAACTGCCATATTTTCCTTTTTTAAAGTTCTTGCTACATCAAAGGATCAAAATGAAGATCTATTGAATATTTTTAAAATTTTAGAAAGCATTTGATATCATTGACCATAACATTTGCTCAATATTACTTCCATAAAAATCTCTACTTGGTTTACGAATGCAAATAAATTTCCTGTAATTCGCGACGCACAATTTCTGGTTTTAAATGTTGATACCGACACATTGTTTTTATTCATCCTTTAACTATTTATAGTTAAAGGGCGAGAAAGAAATTCCGGTGTTCAAGAAATCGCATGCAGATTTGTTCTTTTTCCTTATACCTCATATACAGTTTTACTGTTTTTAACAAACAAAATTACATTCCACCATTTTAAACTAACTTATGTCCTTTTTTTTACGGAATGTCGTGTTAAACTGTCAATATCTAGCGAATTGTTGCACTATCAAACGAATGCAAAAAGTATTGCACGTAAAAAAGTACGCCCTGTGTTGAACATTCATATAACTACCTTATTCCACTTATATTCCATTTTCGCAACATTCCCAGATGCATAAAACCTTTTTTTCAACACATGTCTTGAATAGTGAAATAAATTAGTAAATGAACATTAAATAAATAATGAGAATTCATGGCTACAAAATGTAATGAAATTGCTTACAAAAACTAAATATATTAGAACAACGTTTGAAGCGTTTATATTGCACTTTGCAAGTTAATTTTTTGGCAAGATAAACTTATGATAAAAAGAAAGTCAAAACAAAGTATTCAATCTTGATAAATTTGAGCACATTCTTCATATAAATTTCCAGACATTTTCACAATGTAGAGTTTTAGCTTTGGCGTAATCTTTCTGATGTCCAAGATTGGTTTCTCTGTGCGCCGATTGCCCGCCCTCCCGTTTGACGCCCTCTCCTCTTCCCTCATCATGTTCGGCGGGCGACGTCAATGCGGAGAGAGCAGAGACGTGGCGCAGTTGCTGTCCGACCGCTATTGAGAGCTGTTGTAGTTGCTGTGGCGACAGATTCACCTCCTTTTTTGTATGTTTTTGTCTACGTTATTAATATGAGTTCACTATTAAGCCACTATTTGCGAAGTTTATGTACAATTTATACTTAATAATATATTGATACGTGAAGACTGGCAGCGGGAGAGGTGGCTCAGTGAAACTGATGTCACCGCAGTGCCTCAGACCGGGAGGTTCTACGAGCGAGTCCTGACCGTGGCAAGATTTTCAACACTAACTTGCCCGCTAGGTCGAATTTAGTCGCTGACAGGATGAGTATTCTAGTGGCCGGCTGTTCTGATCGGTAGTTTTCCGTTGTTTCTCTGATCAACACCAGGCGAATGCAGGAGCAGTACACTAACAAACGGGCCACGGACCGCTCGAGATCTTTCCTTCCTCTTCGTTGTCATATCCACATCCCTTACACACACACACTAACACGCACTACACTACCATACAACCCGAGAGACTGATCGGGAGCTTAGAGCTTGCTCTGGCTGGGGTGGGGCACCGTTGGTGGGAGATATCTGGTTGGTGAAATCCTGCTAGCCGACGGTCGGTCGGCGCCGGCTCTCGCCATCCAGCGAGGGAAGATCAGTGCCACCTCCCGAGGAAAAACATGCACGACACTTACGGGACTAATGTCCTCATTAGTGGACACGCCCTGAATCACTAACAACCAACTAACCAACCAAACGTGAAGGCTGGTGACAAAATCGATTAACCTTTAAAATAACACTGTTTCAAACTGTGCCATGGTTATTAGTGTACTTAACGCAACATTACGCACACAATTAGCAGTGGTAGCAGCGTCTGGACGCGCCAACCCGTCTGGCGATTTGCGTGAGTGTGTGGCGCTACTTCTTCAGAGTGCCCCTACGCCTTCGCATCACTCCGCGCTCCTGGGCTGCGCCGTCGCCACGCGCGCGCGCGTGCGGGTTGGGGCGGGGGCGGGGCTGCTACGTCCGGACCTCCCTCGGCTCCGGGGGCGTTGACCTTTCGCGGCCAAACTTCCCGCGAGGGACGCCTGCGCGACGCGCCAACCGCACCGAGGCCCCGCCGCCGCCTGCCGTGCAGCTGAATCTCACAAAGTGCGTTGCTCGCCCGCCGCCCCGCCGTCCCTCGCCACGCCGCCCACAGCAGACTGTTGCAGGCACTCCCAACTCCTCAGCGCGTCCACAACACATGCTGCACTTTGGGCCTTTTTGCCAGAGCTCGCTTATTTCCTTATCTCCCTTTCTACTACCCCCTTCGCACTTATTGGAATACGGTCAGTCATTTTGACTGAATAACACGCCAGTGTATTTCTCTTAACATCTTCATTATAGGTAATATCTTGTTTAAAAAAAATATTTTATTTATTATATTTATTTATTGTACTCGATACGCTCTTGTCCTTAAGAAATCCAGAGCAGTTCTGTTTAGTAATGAAGCAAATATTCTCTATAAAAACGAAACAATAAATACTTCGATTTCAGAAGTTTCAAATGAGTTCACTAATAACAAATTAATAGTAAACGAAGGAAGAACGATTTCTGTGCAGACTTGTATTTGAAGCATATAATCACTTGTGCCACTGAAAATGATCATTACGCTGATATTTAGGAAAAAACTGTGTCAATTCAGGCAAACCTCAAAAGCATTGTCCACATAAATTGGTTGAACACTTCATTAAGTTCATTATGTTAAGCAGTCCGAATTCTTTCAAATTGAGTCTGCCTTCATGCAACAGCTTGTTGGGTGTATTTTAGGAAGGGGCATTCTCTCCTGGACTAAAGCATATAATTCTTGGGAAGCATATCCTATATTATCCAGATGTTAGGTTGCAGAAAAAATCGAATTATAAGTAAATGCCATCCACGTGACTCTTGCACGCTTTCTCTGCTTTCAGTTTGGAATATTGCCATTGCCTTGCCTGTTTATTTACGAATCATGTAGTCATTAGGTTTTGTCAAAACTAATTCAATATGGCTAGGAACATATTTTCATGCAATACATTCTTTATAGTTACAAAACCCGTCGTAGGAATCATATTCATCAGGCGTCAATATCTACAGCTCACTAGAAGAAAGCCATAAATAATGCATGTACGTTACTTAACATTGCCAGATGACATTAAACAATAAAATATGAAACAAGATTAAGTGCCAAGTAAAATCTTATCTGTTATATGTTTCTATTATAATAGAACACTATACTCAAAAGCAATTTTTTATTTTAACAATGATATACGTGTCGAAAACATTTGTATTTTATGAATTTAAAAAGAGAAAATATGTAACAGGTGATGTACTTCAGCTTGCTGGTCAATAACTACATCTCAATCCGGTTTTTTGCCAAGATTCTCTGATCCATTTAAGTAAATGCTGAGACGGCCACTTCTTTTGCTTCTGGACATAAATGTGGCTTCTCTAAGCGCCGTTCTTGTTGGTACTTTTATTCATCATTTATCTATGTGAAACGGTCGGGAAGAGATTTTTAAGCCCAACAAAACGGGCATACATTATACTTTTCCCCCATATTTAACATAACTTATACTCTTTTATTACGAAAATAAATCATATAATAAATCCCTCTACCATTTTGCCCTCACAACCACGGATGCTTTTCCGTGATACGCGGAATATATCTAATGAACGACAAATCAGCACTTTTTTCCTAAACAAACGCAAATTCCTAAGCAACGGAATAAATCGATATATTCATACGTGAACTTATCATTCTAGTTCACGGTTTGCAGCTCTGCTTGGCAAAATTAAAAAAAGAAACTGGTACACTATCCGTACAAGAAAACGAACGGATCCTTTCTTGCCATGAGCGACGTGTTATTTTGTTCCACATGTACTGAAATTCCTCACGTCACAGAACGCATTTTCTCAGCAAATTCTCAGTTTTGACGCAACACGTTAATTGTCATAAAAACATTTTCTTCGTTTTAATTTAGTTTATGCTTTGTTTTTCATAATTTCTTGCCTTTGTTACTTTCGTTCAATTTCTCACCAGTCTACCGTCTTCTACGACTTGCAACCACTATCGACTTCCTCTTCACCATCGATGGTCCCAACGACCCGGTGCGGCTGCGCCGCTCCGCCTTCGTCGCCTCAGCCACCGCCGCAGCGGCAGCAACCACCGCGCCACCATCTCCACGCCCCTCCGTCGCGGACGCCACCACTGCCGCCGCCGGCAGCGCCGTCCTCAACGCGGCCCCTGCCCGCCACAGCCCGCTGCGCACCGCCGACTTGCGGGCTGCCTATGCGCGAGACGTGGCGGGGGCACCGGCAGCAACGGCGGCTGCGCTATGGCGCCGAGCGGCTGCCGCTGCGATGGTGGGCAACTTTCTCTTTGAAATTCAATGAACCAGCGAATTGCTGGAGAGCATACATGCAAAGTGTTTCTTGGAACATAAACGAGCACGCCGCACAGCGTGACCGCTTTCCGCCCTCGATGGTCGAGCACAACAATGCGTTTTCTTTATGCGTCGAGTGCGCGTCCGCTGAAAAGGAGGAAAAGGACTAAAGAGCGGGAACAGAGGGGAAAGAAGGGAGAAAGGAGTAGGGGGAATGGTGCTGCGTCCAACTAAACGATTTAGACGAGCGTGAGTCTTCGAATGCCCTCGTGAAATTTCTCAAGCGTACAGAGATCCATCGTAATGTAGGACGGAGTTTAAAGCGCTTTGAGAGGATACGGAGTGCGACGTTCGCGGGGCTGAAGGCCACTTTTGTAAGCAGTAATTATATAATTATTACTGCACCGTAATTGAACACAGTCGTCCACATAAAATTCAAGGTCATCAAAAACTTCCCCGGTACTCAAGTGTGGAGCCCTTCACTGCAGGAATAACTGCCTTGAACATACTCTCTTTAATGTGCCGGTTTTGTAAGCATCCAAAATCTCACACATCGCTTCATTCAAGGCAGACCAGCTCCACAACATTGAGTGCCACTAATGAAGCAGAGAGCTTGATTCAATTTCTTAATTTTTCAATACAAGGGAATCTAAAATTTGTTTTAGTATAATTTTTTTCTACTGACCACTTACACCATTATTACTGAATGCAAGGTTTGTACGCGTAGTAATAATATTTGTTTTCTACACCGCAATCTACAAAGTTTAGTAGAAAAAAATATTTACTCCAAGTTTTTTCTTGAGAAACTGACGCGGCACGTTTGTGAGAGAAACATTTTAGAAACCGTTATCAAATTTCGAAAATATGAGAAAAATGCATTTAAACTAATAATCACCATCATCATCATCGTCGTCGTCTTCTGCAATTATGAAGTATTTCGGCTTTCATGCCAAAAGAAAACTGAAGTCCGTGTGCGCCTAGTAATACGAACTTCTCGTCTACTCTTGGTTCTCCTTAGCATACCGTTATATTTTTTATCTTGGAAAAAACGTTTTGATTGCAATTATACTGGCGGCAAATTGTAAACTTTAATATCTTATTTTTCTAGTATGTTCACTCCTCAAATGATCCATTGCTACAACGTAGTTCCATGTAACATTCAGAAATGAGATCATTGTTATACTATAATAATATTGTAGAACAACAGCATTTGTGAGTGTTACGTAATAATATAATACTAGTAGAAACGGCAAACTTTTTTCTAATCCGCAAAAATAGTTGCTCGGTCTGGGATTCAAATCCATACGCATAGATTCTCCGATGTCTCGGTCTGGGATTCAAATCCATACTTTATCCACTACAACACCAGACGTTTGCGCTTGAACACGGTTTCCGACGCATAATAATTCATTTTTGCAAATGTAGATACGCAGAGGTTTTGCCGAAAATCATATCGCCGCTATTTTGATATACGCACTTTGCTCTATTCGGGCAAAGAAAAATGTAAAAAAATTTAGGGACCATTTTTGAGAAAATTTCGAGTAAGGAATACATTTAAAGTGCCTTCCAAAATTGAAATATCCCTTTCAAATTCGAAATGCCGCGACATCAACCAGATCGATAAGGTTAATATAAGTGTGGGGAAAATGTGCTCAGTTTAGACGCTAGAATTGTTCGCAGACACAGAGACTGACAGACGTTTTCAGAAAAAAGCATGTTTTTGAAAATAGGTAAATATTAATTTTCAAAGTGTGTATTGGCTGTAGAATTTACACTAGAAGGTAATATACTTCAAGAGAAGAAAGAAAAGGTGACATTTTAGATATAACGGTTCCGCAAACGGAGTTTCTCTGTCAAAATATTGGCGATGTTTTCTGTATCATTTCACAATACACATAGTATGAGGAGAAGTAAAAAGGGCTAATTTATTCAGGAATAGTGAAAATTTGAGAAGAAAAATGTAAAAAGGTTTATAGGTGTTCATGTAGAAGCCATTTCTTAGAACTTTGCAAGTTGTGAATATTAAAAAGACAAAAGAAATTTAAGATACTTAGGATACGCTATTTCCGTAAATGGATAATAGAAGAAAATATTTCATGAAATAAATGTGTTGTTTTTTTTTCAGTATACTAGCCATACCAACCTAATGCCAGGTGGCGTTTCAGCATATGTGTAAACTACGCAATCCGCCGCTTACATACGCACCGCCGCGCACACCGGAATGCAGTAAATTTCTGTCATGCCACTTTTGCAGCATTTGCACTTTCCTCGTAAACTAGAGTGTGCCATTTACTGTGACGTACGTTTCTCTACCACATGGGATTTGTAAGTCCCAAAGGCTTCAATACGAAAAGAGATGGGTATTAACGATACTGACAGCTGTTAATCTCAGGAAGATATCATATAACTTGTTGATGGCTTGTGTCACAAATACGTATGAGCATGTCCGGCTGATATACATTGTCACATCATAATATTATCTTTTAGTTCTATCAGATAAAGATTCTTACCAACTATTAGGTGACGACTTTGTATTTCCAACACTCAATACTCATTGTAGAAGCAGTTGATTTTAATTTACTGTTACTTTTTAGAATTAAAATTCGATGAAACTTTCTTGGGTGGAGATTGCATGATTACTTTTACCTTTAATACTCGCATGAAGTTTATTTGTAAGTTGTTAGTGAGTTTACTTGTAAGTAAAGACGAAAGTTCCTGAAAAATCCCCATGTAACGTTACTAATGATTTAAATCAACTACCTTTTTTTAGAAATTTATTTTTCATTTTCCAACTTACAAATAAACTTGCTTACTACTTAAAAGAAAATGTATTCTCAGATTCAATATCACTTATAAAAACATTTTTAGGAAACTCTTAGTAATGGTAAAGACGAAATGGAAAAAAAAAATTTTATTTCAAATCTCATTCAAAAATTGCAATTTAAAATACATAGGCCAGACAAAAAGGAAACTAGTTATAAGAATATGAGAACAAGAATTACAACAGAACTGCAAAATAGACCAAAATCAGTGTACAAACGCCCCTGACGTACAGGTATTCCTAGATTTATGTCATTCCCCAACGGAACTGTTTTAGTATTTGTTTAATTTTGACAAGACTCCCCTACAAGATGTAATATATTTTATTTGATACATTTATACTTTCAACGTATGTGAGACAAGTGTTCGCATGTACTTGGTATAATATCATGGGTACATTATTTCTTGTTCTTGTCTTTTATAGCAATATTTATAACAATTTTACACTTATCCTTTATATATTTACTGTGACCATGTTATTCCTGTTTTAAGATTGATATATGTATACATTTATTCATGTTCTTTTGGCCTTGAAAATGAGAAAAAAATATAGTATCGAAGCGTTGATCTAACAAGTATAACACTTTGCCAGATGACATTAAACGATTAAATTCGATAGAAAAGTTTAAATCCCAAGTGAAATCGTTTCTGCTGCATAACTGTTTCTATACAATTAGAGACTATACTGAGCACCGCAAGGAAAGTAACATTAATTTTAACAGTGATATTTAATGTATTATTTACCATTGGACTGTATAATTGTAAACAATATGTAATAAGTATTGTATCGCAGCGTCTGGGTCAATGACCCCCATCTCGATCAGGTTTTTCGTCCAGTTTCCCTGATCCATTGAGAAAATGCTGAGATGGCCTTTTGTTTTGTTTCCGGACATAAATGTAACTTCATTTTCTGTGCACGTCTTCTAGAATTCAGTGGGAAATACAGTTATTCAAAGTATCGTTTCCATGTTGTCGCCGCAGGAAGTATTATTCCGAAGGACAACATGAATAAGAGCTCAAAATTTATTGCTTATTTATCCTTGAAAATAGATTTTATTACATAGGAGCTTTTTTTTAATTCAAAATTCAAGTAGTATATGTTTAATATAGGGATCACAGAATTTTGAAAATGTGCACACAATTCACTTTTCCCCATGGCACGTCATACGCACTTTTAACTGTTTTTTTGACGTTAAATAAATAAATAAACAAGTAATTTTATCAATTGCTAATTCATATCGATAAACCGTAAAAAGTAAATTGGCGACTAATAATAAATTCTGGATCATTATCCCCAAGTTAAAAAGATTTGAACAGTCAAGGAAATAAACTCAAATAAATTCACATTTCTATTTAATTTACATTAACGTAAAGGGTCACATTTTTACAATTATCCAATTGTAATTCATTATTATTGTATGTTCTTATAAAAATCAGTAACTGTAGTGTTGTAGTCCCATTCGATACAAAAACTGAATACAAAATACAAACTTTATCGAAACTCAATTGAAACAGCATTTACTCCAGAAGACTATCATCAGTGACGAAGTACTAAACGAAATGAAGTTGACTATTCACTTTGACTGGATAATCCACCTCCCTCTTCTCCTTTGTATATCCCACTGACAGTATTTCCCAAATATTCTCTCGCTCCGTTGACACGAATATTCCTTCTATCGTAAAATGACGTTCCTCCCCCTCTTTTTAATATAAAACACCCCTTCCCCTTCCCCCAACGCCGGCGTTGCTCTCTGCGGGGGCGCCCTTCGCCCGCCACTTCGCAGACAGATCCGTGATGGATTACTTTTGTTCGCGGGGCATACTAGAGCACATTCTTTGTCATATTTCCGTGGCCGGCGAGCGGCGCCCGTCGTGACAGCCTCCGGAGCGCCGCCTGCGCGAAGTCACGTTTGCGTCCCTGCCTCCGCCTCCGCCCATGGCTTCGTCTTGGCACCCGCTCCGCTACCGCCTTCGCCTCCGCCTTCGCCTCCGCATCCGCCTCCGCCTCCGCCTCCGCCCACGGCTTCGTCTTGGCACCCGCTCCGCCTCCACTCACGGCTTCGTCTTGGCACCCGCTCCGCTACCGCCTTCGCCTCCGCCTCTGCCTCCGCCTTCAGCCTTTGCCTCCGCCTTCGTCCCTCCCGTTGGCTCCTCTGGGGCCCCGCGCGCCTTCCTTGCTCGTCGTCGCGTCTCGGCCCCTCAGTCTCCCGACCGCTGCCAGCGCCAGATCAAGCAAGTTCCCCAGCCCAGAAAGTGCTCATGTCCTGCATGGACGCAGAGAACGCGACAACTAGAGTCACTGCACTTGAAGAACGCAAACAAATGCGTAATGGCACGATAAAACAATTGAATATAGATTTGATGAGGTGTAGGCTTAGAAATACAACCTTCTTGATTGATTTATTTAGTCAAAAAAACTGTATGTGACGTGTGGGGGAGAAGATCATCTGCGCAAGTTTTCTTGAGTTACAGAACCATTTCCCAACATTTTAAACACAAATAGTTGAAAGATGAATAAAAGTTTAAAAAACAAATAAATTACAATATTTGAAAAAGTGCGAGATTATCAACATTTGAAAAA
Organism: Teleogryllus oceanicus; assembly: GCA_964035755.1. NCBI lineage: Eukaryota > Metazoa > Arthropoda > Insecta > Orthoptera > Gryllidae > Teleogryllus > Teleogryllus oceanicus. The sequence continues at coordinate 114,083,462 of CAXIVR010000001.1, read as the reverse complement.
CAAGACATTTTCGTACCGGAGTTATAGAAAACTTATTTGTATTTGTAAACCAACTCCAGGCTTGATTTTTCTGCATTGCTAACAAAATAGTAACTCACCCCCAAGTCTACTCCTACCACTACAAGGAAAATTATTTCGACAAAACGTGTGTGTAAAGCTATGTTTATACTATTATACTATACATTTATACTATTTTCTTCCTACCATCATCATTATTATCATTATCATTATTATTTAATATATTCAAATCATATCTACTAGCTGGAATTCTGGCTACCAGAAATAAATCTCATAACGATAGATAAGCCATTGGAAGCTGAACATATTTTATAATAATAATAATAATAATAATAATAATAATAATGTTGATAAAGACAGAATATTTCAATACCACCACAACATAAGTTGGTCAACAATCGCATACCAAAAATCATTCCGAAACCCAAAAGAACATCAAGGAAGGAGGATTCTTGCCTGTCCGGCATGAGCCACGTGTCAGTCGATGGAGATGACGTTTTGGCCATTCTTTTGTGGCCTCCTTCAGAGCTACACTACTGATAGCGGCTCATTCCGGACAGCCAAGAATCCGATGACTCCCGCCGCGGAAGACTACGAATCCACCATTGAAGGAGGTCAATTGTGGACCCCAGAATAAATTGAAATATAATTGAAGGGAAATTTTACGTATTTAAGTACTATTGATACATGTATTTGGCAATATATGACAACCTTTTCCTTTTTGGTTTTACAATATTTTGTTTTTGAGGTATGGCAATGCCACATATTTTGAATATTTTTTGCCTTTGCGATCCTTTCCGGGCGGACGCGTCCTTGTTTCAGAAGAACTAGCTCAATATTTACTATGTTACTCTCATTACACAACTGATCTCTACATCACAGGCAGTAAATAATACTTTATCCTGATTATGGGCAGGTCTGGCAGTAAGAGTACGCCGGAATTTCCCCGAAGCGGCTACCCACGGCGTTGGTTCCGAATTTAAAAAAAAACAATAGCCGGAGTGAATTGAAAGACGAAACAACTACTTAGTGTTAAGAAAGATTCTAATAATAAGTCTTCAAAGATGAAACAGGAACTCGTTATCTAAAAACAATAGAGGAAAACAACGGGGTTGTTGCTTTGCCTCTCCCTCCTCCATCAGTATGCGAATGTTGAAATCTACGTTTGGACAGTTGTGGTGAGGGTGATAGTAGAAACTTATTAAAAAGTGAGTTCCATTTGATTTCATTAATTTTGATACCTTTTGTTTTTTTTTCGTTGAAAAACGTACAAATTGCATGTGACGAATGGGGGGGGGGGAGGTGTAACCTTCATACGTTTTGTGATACTATAATCGCTTTTGCAGTTAAATGTAACTGTTTCTTTATGCTCAAACCGTAAGACTTGCATGTCTGAGTTTCATTTTAAGTCTTGTAACTTAAAAGACATACGAACTGATAATTGAAAAATACAACAAACCGCTAATTTCACATACAGATGATTTTTTAATGGAACAGGGACATGTAGTTTGTCTTCAGATTGCACGTGTTATATACTTGCATCTATTGGAAAATACATCATCGTGCGTGTGCTAGATTGTTCACATTTTACACAGACATCACTTCTAGGGGTCAGTGACTATATCCATAACAGCACGTACGCCAGTACGAAATCATTTTGTTAGACTTGCTTATTGGATTTGATTTTCAACAAAAAAGAAACAGTCCAAACTGTATTATACGTGTGGGGGAGAACTTTAATCTGCACATTTTTGAGCTTCAATATACAATCTCCAACATTTGACTACACGTAGTTGAATGATGTGTAAAATAACAACAAAATGAGGTTACAAACAACATTTTCGCTCTCGGGTTATAGAAAATTGATTTGCTTTGTTAAACAAACTACAGATTTGATTTAATATTATTGCAAACAAAATAGCGATCCACACACATGGTCGTACTCCTACCACAAATAGCAAAAGGATACCCTAACAATACGTGTGCATAGCAAACATACATTTATATCCAGAAGCGAAACAATGTGCAATGGTTTTTCATTTGCTCAATGGCTCAGAGAAACATGATGAAAATGGGGTGCGAGATGAGGTCACTGATCCAGAAGCTGAAGTACATTAAATGTTATAGGTATATTTAGTTTTTTAAAATCATTTAGTGCAAATATTAACAAATTCTTTAAATCATTCTTAAGAGAGTAAATACGAGGAGTATATTTCTTTTTGATGGTTAGTATAGTCTCTAATTGTATAGTAACAGTTACGCAGCTGAAAATATTTTCCTTGGCACTTAAATTTGTATTCCGATTATAATTGTTTAATGTCATCTGGCTATGTTTTTTAAAGTAACGTACAGGTATTATATGTAAATTCCTTGTAGAGATCTGTTGATTCTAGCACTTGCTAAATAGGATAACAACGATGTGATTTGTAATTATACATACGTGTCTGTATTGCTTTAAAACATTTTTCCACCTTTAAGTAAGTCAGTTTTCACAAAATGATTGATTCGTAAATAAATAGGGAAGATAATGGTAAGATTCCAAACTCAATGAAGAGATGCTAGGACGAGTAGGAATCACATAGATATCGTTTGCTTGTTATTATATTCTGTTACATTTTTCCTGCAATCTAAAAATGTGGGTACTATAGGATGGACTTCCTCACAATATATAATTTCTCATGCGCGAATGTACTACATTCGCAAAATACATGCACCAAGCCGCATGAAGACTGACTGAATTTGAAAGAATTCTGATTTCGTAATATAATGAACTTAATTTAGTATTCACTTCTATTTATATTCCATTTGAAGTTTGCCTTAACTGAGATCCAGGTAATTTGTTTGCCTTAACATCATTCAATTTAATATTGTTCATTTTCAATGGCAGATACAACTTAAAACTTTTTTTCGTTTACTGTTAATTTGTTATTAATAAACCAATTTTAAACATCTTAAATCATACTATTTACTGATTTGTTTTTGAAAAGAGTATTCATGACATCAGCAAACAAAATTATTTTTCTGCTTACAGCATTCTTATTACCGATAATATCATCACAGTGTGTTGTTAAACCAGTTCCGATAATTAGTGATATAAAAATATTTCGGTAATATCTAGCAGTACATTACTTCTACATTCAAATAACCTGCTATTCCAACAATACATATTCCTCAGAACACTATAGGGACGTATTCCTGGATGTAGAGGAGGCATTGCAGAGCATACACAATTCGCAACCTCCCTGGCGCTGATGCAACGTTACGTCATTCGCACTGTTCTCTGCAGCGCCATTGATGGGTGGGGCGCAGTGGCAAATTGAGCATCAGGCTCCAAGCCCTGAACTTGACTTGAAATCCAATAACGTATTCCAGCGAGCTGGAGGCAGAATCTCTAATATAGATTAACTGTTTAACCTCAATAATTCACTGAGCAATGCATGTACAGATGTACTGTACACCATACAAATTCATTTTTGACACTGTATATAACATCACATTTGATGTATTATGTGGCTATAAAGTATGTCAAAATTCCAGAAAATTGGAAACAGGCAGTCGTAGTGCCGATTCACAAGGGGGAGACAGAACTATTGTCAACAAACCTATAAGTTTAACGTCGGTCGTATGCAACAAAACGGAAAACATAATTGCAGAGTATATTAGACACGTTTGGAGTAAAACTAATTGGCTATTTGAAAATATCCAAGATTTTTGTCCCAGACATTCATGCGACAGTCATATTATTTACATTTACTTTACAAAGAATGAACATTCCAATGAACACTTCTATTACAAATTAGGAACTAATGTTATACCACGTGTCGAAAACTTTAAGCACTTGGCTTTGATCCTAGAAAGCAACTTGGACTGATCGAAATACGTCAATAATACGGCCAAAAAATCCTAGAGGGAGCTACACTTTGTAATGTGTATACTAAAATACTGTTGTTTTAATCCCATATATTACATTTTTGCAAATCACATTATAGTAGATCGGAAACGCACCTGAGGCTGCAAATGCTCTACAGACTCCTCCTCCGAATACAGTCAAATTTAAAGATGTGCTTAATTGTACTTAGATAGTTATGGGTAATATTGGGATTATTCTTATTGTTGTTGTTGTTGTTGTTGTTGTTGTTGTTGTTGTTGTTGTTGTTGTTGTTGTTGTTATAATTCTATCAGTTATCCCTGTGCTTATATTATTTACTAATAAGGTTATGTCACATGTATAGTGAAGTGTTGTTCTGTGCGGTAGAGTTTGGATAAATCTTTTTTTTTACATATAATAGTACAGTAGAATAGAATTAGATACGATGTATGTCAAAGTAAAATAAAGAGAAAAAGTTCATTGAGATGATTTTTTAGCGTAACATGTGACACGACTATCGATGAAGATGTCTAACATAATATTCGACATCCAGAGTTTTGACGGGTACAAGTGACGAATAACGCAATAACATGCATACTCCAAATTACACTGTAGTACAGTCGAACTTATTCATCAATGTCATGTAATTCGAGTAGCCGGAGGATATCAGAAGTAATTGTGAAGATGTGGCAGATTTACGTTGAGTTTTGGAAACACTTTTCGGGATGAATAACGTTTAATGTTAATAATAATAACAATACAATGACAACATTTGTCCCACATCATTTGGTTGGTACAACTACTTCAAGTACAAAATGACGTTTTTCATTACAAAAAATACTTTTGCAAGCGAAAGTAAAGTAGTACCCGGAAATATAAAATATTAAAAATGAGCACAATTCTGTGAATCAGATTAAAGCTCGTAGACCACATACGCTTGGCAAGATATTTCAGACATTCGATTCGACGAAGCGAAGAACTCGCAACAAGAATCGGTCAAGGCAAGCGAGGCTGGCAGGCTGAGGCCTCGAACCAGAGATCCCGATATCTTTCGAATCTCAGGCAGCCGGTGGCGCTGCGAGCTATCGTAGTTCCCTCGGTTAAGCCCGTAATCCCCGGCCGCTGCCACCCGCCCCCTCGCTCTCCCCCTCGCTCCCTCCCTCCCCCCTTCACCGCTGGCGCAGCACCGGGCGCTCTCCCTCGGCCGCACCCTTCCCCTTTTATCGAAGGGCGACCGCGTCTCCAAAGCCTTCGCTGCGACATCGGACACGCAGTAAATACGCTTCACCTCTAGTACTGCTATTTGCTACCAATCAACGGAATGCCTGGGCAGGTTAATTGGCCGGGATCAATTGGAGCATTTAGAGAATGGGACTTGGGATCAGGCGAACGGGGCCCCGGAGGATCTCTAATCACTGCATCATTCAGTCCTTAATTAATTGCAAACTTGTTAAAGGCCTGTCCGTTCAGTCGACGACAAACAAACGACGCTAGCCTTGGGCACAGGCGAGTGGACGAGGACGGCGTCCTCCGGACAACGGCCCTGGACGACGATTCGCGGCGCATGACGGCGAGCGGCCGGCGAAAGCAGCGCTGCCTTCACTGCATTCTCCGACTGCTGTCTTTCACTTGGCTCTCCGAATCAATGCCGAGAAAAGGAGTGCTTTCAGCAAGCAAGCCTCATTTCCTTTCGCTTTACATATCTGCACTATTTCTCAGATGCGCGTCATATGATGAGCTAGTTTTACATACCAACTAATTTCTTTTCGTTTAAGGGTACTTCACATAATAGAAAACTATTGGTTCTGCATCATACCACAAATATTCTCGTATTATTTGAATCGGGTATGTAAAAAAGGAATATATTTCAAAGTTGGTACTACAGTTATAATATAACATTTTTGCATATTATCTTTATAATTCAGCGTGTTAATCTTTTCCCATTAAACTGCTGGAAACAAAGCACACTATGTCTATTTTCTACTACTTTTATAATAACTTTTTATAGTAACACTTTATGAGTAACTTTGTTCATCTTATTCCATACATGGGCAACAACATGCTTAGCAACGGTGAATATATTTGTCTGAACCAATGTTCGCTGTCATAGCAACAATGAACGAAAGGTTAAAACAAGTTCCGTTAGCTTAGTTTGTCTCAATTAGATAACAATATAGAAAATGTTGTTGAATATAATTAATTCGGAAGAGCACACGCCAAATTTTCGAACGGGGATGCTGACAGTAGGACCATAATCCAGGGACTTCATCTTACTTCTAAGGAAAACTATAAGATTTGTTTGTATTTCAAATGAATACATATATTTTTATTGTCTTTGAAGTGCATTGATTGCATATAAATGTGGACAAATGTATAAAATGAAACTAATTTCAGTGCAGATGTTAATGTTTAAAATTAGTTGTGAAAATTAATACTTTTGTAAATCAATGAAGAACTTATTTAACACTACTTTCTAATGAAAATATACTCTTACACTATTGATAACAATATAAACAAATTATCTTTTAATAATATTTATTATAGAGACATTATATATAGATGCTCAGCCCTGACAGAACAGAAATGTACTCTTAGGAAACACAGTTGAGCATAAATTCTTGTTCCTCAAGCAAAATTATTGAGTTCTTATGTATTTTCCTTAAACTTCTTGACACAGGACTCTTAACCATATCTTTGGAATTTGTTCAATTGCAAAACCAACAAATGTTGACTCTGTGTCTACTAGCTCATGAAATGTTGCTTGATACTGCCCAGTCAGTCAGCTCATCTCTGACCAGTTCAAGTTTCAGATTCTTGAAAAATAGAGGCATATATACTGCCAAGTTATTGATGAAATTAGAAATTACGAAATAATAAAAGCCAGTGACACTCGTCATAATGTAGTTGTCTCGAATTTCTAGCCCAACTGTAAATAGCATATATTTTATCTACATCGTCTTCCTTCCTCTTCAGTATTGGATTTTTGTTGTTAATTACTGACGTTTTCTTCCCTTTCCTATAAATCACCTTCACATTCATCTTCACATATCCAATGCTTACCCTACGTATTCAATTCCAACCCTAAAGAAGCTGTCATTCCATTTGCATTCTCTTTGTGACAAAGACTGATTGTCACTAAATTGCATTTAAAATATTAGGTTAGTTAAAAGATAACGAAGAATTTTGTACAGTTATTACAACAACAGATACGGATAAAGCTCTATTTAATACTAAATTCTCACTTGGAAATGTGTCTACATTTTATTACACCAACGCTCGCCTCTGCTCATCAATACACGCCTCAAAACGTTTTTTTCTCAAAACCCATTAGGAACAAGGCATCGCATAGAATGCAAAAATGCAACTTCCGGTCCTATAGGAAGGCATATGAAATTTCTCTCTATCGCGCAGCTTTCAATCAAAGAAATACGGGGGAAATACGGGAAAATAATATTTGTATTCTTTGCCGCCGATTGATCTGGGTCCCAGAGACCGCGCGAAGCTGCCAGATTAAAAATCCTATCGATTACCACAATGATTTAGTTATACTTTCGGTCCTGGTTTAATATTTATTATATACATTTATGTTAAAACATGTATATTTTTCCAATTTCTCAATATCTCAGCTCTAATAGTTTAATTAAAATGAGATTTTCTGAATGGCATTGAGGAACACTCTTCTCATATGAAAATTTGCGGTGAAAACATGGAGCCATTTTCTTTTTTCAGAGAATCGAGATTAATAAAAACATTGGTTCCATTTTTTAAAAAATTTTGAAACTGTTGGAACTTCTTATAAAGTACTCATAAAAATGAAAATATACGTTACAAACTCGAAAGTCCTCCATTTCAGATGAATCGGAGAATATCAATTTTGGAGCAAATTGTCAGAATGCTTTAGAGGCTAGCGTTTACTACTGATGTTTCGCTGTCAATAATTTTTTCTGTATCGAAGACCCACAAAACATGGATTCTGTTTATACAACGTGGTAGAGGAGGCAATTTACTACATATAGGAACAAAAGTTATCCAATTTTTCGTTACCAGGAGGCCGGAAATAGGAGTTTTTCTGCTGAATTCGCCATATCCTGTGGACAATTACAATACTTCTCTTCTTACGTAGTAAGGCGAGAAAGTACAAAGTAGATTAAGCAATTTTATAAAATTCCGAACTTGTGATGAATATTGGACTTTTACCATATTTGTAAATGCACGGTTTTCTATTGGAGAACTACGTTAAATGTAGACCCTAGTGCAGATTACCGACAGATAAAGGCTTCACAAACACTTTTTGGGTATCACGAACACCCAAAAGTAGATTTCCGATAAAATTTCGACATCAATTGTTTGCGTCATTAAAACACTTTCTCGAATAATATTGATAAGATAATGAATAAGATTAAGTAAATTAATGTGTAAAAGGAAAAAAAAATGTCACCTTGCATCTTGTTGAAGTAAATTTTCAAAAAGAATTAAACAGAAATTACCGATCATATATTGTATCAATTTATTACAATTTCCTTAATGTGCTATAAAACGAATTAAGGGATTATGAAAATATATCTATGGAATATTTATTAGGGGTCCTCCTAGGGTGAATTGTTCATAGAATATAAAATTATCTTATATTTCAAGTCGTTTCAATTATGTTCAGCATGATGATGGGTCTATAAATTATCAATGATAACTATGAGCATACTGATACTGTTATATTTTGATGTATGCTACAATAAATCGTAAATAGTTACTACTGACACTTCCTGTTCTTGTCTTTATGGCTGCTCGGAGAAGACCTATAATTTTCTTTCTCAAGAATCCCTGTATTCATCTTTCAAAAGACCGTTCCTTCACAAGCTTACCCAATGGCCTTGTACTCAGAAAATGGTTGATATCGGCACGATATGGTTCACTGGATGATACATATTAGAGTTCCCCTTCTCGACGGCACCAAGCAAAGGCTTCATTAAGCGGTTTACAGAGCGCTTGGGGTAGACAGGCTTTCTAACAATCCCGTCTACCAGCGCCCTGAGAAACAGATCGTCGATAAGGTCGCGGCAATATAGTTCTATAAAGCCTCGCGTCATACAGCGTTGGCTCCCTCCGGACAGATCTAATCGCCCCCTTCCCTCTGCTCCGGAGTGGCACATTGTTGGATCGCCAGGTTGAATACACTGCTCCCGTAATGTCTTCATTTCCCCAGCGCTCACCCCCTTCTCGGAGCTGCAACGGAAATTTGAGCACTAAAAATCAGACTAGCGCCGAATTGTTCTAGCAAAATGTGATGGAGACATTGTGCAGACATTTCAGACTCTTACAGAACTGTGATGTTTAACCATTCACCAGCTAATAACGATAATTGTGGGTCACAACTAAAATCCTGTTATTAGTCCTTGAAATTTCACATCGCGAAAGTAAGACTTTAAAATGGCCTCATCACAAACGAGTGGAATTGTCCTATGGTACTTTTACGCCATAAATTCTTGTTTTATATTTTATATGTTCCGTGAATTCTGCCCCAAAACGCTTAATCAGCATATTATTAGTTTTTTTTCCTGGAACTGCAAAACGCCTCTTTCCAAGAATTCATTTTTGCCGGTTGATTATGCTCGATACTTAGGTCCTGTAGATTAACCCTTCAAACCATTAAATACTTTTTAATTCAAAAAATAGATATGAATGAAAAATACCGGGAGACATGCGATTGAAATGTCTCTCTTGTAGTTTTCTTGCGTAAAAAAGACCAGTAAGTTTCACTACTTTCCATCTTTGTAAAGATGAAAGTGTCTTTTTAACGTTATCTGCATGAATCACCAAAAAAAGTAAGAATGTTATGAAAGGAGACTTCGATACAGCACTTTTATTCCGTTCTAAGAAAATCCAAAGCAGAAACTTCCAGAAACGATGCAACCAGGAAAAGAGAGCATCAACGCAACAGATTCATTTTTAGCGATTGGAAGAGCTTTACTCTTCACAGAGTTTGAAAAACGCCAAGGGAATATCTGTACATTTATCCGACGACAGCCAATCAACTATTGGTTTTCTAGGAATGTCCTCTTTGGCTCTTCTAGCTCAACGATAAATCTATTCAAAAATAAGCATTTTAAATAAATAAATAAATTAATAATAATAATAATAATAATAATAACAAGAAGAAGAAGAAGAAGAAGAAGAAGAAGAAGAAGGTAGTAGTAGGAAGTGTAAACCACACCATACTCTTTCTCCATCAAGAACAAATACAAGTTCGCTAACATCATATTCTTCATCAAGAAAGCCAGTAAAATACCATACGTGTTTAATAAGTATAGTAGGTACCTATTCAATAGCACAGATAATTATAGATAACTATATGACTGAAAACGTTTTAAAGTACTAATTACGATGTATAGACACTAAAAATGCATTGTGTTAGAAGAAGTAGAAGTATTTATAAATACGGTAGAGTCTAAGCCGGGTATTATTAAAGATTTTTAGCTCGTCGCACTCTTTCGTCATGGGAAAGTTTGCGACACGCTCATAGTAGTAGAAGCAAAAACAAATCTGCCCGTATGGGGACTTTGAAGGTTTAGGGTCAGTGCTACATTAGATTTTGAGCCTCAATGATAAAAATATAAGATTTATTAACGGATTTCTGGAACTGCGGCCCTGAATTGGATCCAAACAATCCGTGTAAGCCTTCTCTACCAAAGAGGTATCAATGTACTGTACTTGGTCGACAGCTGGAGGGAAGCTTGTTTGGATCGCTGTTTCTTCATCATTGACCGAAGCACTCAACAAGACTAGCCGTTTCAGGTATGCAATCACCAAGGCTCTGCGAAGCGATCCTGTCAAACTTCCCTCTTTGTGTAATACTGACAGCGTGTTACGTTTAAGACTCAGTGTTGTACACATGAAAATTCTTCCTGAGTCGGGGTGGTCGTAATGCAATGCCTCATAAGTAATGCAAGGCCTCGTTTTCATCTTTTGTTAATTTATTTCTTACATATTGAAAGGAATGGAATGAATATTGGATTTCACTAAATCTATTTCATGGAATTTGCTGTCTTCGACATGGAATCTCGGTTAACAATTTTTCTGTCAGTTTTCAGTTAACTCTCAACAATTTTTTCAATAATTTCACTTGGCAATTTTTCCGCGAGTCTTTAGTTATCGCAGTCTCGTATCGATAAGCGAGTCCCTTCTTCAGAGTAATTTACAGAATGTTCTGGGGCGTAATGCATTATGCAGAGGAAGCCCTTCATTACCAACGGACTCCCAATGTATATGCGGCAGTATAAATTGTTTTCTTTGCCGCCGAGAAACACCTCGCCGGGTAGGAGAGGTAATTTCTTACGTACGTAGAATCCCTTCTTTCCCTAGCTTCTAATACAAGCAATTACACTGTGTAACGCTCCTCGCCAAGGAGAAAGATGCCGCTGGCGCGCCGCCAGCTTGCTCGACTAGGAGGTTAAGGCAGCCCGATTGGGTTGGATGACCGGCGCAACCAGGAGCCGACGAGAGCTCCCGTCAGGGAGATGCTTAAGTCGCAACGACAGAGGGATTAAACTGCCATGGACTGACTTCGAATTATCGTTTTACTATGGCTTCGCCACGGCTGAAAAGAACTTCTACAAGCTTTTGTTTCTTAAAGGTACTCAAGTATACAAGTGATAATCACAAACAATTGCCCTGTAATTTATTTTCATATTTAATTAAACAATTGTTTGATATAATTTACATACGATTACATATAAAGTGTATATATTTAATTTAAATTGATTTAAAAAATAAAATTGGATATGCTTTGATTTTCAAAAGAAAAAAAATTGTGCTTCAAAAGAACAAAGTGCTTGTAATTTGAAAATAACTGCCTTTTTTAATCACATATTGCATTTATATGATATAAAACATTTGGATTGTTTTCAATTTTTGTCTGTTTCGTTGCCCGGGGTAATCTCGCGAATGACCGGACCGATTTCGACACGGTTTTTACGGAAAGGTTCAGTGTTTTGCCGCTCAAAATTTAAGTTAACATTTTTCACATTATTATTTTTTGTTGTATGAAGCAGGTTTGTATTTTTCAAACAATTCTACAATTTTATTCAGATCTTAATGAAATGTTGTAAATGTGGCCTTCAAAACAAGAGAAACGTAACTGTCTGTATGCGATTGCGTAAAAATTACTCATATCTCAATTTCCAACCCATTAGAGCAAAACTTAACTGTGGACTCTTTTTCGTTTTTGCTAAAATGTCGAAAACTGAGTAAATTTATCATAGGTGATTTGCCACGAGTGCTTTGGAAATTGTCGATTAATCCCCGACTTGCGAAGCGAGGAGGGGATTTATCTGAGAATTTCCAAAGCACAAGTGGTATTTAATAAGACTATTCCACGAAAGAAATTTGTCCAACAGAGTTCCAAAATGTGTCAAATATTGAAAATAACTCCAAGCAGTGTTGACATCAAAGTGGTTATTTTATAGTGTATACACAGTTTATTGGACATCGACATAGTGATCGATGTATACAGCCTCCTAAGACAAATGGTTTACAGTTTATGATTGGCTAGTGCGGAGAATCGGTAAGAAAAATCGGATAGAAAAAGCGATAAGCTTTTGAGACACACTTCTCTGTTTGGGGCATTTTGAAGGCATAGTTAAGCACAAATGGTTTTAATTTCAGGAGTGGAATAGCCAAGTAAATTAAACGTTTCTAAAATCCCATGAAATACCTTAGTAAATATGTGATAATTCTCGTCCCGACCGCTGAGCGGAACACATCGTTATCAGTAGTCGCCTTCGTTAGCACCGGAGAGGCCGAATCTTTCCAGTAGTTCTAGGCCCAGTTCTAGGCCCAGTCTTTCAAGTGCAAAGTGTTGTTCTGTCTTTGTCTGTGACTGTGTAAACTAGTATTCTCAAACTATTCTGTGTTTCTGTTGTGACAAGTGTTCATGTGTGAAGTGTCATCAATCTTGTAGTTAAAATAACTACAGACCCGACTCCATGCGCTGACGTAGGCCAGTGCATATGAGAATCTCTAAACATATTGAATTAAGACACCCAAAATGAGCTGATGTCGGATCATCTACTGCATTCATCATTTGGTCATCAACAAATTTATCAGCAAAACACGGAGTCTGAAAACATGGATTCCCACGCAATTGGCCAACACCACGTCTCACCAGAATTGTATAGAAATCGTTATGCAGCAGAAAATATTTTATTTTTAACTTAAATTTGTGTACCTACTTTAATTGTTTAATGTCATCTGACAATGCGTTGTCAGGTTCATATTTAATTCTATTTACTTGGATTTTTAACCATAGCCTGATTCTAACAGAGCGAAGTGCAGGAATGATGAAATTCAGCTGAAGTAAGAAACATTAAAAAGTTAAAAAATCCGCCTTTTTCAAAATACAAACATTAACACCATATTTTCACTAATTTAATTCACATTAATAACCAAACAACAGATAACAACATATTTCAGAAATATTAAAAACATTTTTTACAAACAAATGAATTAATCTCATATAGAAGTACTGAAGTATACGATACTAGAAAACGTATTTCAATTTTAGTAAATTTAAAATTGAATTTATTTAATTCAAAAGTTTGAATACGTTATTAAATCTATTTTTTCCTGGAAAAACTTACATAAGCGTCACTTCACATAATCAGTTTAGATAGATTCGTTAATAATATCACTATCGATATCAAATCTGATCAGATTCGATAATAATATCTATATCCTTTTACGTATGACATGCGAATAAAAATTGCGCACATCAAGCTACTTGATGTACATCGTGCCGGCAGAGAAAAAAATACTATTACTGCTGCAATGGCCCAATGTTCTTCATTAATTATCTCTCAATTTAATTTCCTAAATTAAATATGTGACATCTCCGAACCATTCCTTTAGAGTTTGTTCACCGTAGACTAAAGGCACATTCCAAAACGAACATCGCATCGCACTGTTGGGCTGCATTTGATTCTCAGACGCAGGTGTGCGATTTCCCCTTTGGAACAAGAGCCCTCCCACAGCGACAGCTATCTCTTGTCGGGCAGGCGGCGCCATAGAGTAGAAGAGGAGCCAGCCACGGTGAGGTCGGTCGGGGTGCAATCGTGGCGGCGGAAGCCGAGGGACAATGGGGGCCGCTGGCGCGTGGTGCGGGGTGGGCGTGGCAGGGGCGGAGGGGGCGTGGGAGGGGCGTTGTTGATGCCGCGCGCGTCGCGGGAGGCGAAGCGCGGGACGACGCCGACGACGCCGACGACGCCGACGACGCCGACGAGCGCGAGGCAGGCGGGCGGGCGCAGCGGCCGGCGAAAAGGCGGACCCGGGCACGTCCGTGACGGCCGGCGCCCGGCGCCGCCAGGGGGAGCAGGCAGCGCGCGGAGAGAGAGGCGCTGCGCCTGGGGCGTGGGTGGAACGAGAGACCGGGCCGAGTGTCCGCACGCGCGCAGAGGCCTTGCAATCACCTGAGCCGGAGGACGTGCCGTCGCCGCGTCGCTGCTCTCCCTTGTGCCGCCGGGCCCCTCCGGTCCCCTCCGGCCCCCTCCGGTCCCCAGGCCCCTCTCCTGGACGCGGCTGTTGGCATTTCAGTCGTCATGCCCGTCCACATTGTGGTCGGGCTCGCAGTTGTTGGGGCCGTAGCGGAAGGAATGGAGTACACCAATGGGTTTTGTCATGTACTACTCGCCCGTTTGAACGTACATTACAATCCATTACATTACGTGTGATTTTATCGATACATTTTTCATAGACTTCCCTTTGGATTTCTTCGTTCTAAAAAAATGGTAGTTGTTACTGTTCTTGGACTAAATAAATAAAAGAACTCCATGATGCATTAAGTTAGAAGTTTTATTTACATTACTTTCTGCTGCCTGCATTTCAAATCTCGATAAGGTTTTTTTAAAATACACAAATTCTTTATGAAAAATGTACCTGAATCTCTTTCTCACAATATTTTGAATTATTTCATTACTTTGCTTCCAATATTACCGTTATCAAAATACACATAATTAACAATCGATTGTGAGTTCAGCATTCATTGTTCGTAACAATTTCCCTTGGCACTGGACATGTTTTTTATTCAACAAACTCTAGCGTACATTTTCCTCTGAATCGGTAATGACAATAATTCTTGGGTAATTTATCAGTGTGACAGAAAACGAAAACAGAGGGTTGGAAGAATATAAGATGTGGGAAATGGATGAGTTAAATTCCTAGCTTTGTAATATTGCAATATAAATTTATTTTCTTGCCCATGTAATTTCCTGCTGTATTTGAAAAAATACACACTCATTGACAAAAGAAAATTTATACGTTATCGTTTATAAATGGCTTTCATATCAGTCATGTGAAAGAAAAATGTCTCTTAAGTTTGTTTCCTAGGTCTCACAAAATACAATGTCGAATGACATTCTCGCCGTCTCAAACAAAAATAATATCCCATAGAACGAAGCTAAATGGTATTAATGTACTGTAAAAAGTTACTTCTTTCTTCCTTTTTATTACCATATCAAATAATGCATCGAAACCAGACATTCCTGTTCCTAAAGCTGATACTCTGATACTTGTCCAAGTAGTACCTAACTGAAAATAACGTGGTATTTCAGTCTGAGCCCCGTTGGGATGCATGTAACGCGTGTCCCAATGATGGCCGATTCGCAGAAAATAATATTAATAATAATAATAATAATAATAAAAGTAAGAATAGTAATAATAATAGTAATAATAATAGTCATAATAATAGTAGTAATAATAATAATAATAATAATAATAATAATAATAATAATTTTTAATGCCTAGATTGTTTGCTTACGTCCAGATGAGGTAGAATGGCAGTACTGCTAACACCCTCCCCGTCATCATCACTCGGCTGCTACTCCTGATATCTAGTGTACGATCGTTCAATTTTTACACTGAACTTACGTATTAGTACAAAACGGACAGAAAGTTATTCGAACGTTTTGTTCTAAAATTATATTTTAACTCTTAATAAAGTGCTACCTTTTATTTTCCTTTGAATTCACATGAAACACTTTTGACAGCCTTATAAAAGTTAAGTAAACTGGGAACTCGTGACCTTTCAACTCTTCCTAATATCCGTTAGGCACCCCTTCCCAGTGACGACACTCAGCACGCGCCTGACCGTACAAGAGGATAACAAGGAGCGAAGAAATGTCGTACAAATCATTGCGACTCGTCTTCATATATTTTTCAGAGACAAAAGGAGACGCATCGATTTCCAGAACACTTGTCATGCACCGCGCTGTCGCTAGAAACGGCTCAACAGAACTCGTAACAAGCACGACCGATCTTCTGTTGAGTATAATAGATATCGAGAGGTCGTTTGTCGCAAGGGTGGCGGACGGAGCGACAAGGCAGGCGCTGCTCTGGCTGAAGCTGTAGTTTCTAGGCTGATCGGGAGACGACGCGGTCCTAGGCACAGTTATCGTTTAGGTCGTTATACTGTGAGCTTCCTCAGGGAAAAACATATTTGCTTTGCGTAGAGTTGCCAAAACGCCAAAATGTAATGCTTCAGAAGCGGCCCATCACGGGCAGGCTGAAGACACTGGCTTATGAAAGCCTTCGTTTTCATCACGTTTTGTCAAGAGGGACGACTTCCCACCGCCACCGACCGTCATCGAATCTGGATCACTCGTTTATTGGTCATCACGTTCTTTGCAGAAGATGTGGAGATACCTCATATGCTGATTGTCCGTACTTTTTGCAGTTTTATTTTATTCCGTTTTCAGTTTTTCTCACAATTTTTTAAAAATTGCTAGTGATGAAGAACATGAAAAAATGATTAATTGATTGCTGCTTTCGTATAATATTAATTAATTTCGTATAATATAATATTATAATATTCCTTTAATCCAAAATCATATTATACACTAAAATTATGATTTTCAGGGCATATGAAAAAATTTGTTATATTTGTTTTTATTGGAAAATACATAAGACCAAACAACAAATAAAGAAGTATTGTAATTTGAAGTTTCTGTAACATTCTGTAGTAAAGTGGCATGAACACATTTAAAGATGTGCGCAATAAATATTGAAAGAAATGCACCGAACATTACATTCTTGAAAAATTTACAGAATTAATGCACCAGAAAATGCTGCTCACAAATCAAAAAGACTGAGTGGAACTTGGAAAAAAGCAAGAGGAGGAGAATGGAAAAAATCAAACATGTGAGAGGGAAGAACACGTACAACGACGAAGAAAGTGGCGGCAAAGCAAGTTGAAGGTGAGTTCATGAATCATATCTTATGCAAGGAAGAGGATTCTATGATTACGAAAAGGTGAAAGTATAATCATTTTATTCTCAAAGAAAATCATAATCAATTAATTACAATGTCCCATTGCGTTTTCCGTTTATCTCAAATCCTATATGACAGCCATTGTAAAGACAAGATTCAGCAAAATCACAAACGATAAAAACGATGCACCAAAAATTGACAAACAGAGCAAAGCCATTTTCTACGAGAACAATATAAGGATACAAATATGTCAAACAACACACAACTAATCAAAGTACATGACGAGAACAACAGCCTTTCCAATTTAAACTCTTAGATATGACAGTGCGATTACATGAATTTCGGATTCATCATCTTGAAACATTGATGTACCTGTTAGGATGATAAACTCTTGTAGTAAATTACTACGTGAATGTCTGTTGTCACAATAATGCACAACTGTTGAAAATCAGGCCTAATGCTTAAGCAAACGTTACGTTTTCTCTTGCACTGTGTTCACCTCTCGCTTTCTCTCCCCCTCTCTATCACACATACTCTGCCTACAGCGACTTCTTAATGAACCTTACCGCATCTTACCAATACTTCCTTAATCTCATAAGCGGCCTTGGTACCCCTCCTTTCCAATTAATGCCCACTTCTTGGCATTCGTTCCCCAACGAGAAACTCTCAAATTCACCTCGATATTTCTGCCAAGGTCTCACAGGGGTAGAGAAATAACTCCTGTAGCTTCCACACCCCTATAAACCCACCTTCCCTCAACATCCGTCCCCAAAATGATTCATAAGTTTCTCCCCCAGCCATACTCGCTCTTCCCCGCCTTTCCCCGTTTCCCCGTGCTTCCTCGGCGTGTCGCCACGCCCCGCTTCGTTCCGTCGCGTCCGGCGCGCTCCCGCTGCTGCTGCCGTGTGTCGCCGCGCCAGCCGCCCAGGGCAAAGCGCCGGCCGCTCCCTTGCGGAGCGCTGCGAAGACCTCGCTTCTTCCCCTCCGTTAATTGCGGGAGTCGCGAGGTAATTTCGCTGAAAGGAGAGGCGGATTGCGGAGAAGCTGGCGCTGCGCGGCGCGACCCCGCTCCGCTCCGCGCGCCAACGAGCAACAGGGCGATCGGAAAACACGTTGGGTCGGCGTTGGCGCCTCAAGAAATTGGAATAAAAACCGATTTTCTACCAAAACATTGTAACGATACAAATACGTTCAACAACATACACAACTAATCAACGTACGAGTACATAAGGAGAAAGACAATATTTCTAGTTTAAAATCTTAGAGATGAAAGTGCGATTGCATGAATTCCGCATGCACCACTTTCAAACATTGATGCACGAGATAGAATGACAAAAACCTCGCTCCTCAAGAAATAGTGAGCGTTGGGTCTACAGGAGGCGAAGGTTTAACTGTGGCAACGAAGGCGGAGCAGCCTGGTTTTTGATGTAACGAGTAGAAACAGGGAGGTACTGCGAGAAAAATATTCAACAACTACGCAATACCACGTATTCTATGTGTTTGATATAACGAATGGAAACAGGGAGGTACTGAGAGAAAAATATTCAACAACTACTCAATACCACGTATTCTATGTGTTTGATATAACGAATGGAAACAGGGAGGTACTGCGAGAAAAATATTCAACAACTACGCAATAGTACGTATTCTATCTGTCTAGCGCAATTTGAGAATACTCTTTTCTACGGCGCTTTCTTGTCCCACAGACAAAAAGCAAAGAACTTCAGACGGAAGACATAGTTGGAAACAACAGCAAAAAGAGAGAGGAGGTGAAGAAACATGAAATGGATGTGTTGGAAGTCATTCGCGAAGATAAATTATAAAAATATATAGAAATTATAGAAATAGATCCAAGGAGATACGTAAGTGACATTTCATGGATAAAAACTATATACAGTGGAGAGGGAGAATTTGCGATATTTCCATTGAGAACTAAAATCAGAGTACCTGAGAGTCAAAAGAAAACAGTAACGCCAGTATGACTCCAGCGACAATGGTGTCCAAAAAGATAAGGGGAAGGATAATGTATGGTGCGAGCGCATTCAACAACTTCACCGTCAGAAGCTGCCAAGTTACCCATTCGATTTCAAGAAGTCCTCTTATCGTAGTAAGTACCATGGAACTAATCGTGCAAGTAACCTAGGTATTTTCCACTTCCCCCTCTGACGTGCGCGGTTGAGAACTTCAATTACTCCTCTTTTTGAGACACTATTTCTCCCTCCGGATTCCTCTAGGCAATCTGCTTTGTAGTCGAAGTTTTCGCACTCTACCCTCCGCTCCCCCGCGAGAAGAGCTTCAAAGTGGCTCCTCCCATGAGATGGCTTCTTGGATTTTTAATACGTAACTAGAATCTAATGCTACAATCTGATAGAAAGTTTCCCTGGTTAAGTGGATGTAAATACTTATCGTCAGGATCAGTAATAAAATGTTCTGAAAAAAGAATTTCAAAAATATTGTGCGCAGACAAAACAGACGTGATTTTGCTAAATTAATTCATAATTTTCTGTCATTGTAATCTGCTCAGTATTTTCATTTACACTGGTCAACAAATCATTCGAGGAACCATTTCTTGGTCGTGATGGGCATTTTCCGGGGGCGTCCACTGGCGATTCGGCGTCCACAGACATCTACTTTCCTCCTTTCACGGACAGTCTATGAAATGTCTATCACAACACGCGGTATAGGCTCGCATAAAGCGGACAAGCAATTCATTTCGCTACCGCTTGCGGTCGGATGCATCGGAACAGAAGAGGGTTCAGAGAAGCGCAAAAAGCTTAAAAAGGGTTCTCTCCTCTGATAGAGAAGGGCGAGGCGGAGCGTCTGGAGTTGTGAGGGCCGTTGAATGCACGGTCACCTGGTTGAAGATCTGTGAGAGCGGGCGCAGCAACCCCCTAGCGGGGGTGCGACGGGTAGCGACGGGGGCGCGATGGCGGGTGCGACAGGGGTGCGACGGGTGTACGACCCGGCAGTTGCCGCCCTGACGCCCCACCACCCTACCCCACTCCCCTCCCGCCTCCACCCTCTGCCGCTGCCTCCGCCCCAGCTAAAACAGCGCAGCCCCCGGCTTGGCGTACGGGCAGTTCCGGGCCCGGCTCTCGCTTGTTCTCCATTGTACGTATTTACGTATGCTTTGCCAGCCTGCTTGTTACGTCGGAACGGTTTTTCCCTCTCAGTGCTTCTAAAGGTGAATTTGGAATGAAAATATTTGACTTCAGCTGACGCGTGTGTTTTGAGAGGGTGTGTGTATTTATGAGTGTGAGGTAGAAGAGGAGAAAAAGCAACGAGATGCCGAGAATGGGGAAGGAAAGAAGCAAAAAGACGGAGAGCGCGACGGAATGAGTTGGAGTGAGGCGTATTAAAAGGAAGGCTTGGAGGAAATATGCGCCAGGTGGGGGACATGATGCAGAAAATACAACAACGCGACGGGAAGATGTAGGATCCCAATTTGGAGAATCTTAAGCGTTAGAACCAGTTAAATTCAGCAGGCTAATTCCACGTAAATAAAGGGAGGGAAGTGCAAACGAAACTGGAAAGAAAAAATGAAGGTTATTATATGATACCTTCTTTTTATCACGTGGTTAAGAATTTATTATCCATTTCATGAAAGTTATAATTTTAACCATTTTAACAGAGAGGGTATATTTTACTTGACCACTGGTAATATTACTTAAGAATTAAATTTAAACGAAAAATGTTTTAATTGTAGATTGTCAGTGATATGTGAAGATATACGAGTTATTCCTTGTATTTTCGAAATTCTATTTAGGGACACACTCGATAAAAAATATTTGCGGCAATTATTTTTTAATTTTAAAAGTATAATACGTGAATTGAATATTTATAAAAAATCGCATTTACACTTGTTTTATATTCCCTTTTTTATCGAGAATCTGAAGTAGAATACTTTCCACATGCACTTTAAGGTTTTTTTTAAAAATGTAATTATCACTTTAAATTTTTTTATACTTTTTATACTCAGTAGAATTTATAATTATATAGTAATATTTATATAGCAGGAAACATTTTATAGATATACATTGGTATATATTCAAACAAATGAAATGGATACACAAGTTAAAACACGAAGTAAAATCCTTTCTTCAGCATAGTGCTTCTATACGATTGGACACTATCCCGAACATCGAATAATCAACAATTTGAATTTTAAAAATATCATTCTGTGCAAACTCAACTTGATCAGAGTTTTCGCTATATTTCCCTTGCTCCATTGATCAAATTCTGAGATGGCTCCCCGTTTTGCATTGGTTGCGAGTGACAAGCGGAGACTTGGCCCGGGATTATATAGGTGACGGGCGGTTTCCATGGTATTAAATACACTGTTCGAGAGAAAAAATTAAACAAAGATTCTGAACGTGACTCACTCATCGAGAGCCCAAAATACACAACTTTGATTATGGTATAGGAGTGCATATATGCATATTATGATGAAATGAATAATTTAAAAATGTTTGGAGAGAAATTGTTATAGGCAAAGGATGGCAGAAATAAAGTAGAACCTATGCACGGATATTGTGGACAATATTACAGCGAGGAAGACTTTAGACACGATTCCAGAGTAACATAGTGACATCGAGTTATTTTTCTACAAATCTTTAAAATATTTGAAAGGACATGAAAGGACAGTAACAATCATTGGGAAAATAGGAAATTAACTTCTGATTTTGTTACATTAGATTAGATGTTAAATGTTACTAATTTCTGAATTTTCTTCGTTCTCATCATTTCATTTCTTGCTTAATTTAAATGTTCTAATAAACACCTGTTTTTTGAAATTCCGTGCATGGTTTATTTTTGAAGAGGTGGTTTTCCGAGATTTTTTGGAGTTCGTCATTATTAGCGTATACTGTTAAAATCACCGACCCTTATACTTTGTATAAAGTTGTAAAATAATACAAGTAAGTTGTGGGTTCAGTACAACATTTTAAAAATACAAGTAGTTTTCCTGTAATTTTGAGTGACATCGTGATTAAACGTAAACAAGATTCTCTCAAAAATTATTTCAATTTTTTCTTTACATTTTTCTGGAATACAGCAAAGTTTGCTTAATGCTATGGTATGTTTGATTTTTATTAAAAGCTCTTTCGAAAACTGCAAAAGTCCAACTATTTTTTATGCGGCCGGAGTATTGTATACTTTACTGGCGCTGGTGGTGTGACATCATTGTTCCCGTGTCTACGGGTTCATGTTCATATCTTAGCCGGAGAAAAAATTTGACTGTTGGATAAATTTTTGCTATTGTCATAAATAATTTCACTTTATTAGAGAATTTATATACAGAATATGTTTTTCCGTTTTTTAATGATCCCTATTTAATATTTTAAGATGCCAGCCGAGCGTAGTAATAGCTCTTCTATGGTTTCTATATCCTCTTCTGCTCTCAGGCGTACTTATTTAAGTGCTGAAGAATCGTAACAATATTAATGCCTGAAAGGGAGATCTATAAATCAGCAGGTTTCAAACTGTTTCAAGTGTTAAAACACACCAATATACAGTTCATCAGATATTTATCATGATAATACTTACACCGCAAATTCAAATATAAATAAGTTTTAAAATTATTAAAATTAACTAAAGGTTTATGCGCAGAAACGAAGTCTGTATTGATTTAATTATGAACGCAATGCATCGTAATATCATGCCTACACGAATATAAAAAGTATCATGAAACACCGATTTCAACCCAATACTGTAAGATGCATTGGCATTCCCAACCACTGCTGGTGCCAGCCACAGACACCGCGCAGCAGTGCAACGTTTCCGTGTGGGCTGGAGTGTCGGCCCACGCAGCAGGGCTAGTGCAACGCAAACACGCGTGCCTTCTGACAGCCGCGAGGGGGCGGGGCTGGGAGGGGAACGCAGCGGGACTGGCAGGAGGGCCAGCGCCTTGCAGCTGGGCTTTTGGATGCCCTCTCCACCTGCGCAGCACGGACAGCGACAAGCTAATTACGACGCGGTCAACACGGCCAACGCGCGCCACGCAGCCATGGCAGCTACTGGAGATGCTGCTCATAGATTCATATAATTGATACATACTGACAGTAATGTAAAAATTAAATTCTGATTACTATTAATATATTCATTTTTATAAAAGGTATTTCCCTTTGTTTTCTTAACTACCTCCAATGATATCTAATATTTTTTTTCAAATGGATTGCACAAGATGGTGTAAGTATCTCCTTATAGTTGCATTTGAGGTGGCAGTACAACATTCAAAGTCACGATTTCAGTAGGATAATTTCTGGCTCAATATTGTGTCGAATTTCTCTGCATAAATGTTTTAATTAATTGAAAATGATTGAATGTTTTCTATATTATGTGTGATATGAATGTAATGTAGTTACAGTGCAGTAGTTAATGTGTATATACATAGTTTTATAATGATCCCCTGAAATCTCATACAATTGGTGAAACATATCGGGCATCTTTTTCAACGTTTCATCTCTTACTACACTAGGATTCCGACAAAGCACACACAAACAGTCATCTCAGATGGAAATCAAAGATGTTTTGGAACCTTCACGGGCAACAGCAACGCATCACTCTTAAGTGTTACTAAATAAAGAGGTAGATTTCAATATCTTCCATTGTTCTGAGTAAACTAGGTCTTATACTACTTTCCAGACCGGGATCCATCAAAATTCGGCATCGGGAAAAATTAGTATTTTTCAGTCGACCGGACCAACAAGCAGAGGCGAAAGCAATTTTTGTATTATTATTATTATTATTATTATTATTATTATTATTATTATTATTATTATTATTATTTTTATTTTTATTTTTTTTTTTTTACAGAGCATACATACATAGCATCGTAGGATTTCACGGCTGGAGTCAATATGAGTGAAAGTTTCCGGGCTGATCGACGTCAGTCGCTAGCCAGCCGCCGACCCGGAGACTACCCCCACGACGCTGCCGACACTGAAGATATCAACCGGAGACGTGGACGAAACGTTTGGCTCTTCAATGCCAACTGGACCACTGCCTACCAGCCCGGAAACTTTCACTCATAGAGCATACATAGTTCAGTACATAATACACTTTACATATGTATTGAATGGCTTACATTCTAATTTACCTAAAATTAAACTACAAACTAATTTGGGTGTGAAAATCTTTTCCAGACACCTCTCAAAACAATCTATTTCGGAAAATTTTAGTAGAAATGCCTGGTATGGATATCTATTTTTGTATTCTAGTTCTATGAGGCGTTTTCCGGCGTCTGGAGTTGTCTAGGTGTGGAATTGCGGTATGGAGTGATAGAACTGAGTTGAGAGATATGTCATATGATGTTGAATGGTGTCAATTTGGAATTCTTTGGAGCTGTGAATTTGTGACAAACCAAGGAGCATTAGTGATAGTTCTAAGAAAATTGCTTTGGACTATTTGGAGCTTGTTTAGGTTTGTTTTTGCAGCGGAGCTCCAAACTGGACAGGTGTAAAGGAGGAGTGGGTCTTACAATAGTTTTGTAGATGGTTATGGTGGTTGGGAGATGTGAAGATCCATTAATGATGGGTTTTAGTTGGTGTATCTTATTTTTTTCTTACTGTATTTTACTATTGGTGTGTTGGTTCCTGTTCAGTTTAGTATCCACGTTTAGACCAAAATCTTTTACGGTACTATTTGTACGGAGCTGGGAATTGCTAGATTATTTCTTGATAGTGATACTGGAGGTGTATAGGATCTTAAAGTAAATATTTTAATAGCAGTTTTTGTGGGATTCAATTCAATTTTTAAATATGCTCCCCAACTGTCTATGAGTGAGGTAAACTGAAGAAAATTTCTGATAGTGAGTAACGAATCTCCGGCTAGGAAAATTGCCGTGTCATCCGCGAATTCGGCGAATTCGGACGCCTTTCTATTGCCAAATTTCGAGAAGCCAGATACATATAAATTAAAATGTGTAGGGGATAGTGGTGATACCTCTGGTAAGCCTGCACTTATTGGTTTTGGTTTTGAGTGATGGCTGTTGACGGTGACTGAAAACGTTCTATTTTTAAGGTAGGTGGATATTATTTGTATGAGATAATATGGGGTACCTATCTTTGTTAATTTATAAATCATTGCTTTGTGCCATACTCTATCATATGCCTGGGTGATGTCAATAAAAATTTCGACAGAATGCTTTTTTATTTTGAAATCCTGTGTGAATGTATTCTGAAAGTCGTAAAAGTTGATGACTGATAGAGATTTTCTCGGTAAAGCCAAATTGCGTTAGTCTGAATCAGAAATGCTTTTAAATGTGTAAGGATATCTTTTTCAAATATTTTTGCAAGGGTAGGGAGAAAACGGACAGGATGGTAACTTTCGACTTATGAGGGATTCTTGTTTGGTTTGTGAATCGGTACGATGACAGCATACTTTTATGTTATGGGAAAATAACCGATTCTGAAATACGAATTATATATATTTGTGATGAACGCCAGAACAGAAGGAGGAAAGCGAAAGCAGTAGCGACGATGTTGAAGACTAGGAAGGGGGATGGATGGAGAGGAAAAGGGATGGAAAGAGCTGTATACGGGTCGCTCATCAAAAGACACACTTCTGAATTGACGAATGTTTACTTCAAAAATGTGAATACCTGACATACGGTTGGGTAGAGCTTTAAAGCCATAGAATTCGCTTCGTTGATATCATGTAGTAGTATATATTCGTATAGGCTTGGAGAAACTAAAGGTCACCGTATACCGGGCAAAATAAAGAAAAACTCATCTACCTCGAACGGTGATGGACACAGAACCAAAATATTAACTGATAGGATACTGAGGAAAATGAATAAAGAGAGGTACTCATAGTGTGTTGCTAGATCGGCAAAGGCGTTAGTCGCTTTAAGCCCTTCACTTCTCATGACCCCGCGTCAGCCAGATCCTTCATCGCTGCGGCTGTCTACTGAGAGCCAAGAGTACCTAATACACAGCGAATCCTAATGGGCTCTGTTCTAATCCATTGAGTGTTCTGAGCAATTCGTGTATTTCCGCCCTGTCACCTATGCATCTTTTTATGGCACGCAACTTAATTCTGTTATTACATTTGTTTATAGTGGTTGGTTTGGGATATTCAATGTCAATATAACTTTTGGAGTGACTTTGAAGTCACAATGTAACTTTCGGAGTAACCTCCAAAGGTTAGTTGCATTCCAAAATAAGTTCCTAAGAAAGACCCTCATGGCACCATGGTTTATTCCAAATTCCCAAATTCATTGCGAGCTAAATATATTGCCACTAGACAAACACATAAGTAAAATAGCCGATCATTTCTGTCAAAATCTTTACTCTTCATCCTGTCCCACAATACATAATCAGGGCCGTCGTGCTTCAAGGCCCCGTAAATTACATCAAGGTTCCCTAAGGATAGACTGAGACCACCGTAACTTGATTTTTACACCCTTCCTAGCGCTACCTTAACTTTCAATTTTAACCCTCAGACCAAACCTTGAAGCCTGAACAAACCTTCAAAACTTAGACAATGTTCACGAGAAGGAATGAATACTGCTTGCTATGGATGGTCATATCCAAAATGTTATAATATGAAATGTACTATTTTCAAACTCCTAGGGAGACAGAAATGTCGAACAATAAGAAACTTTTTTTAATGTTGATGCCCTGAGCAACACTTATCTTTCCAGCATGACACATCATCTTTATAACCACATTATTTGATTCTTCTATCACAATCGTGAGGGTTGGTTAGGGCTATCTAATGCCAGTTGTACCGAAGAGGCAATGGTCTTCATGAATTCGCTTTTTGCGCTTCTTACATAGTGATTATTACATCCCACTTTTAAAATACGGATATCACATCCAAATCAATACCTCTTATGTAAATTGCAGAGCATATCTCTCTCTGGGAATACTGTGAGCATATTTTCACCTTTGCTTTTCAATTTAAAGGAATGATCGTAGTTGTGTAGATATCAGGTCATTTCTGCCCTTATTGGACATACAGACAAACTTGTTACATTTTATACGAGATATTATACAATATATAAAATCAGAATCAACACTTACCGAATATATGCTGCATAAACGAATAATGTCCTCGGAAATGTATAACTAATGTTTTCGTTTCTCTTCTTTCAGAATTTAGACCTTTTTTTACAATTAAAATCTCTCATTTACATTTTCCTTGCGTTAAAATGTATTTCATATTAGAAATAGTTACTTCAAAACTTTTGTTGTTTGATAACATACTTCTGTGAACACTTATATTATTAAACACTTCTGCTGTAGACCTATTGACCTGCTATGGGGACGAAGGGGTTTGGAGGTAGCGGAGGAAGACACAGTGCATTGCAGAATATAAAAGGCGCGATAGCTAAAAATGAGGAAATGATTAACAAACGGCGATATAATAGTGAGATAAAAGCAGCCAGAAGATGTGAAAGAATAAGTGAGAAGGCGAACAAATTGAGATGGAGTAATATGAAACTGAAGAAAATTATTTTTTTATTGTATGATAGTAATAGATTTCAACTGGCGAGAATGTAATACAACAAAAATAGCAGTCAAAAATTTAGGAACTTCAACTTCAAAGAGGAAGTTGATGAAAGAGTGTGATTTCGTTTTGTGATGAAAACAGAAAATCCGGCATCTTGGAATGGAACATGGATGAAAGAGGCAAAGACATCTTCAATGATGCGCGAGAACTGAAGCAACATCCGCGAGCGAGATCGCATGGAAAACGGAGCTGAGGTAGTGACGGGGTGAGGTCGGGGGTAGCGGGGAGCCGGACGAGAGCCGAGGTCGTTGTCGCGGCTGTTGCAGTGGGCCGTCTAGACGGCCGGAGAGCCGGGCCTGCGTCCGCCACGCTGCCCGCCTCGCCTCCCGCGGCCCCGCCCCCGCCAACCCCGTCCAACCGGCGCGCTCCACCCCGCCCCGCCGGCTCGCTAATTGATTAGCTGTGTATACCGTCAGTGCGGGCAGCGACGGGGCGGCGGGGGCGGGGAGCGCGCCTCGCCTCGGGCGGGCCGTGCCGGCCATGCCGCGGCGCCCGGGGCCCTGCGCCAACGCCCGCCGCCTCCAGGCGCGCCACCACCCCGCCCCGCCGCCCACCCCGACCCTGGGTGCGACGCGCGCGGGCCCCCGCGGCGTGCATTATTCAATGCCCAAACGGCCGCCGCCGCTGCCACCGCCGCCGCCGGGCACTCCAAAACTGCGAACTGCGAGCGCTCTGCGCTATTTTTAGTAGTAGATAAACGACGGCCCGCCCCGCCAGAGCGCCCGCGGGAGCAGGCGCCCCCCACCCACCCCACCCCACCCTCACCCTCACCCCGGTGCTCGCGCTCACCTGCCTTGCGCGTACACCTCACAAGCGCTTTCTTAGGCCCAGTCCATTCAAACGGGCCAGCGTATTGTGCTCTTGAATGGTGCCTCCGACGGCAACAGAACCAACTTTTCAAAGCCATAATCAACGTATCGTCATACAAATATACTACTTTCATTCGTCAGTAACAAGGTTTATATTTACGAGTCACTTCACCACCAGTTTTTCAGTTTCACTTTTTCGCGCACGTCAATTTCGGAACGGTTACGTAAAGTTGCAGAAAATCGATGTCGAGGTTGTGACGTAATATTTTTCTTGGGGGATCTTTGATACATACATACAAGTATTTTTAAGATCTGTCTTTGCCATTCTGTCTGTCTGCTATCAACACTACCATCGAACTCGTACACTCAAACCGTTCCCCTAACAGAATATTCACCGGCCGATCTGTCCCAACTCACGGCCTTGCGAATTTGAAACTTATCAAATTTTTTCCGATGGTTCTTTATATGAAGCCCATATAACATATTCAATTTTTTCCCAAAAGAGACTTAAAAGATTTTCTCTCAATTTTTTGCTTGAATGAAACAAAGCGTGCCAAAAATAAGAAGAAAAAATGATTTTTATTTCCACCTGCATAAATTCAAAAATAGATCGTCTTCAATAAAACTCACTTTCAGATTTAAGGCTAGATATTTCTTTTCTGAAGTAATCTATTCTTCAGTAATTGATATTTAAATGCTTTCGCGAACATTCTTTTCACAATATGAGTAGTTCTCGCATAATTTCAAGTTAAATAACGACAATTTTTCAAATAATACCTAGACAAAATATTCTCAAAACGGTTGACTTTTTTAACTTTAATTTTTAAGGCGCCACACGCTGATTTCTATGGCACATGATCCATTTTTATAAAAATTTTTAAAAAAAGGTTTTTTCTAATTTCTTCGGGAAAAAAAGATTAACTCTTAGTAGTATACATAAGGAAATATTGTAATTTTAGTAACCGTTACAAATAATGTGAGAAAATATGAGCTGTTTAGCACCACTAGTTACATTATCGGATGTTATATTTTGTTGGATAGATGGATAGTTTGTAAAATATTTACCCGACGATACACGAAATAATGCCCTGATTGCTGCAATCAAATCAGAATATAAAGAGGTTATTCAATTTCGATAATTTATCAATATGAACATAACCGACAGATTAACAATATTAAAATAATATTTGACAATGTAATATTTCGTATTAATATAATTACGGATTAATATATTACGTAACATTTGTTCATTACAAAATATGTTGGTACATAAAACCTATTACATGGACATTCACGAAGCAATCTTTTGATAAACATCGGATTTGTATTTTGACACGTCTCAATAGCTTGTTAAACACGGAGTACTGAATGCGATTTAAACAACAAAACATTCTATACATTGGCTAGAAACAGAAAGAAAATTCAATCACAGTTATACTTTATGTCATTTGCTCTACTTTTCACTGAGTTTATAAGGTTAAATATAAAGATCATTCTGTTTTCTTCGCGCATTTTAACATTACTACACATGATCGTCGTTGAAGATTGAACGATACAAAAATAAAGCAATGCATCTTCATTACATGCATCTAAATTATTTTATTATTCCAGTAACAATATTTATCATTTCTTTATTAATAATTAAACTTTATTAGAAATGAAATCAACAACTGCGTTGGAATGCCTTCTAGTTATCTGCTGAGTCACTCCATTTTCAAGCAACCTTCTTCACATTAATATATCTTTCACTGAATGGATATTCCTCTGGTGTTTATCCGCTGCCAATATAAACAGAATACATTCGTAATTTTGGCAAGGTCGATGGCCGAATTATCACAAATGTTTCTTATATCGCCAATCGCTACCCAGCTTTGGAAGGGTCTCCACAGTTTGTCCAGATGATGTAGGATGTCCTTACTTGTTGGATACTAATAGTCAACTGTGAAAGTTGCAAAATTTGCAATCCTCGTAAATTTTTGAAGGTCTCCAGCCGGGAAAGTTATCACACTACTACACATATTGCAGGATAGCATGCAAGCCGTGTGATGGATCGCGAGGGCGATAATATGGTCGATAGTTTAAGACGGAAGCAATCTTTTCATATGGAATTTTTTTTTAGAATGTCTTGTTGGCTCCCTTCATAGCATTTTCCATATTGTAAGGTGATGTTTGGATTTTCACGTTCTAAGATGTGCAAAATTGGTGCATATGTGATATTAGGAACATTGTTTTGAGGATAGTATTTTAATTTTCACTGACTTCTCAACAAAAACAATAAGACGAGCCGACGGCAGAAGCAGGAAAAACAAAACGTGATGGCAGTTGGTCAGTGTGGATAGGTCACTACCGCACCGGAAGAGGTGGCTCAGGGCATCAAGTGATGTCACTGCAGTGACTCTGATCCGGAGATCCTAGGTTCAAATCCCGACGGTGCCAGGATTTTCGACAATAGTTATTGACATAGCTGGATTGAGATCAGCCGCTACCTGGAGGAGAATTCTAGCAGGCGGTTGCTCTGATCGGTAGTTTTCCGTGATTTCTCCGATCACTACAAGGCGAATACTGGAGCAATACCGTAACAAACGGGCCATGGACCGCGCGCGATCTTTCCTTCTTTTTTGTTGTTCTAACATCACCCCTTACACATACTTACACGTATTACACCACTACACATACCGGAAGACCGGTCGAGAGCTCGTCCTGGTTCGGGCGTTGCCTCACTGGTGGGTACCTTGGTAAGGGAAACCACCCGCTAGGCGACGGTAGGTCGGCGCGGAATCTCACCAGCCAGCAGGCAAATATCACAGACACTTACCAATGAAAAACACGCACTACACTTCCGGGACTAGTAACCGTAGCAGATGATGCGCCGAAATCAGTTAAAATTTTAGCGCATACGCTGTGGAAGGTTTTCTTCCACGCTGTTCAGTTTCAGCTCATTACTTTCGGAATCGCCGAAATGCGGCTTCCCCCTCAACCACTAAGTCCATGGTATGGATCGGTTGCATTGATTGTGCATTTAAAAATGCTCTTATAGAGTTAATACACAAAAGAAAGTGAAGGAATAGTTTGTAGACAGCAAGCAATCCAAAGGGAATAAAATCTAAAGTCAAATGAAAAACTAGAAGCGGGTCTAGGAAGAGACAACAAACTGTTTTCATAACATTCAGATGCAAATTCGCAAACATTTTTGACACGTTCTTAGCCCTTTTGCAGTAACATCATATGATGTGATGGGTGATATTTCAAAACACTTTTTGATAACCAAACAGTTCTTTTAAAATTAAAGACAATCGGCTTTTAATACAAAAGTAATTCATTCTGCCTTTTAAATCTTCATTATAACTCGGCGACGTTTCGGCTAAACATGTTGGCTATATTGGCTCCCGCTAGTAATATGAGTACATATACTAATTTTAAAACTATAATAAAATATTTACAACTTGAATAGTGTGAGATGCACATATTCAAGCTGTTTTGATACCGTATCTACGCGAGATGAATTGAATTCTAGAATTTTCAATGAGTAAAGCAATAACAAAATGAATGGATTTGAATACAGTGTACTAGACAAGCTATGGACAATTGAGACTAATTTCAGAATTATGCGTATGCCATTATGTACGTTATCTTCTTAGTTAGCCGATTTCTGCCTTAAATAATCTCAAGATATTTATTATTCATATCAAATATACCCATCCCAACTTCTTATCCAAAACATAAGTATCAGCTTCCGAATTCCGCACAGTTATGGCTGTTGCAAATAAACCCACTTACGAAGGAAATTCTAAATTATGCCTGCAGGATGTTTGCTATGAAACAAATAACTTTCTAAGTGAAAGTAGCGTGCTTGCTTAGTAGTCTACGTGACTACCAAGGCAAAGTTATCTCGTTTACGGAAATCTAATTCTCATCGGATCGCTACTTCTTTTGTATTTTCTAATACTCTAATTTAAACAATGTGTGATTTCCAAAATCAGTAGATAGGGTAGTTACATTCAAGAACAGCGAAAGTACATGGTCTATACTTTGGCATTTGTTCGTTCACAACGACTTATTACTTCATACTAATACTCGTGTACAAATCGCAATTGATAATCACAGCAACTTCCTATTAGAAAATATAGCGTTTCAAACGAGCGTGTTCCCTACGAATACCTGCTTGTACCCTTTTGTACACAATTACCAACACTTTTGAATTTGCATATTTTCATCTCACAGCAATCATGAGAAGTGTTTCAAGTTTCCTTCGAGTGTCACATTTTACAGCGAGATGTTTAGTTGGCAGAAGTTCGGAATTTTTAGCTGAGCGGTAATTTTCTCGTCGCATTTCCAGCGCGCACAGCGGGGTCACTGTCACGGCGAGGGCCACCAAAAGTAAAGCGCATTCATAAAATAACAAAGCTGAAAGGAAAAAGGCCACTGCGAAGGCGAAGTAAAGTCTGTTAAAATGAAACAAGTCCGTGAAAGCTATCCTAATTTCCAAAGAAATGTTGAAAACTTAATTTCGAAAAACAGCTCTGGAGGCGAAACTCCCCCGGCGCTCCCAGATGATGTGAAGAACAGAGCACTGGGTGCAATGCAACATCAACCGGTGAGGGAGTGGGAAACTATTCGAAGAAGAAGAAGAGAGGGAGGTGGTGGTGCAGTAAGGTGAGAGGGAGGTGGAGAGGAATATTCAAGAACGAGATATACAGGCTGAGTCATGTAAATTTAGCACCTCCTGTAATTTTTGAACGGTCGTAGTTATTGCAATTCAGTTTTCATGGAAGTACATGAGGGAATGGGGCTAATTGTTGTTGTTTTTTTTTCAAATGGAACTATACATATTTCTAGCCTATTAGGGACGAGCACAAAAGGACGAATCCAATGATATAACATATTGTCATATATTGCACATTTTTTGAGTAATTTCGATTTTTTGCGAATCATATTTAACGTATATTTTGAATGTGACAATCCAGTACCCAAGGTCACGCAGTGCTCTCTCTGCTAATATGCGCTCGCGGAGTTACACTAACCGTTAAATATTAGTCGCAAAATATCAAAATTACTCAAAGAAATGCTTATGTAACTTACGACAATATGGATATCATTAGATTCGCCTTTTTACGCTCGTCACAATAGGCTACAAAAACATGTACATTTCCATTTAAGAAAAACAAAGTTACCTAAATATCGCGTAAAATACAAGTGATAAAATGGAAAGGAATACGTATATCAACTAGACCCTTTCCCTCATATATGTCCGTATAAACCACATTGCAAGAACTTTAACCGTTAAAAATTGCAGGGGGTGCTAAAGTTATGTGACTCACTCTGTATAGCTATAGAGACAGAAGAAACAAGTGGAGCAACAACAGCACATTATTTCACACATCGTAACATACGTATTACAATATTGAAAATTCTATGCAACATTCACCGGAGGGGGGAATGGGAAGATATTCGAAGAAAGTCGAGGTCAAAAGGGAAGCAGAGAAGAAAAAAAGTGGTGCTACATCACATACTTTCTCTTAATATAATATTGCAACTTCTATCCTAGTAACATTTCATCTCTCTTCAAAAATTTACCAAAGTGACGTTCGAGGAACTAGAAAAATCATATCTTGAATTTTTGAAAATTCAAAACTTTGAATGAAAATGGCACTCCTACATTTAAATACATTGTTTCTAGACTTACCAAGCTTTCAATAACAAACAATAAAGCTTTACGGGTCACGATTCGAAAACGAAACTTCCAGTACTACAAGCAAATGCTCTACCAACTTCGATGTCGAAACCTACAGCAAGACGTCATATAGATCCTCAATGCTCCGTTCGTTATTACAGTTCAAAAAATTCACTCAAAAACTATTCGCGAAAAGTTCTATTTTGAAAAAATGTAGACGAAATGATTTAGGAAAACTAATATTCGGGAATCATTTGCATTAAGGAAGGAATGTGTGACCCCAGTCCTGGAACTCTGTGCAGGGTTAAAAAAAAATTAAAATCTCATGATAAAAATCAAAATTACGCAAAATTTTCTAATGTTTTGAAAAACGAATCTTGCAATGATTTAAAGATATAATATTGAGCAATAGAAACCATTAAGAAATAAATCTCTAGCTTCAAAAACTAAGGTAAATTCCAGCTTTTGACAAAATTGCACTTCGGCAGCATTCCGCATTTCAGAAGTTTTAATAAAAATTGGATATACCCCATATTATTAAGCAAACTTTGGTCTATTCGAGCAATCAATTTGGAGAGAATTTTTTTATTTATTTTATTTTATGTCGCATCAACTGCAAAGGTTATTAGCGACATCTATACAATCACATTAATATTTTGTACATGGGGAGTTATGACATTTATAGGAACATTCACATCACATTATTAAAGTTTATACACTTGTCTTATATGTCCCCGTACAATTTTATGGTCTTCAGAAAATTGAGAAACCGATTACATTTTTCTCTGTCCTTCAGCACACTTACATGTCGTTCTCAACACCATGTCTCGTCCGGTCAGTCTCAAACCTGGGGCACATAAATAGGTGATTAACATACATAGAAACATTACACACATTACACATAACAGCTGTTTTTCCTGTGATCAGATGGGCATGTGTGAGCTTGGTGTGACCTATTCTGCATCTAGTTAACACAACCTGGTCAGCTCTGCAGAAGAATGTGGCTGGATTATAATCATCGTATTCACATATACTTCTTAATTTACATCGGGCGTTGTTATTCCATTCCTGTCTGTCCAATTCTTGTAATTTTCTCTTGATATTGGCATGATAGTCCTGTGGTATTATGGGAGGTTACTTCTTTCATCAAGTTGTGACACCTCTTTTGCGGATCTGTCTGCCAGCTCATTCTCCTTGATACCCACATGAGCCGGGATCCATCCAAAAACTATATCTTTACCTTTAAAGTTCAAGTTTCTTATCTTACTAACAATGTCTAAAGCTAGCGAGTTTCCTGAATAAAAGACATTTCCAATAGTCGACAGAGCCAATTTGGAGTCTGTTACTATCAAAAATTTACGTTCACTGTCTTCGAGAATGTAGTCTAGTGCTGTGATGATGGCATATAATTCGCTGGACAGGACTGAGTACTTGTCGGGCAGTTTGGTTGATATTACTCTTGTTGACGTTACAGCGGCACATCCCACCAAGTTGCTACTTTTCGAGCCATCTGTATATATTTTGTTGTAGTTCTCATATTTGACTATTTCTTGTCCTTTTGGTTATTATAGATTTTTTGTTTTTTTGTTATCAGCTCCTCAACTTTAATGTCCTGCATGGTCCATGGTGCATAGTCAGTGATACTAATAGGTTTAAGATGGAGAATTTTCTCTGATATTGTGCTTAGTATTTGTATTGCCCGTACAGTGATTGGTTTTGGTAGTTTCTTTTCGAAACATAATTGCTTCCTATTTCTGTATGTAAGCTGGTAAATTTGCTTCACAGGGTTGCTGCAGTTAGCTGTAACTTTGATTATATATCCTACAATTAGATTTCTTCTTCTTTTATCCAGGGATGGTAAATTAGCTTCCTGTAACATGCTTATCACCGGACTTGTTCTATATGCACCGCATACAAGGCAGGCACCAGTGTTATTGATAGGGTCGAGTATTCTTTTAATATTCTTATTTGCAGCATCGTAGAATATGCTGCCATAATCTATTTTAGCCCTGATCAATGCCTGGTATGTTCTTCTAAGCACTGAATAATCGGCCCCCCACGCCGAATGACATGATTTTCATCAAGTTTAGTCTTTTCGTGCATTCCACTTTCAGGCTTTTAATATGAGGTATCCAGGATAATCTTTCGTCAAGTATCAGGCCTAAGACTTTTAAGGTTTTACATTGTTTTATCTTGTTTTCACCGATATTCAGGGATAGAGTCTTCTCAGTGGATCGCTTCCTGGAGAAAATAATGAATGTGGATTTCGTCTTGGAGAATTTTAGACCAACTTCATTGGAGAATTCGAGGATGGTGTCTAAGATGTTTTGCGCTATAACTGCTCTAGAGGACAGATGTTTTCCAGTGATGCATATATTACAGTCATCCGCATACATGCTTACTAGCGCGGGAGGTTTGATTTTGGTCTGCAGTTCATTTATTATCAACAGAAACAAGGTCACACTAAGCACTGAGCCCTGCGGTACTCCATTTGTCAGCATATATCTCTCTGATAAGGCTCCTCTTACTCTGACATTAATATAACGTTCTTTAATAAA
Source organism: Teleogryllus oceanicus (assembly GCA_964035755.1). Classification (NCBI taxonomy): domain Eukaryota; kingdom Metazoa; phylum Arthropoda; class Insecta; order Orthoptera; family Gryllidae; genus Teleogryllus; species Teleogryllus oceanicus. Next base: position 114,046,772 of record CAXIVR010000001.1, on the reverse strand, counting down.
GTTATGCACGAACTTAGCTATGTTGCCTTTAATTCCATGTTTCGTTATTATGTCCATAACACGCCGTCGCCAAACCATCTCATATGCCTTTTCAATGTCGAGGCTTAGTACCACTGTGAACATGTTATTGGCGAATCCATTGTAGATAGCGTTCTCAATTATTGCAATGCTGTCTAAGGCAGATCGGTTCTTGCGAAAACCACTTTGGTGAGGCGATATTAGCTGATGTTTTTGTAGGTACCATTTAAGTCTATGGTTCACTACCTTCTCAAGTAATTTACACAGACAACACATTAGGGCAATAGGCCTGTAGCTGTCTACTAAAAATTTGTCCTTACCAGGCTTGTGAATTGGAACAATAACTGCTTCTGACCATTTTTGTGGGAAGACATTGTTTAAATATAGATAATTGTAAATGTCTAAAAGAACTCTGATAGCTTCTTCAGGGAGCATCCGGATAAATATGTTAGGTATTTCGTCGGGACCGGCGCTGGTGTCTTTTAGTTGACGTATATTGACCTTAAGTTCTCGGAGCGTAATGGGTACATTCAGTTGTTTGGAATCATCTATTTCATCTTCTTCTACTTCCAGATTTAGGGGAGATCTCTCAGTTTCTTCTTTATGTTTCGTGAAGCTATCCGCAAGGTTCGCATCACTAGAATTGGAGGCGAAAAACTTTCCAAAGCTACTTGCAATATCGCACGGGTCCTGAATGAATTGTCCGTCTGGCGTATACATAGACTTCGGGTAATTTGTTCTGACTTTTCCATCGATAGCATTTATTTTCTTCCAAGCCTCTGTGTAGTTCAGTTTACTGTTTAAGGATGATATATATTCCTTCCAGCAGCTCCTCTTAGATTGTTTTATGATTCTTCTTGCCCTGGCTCGTGCTGATTTAAACGTGAATTGATTTTCATTTGTGTTATGTTTCTTAAAAACATTAAACCAGTGCTTGTAATTCATAACCGCTTCTTCACATTCCTTTGTCCACCAAGGTAGTTTCTTCTTACTTTTAGTATTTTTTGTTTTGGGTATAGTCACATCCGCTGTCGACAGTATAAGGTCTGTAAAGTTGCTCACAATATCGTTTATTTGCACTGAGTCGTCGATGTTCAATTTCTTAAGGTTCTGAACTTTGCTCGCAATGATGTCTTGGTACGACTTCCAGTTGGCCTTTTAAATATCCATCTGGGCATATAGATGTCCTCAGGAATAATCGAATTCTCATATGACAATGCTATAGGATAATGATCACTGTTGTGAAGGTCCTCCATTACGTTCCATTTTAGATATCTCGCCAAAGTTGGAGTGCAGATGCTTAGGTCGATGCAAGATGTGTTCCCGCTACCCGCATTGAAGTATGTAGATTTTCTGCAATCATTCAAGACTATAAGATCTTCATTGTTCGCAAATTCACCAACAATTTTCCCTCTTCGATCTGTTCTTCTTGATCCCCAAATCAAGTTGTGACTGTTAAAATCGCCCACTATCAGTACCGGGCCAGATATTTGTGCATATAAGTTGTCTAGGTGGTGAGATTCTAGCTGAAACGCATTAGGAATGTATACGTTACACAGATTAAAACTACTACCTCCAATATGCAGCCGTATTACATATACTTCTAGGTCACTTATAATAGCGCATTCACTACACTTGATAGACGTACGAACATAGATGGCAACTCCGCCACTGGCATTTCCACATATCACTCTGTTTTTATAAAAACATCGATAACCTTTTATACTAAAATGGTATTTATTTTTGAAATTGGTTTCTTGGATGCACAGTATATCATAATTTTCGTCTTTGAGGATCTTCTGAAGAAATTCATATCTAGTAAGAAAACCGTTCACATTCCATTGTAAAATTCTAATCTTCATATTTGAAGATCTTCGCTTGTTAATTCGTCGTTGTCAGACGATTCTTTTGAGGAATCTGAGAGGACTGGGTCCTTCAGCTTCTTCATAATTCTCGTAAATCTTGATTTTATTCCTCTATCAGACAGTAATGGATATATTTCTTTAAGCATTTGAAGGGTTACTTACGCCATAAGTATTTTCCAGAAAGTCTTTTAGTTGCTCATACGTTAGTACATTGTTGGATCCTTCTATTCTTTCTTTCGCTGGGGCTAGTTGCTCCACTATGCTTTTCTTATTGCAGACGCTACTAATGGTGTTCTCCTTGGATACCTTCCTTTTCTTTTTCTTAGTTTGTTTTGCCGCACCGTTAATTTTTCCTTGGGGACGGTTGAATTGTTCTTCCTGAATTTCGCTTGAATTGTTGCTGGGAATACTTGTGATCTGAGATAAAGCCCTCTTAACAGGCTTGCCTTGGTCAAGTGGGGGAAATTCTTGGTAACTAGGAACCTTATCTCTTTGTTCGTTATCAACGGCTACATTGTTATCAATTATGTCTTCCGGTTGGTTGATGTTAATGTCTCCTACATTTTACAGTTTTGGCAATATGACCTTCTTCCTTGCAGTGAAAGCACTTAATGATACCACTTGACATGTAAATCCAGTTTCTTTCTCCTTTGTATGTGATATGTATGGCTTCAGGTATCAAATTTACTGAGTCTTCCGGTACGAACACCTGTCTCCGAAAACTTAAGATGTGAGTGAACTGTTCTTTACCAAAACCAGCTCTGAGAAACGACACTTGAGAGCTGCGTATCACTTTTAATTTGTCTAGTTCGTCTTCAATTACTGCATTAGGAATCATAGGGTAAACATTTGAAATAACTATACGTTTCTGTCTACTCACAAGAGACCGAATATTTTGGGAGGAGCCCTCAATATTAATAGTCTTGTGCTTCTCTGTTAATTCGTCCACTAACTGCTTACTGCTCAAAAATACACACACCCTGTTATTTGAAATTTTTGAAGCATACGTGATGTGACTAGGCGGAGCAATCAATGCTAAGGCTTCTACGTACCTTTCGAGGGGTGTGCTGTGGTCTTTGCCTCCCCTTGTTCCTTCTCCGGGTACATGGCATTGAGAACGACTCTGTTGTAACTTGGACGGCCGGTGTGGTTTCCTTCAACGGGCTGGCTCCTGTAGTCAGAGGCCTGCCCTCGGGTAGCGGCTTCGGCATCCGCCATTTATTTTCTGTTCCCCATTCACAATGAGAAGCAGGTCGATCGAAATCAGAACAATTATATGCACTGAAGTAGACTGCTTACTTTACACTGACACTTACACTTCTTGAGTTCGATGAAAACACGTAAACAAGTCACAGACCGCGGGGCTCTACTGAGCGGGGCACACGATGTTGCCTCGACCACTGCTGCCGAGCGAATGTTTGGAGAGAATTATTCAGCCTTTTAAAAAAAATATTGTTTACGGATTTAACAAAAAATGTGACGATTCACTCAAAATGGCGCAAAAATTACTCATATTTTGGAAAATTTGTGCCTGGTGTCATTTAAAGATATAATTTTAAAAAACATATTTCATTAATAAAAATCTTTATCTTCAATTATGTAATTGTAGGAGGGAAGAAAATGTAAATTGTTCCAATTTTCCTAAGGTCAAAGGTTTTAATGAAAATCGATGCTGCGGAAGTTTTACAAGTATACTTATTCGAGCAAACAATTTGAAGAAAACATCTGAAGCCAATTTTGAAAAAAAAAATAAAAAGTGTCTAATGCCCATATAAAATACCCTTCACGACTTAAAGATTCGTTTCAAATGTGCAGGGTCTTGAGCGACGTGAGATTGAACGGGGAAAAATGTGTTTTGGAGTTGTAATTTCTGTAAACGGTTAAGACACTAGTGTTGCTCGCTGTCGGACCGACAGACAGCTTTTTGAAAAAAGAATCAACACTTTTTTGGTATCCGTAGCGCTCAAAACAGTGATTTTGACTGAACTACGTATATCAGCAAGAAGATTACAGAGTTTCCGTGTTAGTGACCCTGAAAAGTGCTTTTCGGCGGTAAAATATTGACACTTTTCCGCGCAGGTTTGCATAACATTCACTACAATAAATATACGAAGTAGTAAACAACATATTAAATCAAGGTAAAATAATAGAATTTAAACTGAAGTAATGTGGAAGACGGCACGGAAGTAGGGAAGCGAGAGAGAAAATTAAAAAAAAAAGAATAGAAAATAAGGTAAAGATCCAAATCAAAATATAGAAGAAGGAACGTAGATAATACACAGTTAAAAAAAAAAATTACGAGAAAAAACGGAATAACAAACCAAGAAAGGGGGAGTAAAGGAATAATAAAGACGTAAAACAAAATAAAAACGGAAGGGAGGGCGTCAGCCGCCCCAAGAGCGAGAACGAGGAAGGTCCAGAGTCAGAGGAGATCGATGGCGCGTGAGATAGCGAAGAAGAGCGCTTGGGCCCCGGGGGGACTCACTGACGGGGCGCGACGCGATCCGGAGCGGAGCGGAGAAGAGAGGAGAGGAACGGAGCGGAGCGAAACGGACGGAGACGAGCCGTGCCGAACCCTCTGTGACGTCTGCGCGCCAGGGGAGGCTGGGAGAGGCGAGAGGCGGGCGAAAATTTCTACGAGTTTATACAGGAAAAGTAATTGAATTTCGAGGAGGGCGGGTACTCTGCCGGGGAGCGTAATTGGCGACTTCCGGTGGTGTCGCGAGCACGGCCGTAAGTCTGCGCGAGAATGACCGATAACAAGATCGCGAAGCGCGCAGGCAACCCTACTTTGAAAAACACGGGAACTACCGGAGATACGGAGCTCCAGTGTTAAGGCGGCAGGGGCGGAGGCGGGGACGACGGCGGCGGAGCCGAGGAAAGCGGCGGTGCGGAGAGAGGAAGAGTAAAGGGTGGGGGAGGAGATTTTAATGCAAAATGATCTTCCGTGCCAGAACTCGGCAACTTCTCATGTCGTCTTCTTCTCTCTCGCCTGCCGCGTCTTTGTATCGCAACCCTTTTGCCTCTTCATCCTGTCGTCTTATCGTTTCCGAGATTCTAACACTCCTCGCCTTCATTCAACGGGTTTTAGCACGGCAATAATTTCGCTTAATGGTTACCACTGTACATGTTTATCCACGATGGGAAGCGTTTTAAAAGACGATATGAGTGACGCTGTTATGTATCCAATACCCTGATATTACCGCGCTTGAAATTGAATATGCGGGTTGATATTTCACACCACACTTGTTTACTGAACATGTAGAATTTAATTATCGTAGGCAATTTACACAATATTTTTCTCAAAATTCTTGACAAGCGTCGTACTACATAAATCGATCATTATTCTGCTAATTTACATTTTCTCCTGGCTCAGTTTTGTGAACTAACTTTATATAATTTAAAGCCCGGAAGTATACATTCAGAATAATATTTTAAATTTGTATCATTCATCTTTATGAAGAGTAGTTTCCAACTATACAAATGGTTGAAGTCTGTATAACCATCTAGCAAACATTCAAATACACATATTTAAACACGCGTAACACGACACGTAAAAACTTTAAAAATTTCACTACCTTAATTCCTTCACCCTTGCATTTCTATAGGTATAATGACAGTTTTAACGTGTAATAAAAATCTAAAGTTCAGACAATAAGATAAGACTAGTGGCAACAGCAGCAAAAACACTGCTGAACAAAATCAAACAAAAAGTTTTTTTTCAAAAAGTAGCACGCACACTACACAAAAACAACAAATAACTCTCGTATTACACTGCATTAAATTACATATTTTAACAAAAATAGTCTTAATGAATACTACAAGAACATAGTGTAGTACATTTATACAGTGCTACATTTCTTTATATACCAAGAATATAAAAAAAATGTTCCATAATGTAACACGAAAATAACAAATATTTATTGGCAGATGTCCGCTCTCTGGAAGCCTTCCTTAGGCATGTGTTAGCTGTGACGTAAGCAGTGACGCACTGAGTATGATAATCCAGTGGGTAGAGAATGTGGGCAGTATGAGAATAGTGGGAATCCCACAATCACACATTTGAATTTTTCAGTCGAAATCGAATCTGTTTCGTTGGTTTTGGATTCTTTCTGAGTTTCGTGGTATCTTAAGAAACTACAGTTACCTTTCGCATAAAGGCCACGTAGTTTTCTTTTAACTTCTGATCGCATTGGAAAATAGTAATAATGATTCTCCAGTAGTTGCTCTAAGAGATGTCACGCTTTAAAGAGCAGTTCTTGTCAATAAGAACGTCTTCATTCTCCTTGGCCAAACACAAATACTGAATGTTTCTAGTACGTGAAGTGATCAATTTGATAGAAACTGACTGCATCAGGATTGTAAAGTAATATGTGCATGTATCTGTGCAGAAAACGTATTTCGAAATTTGTGTGTATTCCTCAGCCGCCAACACATTTTTAGGACGCACCTCGTATCATTGAGCACACACCATCCTTCCCTGTCCTGGCAGGTTCATGGTCCTGAAGGCTTCGATGTCATTACAGTCCTTATCACAGAACCAACATCCCAGAATATTGTCTTTTGTGATGGTGTATATATCATTGAACGTACACTCTTAAAGCAAGACAAATTTTATTTGGAGCTTTATCATTGGTACTTTTTCTTCGAAACGAAGTTAAGCAGAAGACAAACATTTTCTTTTTTTAATCGTCGTCTCGCATGTTTTTCAGGGCAGTTCCTTTCTATCAGACAAAACGCTTTTTGCCAGTGCTTCGTCTTAGCACGATTCTCCCATAAGTGAAAAAAACCCGTAACATCTCGAATTGGTTGCCTGTTGATTTAGTAGATTTGATGAATTGTTTAGATTACTATAAATCCAGCTGCTGTTTATGTAGGATTTCAGTTATCACATTAAAGAGTTTAAAAAATCGTTCTATGACCTAATGTGGTCTGTTAATTTCTCACATGTATTTATATAGAAGTAATGCATACATCAATGTATCATATCCGAGAGCAAATGTATTGTATTACCTCGTAAATATTAACTCCCTTGCATGTTAATTATCATGTTATGAGGAGGCCGTATTTGAACTTCATAACTCGGATGTATCAGGGCGTTGTAACGCTGAGATAGCTTAACGTATTTATAGAGATGTAATATAATCTGTATGGAGGAGATTGTTTTAGAGAGGATAAGTTTGTACAATAGCGTACGTAACACGAGGTAAAGGTTGAAATTGTTGGGAATTTCATATTTTGCGAGACAAACATTTAGAATTTTCAGTAACATAAAAATTAAATTGTTTTTATTTTTAAATAAAAATGTTAAAGCATGACATTTTTTTGGTGAATAAAGGTTTACAGAACCTTTGTTCAACTCGAGATTGAGAGAGAGAAAGAGAAAGAGAGAGAGAGAGATTGAGAGAGATTGAGAGAGATTGAGAGAGAGATTGAGGGTGAGAGAGATTGAGGGTGAGAGAGATTGAGGGTGAGAGAGATTGAGAGTGAGAGAGATTGAGAGCGATGGAGATTGAGAGTGAGAGAGATTGAGGGAGAGAGATTGTGAGTGAGAGAGATTGTGAGTGAGAGAGATTGAGAGTGAGGGAGATTGAGAGTGAGGGAGATTGAGAGTGAGGGAGATTGAGAGTGAGGGAGATTGAGAGTGAGAGAGATTGAGAGAGTTATTATCTTCTTTGTCACGCGTAACAGGAACAATTCGCTAATATTTGAATTGATTCAATACATTATTGTGATAAACTGGTGAATTATTGTAACCTTTGGAAAGACCCAAAAACGGGGGGGGTGCACGACAATATCGTCCACAGCGCTTGCAGATTCTTTATATGGATTTTATTAATAATTCTTTATTAATAAATATTAATAAATAATTCTTTATATGGTTTTAAGAAAATGCTGAGTAAAGAATTACTGATAGACACATTCAGGAATGGTATTTTTAAATGTCCCGTCAACTATGTAATTTGTGTTGCATTTACGATTTTGAAGATATCATTATGAAATATCCAGTGAAAACTGCACCACGATATCTACGTAAGTTTGTTTCGTGGCAAAACTTCATGAAACAGAATCAAAATGCAGCTTTCATGGTAGCTGAGGAATTAAAGAATAAGGATGCGCAAGTATTAATATATGACCACTTGGCTTTTTTAAAGAAATAAACGCTCTATATTCAGAGACGCAGATCATTAAGATCCACTTGCCCCGATAGAGAGTGAAAGTTATTGATAAAGACGGCGCTGCCCCGCGGCCAGGATAATGCAGCGCGCTCCAGCGAATGAAGGCGGCCGCGCCTCGACCGCAGCCTCCCCCTCCCCTGCCACATTCCGCGTGCATCACCTCCACAGGCCGCGGGCACTTCTTCCGCTGCACAACGGAACTGCATTACTTCCTTGTTGTCGCGTTGGCGCGTATTGATCGCGAGGCCACGCGGGCGCGGGCGCGGACCCGGCCCTGGTCGGCGCGGCGCGGCGCCCGGCCGCCCGCTCCCCGCCCGCGCCCCCGCCCCGCTCCCCGCCCGCGTGCCCCCGCCCCCGCCCGCGCGCGCAGCGCGGCCGCGGCCGCGCAGCCGCCGCCGCCTGCGCCACTCGCTCCCGCGTGCCCCAGGGCGAACGCCCGCGCGCCCGCCCCGCGCCCCGGCCGCCTTCCGCGCGTGCTCCCGCTCCCGCCCCGCCCCGCGCCGCCCCGCCCCTCGGCCCCGCCCCGGCCGCGCTCGCGCCATCGCCCGTGCCTGCCGAGGCGCCGCGCCCGCGACCGCGCCGCGCCGCGCCTGCGCACAGGCTCCCGTTGCGGAGAGACGGTCTCGCGGGGCACGGGGCACGCGGCTAGGCGCCGTGCTCAAGCATACTATACTTCGCATCACTTTATTCCGCTCTCCACTTGCGGAGTGGCTACCATCATGCCCAAAAATACATGGGTGGTAATTCGCTGAAAAATCCTTTGTGCGGGGTTTGAGCTGGATGGACAAATTATTACGAGTTTTCAACATTGCAAACTTACAGCCTGAAATGTGTTCAAGGTTGTCGTTATCAAATATCCACTGTCATCAGATTTTAATGTCTTCCTTTCGTTTTCCTGTGTTTTTATACATTTGTTGAGTCAGCATAAACGCATTAAATCATGATATGTGTTTTCTTTTTAATTGTTGTATTTTAAATACATTATTCTGATAGACACGACATACGACAACAAATTTGGAACTATTTACATAATAATTTTAAGATGTGGTTTAAAATGTTTCGGATCATCTTAACTTTTTCGTACATAAAACAGGCAAGCCAAACACGTTCAGCAAAATTCATAATCCTGCAATTGTTTTTCATCAAAAATATAGAACATGATTGAAATGGATTAGTAATTATAGACAGCTCGATGATAATAACCCAGCCCATTTCGATAGACATACGCATTATCTTCAACGTTCTTTCCAACAACAAATTTTCTGAGATTCAGAATGAACTCAGTCCAATTACAACTACTTCGCAACTGCGCAGATGCTTCCCCTTTCAATTTGGGGATCGGTTGGTATCCATTGAACTCGTCCGCACCTCACGATGTTTATTATGATTGTATTGCTAGGGAAACATGCATATTACCTTAAAAAGTTAACATAATTCAATTCATTGATATCTTTTAAAAGGTTGTACGAGAAATATGGCTAAATGTTGCAATTTATTAAGCTTTTATCAAGGATTAGTGTGCAGATCATACGCATATATTTACATATCCATGTAGTGCATTGATATTGTGAACAAAAGTCATGAGGTGTAATAAAGTGCACAGGGTAAATAAATTAAATGTGTACGTTATAATTTGTTCCTGCCAAACAGGTCAAATAACACAAACGATAACCATTATTTATACATAGGTTTGTTCACTTTCCAATTGTAAAACTTGATTATATTTATAATGAAATTTTAAATGAATATACCACATTAAGCTCTTTTGCTCTAATTTTACAATAGAATACAATATTTTATTTGATTCTACTTCTATAATTCATTGTAATGTCCTTTCAATCGTGCGTCCCAAGTAAAATTCCATTTCCTTCTTTGCTTTATGACTCAAAGGAGAAAAAGACGAGCGAAGGAAATAGACTGGGGAGAAGTGAAAACCGGAAGGCAGGAGTAGGCATCGAAAAGAAAGGTGAAGAAAAGTATTGAGCACAAGGTGCGTTAAAGGTGCAAAAGAACGAAGGGGTGGGGTATGGGAGAGAGAGGAAGCGTAGGAAAGGAGTTGTGAAAAGGGGAAAAGGGAAGTGCTTTAGAGTGGGGATGTGATTAGGTTGGTTGGTTGGTTGGTTGTGATTCCGGGCGCGTCAACTGCTGAGGTAATTAGTCCCGTACGTGTAGTGCATGTTTTTTCCTCGGAAGGTGGTGATAATCATCCACCACTGGATGACGAGATCCGGCGCCGACCTACCATCAGCTAGCAGGGCATCCCCCAACCAGGTATCTCCCGCCAGCGGCAGACCGCATCACCCGAGACGATCTCTAAGTTCCCGACCGGTCTCCCGGCATGTGTGGTAGTGTAGTGCATGTTAGTGTAAGTGTATGTATGAGGGGTGAGGATAGGACAAGGAAGAGGAAAGAAAAATCGCACGCGATCCGTTAACCGTTTGTTAGGGTACTGCCCCGGCATTCGCCAGGTGTTGAGTGGAGAAATCAGGGAAAACTACCGATCAGAGCAGCCGGCCACTAGAATTCTCCTCCAGACAGCGACTGAATTCGACCTAGCTGAAAATCTTGTGTCGAAAATCCTGTCGCCGTCAGGACTCGAACTTAGGACCTCCCGGTCAGAGGCGCTGCAGTGACATCAGTTGATGCACTGAGCTACCACTCCCGCTGAATATTACTGAGAAAAAGTATATTTAAATGAATATGAAGCGGAAGTAGCATGAATTCCTCAAGGCCAATCCTGTGTCGAAAATCTTGCCACTGCCAGGATTCAAACCTTGGACCTCCCGGACAGAGGCACTGCGGTGACATCAGTTTCACTGAGCCACCTCTCCCGGCATGTGATTAGGAAAGCGACGTGGGATGAGATAGGGAGAGCGAAATGTGGAGCCAAGAGGGGGTTGGAGCCATGGAAGTAAGCGTGGACGAAGTGAATGGCGGCGGAAGAGGTGTGAGGGAAAGGAAGCCGCTAGAAAGGGTCGATGGAAAGGGTGATGGAAGAGGCTGACGGCCACCGCCTACGCGCCCCTGGCGGTCGCAATGCGCGCCTCCACGCCGCGACGCGCCGCTCTCCGCCGGGATGGCACCGCCGGCCCTCGCCCCGCGCCCCGCCATCGCCTCCATCCCTAACAGGATTTTCGTGTTCTGCCCGCTTGGGCCCTATGCCGCTTCAGAAATATGCCGGCGAACATCCACCGTCGTTACCATTGCCACAGAGGCTCTTCGCGGAGCGCCGGCCGGTCAGCGGCCCCGTGAAGGACGACGTGATGGCTGCGCGGGCTGCGCCCCGCCTCCCACAACGTCGCGCCCATTCTATTCACACTTTTACTATCACATCCACACTCTACTCTATCCAACTACCCTCGTCACATTCTAGTCTAGGCGGAACTTCTTTCTTGCTGGTTCACTTATCTCGTTCACTTTGGGATATCTCTTTTGTTTTTCATCAATACTATCGTTGCAATTATAACATTTAGGAAGTTTCCGTTCAGTACGGCAGGAATAGCTTGTGCATTTCGGGTCCACGTCACCACTGTTGTTGCTGTACACCATTGTTGTTAGTACTCGAGTACTCTACTACGTCATTTCTAGCTTCTTCTCAACATGATTTTCGTTCTAATGATGCATTCTCCACTTTCTTTCCCTCTATTTCAGTATTTTCTTTCACTTCCACTTTAACATTTCTTTCTACATCTCCACTGCTACCTCGAAGCCTACCAACCGGTAGCGGTAGTTCAGTGCATCAACTAATGTCACTGCAGCGCTTCTGTCCGGGAGGTCCTAGGTTCGAGTCCTGATGGCGGCAGGATTTTCGACACTAGCTTTTCAGCTAGGTCGAATTCAGTCGCTGTCTGGAGGAGAATTCTAGCGGTCGGCTGCTCTGATCGGTAGTTTTCCGTGGTTTCTCCAATCAACACCAGGCGATTGCCGGAGCAGTACCCTACCAAACGAGCCACGGACACCGCTCGCGATCTGTCCTTCCTCTTCCTTGTCCTATCCTCTCCTCTTACACGCACACTTACACTAACATGCACCACACTACCACATATTCCGGGAGACAGGTCGGGAGCTTCGAGCTTGTCCCGACTGGGGCGGTGCCCCGCTGGTGGGAGATTCCTGGTAAGGGGGAAACCCCACTAGCCGACAGAAGGTCGGCGCCGGATCTCGCCATCCAGCGGGGGAAGATCACCGCCATCTCCCGAGAAAAAAACACGCACTACACTAAGGGGACTAATGACCGAGGCAGTTGACGCGCCCGGAAACATGAAGAAATCAATCAATCCAATCCTACCACACCCACCCACGTTAAACCATCGCATTCAAAGCCGTATCCTTTTCCAAGCATGCGCCCGGCACCGCCTACGCATCACCCATCTCCATCTGCGCTATGGCGCGCGCTCCACGCCGCCACCCATCGCGGCGCCAGCTGTCTGCCAGCCACCGCCCCCTGGGCCCAGGCCGCAGCGCGCCTAAAGGGCCGCCGCCAGCTCGGAGCTTTTGGCGTCGCTGCCCGGCGGGTGCGCCCGCTCCACCCCCACGCCCCTCCCCCCCGGCGCATGCTCCCCTTGCGCTCATCCCCCCGTGCGCGGAACGGCGGAATTTTTAAACGTTTAGTGAGCGCGCCAATAATAAATGACTTCGCGAACGAAGGGCACGTTGCTGTAGGTTGGGTCGACCGACTAACAACCTAACCTATTTTTCAGAAGCGGTGACATTTGATTGATATTCGATAAATGCTTTGGAATGCAGTTCGTTCACGGAGAGGAGTCTAATACAGTGGAGGTGTAGATATATTTCCAAAACCATGTAAACTAGTATGCGTACTTCTAGAATGCTACGAGCTGCACGTTGCTTAGGAGAGAAATGAGAAAAATACGTTATATTATATAACAAATATTAATACATTTTCAGCATAAATTTTATATTATATTTATTTCTATACCGCAAGTTTCGACTTCAGAGTAGCATTATATTGTTATGACATGGAACCTTCTCTACATGAAGTGAGTTAGAAACAAGTAAATGTAATTAACGTATTCATTAAAATAGAACATAATTTACTCCAATATCCAGACCAAACAGTAAGAACATAAAACAGGTCTTGCAAATCAGTTGCAACTAGTGGTATTTCACACCAGTGATCAGTAATGAAATTAAAACAATATCATAACTTCCTGAACATTCTGTTGATTTGGGATTAGTTGTAATTTACATCACCATTCACTAACCCCATGTATTAATGTTACTGCAATTATCCTTTATTTCCAGGTATTCACATACATTTTTGATTTCCATCAACAACTGGGCTTTTAATAGCTTTCCATTAATAAAGCGTCCACAATTATCTTAACTACAGACCATATGAAAATAATTTGATATTCTCAAATATTTAAACTTAACTACGGAGCTTAAAAGTTATAGTATGCGATTTACTCACGTTTTTTAGAACATTTTCCAGGAAACTACTCTAACAACGCGTCTCTGATCCAACGAATTCACAAAACTCCAGGAAGCTTATGCGCAGAGGGGCCAATTTGAACGCATGTGGCGGGGTCTCTCGGCCAAACATGTTCAGAGGCTGGCCCGGAGGTATTCAACTGGGTCAAGTGGTAATAACACGCTTTACCTCTTCGAGGTCAATTCCAACCGCCAAAAATACTGCGGCGCTCGCCACCGCCGCCGGCACCGCCGCCGCCACCGCCGCCACCGCCGCCGCCACCGCCATCGCCACCGCCCCACCGCCACCGCCACCGCCACCGCCACCGCCACCGCCACCGCCACCGCCACCGCCACCGCCACCGCCACCACCACCGCCACCACCGCCGCCGCCGCCGCCGCCGCCACCGCCACCACGCCGCCGCCGCCGCCGCCATCGCCGCACCGAATTCCATTTGCGTGGGGCGGGCCGTTCATCTCGCGCCGGCCGCCTGCCACTGCGCGTTCCGGCGGCGCCTCCCACGAAATGACAGGGCGGTGGTGGCGGGCGCCGGGCGGCGGATGGCGGGCGGGGGGGCGGCGGCGGGCGGCGGCGGCGGGCGGCGGCGGCGGGCGGCGGGCGGCGGGCGGCGGGCGGCGGGCGGCGGGCGGCGGGCGGCGGCGCGGCGGCGGCGGGCGGCGGGCGGCGGCGGGGCGGCGGGCGGCGGGCGGCGGGCGCGACGCTAGAGGACTGCATGCCGCGCCGCCGATCCCACCGCCCACGTCACCGCCAGTTACCGCAGCGCAACCCAACGCCCCGCCCACTCCACTGCCCGCTCCGCCGCCCGCGCCACCGCCGCCCATTCATTTGCTGCCCTCTGCGAACTGCGCTCGGACCCACAACCACGCTTTCTTCATGCCGAGAATCGGGAACTGCCCCTAGCCTAGCGCCCAGAGAGCTCGCGTACAATTCATCATTACCATTAATCCAAGGGTTGAATTCATGTATAAGCGGACTAAGTATGCGCTGAGAATCCGCGCTTGATACAGGCTCGTTAAACTTATTTCACATTAGTCCACATATAATTACAAATACTGACCAACAGCAGCAAAAGTGCTGCTGAATAAAACCACTGAAAAGCTTTACTAAAAATAGCAAGCATTCTGCTTAAGAACAACAAAAAATACTCTCGTATTACTGTGCAATAATTTAACGTTTTTTAAAAAGAAAGCATTCTTTATTAATACTGCGGTAAAGCAGTATTGTATATACTATACAACGAATCTTTACATACCAGGAATATAAAGAAGTTTCTGTTTCATAGCAAAACATGTGAATAGTAAATGGGGAAGTAGCCATTTCCATGGAGCCTTTCCATCACATGACGTGAACTGTGTTGTGAGCAGTCACGCTCTGAGTATGAGAACTTAGTCGGTACCCTCAGTATGAGAATAGGCGGAACAATACAATCAGATATCTGCATGTTTAAGAGAAAATGAAACTCATTATTTTTGGATTTTTCGAATTCCTGGGCATCTAACTAAATCATAGATCCCTCTCGAATGTCTAGAGGCCGGATAATTTTTATTCAATTTTTGCGTGCATTGGAAATTAAATATATAAATTATTTTAATGATATATTTTGTTTCAAATGTTCATACATTTCTATATTCATTTTGATTACGTGTTGTCAATATCACGTGGGAGCCCAATAGTTTGTTCATGCGTAGAGTTCCATAACATTATTAATCCGGCCCTGATTAGTCCAATACTTCCAGTAAAATTTTGAGGTAATACAAATTCGAAGCAAGATATCACGCTGCGCTCCGAAATCTTCCTTTTCTTCAATCACCATTCCTCTTCCTCATCGTCCCTGGTCACTATTCTTGCGTTTATATGCTCAGGTTTTAGTTTTTCGATATCATCCTACGTAGAAATTCCATGAGGCCTACGAGCCGATGGCGGCCCACCCACAAGCAGAGCACCACCTTCGTGTTTCCATACGCGTATCATCCGTCACAGTCCTCTCTTGTTCTTTCAGCACCAACACGAGAAAGAACATCAATTTAACTTTCCGTACAACAATTTCTCTTAGTCATTAATAGCACCTCCATCATATTTCTTCCTGAAATGTCTTTCGGCTTTCGCTACCCACGCGTAACTTTCAGCAACACACAAACACCAAATTGAACCCATTACTTAGCAGTTGTGTCGCCTTTGGCGTCTTTGATATCATACTTCATAATAAGAATTAAAAGAGAAATGGACATTGCGATGGGCTTGTGATTATTGTGGCGTTGTTTCCACTCCTGGTGTTCTTTCCAAGACTACAAGCAAAGTACTTTCCATTTTCTCGCTTGCGCAATCTCATTCATTAACCTCACTCGCTCTCTGGTATACATACGAACAAATATTCATTCAAATCATTTTAAATGTCCAAAAAATGAAGTACTTGACAATTATGTGTTTCGACATTCTAAAACCTGATTTTTCGCCTGTATAAATTCCCTTCTCCAAAGTTTTGAAAAAATTTAATTTACTTCATGAAAAAAAAAAGTTTCACCAACATTGAATCTAATATACCGACCTTTAAGACAAACATTTATCTAGATTTACATTTAAATTTTTTTAAATAACAAAGAACAAATATTCATGAAAATTAAATTAAATGTCCATAAAATGTAATAAAAGAATTAAATATACAATACAAATAGGCAATATACACATTATATAACTAAAAGTAAATAAGTAAACTATTGTTATTACAGTGAAAATAAAACTGCACTGCACAAAACCACTCGTAAGATGGCACAAAACATTTCCCACGCGAGCACATGACGCCAAAGTAACGGTTAAGAGCTGTAAGACGTGTTTTGTCATTAACGAGGAGGGCCAAGGACGGCTCGAGGGGCGATAAAAGGAAGCGTCTAAGCCGAAATTATTGCGCGCTGAATATGTATGGGGACCGCGGCGAAGGGGTCGACCAAAAGGGCGAGGCAGTCCGAATGAAAACTGAATGATGAGGCGGTGTTGTATATAATTAGAAGGCGCTCGAATGTCGAGCCGGAAATTCGTTTAACGCGGACCAGCGGGTGAGCGTGCGGATCGGCGATGGGGAGCGCGGGCGGGCGGAGGGCACGTGGCGAGGGAGCCGGGGACGCGTTCACGCCGGGTCACACCCACCTGTATCAACGACTCCATCTACCTACTGCCTATACTCCGATTGAATCACAGTGGCACTTCAAGGTCACGAGCTGGAGGAGAAGCAGACATTGTCATCCAATCGGGAGTTCCAATACCAAAAAATTAAGTCGTAACGAAGCTTCCGATTGGATGACAGTGTCCCCCTCTTCGTCCAGCTGGTGACCTTGTAGTGCCATGATGTTTAAATCGGAGTGTATGCAGCAGATACGAAGAAAATAAAATAAGTTTTAGCCATGTTTTCGTTACCAGGGCCAGCAATAGGAGTTTTTCTGCGCCGATTTTTCCAGCGCATGGTTACAATATTTTTTGTTCTTATGAGCCGGGCGAGAAAGTGAAAAGCAATTGTAAATTCATTTTCTTCACACTGCAGACAAGTTAATCTGCACTTGAGGAATATAATAATATCACACAATAGAAAAAGTCATTCATTAGTAATTTTTATCTACCTAGTGAAGTGGATTTCAGCACCCCATAGCAAACTTATACACGATACACAAAACTCATGTAACCCCTCCAACCTCAACCCCCACTTAACACTTCAACCAGAGGAAAAATAACTTTTTAAAACCCGCTGACTTTTTCGATGACTTCTTTGTCAAATTTCGCTGCAATACAAATGAAAGTTGAAGCCGTGTAAATATTTTAACAGTTAAATCTCATGAATAAAACTTTAAATCATAACTTTTAACTCTTCTGTAATATTCTAACAAAAACTACCTTCGGTTTAATAAATCAAGAAATATCAATTTCCGGACAAAAGCGACTGAACAATTTTGGTGCTGGTGTAGACCACAGACGAACGGACACACGTTTTGCCATAAACCAATTTTTACGTATGAAAGACCCACAAAACATCAATTCTGACCTCACAACTTGTTAAAGGAAGTACTCATTTACTACATACAGGAACAATATTTATTATGTTTTTTTTATATCACGGCAAACAATGCGAGTTTTCCTGACAAAAGAAACTCCACATTCCGCCGCGGGATTACAGGTTTCCTCATTATTTCGTAAGTAGAAGGCGAGAGAGTAAAAATATAACGTCTTGACCAGTTTTAAAAACAAATTTTATGTGAAATACCTAGCCATGATAATGCTCTTGAAGAGCAATAACATCTTATTACGAGAAAAGACATGTAAATTCTCTAATTTGGAGATTCAAGTCCGCAAAATTGGCAAGGGAGACAAAATCCGCAAAATTGGCGTGGTTGCATGGATATGCGTGTGGGCATTGACAAGACCGCTGAACAAAGAGACGAGTGCAACAGAGAGTGAAGGTAAGAGCGAGGGAGACAAAATGGGCAGGAGCATAGAGCCGGAACGGAGAGAGGGGTTGAGGGGTAGGGCGAACCGAGTGACACGGCCCTCGACGCGAGCCCTCTGCGTGCGTTCGTGTCTGTAATTCTATTGCCATGATGCACGGTCAGCGGTGCGCGCCCAATCACTTGGGGTCCCGAGGTAACTGGATTTGTTTCCACCGCCCACCTGGACGGCGGCGCTGCGGCCAGAGGCGGCGGGGGCGGGGGCGGTTCGGAGGCGGTGGTGGAGGCGGTAGCGGTGGCGGAGGTAGAGGCGGTGGAGGGGCTGGGGGCCCGGGGAGGGTGGGGTGGGGCGGGGAAGGGCAGGGGCAGGGGTGACGACGGCGGTGGCGTCGGCGGGGCGGCGGCGGGGCGGCGGGGAAGCGTGGGCTGCGGGTCGGGGGTGGGGGCGGCGGCGGCGGCGAGGGCGGCAGTGGCGGCGAGGGCGGCAGTGGCGGAGGCGGCAGTGGCGGCGGAGGCAGCAATGGCGGAGGCGGCGGCAGCGGTGGTGGTAGCACGATCCTAGTGACACTGAGCTGGAGAGTGTGCCCGACAGGCGGAATCAGCGGTGGAGGCGGTGAGGACTGTTGATGGGGAGGGCGGTTGTCGACGAAGGCTGGGAAGACGAACGCGGCAAAAGAGGAAGCGAGTGAACTCCACAATAATCGAAACACTGAAATGTGTAAACGATAAGGATGGAAGATGAGGAGTCTAGGAACGGTGTCACCTGGAAGTTCGAAAGAAAAGAAACTAAGTGTGGAGGAGTACTACAGAGGCGTTATGAGGCACAAAATAATTTAGTTTATCATTAGAGGTACGTATGAAAGCAAGTAAAGAGAACACTATTCTTGATATACCAGTAATACATTTAGGTATTTAATACGTTATTACTATTAATTACCCCAACCAGCAGTTATTACAAAGTACTGGTGTAAGTTTCTGGAAGTAAATTACATACACAATAACTCATCGTGTACCGAAAAATCATTTAAGTTATATTAAATATTTTTATTTGATTTATTTCTGCCAATGTACATTAAAATGATTATTTAAATTGCAATTACTTATGATCCGGGTACACTTAATTACAATGATTAAAACATCAATGCATTAAAATACAATAGTAATTGTAGCAAAAATAAGTATCTAGAATTAAAAATAGCAAAACAGCAGACAGTGAGGTAACTAAAAAGAAATAAAATTAGAGATAAAATCAGTGACTTACATAATCTAGACTTCTGGCATCGATGCATCGCACAGCACGTGCACCGTACTAAACTAGGACCCTTAACGCCCCATTCTCCATTACTGCCATACACTGTATTTCAATACACTTAAGTAACTCATAAATGAATCAATATATGTCAATTGTGTAATTACGAATAACGAATTATGTGAGTTAATTGGCACCAACAACCGACAGTATTTTACGGACCAAAACATATAAAGATTCTCTATAAAGATTAATGCTTCACATAAAATAATGTATTTAAATAGAGTGAAACTCATAGTAACAACGAATGCACTTATCTGGAATCCCACTACACAATCTTAAGTACAAGCGATAGGTCAGAATCAATACAAGATCTTGCAGAAAGAGAGAGCAGCCAGATGTTCCGTTTTCTGGTGACATGTCATCGAGATTCATCAAGGATGATCATGAAAAGCAAAAACAAAACCTTTGTTGGAAAGTACAAAATATATAGGCAGGACTAGATTACTTTCTTCCGTAGGAAGTCATATTAGTGAATACTGTACTACAGAAACATTTATTTAAGTAGTATTCTAACGTCTGGGGACTCATTTTACTCCGTTTGTATTTGCTTGGCTTTTTGCATTGTTTGCTAGTCGGGTGAAATAAATATGTTTTCCTCAACTCCATTTCCAACAATGTATAAAGAATCGTATTATTTTGGGTAGGTGGAAAATATCAAACGGTAATTTGGATGAAACTATTTTCAATAAATTGCAGGAGAAAGATAGTCTCAATACTGATTCAGATATGAAGCCAGAGGCATCGACAGCAACGAAAAGAAGATGCCGGAAAACTTCCTCATTTGCCTTTCCAACTGCTCCGGAAAGCAAAGAATGCCGGGAGAAGAGATCTTCCAGAAAACCGTTCCATTGGCTTAACAATCGGAAGCCGCTGCTTGCGCAAGAAGTTTCGCATTCCTACCTTGCGGCGCGACGTATCGAGAAGCGCCGGGCGATTCTACGATTCCGCGCCGCCTCCAGCCAACCGCCGAGCCAACCGCCAGACAAAGCAGGAATTCGGTCGGATGTGCGTCCCTCCCACATCTCCGCTCCATTCGCGTCGCGGCCGGCGCTCGGTTCGCCGTTGAGAGGCAGCGCTCGACGCGCCGTTTGCCGCCGAAGCGGAGGCGAAGCGGGGCGGGGCGCGGGGCGGGGCGTGGGGCGGGGCGCGGCGCGACGGGGCGGGGAGGGGTGGGCGACGGCAGGGGAGCCTTCTCCGAAACGGCTTGTTGCGCCCGAATCCTTGCTGGAGCTGCAGCTAATATATTGTGGAAGTGCCGGTTGAGAAACAATGCGAGCCTCTGCCCGAGTTCACCCAGTCGTGCGAGGGTGGAGGAATAGGGGGACGGGAGGTGTGCCGAGGCAGCGGCAGTCGAGGTGCGGGGGTGGGGGTGAGGGGGCGGGGCGTGGGGTCGCGGGGAGGGCTGAACGGGGCCGTCGGGTGCTCGCCAGGGCCCTGCTGGGGGAACGGGCGTCGCATTCCACTCGCGCTGTGCTCGACGGCTCACTCAGCCCCGTGCGGCGCGGCGAGGCCCAGCGCAGCGGTGTGGCGGGGATGTTGTCCCTTCTCAGGCCCCATTCCCCGCCGCCTCCAGATCATCTCGCCCCAACGCTCCCGGTGCCCTGGGCTCGCACCGTGCCGTGCCCAAGCGGCGCCGGCCGGCTGGCTTTGCCCTTTCCTCCGCACCAGCCGCTTACCGCCTCTGCGTGCTGGCGCTTCACCTCCAGCCTCTGTTTCCGCAGCCGCACGCAGTTTCCTGCAACGCTGTCTCTACCTCAACTTCATTTCCAAAACTCCTGCCACAGTCACACTGCGACGCTCTTGTGCCACCGCTAAGCCTTTGCCACGATGTCCGTCTCTGTTGCCACCTAACGTTTAACTAATGCGGCATCTACATTTGGGACGCCCCACGCCATTCCCATTCTCCGTAACTTTGGCAATGGCGTTCCTGCTGCCACTGCTCCTTTCGATCTTCAACCCTTCTCTCATTCACATTTCTCCGAATGGGCCCTCAACGCCGGAAACCGCCTGCTACTGTACTGTGGCTTCGCAGTCCTTCCTGTGCCTGCAACACCTACAACATTGAGAGGCCTTGGCGCTCGCGTAGCCTGGGAGCTGCGAGCTCTCGACTCCGCCCTTTGATATTGCCACCATCTGCTTGCGTAACCAGATTCAAGGAGCGTTTCCTCGCCGAGTTCGCGGTCAGGCAACGTGCGAACTCTCGGAAGCCACACTAGAGGTATTTGTAGTGATTTATGAATTCGTACCTTTTAAGTTCTATTCATACGAAGAGCGCGCGACTGGTTGAAACGTGAAATACATTACTTGTATAGAAGTGTAACATCTGTTGTTGAACGTGACTGCAATTACAGCTATGTTTAATAATGCAACAATGTCACCAACTCGTAGCAGATTTTGTTCGGAAGGCAAGGCAATGCTTTTATTGTCATGTTCTTCTAACACAGGATGTGGGTTTTAATGTGAACGATTCTAGTCATTAACGTACGAGAGATCAAATCACGACCACTGTAAAGAGAACAGCTTGTCGCACACAATGTATGCATGCAACTGTCATAAGCGCACATACTGCTGTGTGTACCGACCCCTCGCTTCAGGGACGCTTTCTGGAAGTTTAATTGGATCTGCTGTACGCTCGGCGCCGGCACGTGCTATGACGGGAACGCTGATAATAGAAGCGCAGCTCCCGGGAGGGAAACAGAGATGGGAACACAGCGGCGGCGCGGCGCGGGTTGCGGCGCGGGGGGCTGCGGGGGGCCGGCCCCCACACAGGGGAATAAGCGGTCGCGGCGATGAGAGACGAGACGGCAACGGTTGGTGGGGAGTAGTTTTGGTGGCCGGTGTAATGTTATTAGCAAAAATGATGAAATAACAATCAGAGTTTTGGAATAACAGGTAGAAGCACTATCCTCAGTCCTGTGGATACTGCTGTAATGTTCTTTGTATTTCTTAAGCGCTAGGGATATTGTTGCAAGTGATGAAAATCACAGGAAAAATGACAAGACCCATAGATTCTGGGAGAGAATGAAGTGACGTGGGATGGTAGATAGTGACAGCGACAAATGGAGGTGAAGAGATGTTCTATGCGAGTAATGAAAGCGACTGTGGTGACAAAAGGCGACAAGGACGGCAAACAGAGGCATGGAAAGTTACTGGGGGGTGAGGAGGTGTGGTCACTGGTGAGGGGTGGTGACAAGAATGATTGGTGGTTGCGGCGTTATCTACCGAGGGGGGGATAACAGAGGGGCAGTGGGAGACGGCATGGGTGAGGCACCGGCAGGGACGGGAGAGCAGCTAGTACAGGTGAATGAGAGCGAAGCTGGATAGCGGAGGCCAGTGTAGTGCCTACAGGAACAGCAAGCACAACGACGATTCAGAAGGCAGCATAGAGGGGGTGTCGGCGGGGGCGGGGCGCAGGGGGGCGGAGGGACGGACGCGGCCACTGTACAGGGATGTGGTGGCACAATGGCCAGCTGTTGACTTTCTCCGAGCCCGATACCGACTGCAAACACGCGCCCCGCGCGTACAACAGCGTTTTAATGCTTCTGCAAAAGTGACACAGCCGTAACTCGGGGGAAGTCTCTAATTAATTTCTCCCCAACACGGCCGCGGCCGGTGTACAATAAAAGCAATATTAATCAAAAGGTTTCAAAATACGCACTTGCAGATCTAACAAATAATGGCACCCGCTCGCCACACCGCAAGCGCAGTGAATACGAGTGCCGCAACATATATATTTTATAAATTAGAAGCAGGTTGCTATATATTACCAGCACGAGAGCGAGCAGATTAGCGACAATAATTAGTGTATACAGCGTTGCACGATAATATCGCGTTTCAGCGCTCGATCCTGCCGCCACAGGGCTGTACTCCAACTGCGCGTTCCGAGCGAAAGGTTGGGAGGGGAGAAGAGTCCGGCGGGGGCGGCGTTATCAGAGCGTTCGGTGGAAGCGGGCGCGGGGGGTGGAGGCGGAACGCCGGAGGTAGCGTGAGCACGCGGGGCAAGAGCAGCGGCTGGCTCTCGCAGCGGCAAGAGGCGCGAGGGAAACATTGCATCTCGGCAAATTCAGATGTAGCAGAAGAAGGAGCAATTGCTATTCTTTCAAGATCATGATAAGAAGAAAGCATCAAGTGGTAGGCCAAAACTACGTCACACATTTTTACCGTGTTACCGTATTTCTAATGACTATAGAATTATTAATAACTGCAGTAATGTTACACTGGATGTATTTCATTTTTGGACATTTTTTTTTTTTAAATTTTGGTTTTAATAATGGCATAACTTTAAGGAGTACCTACTTTCAAAAATAAAAATGAGAAGAAAGTAATGAATAACAAACATGTGGTTAACAATACTGTAATATCACAATGAGAAAAGAAACTCCTTATATGTTCATTCTTCATTACTTATATGTGTCAAAAATAAAATGTACGACATTAAAATTAAATATAAATGTACTATCAAATGGGGTACGTTTAGCAAAATCTATGTAAATGTAGCCCACACAAATATAAAATTAGTGTATTTGTATCCATTGGAGTTGAGATATTCAAATATTTCTTCAAAAACCATTATGGGAAATATGTCCCCTGTCCTACATTATTTCTTAGAGTTTGGCTTTCAGTGTCTCAAACATATTCCTTGGTGTCTTTTCATAATCTTGTGGTACCTTTTCCCATTTCCAATTTACTTTTTTTATCTTTTAAATAAAAATTATGCATGTTTAGAATTTACCGCACACGGCTCTCAAATTTGCTAAGTACTACAAACACTCCCAATCCAGAGCGAACGTCCGATTTGGGGTCACGGCCATGATTTTTATTTGGTAGAAACGAAATACAGAGGTATTTTGGAGACTGCGTTTACGAGAAGACAATATCAAAGATTTAAATGCGGCAAGCAGCCCGATACGCGGTGCAAACCAAAGGTCCCATTTAAATTTCTTAGCACTTAGCAAGTTAGGAGAAGGGGCACCATTATCCACTCGGGAGCTACAGTTTTAAAAAAGATTGAAACTCCCGATTAGATAATAATTCACCCTCTCTTAAGACATCAAGAACTGAAAAAATAAAGAGATAACAATGAATCAATAGGACAGACAGAGACCTGTGTGCATTGTCCACGCAATTTTTGGATCGCAATCCCCTAATGCCTTCTCTTAACCCAAGTCAACTACCTTTCCCATACGGAAACAACTGTGAAAGGAAATAATAAAACATAGCTCAGATTCTATATTGAATTTCATGAAGAATTACAGATCCATTTTTTTCGAAAAGAAAATTCGAAATTTCTTCTAGAAAATTGGGTTGAAATGTCACTTCCTGATGCGCAATTCAAAACAGCTGCCGTACTTTCATTGTCATGTTACTTCATTATCTGTGCACGTCTTCTAGAATTCAGTGGGAAATATAGTAATTCAAAGGATCGTTCTCCGTGTTGTAGCGGCAAAGTATTATTCCTTCACGAAGGACATGCTGAGCGATAAGACTATAGCTGATCTATAGCTGATTTTTCCTTGAAAATAGATTTTTTAGATTAGAACGAATATTTTGTTGACAATTCTTGCCAAAAACGTGCATGTTTTTCTGTACCCAGAATTCAATTTGTATGTGACTTAGGGTGGGGATCCCAGAATTAAGAAAACGTGCACTGAATTCACTTCTCCCTGTAGCACGTCATACCAAGTTTCTTAAATTGTTTTGTCGTGAAATAAATAAAAAATTAATATCATCGTAAACACTGCACTGTAAAAGTCTGCAGTGTGTAACAGCGATGGGAGAGGTCTCGTCCATCCGTTTTATAGGTGAATCTATGAAATAATTATCTCTGAAAAAAGATGCCTCATACTAGAAAATCGTTCTACACACTTGAGTACTTTAATTGTATCAAGCGTTTTATGTGCACTATTCTTTCATTCTATTAAAATGTACTGAAAATGCAGATTTGTTCAAAATAATATTGACGGTATGCAGCAGTATATCAGCTAACGTTGAACACGATCCAAGACTTATGGAAATTGACATATTATTTATACGAGAGTTTCACTGACACGTCGAAGAAACGATGTATTCCTCAACGCTGTCCCAGACATCACACCGTGTGCCTTCGCAGTCGGTTTGAATTGCGTGTCTGTACCCAATTTTTTCGAAGACATATTGTCGACAAAACTGGATCAGCCATTCTTTATAAATTCATCATGGAATCCGAAGCATTTTTGTCGTTGTTGCTTCCAGACACCATGTTTATCGTCCTAATCAACTTAATTTACCATCAAAATACCCACACTGTTTTCCCAGAGTTTAATATAATTTACAATGTTTGTTTTTAATTATTATTGTTCAGAGTTTGGGGGCCCAAATTTCATTGGGAGAATGAAGGGCCTCGGCCCCATAAAGTAGGCGCCTGTAAGTACCCTAGAAGAATATAAAAAAGACATGTAAGCAGAATTTCCCGATTTCAATATGCTGCATATCTATGCAAGCCATGAAAACATTTTGCATCTCCTGTGTGATTGAAAAAGGCGTAATACAGCCAGCCTAAGTTTAAAAAATTGGGAAAGGAGTTGTATTTAAAAAATAACGGCTACGAAAATTTTCTTCGAAAATAGTCACCATCCACTTTTACCTCTGAGTCTGTTCCATTTTACATAAGCCCTTCTCTGGGTCAGTCCCCAATTAACACACATCGATTTCGTCTTTCTCTTTCACAAATGTAGAAAATTGTACTTGGTCCGAATATGTATTTTAATCATGAAAACTGTTGGCTTCGCCTAAATTTACCAATTTTAGAGTGACATCAGCTCACATTTTAAAAAGTACAATGTTTAAAATATCCCCACATTTCAAAGGCTACTCTCGGGTATCTTGTGAAACGCACCGCGTTTCTGCCTAAAGAAACGGTGATACAACAAGTAAGCACGCGGCAAAACGGCTGCCAGAGGGCGCCCGCTAGCCACAAGAAACAGTTACGGGCGGCGAAGTGTTGTCGGTTAGCCGAAGGCGTGAGAAAAGACGCCGCGAGGCTTCAGTGTACGGCCGGTCGCCTGTAAGGAAGGGAGTACCTGGGGCTGCTCCGCGTTCGAACAAGGTAGAATAGTGTCGCGAACGAATGAGCGCTAAAAAAGGTGATTGACGGACGAGTTGTGCTAGATATAACCATCATTAATGGCTCGGACGTAGTGCCAGAGTAACAGCTATTATCCGGGGTAGTACTGATCGAGAGAACTTGTGTGCAGAGGAGTACGCCACGAGACTAGTAGCCTGGTGAACTGGAAAGGAGTTCAGCGGGAGGCACAGAGGCACCGTGGGAAGATTACGCTGGAGAAAGTGCTTCGGAAACGCAGCGCATCGCATCGGCTGGCCCCAGTGGGGCGGGCATAGGCAGCACAGCGAAGGAGTACGAGACAACCCGAGAGTCCCCGAAGCCGCCGACGCTCGAGGGGGGAGTATTAAACGGTAAATATTTCCTCGATCGATGTAAGATCGAAAGAACTAACAGTGATTCTGGGTGAGGTAAAGAAAAGTATAAAGACCACCACAGATATTTGTAATCAATAGTGATTTGTGGAGAATAATAAATAATTCATGTTTGTTTTGTTCACGGAACAGTGGTGTCTGATTAATAACCCCGAGCCCATTCACGAAAAAGAACACCTGTCCCTTGCAAATAAATTTACTGCGAACAAGCCGGACTTACCGGTTCGTCTCACTTGATTATTCAGGATCTGGATATATATGAAAATAACCAATTCAGACTTGACTTTATAAGCATCATTAGAAGAAGCAAATTCTTAATCGATTTTTCCATAATTAATTCGACATTTATTGCATGGTATATATAAATAAAATAGGAATCAATCATTTCTATAATATGAATTTAAACGTGACTGTCTACTCCCCTTTGCAGTACGAAGAATATATCTTTAAATGTTACAAAATTATGGAAAAAGACTCGAGCAACATCTATTTAACTTGGAGACCAAATACACTTCACAAACAAGTTACAAGGCACAGTGCGTAATGAGAAATAAATTTCCCCTTCTCTGAAATCAATGCAACTAAAAAATGAGGCGCTTTTCCTTGTTTTGTTGACATTTCGTTACTTTTTCGTCAAATTATTCCACGTTGCATACCAAACAAAACAGTATTTGCCTGCATGAAGCGAAGGACCGTGTCCAGCGCCTCGGGTGCTGCCGTGGAGCAATATTGGTCCTGGTGATTGGTGACGTCAACTGAGCATGAGGCTGTAGAGCGTGCTGGACGCCCGCCGCCCCCGCCGCCGAGTGGCACCTGCAGGAGCGTCTGTTGTGGCGTGGCCACAACATCGGACTGCGGCTGCTGGGCTCATCCCCAACCCCTGTCTATGCGGCCTACTCATAGCTTAAAGGAATGTACCCACTCTACAGATATTTAGGGGTTCACTCTACAGATATTCTCAAAGTTTTGTGTCGTTCGACGAACTAGTTTTATTGTTCCTAATGAAAGGGAAACTCAGATATATATTTCCCGTCGACAAGATTTCTTCCAAACTTGTAAAATTCTGTTGTCATCACCTACTGGTGAACTTGTTGATGGTCTCTGTGTAATTGTGAATTAAAAAAGCAATTAATAGTATATTTTTTAAGCAGCTTATTTGGAAAATTTTGGAAAATTTTGCTATTAATTCAAGAACAAGAGTTTCTGCTCCTAAATTATACCAAAATAGACTTCATTCATTAATTATCTTTGACTACCGAAAAATATAATAATTCCTGTTTATATTTTGTTTTTTGTAGAGCCGAATATTGTATAGAACAGGGAGATAGAGCCGAAGATTGTATAGAACAGAATCTGAATATTGTATAGAACAGGGAGAAGTAAAACATAACAATTTTTACCGGAAATGCTGCGATTCAGAAGGGACATTTTCACATTTCGCTGATTGTTCATCAATACTGAAATCTATCTACTATAAAATCACAAATAGTTCAGTATATTGCCTACTATTTCATTTACTGATAGTTTCATCTAATAAAAACGCTGAGCGTCCTCACTTGTACAGGACCAGTCCAAACATAATATCATAAAACCTTCAAAGTGATACTTTATTCCCTTTGAAGAGCAATGAAGAGCAATCGTTAATTCTGAAAAACAAGGTAAGGGCTCATGAAGGCTTGAGCCATTTAGTGAGCCGCTTAAGTGTCCACAGAATGTCGACCGCTCACTTCGTTGGCAGAGAGGCCTCCACAACGCGCTAAGCGCCTCTTTCGAGAAGCGCCGCCCACGCACTTGGCCCTCGCGGGCGCAACGCGACGAGCCCGCAGGGGAAGCAAGAGGCGGCTGGGGAAGGACGGGCGGGGCGGGGTGGGGTAGGGGCGGGGCTGTGGAAGCGGGTGCGGTGCGCGAAGAAAGAAGACTGGTTGGAAGGTTGGGGACTGGTGTAGGGGTGCGGGAACACAGTCTGGAAGCGATTAGTATTGCGTATGAAAATGGGATGTAGCTACAGAAAGAAAAGCATGGGGATGGAAGAACAGGAGAAAGAGAAAGAAAGGAAACGTTAATTGGTTGAGTCTAGAATTGAAGGAAAGGTACTACATATGCCGAGCGGAAGAGAGAGGGCGTCGTGGTCCGGCGTCATGAGAAGTGGATGGGAATTAAGGGAGGCTGAACCCATTGAGAAGGATTCTCTCAGAAATGTTTGGAGCGTTGAAGTTAAATAGCAGAGCGATGTTACAGGACGTTCCGAAATCAGACTGACTTCAGAGATTGTCGGGGAAATAACTATGACACCGAAGGAGAACGTTATCGCCGTAAGTAAAAAAGGTATCTGGATTTGTAAGAAATTGGAAGAAATTTTCCGGCGAGAAGGAAGCAACAAGATTTCTCATACGAAACGAACACAAAAAGAAATAAAAAAGAAAGAGATCGAAGTAGTGAATTGCTACAACAGCACATACATTTTTGTATTATTTTAAACAATTATGTAAGATTGTAACACTTGTGAAACAAAAAAGTGTTTCGAATGAAAAAAAATTGTCCGGTATGGAAATCAACCCGAGGAACGTGGGTTCCACGAGAAACGAACTTACTAGACCTTTCAAATATTTATCTGTGTGTTTGATGTGTCAAGAGCATTGTTACAATTCTGACACCCAGTATTCACATTGTCACGAAACACAAAAAACATAGATAATTTTTTGCAATTATCGCAATTTCAGCGACTTAAATAAAACATATCTTCTACCATCTTATTAAGCGAGGATTGCTCTGCTCAGATAAACAATTAAAGAAACGTAAAATATTAGTTAAAAATGTTTACGTACTATTTTAAATCGTAATTATTTGACTCAAAATTACCCTAAAACTACTCATGTTTTCAAAACGTGTACGCGACATTGTTCTAAACGGACATTGTGTTCGAGAAGAACATTTAAAGACAAAATTTGGGAGTAATTTTTGAAAAAATTTCGAAACTTTCTATGAGACTTCATGTAAAGTACTTCCAAAAATTAAAATATCCGTTTCAAATAGGGACCGCGACATCATTCACATTGATCAGACAATATAAATTTGGTGAAAATCCCGTGTGATTGAAGCCTTAGTGTTGACAGACAGACGGGCAGGCGAACGAACATATCGACAAACGGACACCTCGGGACGGGAAAGATAGAAAAAAATATCTTCAACGCTAGGTCAATAAGAATATTCGAAGACATTTCTCGTAATGAAGATGTAGTTTTTACTAGATTAAGAACTTAATAATGAAACCTGATCCGTGTACTTGTACATCTGATGGTAAACCTCCAAGCATATTCGATGTAATGTTCCAATACATGTGCGGCATGCCCAATCCAGATCCTATTATACAAGGGAAGCTAAGAAAAAGTACAAAATGGAATACGGTTATGAAAAAAATTCTAGACAAGAAGGATTATCTAAGGATAATAATAAGTCTTGCTAAAGAAATAAACAACTACGGACATATAATTTAGAAATCGAAGTACAGTAAATAGAAGGATGACAGTTCTAGTAATGTGCAAATTCTTCGATTCAATCATGTAATATTTGCTACTGAGCTAGTTCATTTTATAATATTGTAATTTTTTGTATTAATATGTATCTTTATGTGGTTATTGCATCCATTTGTTTACGTACTGAGCATTTCGTTGTTTACTGGTGATGATACTATAGTCGCTAATAACCTCATACTGAGATCGCAACCACTTTCCCACCGCAAAGAATGTTAACTTGAGGTTTAAAAGACGTTTATTCATAATGGTAGTACTCCTTTGGATGTGATTCAGTCAACATTTGGCACTAATGGTTTTGCATAACTGGCGTTAAATATTGCTTTTGGGGGAAACATGGCCCTCACGAACATGTTCCTGCCACAAGAAAATATATTTCCTTTGTCTCCATTGATTACTTTTGCAACGCAGAATACGTTATCTACGCGTTGTTTACCTGTAAACGTAGACAATGGTATTTTACGCGTAGACGCACATCACTGCAATTTTTGGAATCACTTTATCTGCAGCCTCAAAACATTTTCGATTAAAAAAATTCTCCCATTATTTTCCTTTAAATTTGTTCCAATAGAGCAAAGTTTTCTTAAACATATGCCTCAGGTATGATTTTCATTATAACCTCTGGATTCCCAAAATTGCAAAATTTAATTTTTTAGAACGTGTTTTACGTCGTCAATATTGAAGCAAGAAATTGAAAAAACACTCTAGTTAGAGGGGGCCAAGAATAATTTTTGTCAGTACAGTGTGGGTCTAAGTTATGGGTCCAAGTGAAGCCGGCACTCTGCCCTAAGCTGCATAAAAGAAACTTTCGTCCTTCTGAGAGGCTGACATAACAATGCACACTCGCGGCGAACGGACGGCTTCTATTTCAGGCTGAGATGACGGTTTCTATTTCAGGATGATTGATGGACTGACTGATGATAGAGTTTCCGGACGCAATGTTCACTAGTATCGTACGTGTTGTACATGATACACCTCGGGAGGTGACGGTAATTATCCTCCGCTGGAAGGAGAGATCCGCTACCTACCTACACGCTGTATTGCGGGGTTTCCTTATCCAGGTATCTCCTCCAGCATGGCACCGCCCCAGCTGGAACAAGCTCTTATCACTCAACTGGTCTCCCGACGTGTGTGGTAGTGTAATGCATGTGAATGTGTGTGTGTGTGTTATAGGGGAGAATGACGAAGAAAAGTTCACGCGGGGTCTCTGGCACGCTGGTTAGGGTACTACTCCGGCATTCGCCTGAATTGACCGGACAAACCACGAAAAGCAAATGAGCTCAGAAGTCGGTCGTTAGAATGATCCTCCAAACAGTGGCTGAATTCGGCCTAGCTACTTAGCTAGAGTCGAAAATTCCACCACCATCGTCGGAGTCATAGAATCTCTCGATCAAAGCTGCTCCAGTGGCAACAGTAGTTGCTCTGAGCTAACTCAGCTGGTCTCATTGGAGTAAGGCAGAATTTAAAAGCCTGAACACTGTAGTAAAAGTCGCCAAAGAGCGTCGTATTTGAGGAGGACTTTAAGTAATACAAGAGTAGCGACGTCATGCAATTGTCGAATCGAAAGACCAAATGCATGTTCGAAATTAATTTTAATTTTAATTTTAATTTTAGGAGTTTTATATTTCAGAATCTGTCATTTTTATCAAAAGCGAAGTACAGCAGTAACATGGCAAGTAGTATCAGGTCATATATTTCTCAGTTTTTCCATCGCTCGTATAAATGTATTCTTATTCAAACGTCATTATTAGGATTTTTCATTTATAAAACATACATCACAATCTTCCAGAATCACATCTAGAAATATTATGTCAGTTCTCCAAAAGGAAGCAGCTGTAATCCAAGAGAAAACCCTCCATCTGCCTTTGGGAATCGGGGTTCAAATCCCAGTCACTCCATGTGGAACCTGTGAGAAACAGTTTAGAGAGGAGGAGAATTTTAGCGGCCGGCTGCTCAGATCGGTAATTTTCCGTGGTTTCTCCGATCAACACCAGGCGAATATCAGAGCAGTACCCTAACAAACGGGTCACGGGCCGCGCGCGATCTTTTCTTTCTCTTCCTTGTCCTATCCTATTCCTTATATACACACTTACACTAACATGCACTACACTACCACACATGTCGGGAGACCGGTCGGGAGCTTAGAACGTGTCCCGGCTGGGGCGGTGCCCCGCTAGTGCGAGGTGCATGGTTGGGGAGGGCGGGCGGGCCGACAGGTGGGTCGGCTCCGTATCTCCTCACCAAACGGAGGAGAATCGGCGCCACCTCCCGCGGTAACAGCAAACTACACTTAGGGGTCTAGTGAACTTGGCAGCTGGCGGGCCCAGAAGTTCTAATCATTCGAAACC
This sequence comes from Teleogryllus oceanicus, assembly GCA_964035755.1. Taxonomy (NCBI): domain Eukaryota; kingdom Metazoa; phylum Arthropoda; class Insecta; order Orthoptera; family Gryllidae; genus Teleogryllus; species Teleogryllus oceanicus. The sequence goes on along the minus strand of CAXIVR010000001.1, from coordinate 114,014,165 downwards.
GGGCCTCTTTTATTGAAAAAAATATGAATGAGATATGTTTTTTATTCCGTACTCTGGCATACCCAATGGTTCGCAGAAATTTGTAAAACAATATCTTTTTCAATATGGACTCATAAAAACTCGAATAAGAATATTTATTTGTTCAATAATGAATTACGTCAAAAAAGCAATGTATATGATGTGAGAGGTTTGATTAGGAAAATGTTCCAAAAATGGAGGTAGGGATTTCTCATCATTTGCGCTAAGAATGGTCGGAAATCTGGACGAAAACTTTAAAAAGATGGGGCCCTGGCCTCAGGTGCAATTTCATAATTAATATCTACATTTTGAAAACAATTTCAATTTATTTGCTATGAATATAATTATATAAAAAATTAAAAATCATTGAGAAAAAATCAATGAACCTATGATATAAATGTAAAATAATGAATATAAATCAAGTGTTTGAAGTTAGACGTACTAAAAACCAAAAAGCAAATAATTTAACATACCTTTTAAGCACACGGATTAGAATTAGTTTTCTAGTTTATATTTTAGCTTATGTGAATCAATATTTCTAATGCAACAAAAATAATGACGTAGAAAATATTACATTTCTTTTTAAAGTCTGTGATATATTTATGTTTCTAGTATTTGCGTGATAAGAATTATAGAGAATAGTAAATAATTTTCAACTGCCCGTCTGGTTATAAGTTGTTGACATATAAATTTTACATACGGAATTATTTTTTGCGACATCCATGGATGGCTTATATACACGAGAACATTAAATCCGTATTAATTTCAAAGAAGTACATATCAAGATGTAGTAATTAATAACTTTTTCTATAAAAATGAAACGAATTACTCGAGTCTCGGGAATATGAGCGTCGATATTTACTGGCACACATTCAAATACCTGACACAGGACATCAGTATTTGTGTTTACCGACATCTACGAAAGAAAACTTTTTAATATTTTCAACACTTAGTAACGCGGGTAACTTAACAAGGATAGGTCTAAGTATGCAATACGCAAGGCTGAGCTTGCCGGCCACACAGTGTCAACGCAAAGTTTCGGTTGTGTTCCGTTTGTTAACCGAGTCAGAGGGCGCATCTAAGTAGTCTACTTATCTCTCGGAGAACTTGTGTCCAAAGTGAGAAGCTAAAGGGGGTAGCGGAGTGGAAGAGGGTGTGACGAACGAAGGGGCCTCGGAAATCCCGCACAGCAAAGCGGAAGGAGGAACAGCCTCCGATGAGATCCGACTGTTGGACGGTCGGGCCCGACGGAGGGGAACCCTGGAGATGCGGAGACCGACCGTGGGGGAGGCTCAATGGAGGAGGCACACGGTATTGCTGGCAGTTCTTGAAGAATAAGCTAGTTCAAAAACTTCGACGTGAAATCGTGCGATGTAATATTTATTTCAACAGAAGCTGGCGTCAAATTCAATCTTAAATAATTATGCTAATGATAATAATAGCAACATTATCTTTAGCATTAAGTAATGAAAAACTATTAACTTGTAAGTTTAGGAGTTGTGAGCGGATATTGAAGTCGACATATCCCCTTAAATTTCAGTCTTTAGCGCTATTTTTCCTTAACATAAATAAGAAAAAACAATCATTTAGATTTATCAAAGTATGCGACGTGCGAAGCAGGCTGACTAAATATCTCCTCGTTCTCTCAATCAGAAGTACGATTTACATTTCGCAACCAATACGTAGAAAACGTATCAAAAATATAGAAAACGGGTGCACATGGTGAGATTAGCAATTTCCTAAAAGCTACAGAGGAAGGAGAACCACTATTTATGAACTTCGTCTCCAAAATACAACTCATGATAGTGTTATATCACCACTAATACAATAACACTGAGAAGAACAAGGTTTTTGCAACAGATACCGACAGCGGCAAATTTTTCATCTAAGTGTGAACGATGGAGTGTGTTTGGCTGCAGATGTTGAAACAGGAAATCTTTGAAGAAATTTCTTTGAATATGGACCTATCACATGATTTCTTTATTCACTGAAAGTACTTCAGTAACTTCACGGATTTTGTAATTAATGTCTCCCATCTATGAATGAAGACCGGAGTTACAGGTTTATAACTAGAAAAGCAAGACAATTTTACAAGTATGCCATCTACACTGGTAAATTTCATCCCGGCATATATCAACAAAACCTGAAGATGAGATGCCCCGCTCGTCCTTTGGTCAATGCAATGAGAGGGGCATAGGGTGATGAGTGCATTCAAAGGGAGACCATAATATCTTAACCGAACAGATCAATCACGCACGCGGTCTTGATCCATGAGTGCATCTCCGTTGGCCAAACAGCATACGTGAACGATCTTCGCGGTAGCGTGTGCATATGCCCCTCCCAACATTCGGCTTTCCGACCGACAGCACCGCAGCTGTCTCGCTCTCAGACAACGTTTTTATGCAATTAAAGCGCAAATCAACTGTTTAGTATTTTATTTCTTTGTCTATATTTTATTTCTATGTTTATATTAAGCTTCTTTTTAAAACCCTCCGAGATGTCAATTTATTACACTATATTTTATGTTAACTAATGGCTGATTAATGTACTTTTTAATAATTTATATCATTCTTGAGAAATAATGAATGACCTACAGCTTTTAGATTTACAGGATCCCTCAATAATTGTCACTTTTTTGTTGTGACACATGGGGCATACATATGGAGGTTAAAATACAACCTACGATAAAAATTACTGGTATTGGAATTTTTTTTTAGATCAATAAGGCATTCAATATTAAAGTTAGAAATATAGTTACTTGAAACAAAATAAGACTTTAGCAACATTGGAGTAGAAAATATTAGAATACAGTATTGAAGTGTTCATTGAAAAGAATAGCAGAATGTCGATTGTCTCATTGTTTATGTCGTTTCCTACAGGAAGTAGGGAAAGAAGACACAATATTACACTGTTTGAGGAAATCCAAGAAACTGAAAGAAAAGGTTTGAATAAGCTATATTGGATAGATAAAGACAAAAAGTTGGTATTAGACTTGTAAAAATTAATATCTTGGAAAATTTTGTGGAAATAGAATTCTGTGTATATAATTTGTAAAACTATAATAATAATAATAATAATAATAATAATAAAATAGTAAGAATTATTCAAATTATATAAAAGCAAAATCTATGACGAATGATGATCAAATGTCTGTTAGTGGGCAGACAGGCATTATCGACAATGTTCGAGGTGACTTTCATTTATGAATGTTTATCCATTTGAGTAAACAATTGGAAGCTACATAAAAAGTATATACGAGAAAATATATAAGCCTCTTGCCCATATCCGATAAAGATAAACTTCATCCTCAATCTATCACAGCTCGGGATCCCCTCTGTGCTTGTTCTAGTTACAATTAGATGACGCTGACGCTGCGGTGTGTTATGATTGATTACAAGTATTTCGTTTCCGGGTGCATCAATTGCTGTGGTCTTTAGTCCATTAAAGAGTATTGCATGTTTTATCATCGTAGGTGGCAGTGTTATTCCCTCACTGGATGGTGAGATCTGGTGTCGACCTCCACGTCGGCTTGAGGGCTTCTCCCCACCAAGGTCACCGCCCCAGCCGGGACAAGCTCTACGCTCGTGACAGATCTCTCGACAAGTGTCGAAGTGTGGTGTGCATGTACGTGTAAATGCGTAAATGCAAGAGGTGAGGAGAGAATAAGGTAAAGGAATGATCGCGCGCAGTCCGTAGCTCGTTTGTTAGGATACTTCTCGGGCATTGGTATCTATCTGCATTGATCGAAGAAATCACGGAAAACTAATGAACAGAGCAGGCGGTTGCTAGAATTCTCTTCTAGATAGCGTCTGCATTCGACCTAGCTATCTAGCGAATGTCGAAAACTGTGACCTAGCTATCTAGCAAAATGTCTGACACCGTCGGTACTCGAACCTCCCGGACAGAAGCGCTGCAGTGATATGAGTTGTTGCCTTGTGTCAGACCACAGAACCGCCTCAGCCGGTTCTGTGGTCTGAAGGCCCATCACGTCACACACAGCTGGTCCTCAATCATGGATAATGTAAATCGTATTAAACGTCATAGGGCTTCTTTGAAAGTAATAGCTGAAGTGTTGTATTTTGTTTTGCAAACATCGGAGAAATTTTTATGAGCTGGGAAAGCAAGACAAGATGCACAAGTGTATCGCGATGGTCCATGCTCTACTTTAACGGCATGTAGTTTATAATCCTCAACAATGACACTTTTATCTCAGAATAGATATATACACTTCTAGCATTAATGAATGGCGATTGTGTAAAATATGGTATGATATTCCATTTCAATTAATACAATGCCTGGCAGGACGCTTATCCTGAACAAAAAACGTGTATGTGCATTCAGCAATATCTCTTGAATCGGCCATTTAGTATCAATGCTGTCTGTTACGTTTTATGTTCGCATCCTCTCTAGCAAAACTTCTTCGACAGTAATAAAGAACAAATATATAAATTTAATATGAAAAACTCTCTCTGCCCCCTATTCTACGCAATTTGTAACGCACGGGGCATTGGGGCATTACGTGCCTGATTTACTCGGGAGGTCTCGGTCGATACCACAAAGCTTTGTTCGTACTCTCTTCGTCGGGGCGTGGTGGGGGGGGGGCGGGGCGGCAGTGTGCGGTGTTTGGGCGAAGGGAGAGGAAATTGCCTCCGGCCTCGTCGCAGGTGCAGGTGCAATAGTATTTTAATGCACCAGTTGCCGGTAATGCCTTGCGGAGCCAGGTAAATGGCGGTTCGACCATACGCAAACAGCAGGGGGGAGGGGCTTCGGTGCGAGGAGGCGGCGGGAGCGCGGGAGCGGGGAGGGGCTGGGCGGGCAGGGCGGGGCGGGGCGGGAAACGGTAGAGTCCCCGGTAAAGGGCGCATCCCGTCGGAGGCTTTCTCTGGGCCAGCCAGGCGTAGCGAGACGAGGCGCCAACGATATTAAGAAAGAGCAGGACAGAGTCACCGACCCAGGCAGAAAACCCGCCAAATGGGGGTGGAGAGAAGTTATGTCAGAAGAAAGAAAAGATCGACCATCCAGAAAAAGTGAAAAGCAGGTTTCACGAGGAAATGATAACTGTAAAAGTGGGTAGGAAACCATCAGAAGAAATGTAATAAAGAGGAAACGAAAGAATGAGACAAGTCAGAAAGCAAAATAAGATTTGATTTGGTCATGAAAAACTGATAGATGAAATTCGAATATTTTCTTCATTTTCCTCGGAAATAACTAATGTGAATTGCACACTAAGTTTTCTCCCGGAAGCAAAATTCTTCTTACATTGATTTACTTGAAAAAGTTTATTAACTATTGAATCGAATATGGTTTAGTTTGATTATCGGATTGGTTGGTTTAATTGTGTTTTTTAAAGAAATGTGTGCTGTTAAACGGCTCCAAAGTGCAAATCTGCTAATAGAGTTGTCCATTTATAGACACCGACGGCTCAATATGCTCTAATGCTACACCAGTACACAGAGGCAGTAATGGCACTGCTGTCACTTATCTCCAAGATTTGCTCATAATTGATTGGCTACATTGCTCGTTGTGATCTGTCAAGCGTTCATTAGACTTGATATGGTCCTGAAAATCTAATCTGAGTATAGCCAGTCGGAAACAGTAGACAATGCCATTCACTCATGTGACTGTGATGTAAATAAAATACTCTTATTGTGCAATTACAACCGATTAATCATATTAATCCTTATAATTAATGCTTGCTTTTGCTTCCTGACCGCGTCTTAATGTTTCCATTACAAGTTGTCAAGCTGCAGAACCTGGAGATTATCGAATAGCTGTGAGCATACTCTAACGAATATTGCGTCACCGGCCGGCACCCCCACGAACTACCTGTATGCGCGGATTGCCTCATCTGCCGGCGCCACCACGAGCTGCCTGTGACGCGGGTTGCGTCATCTGCCGGCCCCTGCACTAGATTATTCCAGAACGTTCGCGGGGCCGGAAAGTTCTCGACGGCACCGCCGAGTATAAATACGCGGCGGTCGGCGACCGCGAGTCAGTCTTAAGTCCGAAGCGGAAGCTGAGCTGTGAAGTGTGTGCATCGCGGTCAATAGCAGTGCAGTGATTGTGCTCAAGAACGTGAACCGTGGTCAGTGCATCGAACTGTGATCAACGTGGCCAGGCTTAGGACGTGCGAGTGAGTCAGAGAAGTGAACATTGTAAATAAATAATCAAGAGAAGTGTAGTGTAAATAAATAATCAAGAGAAGTGTAGTGTACATAAATAATCAGGAGAAGTGTAGTGTAAATAAATAATCAAGAGAAGTGTGACGTATAAAGAATAATCAAGTGTTTTTATTTGTGTATATATAGTCGCATTATCTTCTAAGATGATTAAGACACCGTGCACAAACATCTCATTACAAATTATAAGATATTGTAGTACTTTATGTCCACAGTTTTATGTCCACATATAACGCGACATAGATACATTCATTTTTTAATTACAATATTGGTTACAATTAATTATTTTAACAAACTTTTTCTATAACATACGAAAATTTTGAAATATAGGATCATTGAAAGACAACAATTTTCATCCAATTTCGTTCTGTAACTTAGTGAGGAAAAAATAATTTTGCATTTAGTTATGAGATTTTTCCGTTTTGTACTGACCTCTTCCTATCTATGGATCGCGTCAAATATATTAATCTGTTGTGTACCTAGGACATTTTCAACAAATTTGTTCTTAAACGTTTGAATGATTGAAAATAAAATACACTTAAAGGAATGCTAAAGATAGTTTCTACTGCTTTGATAGCAGCAACTGTAATTTATTTATTTACTTCGAAAAGCAATTGCGAATTTTGTGGAGCAGGGAAAATGAGAGAATACTATCACAGACTGAAATACAAAATGTGAGGGGATTGAAATATTAAGAGTAATGCATACACCGGTTTAGTTTCCATAATGTTTAGCATTATTGTTAAAAATTATATTTATTACAATAGTAATTTATATTGAATTGCCGAATGCATCCACATAAAGGAAAATGTTTTACCTTTTTAAAAAAGATATTTAAAATTTATTTTTAATCGACGGTCCGACTATGTCGGCTAGCTAACGATGTTCCCCATATCTGGGCACGTCGCTTCTTAATTCCGACGCTTGAGGGGGGGGGTAAGAGAGACATATGGCGAACATGACATATGGCGAACATGATTCCTTTCACCGTAACTAGCAATCTCGGCCTGCCTGCGCTTTTCAACACACAACTACTGAAACTGAGACGACTTTAAAGGAATGTTACAACTCAATTTTTGGACGTGACCTGGAATTGAAACCGGGATCGCACCTCAGGAATAAAATAATTGTAATAATAAAAACATTATTATTATTATTATTATTATTATTATTATTATTATTATTATTGTATACACTCAATTCAAAGAGGAGCATGATGACTTCTAAGACTCTTTAATTTATATTAATCATTTGTAAGAAATAATTCAAAAGAAGGAGTATTTCAAACTGATTTATTAACGTACTATTTGATACTAAATATTATTTGGAACTTTGTAAATTACAAACTAAGAAAAATAAGTGTGAAAAATATTGATGACTAGAAAATTTACTCAAATTTTGTTGGCATTCAATTGCTGGGAAAGTCTACGTCTATTAACACTGTAAACATTTTAGTTATGCGTAGACAATTCAAAGTTCCTTTTGTAAATGCAGCTTGTTATGAAAGTTTCCATCATTACTGGATCAAAGATACGTTCATTGAATGCGTAGTTGTTTTTTTAGCAGAAACGCCAAATCAACGACACTATTCATTTCGTTGATTTGAGGCAATTCTGAACAACCGTCAATTTACTTTGTACACTTGAACAGTTACTTCGATCGCGTGTTACAGAAGTTTACTGATTGCGCGATACACCATTTTCCCATCAAATTATACACAGTATACACTCCACAAATGCATGAGTGTTCATAACATCAACAAATTATACACCTAATATTTATCAATTTTGTTCTTTGAACTTTCTGGGCCAAATGGAAATTATTCCCTTAATTTCTGTGTAGCAGATATAAATTTACTTCCAAATACAGCTGCATTTGCCAAAGTAGACGTTAAATTCACCCTGCGAGTGCAGTGCTCCAAATTCGGCGTGGTAGAAAATGAACGCTACGAGATAACACTTTCATGCATAAATTACATTTACTGAAGAGGTAACACATACGTCGGAGTCCCTAGGTTATCTCATCGTAACTATATTGTAACTTAGCATATCGTGCTCTGTAACTCTGAATACCTCTATAAAATACGAACTTCATCCTAGCTCTAAGGATATACATCTTGTTAACCATACAATAGCAATCTGTTAATGCTAACTCTCTCAATATCATCAGTAATTTCTCTCTTAGTCTTTTCAATTTAGTATAAGAAAGTTATTTAATTAACCCTTTTTGAGAATTATTTGAAGATGCATATTATGATATTTAATATATCTATCCTTGCTGAAAAAAACGTAAACATAAGCTTTGTACTCTAGATGATAATGTAATACGAATGAATAGTGATGGACTTATAAACACTTTCGTACGAGAAATGAGAAAGCAACAGCTTTGCTAATAGAACTTCCTGTTATAGAAAGTGATATACTTTCAGGTAAAAATTAGAAAATGTTGAAAGGTCAGACTTTGTGAAGAAGAAGCTGAAGGGGAATAACGTGAAAACAAGGAAGTACAGCGCATGAGGAAAACAGCCAAAAGCTTTCTGAAAGCGTAATGGAGGTCCAAGTTTCAAGATTCAGCCAAGCGAAAATTATGAAACTTAGAAAATTCCAACAAAATAGGAGACTTTCGTTGAGGATGGTACTCAGAAAGAGTATACAGGAAGACAAGACAAGACATACGAGTATGAAACAGTGTTTAACGAAGGAGAGAAGTAAAAGCGCGGAACGGAAAACATTCAGATCTAAGATGGAGTAGTAGACAAATATGATTAAGAGTGAAAAGAACCGGAAACTCGGGCATCTATCTCCTACCATACGCAACAAAATACAGATGTAAGCACAATATAACTGACGGAAAATTCACGTAGATAAACACAATATGAACAACATGAACGCTTATGAGAGCTTGATGACACGATGAATTCTCACGGATGAAGGTTGACGGTGTCAGCAGATTTCGATAATTTTGCATTATTTTTTGGTAGAATGTTTCTCTAAGTAGACTAAAATAAAATTTGGACGACTTCATCGAAACAATTACGTAAGCCTCGCGGGAATGTTGACGCTATAAAAATACAGACAATATTTCACACAACGAGAAGATGCGAGTAAACAAACACAAGCAAGTCACAACCTGATTCACGCCGAAGGAGACTCGAGCGGGAGGTGTTGGGTGAGAGCGTGGGCCGGGAGTGTGGAGACAAAGAGTGAAGAGCAGGAAGCAGGAGACCGGAGAGGCAGAGCGGCCTGTGGGGGCAGACGGCGCGGTGCCAGCGAAGAGAGGACGGGTTCCTCATCTGCATAGCGGTGCGGCGGAGGCGGAGGCGGCGGCCGCGAGCGCCGGGGGCTCATCAGGCACAACGCAACCGCCCCCGCAACAATGGGCCAGTCGTGCTCTCCGCAAGAGATACGCCGCAAGAAACTCGGGCGGTGGGTACGCCGCTGCCATTGTAGGGCGGCGGCGCGCGACGTGACCAATTACTCGGCCGCGGACGCTGCGCAGCCCGGCGTACGGCGCGCACCAGCCACACGCGCAGAACACTCGCCTCGCCCGGTACGCCTCGCACGTGGAGTCGTCTCGGTACGTGAAGGGCGCCAGGTACGCGCAGTACACCTAGTACGTGGTAACCTAAGTACGTGTAGAACGTCCAGTACGCGCAGTACGCCTAGTACGTGCAGAAAGCCAAATACGAGTAGGTTTCCCGGAACGTCTATTACGAACAGACGTATAAGGATATACTGCTGTTATACCGCGCCATACGTATACGTACATGTATTAACGGTACTTCAAATAGACCTAAACAGAACGCTCAGTACCCGCAGTACATGTAATATGCTCAGTAGTGTAGTACGCCCGGTACTGTGCTACGTCCAATGTGTGATTAGCATGGGCCTCACCGCAGTATGATCAGCGACTACAGCGTGGATGTACGCCAAAAAATGAGAGCGCAACCAATTATTGCACCGGTCAGTAATCTGTACAAAGTCGCGGTGAAAAAGGCGTGGCATTTAATGTGCCATTCAAAAAATACGTTTGCAAAATTGCTTCTCTAACTGACATTCCTCTTTTGTAACTACTCGAACAGCTGCAAAGACAGCAGCAATGCTGGCTCTCAGTTAAGATAGCAGGTGAAACATTATTTCTTTACAAGTAATTTTCCTTAATACAAAATGTCATTTCAGGATTCACACCGATGCACTGTTGCACGCCGATGTTTCGCCGGCAGCACTGGAAAAGCAACAGGCAAAGAGTTAATTTGCTGCAATTGAGTCAAATAGAGCTCAAGTGTTTTGTAATAAGTCGGAAAAACATTAAAGATTAAAACTTGTTTCACTAAACGCGTCCTACGCAGGTATAGAATAGAAATTCGTGCATTACCTCACAGATAATTTCAAAGTATTTCCATTCCAACCAACCAACCAAAGAAATTACACCACCATCGGATGAAAGTGTCACACCCGATTGTTTCAGACAAGCAGCAGTTTATCCCTTTCCGAAGAGTTTTCGATTACACCTGACGAAGACCTCTCGCAGCATTAAATTCTCTGATGCATTAAAGAATCCAAGGGTTTATAAAAATAGATTCACATAAAATCGGTAAAGAACGAATATGAAGGGTGAAGAACGAATATTCAAAGTCGAATTGTCTGATACATTCTCTCTAAAATGAACTTCATATCTATCCGCATATGCGTAAATTTCAGTTTGCGATAATCATTGGAAAACTATCTCTAAAGACATTCTCAACTTACTATTTCGAACCACGATACATGCACGACAAAATTTCAAGGGAAAACTATTCTCCATGTTACGATCTCTAGTCGGCAAATGATACAAGAGAACCTGTGAAGTGAAAACCACATTAAATTTTATTAAACAAAGCGAATTTTTATTTACTATTTATAACGTTCCACGTAAGTCACCACACAATCAAACAAATATTCCTATGATTTTTCAGCACAATTAACTCTGCAAAAAATGTACGCTAGAGGAGTCCAAACATTATCTTCAACGGTAGCACCTATCCACGTACCATCCCATAGAATTTCACCCCACCCAACAAATATCAGCTAATTACCGATATGCCACATGTGCAACAATACCACTGACATTTTATCCTCACCAAACTCCTCACCATCCCCGTAATGTCCCCTTGGCAATCAACTCGCTGGCACACCTCAGTGATGCGACCAGGCCTTTGTTCCGGTTCCTAGCGCAACCATCTCCACTCCGCGTAAGCAGCCCCGCCCACTTTTTCCGCGCGTCCCGCAGCGTCCACCCTTTCAGGCGGGCTCGCCGCGGCGGCGGGGCGCGCCGCCGGGGTTAATATATTCCGGGCAACACGCGTCCCTAAAATGGCGAGACAATGCGCACACAGCACGGATTCATCGCCCGCGAACCGGCTGCGCCGCGCAAGCTCTCCTAATGCTTAATTCAGGTTATATACGCGCTAATTACGTAGATGGTCCTCCAATGCAAAGCGCGGACCAAGGTACTTTATATTCCATCTCCTGTCATCTGGAACTCATTTGAAAGGCTTTACGTTGTCGCGTTGTTGATGCGCTTCCGTTCTAAATATGCATGTCACGGCATCGTTACTTTTTGCGTGTGGCGTTTTCAATATGCCTCGTCCCAGTAATACAATTAAAGGGCGATTTCAGTGGCTGGAGTATTGATTTTACTCACCACTTGAACAAAGAGCTTTTGATTTTTCTCGTAATTTGGATTAGCGTGGACTACTAGATAAGGTGTTTCCTTATTTCCTTATTCAATAATGAAGATCCAGGTATATATGTTTTACTAATATTACGAACAAGTAGTTAGAAAAGTTTATTTAAAAAAAAACAATATCTTGCTGTGTGTTATCATTGTGTGTAAATTTGTAAACGGTTGTTAAAAATGTATACAAAGAATGACCTCTTTATTACAGACTTCTTTTTTAACAATTTTTACACATTTGATAGAAGACTGCCTTTCGATCTCATTGGGATCTTATTCATGTCAAGGTTGTCCATTAGGTATTTTTCTATTTCAAGATTTCACAGGGAAAAAATCGAAATACCTCTGCCCAACGTGACCACACAGACTGAGGACCGTGTAGGTCTCAGAAAGGGCCTTCTCATCGTGTTTGGGCAAATTCAGTGGCGGGTCTCATCGCACCCTTTAGAAAGAATTGTATTCTCCTGCATTTAGCAACAAAATATGACGAATCCTATTCATGAAACATTATATTACTGTTGTTACTTTTACTTCCCCTGAGAGTAACATGCGGTGAGAGAAAAGGGCGGCCATCCAGGCTAGCGCTAAATCGTTTTGTTTAAGATGCTTTTGACAATATTAGTAGTCGACTGCAATACCGCTTTCTGAATTTTTATGAATAGCCTTCCGTTAAGTCCCACCTTATTTATATTGCCTAGCAAGGACATGAGTATAATCCCCGAAGCACAAATTCACAACTTCATGATTCAAACTTCATCCAGTCTTTATTCCTCTGCTAATCGAAGGAATTTCTTTTAACAATGGTACAGAAACGTCTATTAAAAAACATTTCATTACAATCTTGTTGAGAAGCACTTCATCCAGTCGATTATGTGGAACTTTCCTTGTCCCGTACAGTTCCCTCATCGAGTTTTCTAGTACTACATATACAAATTGGTACTGTTAATTTGGGACCTTCCCGTTGTCGAGAATACATATCATTGCTAGGTTGATAGGTGATAGCTGCATCACAGTGATGACTCAGATGGTGCTTGAAAGCTAGAATGGTGCATCTAGACATTACTCTAGAGTCCTTCCTTTGTTGCGTAAACTTGTTATCATTTTCGAATTTCTATTATGTACTTTCTGTGACGTTTAGTCGCGATTACTAGATTGGACAGTAATAAATCAGTCGGTTTCCTTCATCTGACATCGGAAATTTCCTTCATCTGGCGCATTCTGACAATGGAAGGCTCTATTGACGATTCACAGAAGCCCGAATCGTTCTGAACTTCACCGCTGGCGCGGATCTCGGGGCGTATGAGGAGCCGACGCCGGAGCGCGGCCGTCGCATGCGTGAGCACCTCGCGTGCTGCCCACAGCTCCTCCGATAATGAGCGGTGCGCGTGACGTCGTGCTGCCGCCGCCGCCGCCGCCGCCCTCGCCTCGTGCAGCGACGCCCCGGGGGGCAGTACCAGGGCCCCAGCCACTGGCAACCCCCGCCGCCCCAGTGCGTAGAATGCGGCCATCGGGAACGCCGAGGGTGTCCCCAATGCTTGTGCGCCAAGGGAGACCACACTCCGTCGCCATTGCACGACCACACATTTTCATACCCTTTATTCCAGTTATTAAAATATAAGGTCGACCTTTGTTGTAGTGGTTAATCAGCTCCACTTTCATCAAGGATGGTGCGGCTCGAATCATGAGTATTCTTGGGAAATTTGATAATAGTGAAGCAGATTGATGACTGGTTTCGATCTGTACATCTCATTTAGTTCATAACTTCTACTGCATTAAGTCTTATTTCACCACGCTTTCATTATTCCTTGTTATGACCCAGAATTCTGGACCACCGAAGTTGTTCTTTCAGACTATTGTCAGAGAAAACAAATCATGTACAATGAAGTTAATAATAGTCGTAATGAAATTTGTTAAAACTAATAATAATAATAATAATAATAATAATAATAATAATAATAATAATAATAATAATAACTAATAAAAATATAGAAAATTTTAAATATAACTCACAAAAATCAAGTTAAAAATTGAATATTATCTTACTGGAAAATATAAAATCAACTACAAATACACTCTAGTATTTCTTACACACATTAAGGATTAAAAATAAAAAATAAAATGTAAACACCATACAATAATGTGTAGTCACTTTTGAGTAATAAGAACTGTCTATGAAAATAATTTTTGAATCATTGCGAATTCATTTGAGTATTTCCTTTAGCGGATTCCTTCTAGATATGTACAACAAAATTTCTTTTTGCTCGGTTTTGATTTTCATTAAAAAACTACGTAAGTGTAGAGTAAAGGGTTTAAGTCATCAGCACCAATATCGAATTAAATTAAATGGAAATTCCACAATCTGATTTATCTTTATAGAAGAACGCTTAATAAGTTCATATATTTCCTGTATGATATGTAACTTTTGTATTTATTTCTTGGTAGAGTGATTTAGAAAAAAATTAAATTAATTTATTTAAAACTACTTGTTATATTTATGAGGAAAGATGATTACTCTTTTTCATTCAAAGATTGTATAACCTTTGTTTATAGGGAATATTGACTGTTGTTTTGAAGTGTTAAGCGGTGTATAAATTTTAAGGTGAAACTTTTTTGTTATGAGATATTAATATTGAAGAATACAGTTACTCTGTCGTCCATTGCCTTTATATTATTATTTTGCCGTTAAGTAAATAAGTTCCTTGTAATCTAGAGGTTTGTAAATAGACGGTAGTAGTATTTGATGTACAACGTGTTATCTTGATCTACAAGAAGCACGATAATTTTGGACAAATCTTCCCGAGTCACTGGTGCTTGTTTACAAAATTGAATTCGATTCATTATAAATGAGTGCGATGTCTTCAGTTGCTCAGTCGACAACGCTCAGTGCGACAATGAAATTAGACTTGTTTTCTAATTTATTGGAGCATTAATATCATGACGAAACGTGTTTCGAGAATGCAGTGGCAGCACAAAGTGAACTTGTTATACTTCAGTGTAAACGTGAAGTTGACTTTCAACGAAATACGTTAGTAAACACCGATGTGCTGCGGATTGCATTTGCCTCTTTCGTGTGTCATCCTGTGCGAAGTAGTCCGTCAAAGCAGTTCCTGGTGAGGACGATGTCCGAAGGGGACGAAGTGTGGAAATATCGGACACGCAAAATTATTAGACATATGTGCTACTTGATCTCTACATATAACCTTACCTTTTAATCCGTAAGTAGCGGACGTAAATATGCGTACACAACCTGTTAATATTTACATACTCCATACATAACATAATCATAACCAGGAAAAGATTCTTACAATGGATACGGTACATTTTTCTTTATTCGTTGTATATCCACCAAGGTTTGCGTCAGGCAATGTAGGTTTACTTAAAATGTTGGGCGAAGAGCCCTCCGTCTTATTAATATGGCATTCTCTTCAAAAACACAATTTCATAAAATTTCTGTGTACTTTTCCTTTGTTTCTAGAGTTACCTCTCGCTTAACGTACGAGGGATATCTTAAAACTAACTTCCGTTGGTGGAATATTTTTTTCATAGATATAACGTAGCGTTATCTAGTGCACAATGCCAGAACTTTTCAAACGGACAAAAATTGAGACTGTGAACTCTATGAATTTTTACACGTAAATGCCAGAACATACTTATTTTGTTGCATTTTCAAATAAGTTGCTTTTTATTTTATTTTACGTCAGAAAACAGCTGAAACTGCGTATGACGTGCTATGGGGAGAAGTGAGTTCTGTGCACATTTTCAAAAATTCTGTGATCCCTACATTAAGTCATAGACTACATGAATTTTGAAAATAAAAAAAAGCTCTCATGTAATAAAATCTATTTTCAAGGATAAATAAGCAATAAATTTTGGGCTCTTATCCATGATGTCCTTCGTCAAGGAATAATACTTCCCGCCACAACATGGAAACGATAATTTGAATAACTATATTTCCCAATGAATTCTAGAAGACGTGCACTGATAATGATGTTACATTTATGTCCAGAAGCAAAACAAGGGGTTATCTCAGCATTTGCTCAATGGATCAGGGAAACTGGACGAAAAACCTGATCGAGATGGGGGTCACTGACCCGGACGCTGCGGTACAATACTTGTTACAGGTTGTTTATACACATTTATACAGTCCAAATGGTAAATAATTCATTATGTATCATTGTTAACTTGTTGATATCAATGTTACTTTTCTTGTGACGCTCAGTATAGTCTCTAATTGTATAGAAACAGTTATGAAGCAGAAACGAGTTCACTTTGGATTTAAACTTTTCTATTGAATTTAATCGTTTAGTGTCATCTCGCAAAGTGTTGTAAAATAATGTACATGTATTGTATGTGAATTTTTTGTAATGAGTTGTTGATACTGTGACCTGATTAATATG
Source organism: Teleogryllus oceanicus (assembly GCA_964035755.1). NCBI lineage: Eukaryota > Metazoa > Arthropoda > Insecta > Orthoptera > Gryllidae > Teleogryllus > Teleogryllus oceanicus. The sequence continues at coordinate 113,997,856 of CAXIVR010000001.1, read as the reverse complement.
ATTTCTACGTCGAGTGTTATAGTAATAGACTTCGGCATTTTCTGAAAATATATTCCCGCCCTTAAACAAGCCATTTTTGACAAAAACCACTGATTCGTAAATCAACAGACAAGGTAATGGTAAAATTCCTATATTAATGAAGAGAGGCTTACAAGAATCACGTGTGATAATGAGTTATCACAGTTGATAATGAGACAGTGTCATACTTCATTTTGGATTTTCTAAAACTTAAGCAAGATTTCAAAATGATATTTGATGTGATGTTTCTACAGGAATCAAATGAAGAAACACAGGAAAAACATTAAAAATAGTCAATTGCTATTTAAAATATTTTCAGAGAATCGGTGAGCTACGCGATTACATTCGCACGCTGAGGATGTCATTGCCCCACGGTTAGGCATATTCGTGTATTCGCCATGGGAGTGAGGTTGACCGCGTAGCGACAACGGATGCAAAAGGAGAGACGATCACGTGTTTAAATTTAACGGTGGATAATTACTACACTAGAACACATGGAATTAATTAAATTCTTGTTCCTGCGGGGTAGTTAGAACTCTGACACAGCGGTATCCCCAAAGGACTTGTTGACAAGTAAAAATACAATGAAATATTATTCCGGAGGGGGAATTTTTGCTGTGTTTGGACACAGAATCGTAGAAAATGAAACATAATTTAACTTTTGCGCGAACTGTATGTATGGAAATTTTATGTTATTAACCAAGAGAACAGAGAATACTATTCTTTCTTTTTGATACAAAGCTCACAACTGTTTTCAAACGTTGCAAATTAGGTTGAGCGAAATAGGAAGAGGTTTGAAATGTATTAATCACAATTACTTATTACCAAATAACTATCAAGTATTGTTTTGACTTTCCGACCTTCCTTCTTCCCATTAGCATTTGCATTTACTAGCGTAGTGAGTTGATTGAATAAGCACAAATAGACAATGTTTCTAGGAATAAGAAAAGCAATGTGATTTTCTTTCTGAAAATTGTGACTATGGGCCGGTTTCACCAACCGGAGTCAAGAAGATGATCCTGAGTTGATCCGGGTCAACCATAGTTTGATCCTGTTGTACGTTTCTCCACGCACCTGAAACGAATCAACGTGTCTGACTCGGATCAAATTTGACTCGCAATTTGATCCTGCGCCGACCGGCGGATCACGGCCGGATCAGGAATTATTTCTCAGCTTCTTCGCAGCAACTGCTCGTCTCGCTCTCAGTTTTTCGTGCTTTTTTGAAGTGAATGCCTATAGTTGGAGTTAGATTCAGTTTAGAAGTATTCGCTGACAGGTAGGATAGCGCGTAATTTATTTGTTGGGCAAAATGTTTGATTTTTAAGAGTATATTTTAAATAAAATTAGGGTTAACACAATTGTAGGTTAGAATACTCGGTATTGGGGAGTAAAATTTGAATATATTTTGGCTTTAAGTTATTGTAGATTATAAATAACATTAGTAAAATAGCCTTTTGTTGGTTTTAGTCTATTGGAGCTGATATTTTTCCTTATTTCTTTGATTGTTGTGATATTTATATTCCAATTAGCGTGTGATACATCTATTGAATACTTTTTTTGTAGCGTAGTGATACTTTGAATTTTTGTTCTTATTAGGTTAATTTTCGTCGTAAGAATGGAATTTGTTTTTATGATGAAGTCATTGAAGATTTGTTGTGGGAGACGTACGGAGACCACGAATAATTCGCGAAAGAAGCGATTACTTCGAAAATCTGGACGACATTGATTTTAAAAAGAGATTTCGCCTCTCTAAACGGATGGCTCTTCATGTTCTCTCTTTAATTGAGGAAAAGTTGGAATTTCCATACGATAAGTAAGTATGAAATACCATTGCTATATTGAAATTATAGTACAACCAGAGTACAGAATTCATGTAGTTTCAAATGCATTATTCTAGTTTCCCCAAGCAATAGGTTTGAGAATAATTTGAATGTAACACAAGTTCATACATTTTATTTAACTATTAATGATCTACATTGTTTTCCTTTCAGAAATGACAGTATTGCTCCGATGGCACAGCTACTCTGTGCATTAAGGTTTTATGCTACAAATTTCGACTTGCTAACAGCTGGCGACTACTGTGGTTTTAGTAAATCCACTGCTTATCGGATTGTGAAGCGAGTGACGTATGCAATAGCGGAGCTTTCTCCATTATTTGTAAAATTTCCTGAGAGCAATCAGGAACTGTCAAAAACAAAATTAGAATTTTATTCAATTGCCTCATTCCCTAATGTACTAGGGGCTATTGATTGCACCCATGTGAAAATTAACTCACCTGGTGGTGACAATTCTGAAACTTTCAGAAATAGGAAGCACTACTTTTCCATTAACGTGCAAGCAATATGCAATGCAAATATGGAATTTACGGATGTAGTTGCTAGGTGGCCTGGAAGCTGCCACGATAGCACAATATTTGGCCATTCTTATAGGAACACAAAATTCCTCTCAGGTTTTTATGGGGACGGCGTACTTCTTGGGGATGCAGGATATGCATGTTCCAGGTACTTGCTGACACCCCTTGATGATCCTCGCACCCAAGCGGAACATCTATATAATGAGTCCCACATCCGAACAAGAAATGTTGTAGAAAGAACATTTGGCGTATGGAAAGGAGGTTTCGTACTGGCAATGGGTCTAAGACTCAGATTGAAGAATACTTTGCCAGTAATAGTGGCTACACAGTCCTACATAACATTTTGCGGAAAGCAGGAGAGGACTTGCCACCTGACGATCCTGAACTAAATCTGCCTTGGGACACTTTATTGACGGAGGGAGAAATGCAGGAAACACTCTCTGCAAGCCAGAGAGTGAATGAACAATTTAGATATAGAAATGCACTCATTTCAAACTATTTCGAGAGTCTTGGAGCAAGACAATAAAAGTGCTAAAATTTTAAATGTCTACATAATGTAACATTTTCATTACTGAATTTATTACATATGGAATGTAAGGAAAAGTTTAAGAAATAAACAATTTTGTAACAAGATATTTATTTTTACATATTTCTTTTCAACATCATCATCCTGAGAGCATGCATCTCCTCCTGCCTCTTATTTTCTTCTTGCATTGCAAATATTTTATAGTTCTGTAGTTCCATATCTTTATCATGCAATTGTTGCTTTCTTTTATTTTCGTCGTTGTAAAACTGCTCCATGGCCAGCAGTGTTTTCACCCTAGCATCCTCGGCAGTCTGTTGTATCCGGGGACGCCTCCTGGAGCACCAACGGGCAGCAGGGGTGTTGGCGGCTGCGGAGGCGCCTGTGGCAGGGGTGGCTGCGGAGCTGACTGAGGCAGGGTGTCTGCGGCTGCGGAGGCGACTGTGGCAGGGGTGGCTGCGGCTGCGGAGGCGACTGTGGCAGGGGTGGCTGCGGCTGCGGAGGCGACTGTGGCAGGGGTGGCTGCGGAGGCGACTGTGGCAGGGGTGGTTGCGGCTGCGGAGGCGACTGTGGCAGGGGTGGCTGCGGCTGCGGAGGCGACTGTGGCAGGGGTGGCTGCGGCTGCGGATTCGATAGTAGCAGCACTACTAACAAGCAGATCCACAGGCTGCAAAAGGGGACACACAAGTGTCCTCAGCAAAGCTGGCGAACCCTGCTCCAGTCTCCGTTCAGTAGTAGCGATCGTTCTGAATTGTTCTGTAAATTACAACAAGAAAGTCGATCATATTCATTTGCTAGTTACATGAATTGAACTTATGAAATTCATTTAGAAAGTTCACAATTTTTTGCATTTCGTTAACATGAAATCAAGAGAACTAGATGACTTATCAAACTGAAAATACTTTTAGCTGAAACTGAAGCTTTTACTGAAAATCCCACAAAAATCACATTAACAGTTATTGCACTATTTTATTAAGAAAATCTAGGAATATACTGCAACAAAATGTGTCACTTTTGAGAATGGCTAACATGGGTATAGTATTTGTGGAGTAATTTGTGCAAGTTGGACCTGTGGATTCTATGTGAAAATTTCACCGGAAAACAAATTACAGTTTTTTAGCACCCACAAACAACATTTGCAAAGCAAAAATTATCACATTAAGCAGTTTCATTTGTATAATCGTTTCAAGACTCGCTGAATAAGCCTCCCTTTATAGATGATCCCCAAACATATAAAAGGTTGAGGATTTTCAATACAGCAATTCGTGCATCTGTATTTTAAACATGTTCCAAATGCTGCATCCCAAAAAATGGTAAAATTTAGAGTGCATTTATTGACTTACAAGAATACACAGCTGCATTTACTTTAGAATTAGAAACTGTTTCAAGTTACTTTAGATCCTATCTACCATGTTACTGATTTAACATGTAGGCCTAATTCACAATTATTGCTCAAATTATACAAGTGCTTGTTATATATTACAACTCGACAGTCAGTTTTACAGTGATCTGTAACACCACCTTTGCAACATAAATTCTTTCATTATTGTTCTCACCTCAATGAGTTCCCCTTCATCTTCTAACTCGTTAACTTCATTGAGCCCTGAAAAATAGACACGATAATAAAAATTTAGCATTAATAAAGTAGCACGTGCAATGCACAGGCAACATTATGAAAATCAGCCTGATGCTATCATACTTTAAACAAATTTTTAAACAATTAAACACGTATACTACTTCAAACTTTAACCAAGACACACTCAGTTTCAAGCTCAATAATTTATGCCTTGTATGGTTATGATATCTTTGTTCAACTGAGAACATCTTTCTTTTCTGTGTATTAAATGTAGTGAAATGCAAATTACTTTGTAAGTTTTGCCCATCCGTATCAAAGGGATTGTCCATTCCCTCTGCTGCTGGGCCCATAAAATCTTTCACACTTTCATGTATCCTGTCTACAGGAATTGATACCGGTGGCCCACCTCCTGCAAAGTTAACATAAGATTATGCACATATCATATTTGTGGTGAGATTATGTTAATAAATAGAGATCTGTTGTTATTTATATTTACTTTCCTGTCTACAAGCCCTTACGCTAGACAATTTATTTTATATTCAACATAAACTGAATATCACACATTGGTTTCCAAAAAGAAGTTATTTACCTGTAACATATCTCTGGCGTCTGATTGCACCTTCCACATCCTTCGTCCTCTTCTTTATATTTTTCCAGAAGACCTGTAAACTTTTCAGGCTTCTCGCGCAGCCACGTGCCTCGGCATTAAATTCAGTGTGAACTTGTTCCCACATTTTAGTTTTCGAAAATCTCGACGAATTGTCGGATCGACCACAGAAAACTTCTTTATATTTACTAATTATGGACACCAGCAATTCCCTTTCCCATGAAGAGAAATTGGCCGCCCTCTTCGCGTTCTTTCCAACTTCTGTTGAATTTATGTCCAAAACTATGCACAACCGTACACCACGCAACAACGGAAAGAAGTGAAATCAAAGCCACGCGGTTTCTACAGCTGATCGCGAGAATACCCACAATTCATTGCAAAATTGTTGCCAACCGCGCATTTTCACGACTGCTCGGGAATCATGGGATCCGGCTCAACTTCACAGTCTCAAAACGTTGGTGAAACGCACAGGGATCAAGTCGGCCTTGACTCCGCGCGATCAGGATCACGAAACTCGGATCAACTACGAAAATGATCCTGGTTGGTGAAACTGGCCCTATGATATTTTGTTGATCTTCGTAGGTGCCACTCTGAATTCGCCAAAAGGAAGCAAGATAACTCCCATCACAAAATAAACGAATAACGCTACAACAGCACATACGTTCTCGCATTACTTCTAACATTTCGAATTTTCAAAAATTCGAAGAGTTCAATGAAAATAAAACACACACCATTGTTTAAGCATCCTTTCATACATTCTTACAAAAAAAAATTCAAAGAAAATTTGGGAAGCGTTTTTGAGAAAAAAATATAAATTGCATTAAATTCAAGAAGAAAATACGCGAAAACTACTCCTTTCCTCAACATATTATGTATGACCTTACTTAAAGTTACCATATTTAGGAAATATTTTATTTAAGAAAAATCTACAATCAATAATGTACTTCTGCAATGATAATTTATGCAGTTTTCAAAAATATACAGATTCGGTCGACAATGGCGCCAGCATAATTTTATACCGCCCAATGCTACATACAAAAGAATGTAAAGAAACAAATTGAAGCCGTTTTCGAAAAAATAATTCTTTAAAAATGCCCTTTTTTACCCAAAATTACATGAACACTACTCACTCATATTAAAAACTCATATTAACATAATTTTTTTTCGCAAGCAGGTTTCACGAAAAAACATCCAACTTTAATACTGTAGTTGCAGGAAGAAAATGATTTAAACTCATGCAATTTATGAAAATTCACAGATATCAAGGAAAATGACAGCGGCACCATTTTAAGCGTTATTTACGTTATATATTAATATTTCATGAAAAGTTTGGAGAGAATGGCAGACATCTTGTTGCCAATCAACTTTTCGGTATCAAATGTCCCAAAAAAACGTGGGTTCCGACTACACAATCTGTTAGAAGTAATTTACTATACACAAAAACAAGATTTATTCTTTTCGTTACCTCCGCATGGCATAAGTTTTTCTGTCGAGAAATCGCAGATTTACACAGCTCGACTACAGTTCTTTCTCACTACTACGTACGTCGTAAGGCGAGAAAGTAAAAATGATTACTTAAAACATATATTTACCTTTTTATTTAATTTCATAAGAGTTTGGCTATAGAGATTTCTTTATTATATTGACCTTTTTTTCTGCGCCCTGTTAAAGATTCACTGAAACTACTGAGCTCAATAGTATTTGCAGGAGCCTTATCAGAATACAGAAACCAAAACATTTTACAAAAAAGTCCGTAGTTAGCCTGTTTTTATCAAACACTTTTTTATTATCCCAAATTCTTTTGCTGGAAACCCAAATGTGGTGACCAACTCTCAGCGTCTGAGGAGCTGCACCGCCCTGCAGGCCCCCGGGCGGCGTCGGGGCAGGGTGTCGCTCAGGCTCGCTCCCCACGCTGGGTGTCGGAGGAGGGCGAGGAGGGGCACGAGGACGGGAGGGCGGGCGAGGGGTGGGTCGGGCTAGCTGCAGCTGCGGCGACGGGAGCGCCGCGTCCCCGACCAGGGCCCTGGACCTCGCCGGCGAGATTCTCGACACGTCTGCCGTGGAAGGTGTAAAACGCTGCGCGCCGGACTACCATCCATCACATTCGGGGTGCGGGCGAGCGTCGCCTCCGCCGTCCCCGCGGCCCCGCCCCCATCTCCGCCTCCCGCCCGGGGCCCCGCCTCGCTCGCCGCTCGTCCTCTGTGTGCCGCTCGCCGGGGAGCCCGGCGCTCCGCAACCGGAGAGTTCCGCTCTCCCCAGCCCACCCGCCCCCCCCCGCGCCCGCCCGTCTCTCCCACCCAGCGTCCTCCGCTCGGCCCCTCTGCATTCTCCGTGCGTCCTCGCGGGTCCTCGCTCAGACTCGGCTACGGAGCACCGACAGCCTCCGCTCAACGCGTCCCGTCCGCTCTCCTCCTCATCTTCCCATCGAGCGGGTTTACCCTCACCCACGCGTCACGCCAAGTTACGCCAAGCACCTCCAGTCCCCGCTGCCCACTCGCGCTCCGCACGCGCCCGGCCGCTGCTACGGCGCGGCGGTCTCCGCTGACTTCTCTGTTGAGTGCTCGCTTCGCTTCTGGTCTCAGAGGCTGCTGTCTTCGCTCACCGGAGGACAGTCTTCATACCCGTCATCTGGCGGCAGTGTCATTCAGTAAACTGCTTGCGTTCCCGTTCTTTGTGATCCACTCCTGTTGGGTCACGCCCGACCGACAACCAAAAATCCACGATGAAATGCGAAATCATGGACGTCTCAACTCTTCTGGATGCAAATGGTACTTACTTAAAAGCTCCTTACAGATTACCACTATATTTTCACAATAGTATTTTCTCTCTATAGACAATGGAAATTTCGCGATTCGATAGTTTTCACATATGTGTGTGGGATGCATTGTTTCGACTCTCAATTTTGAATATTCTCTGCAATCTGTACACACTCTTAGCTGCAAATGCATTTCTTACTATTTACAATTATTTTTTTCTGGACTAGCCGAAACAAGCGCGTTTCAGACGCGTTAGGAAATTCGTGTGCTGGATTGGTAATCGTGAAGCTTCAAAGAGCTCGAAGTTATTCGTCCACTTCTTGACAAGATCATCCATCTCACTGATCTTCCTTCACTCTTCATCATTTACGTTCGTAGGCCTACTTTGAAGTAACGACATCACCATCTTACTTTTAATTCACTCATGTCATTAAGTGCATATACATAATTTCATTCGTGGTGAATTGCGTGAATTGAAGTGAATCTAACGTTCGCCGTTAGATAGCGAATAACTGACTGCACCTCGCAACTGACGGGATTAGGTATTTTCCAAGTTTTTGTTTTTGAGCCGCACGGATAATCAGATAACAACTGACCTTCGACAGAATGTCAAATCTATACAATAAACTGAAAAATTGTACCGATTCCGGGCGACTGCATTCAGCCTGCAAATAGATTTTTATTAGCAAATGCCTCTTATATTCTTGATGTGTCATACCATTGAAAATTTGTGACAGTGGGGTTTCAAATAATTTTTGTTTTTTAATATGTTAACACTTCAATAATGAAACTGAGAGTGTTAACTTGTGTGGAGTGCAACAATTTCTTCACAATGCGTATTAAACTTGTGAATAAATTAAATATCTTGTGTGTTGCAGTACGTTTAATTTTATTTAAGACAAGACATTTTTTTCAATTTTTGAATGCACAGAGAGTTTTCTAAGTTGAGATCAACATCTTTTTTACTTATTTTGAATAATACGAAGAGAAATGCAAAGAAAAATTTTGAATTCGTTTCTGAGAAAATGATTGTTTATAATTGCCCAAATTTGACGTTAAACTACGAGAACTTTAGTCATGTTTTCGACAAATTGTACATGACTTTATTTCAAGATCTATGTCTGAACAATAGATTTTATTAAGAAGAAATCTCTACCTTTAATATTGTAATTATAAGAAGACAAGAAAAACTCCGAACTTTCCCAATTTCCGAAAAATCAGGAATTTTATCGAAGATGGAACCTGCACCAATATTGTAATCGTCCGTTCCGCTATCCAACGACAAAATTTAATAAAAATATTTCAAGATTTTTTGAGAAAATTTCAAAATGTTGAAGCTTATTGAAATGTACTCCTTAACTCAAACTATTTATTTCAAACTGACAGAGTCCAGTTCGTTTACATCGATTGAAGAATTTTAAGAAGAAATTGAAGAAAATAGGTTTAACGGTTTTTGCGCTATCGTTGGCCGTATGTAGACGGACGGAAAACAGAGTCAGAGAGACATTTATACATACATACAGACAAACAGATATACATTTAGAAAGACAGACGCAAAGAGAGGCAGACAGAGAGAGAGAGAGAGAGAGGGAGAGAGAGAGAGAGGGGAGAGAGAGAAACAAGCAGGCAGACAGACAGAGAAACAGACATTTTGACAATCGATTATTTGGTATCAAGTACCAACAAACTTCTTTACTATTAGAATCTCTTAATCACTGACTTCACGTGTTAGAGGAAGTAATTTGCTACATATAGAGACAAAATGTATCCACTCTCGTTCGGAGGGTCCGGCAATGAATGTGTTTCTGTCGAAAAATTCCCGATTTCCGCTGCAGGATTTCAGTACTTTCTTTTCACTACTTAGGTACTAAAGCGAGAAAGTAAAAATGTACGTGTACGAACCTGATTTGTAACCATTTTCTCCGCGAATTTGAGCGAACTGTTTGGGTAGTAGGTAGTAGACGTTACCGGCAATAGAATTTCTACGGCCTTTCGGAGTAGGTAGAGGAATTTCCTGCAGTCCCTCGGCGAAGCCTATCAAGACGTATACACACTCGTGTACTGACAATATGAATGCCGTAGTTTGTTTGCCAATTGCAAGTACGTTTTCCATTTCTAAGAAGCACACATTTCTAGTTTTGAAATGTTTCCACGCGTTTGGAACCTTTATTCATAATTTAACTTGTTTAGATGAAGAGTAGTTGAATGTAATTTCTAATACGTAACATAGATTTTACATTTGTTGACGAAAAATACATCAAATACATTATAATACATGTGAATGCGAAAAGTGAAATTGCGTTAAGCGCTACGTGTTTACTACACTATATGTTTCCATTCTTCCCTCCTTGCGCCTTGATCCTCGAGCTTGGCCTCCGAAAGCAGACGAGGGCGAGGCGGGGCCCAAGGAGCGGCCAGCGTCGCAGCCCCACTGCCGTCGGCCGGTGGAT